>CM069454.1:13880837-14037654 GCA_035610835.1 Ophiura sarsii | reverse complement strand
ACACAACCATATTGGTGAACCCACAACATAAAACTGGTTGAAAGTTTGTGGCCGTGTGCCAGACCTACCTATACCATGAGGTACCACACATTGTTGCTAAAATCAGGCGCGCATAAATTAACGGTATGAAAACAACGTTGCGCAGTTAGTCACAGTTCACTGATTACCTTGCAACATTAATGTTTTATTACCAAACTCGGTCAATCACAACATAAATAGGCACAGTAGACAAAATTGCACAGCAAAAGTCTTCATTCAAGGTGGTTTACAGCATAGATAAGCGAATACAAATTGTATGGTTCTACGCTAAAACAAATTCAGTTTAAATCACTCAACAAAAGTTCAGAAAACATTTCAAGAATATCCATTCTGAAGTTGGTGGATACATTTTTGAACACAGGAACTGTGCATGATTTGTCTCGATGTGGTAGAAAAAAGACTAAAACAAGCAGCATTAAAATAATCCGGTAAGTTTAAATGTTAATATGTTTGACAGCTGTATGATGTGTGTGTTCACTTTTCTGTTACGTTATTCAATTTTTTAGGTCTGTGTTTGGCTTGCATTAGCACACGTCCCTGTATAAATGGAAACATTTAAACTAGATTTCACTATAGAAACGAACATTATGTGTGATATAGTTTGTTATTATGATGGGATCACTGTAATGTAAAATTTAAATATTACAATTGACTGATCACTTTCCGTGTAACCAACTCTAACCGTCTTTTCGTTAATCTCAATAGGTGTGGATTTATGAGCTTTATTCCTCCGAAATATAAAATCACATTTTTGCAGTAATATATATTTTACTTCGATGGTGGCATTACAAACAGATGTTACTTCAATATGTTTGGTTTCAAAAATGATTTCCCACATCTCCTCTTTCTAAATATGTATTCATATTTTCAATACGACTTATATTTTGTGAAATACAAAGATTCAAAGTCGTGCATAGACTTTTGGGACACCCTGTAAATGAATAAATGGTGTAAGAAAAAGATTTATTTTATTTTATCTAAAACAGATTTTCGCACAGATTTTCGCTGTGCAAAAATCATCTAAATCAATTTGAAGTACTCCTTTAAATTCCCCTACACCTGTTCCCTTTTAAAGGTAGAAGCAATGACCATAGCATAATTTCATATTCCTGATTACTTCAAAATAATGATAGTCATCCATCATCATACACTACACGTTGAAACCAGATTGGTTACAAGCTATTCATTAATTATGAAAATGGTTATAATACTAGCTATGTTAATGCCCCCCCCCCCCCCCCCCCCCCCCCCTGGAATAAGCACGTCGGTAAATTCGAGCCTCCGTCGGTAGATTTGCGTATTTGCCCATGCGTTTGTTTTTTGGCCGGTTTTGTGGACAACCTATCGCATCCAAACAACAGTGGATCAGATATCAATTTTCATTTACTATAATTGTGTACCTATGATTCATAGCTAGTTATAATCGATATCATGACAAATGTCATGAGGCTGCCATTCATATTAGCGATGTTATGAGGGAGGAGGTAGAACTTCTTGAACGACCCTCGTACATAATAAGACCATAGGCCTACATGATCAAGAAACCAAGACACTTGTTGTTGATAACGATCTATTTCTACCATCAATGTTACCCCAGGCCAACATTCTTGGACCAAAATCTGAACCATTGGACTAAGGATTGAAATGTAATATTAGCATTTAGAATTCAATTATCAAGAAATTATCAATAAGCAAATCATCCTTACTTTATATTTCTTTTAAAATCAGAATTGAGATTTAAGCACATTAATGTACATTGATTGGGTGTAACATGAGATGTGTGACTTTGAAATAATCATATTTTGAAGTTACCTAGGCCTATATGCAAGAAAATGATACAAGTAATATAATAACAGGTTTTTTGGGGGAATATATTGATATATATTATGTATGTAATTTTGTTGAGATAAAAAAAGAGGGTGACGAGTATGTAATCATGAAAAATGTGTAATTGATTAAAAAAAAGAATAATAACTTTAAAAGATAAAGAAAAGGGGAAAAGGAAGATGTGGGCCTAATGCTCATGACAACACCGCCTTTGAAGACGCATAAGAAACTTTTGACAAAGGTGAAATAAAACTATTGTGAAATCCAAGAGTCCAAAACAATATCTACATAAACATGGTAAAGCTCGACATTTGGGTAAGTTTTCATGATTCTTTTGAAATAAATCAAAGATTCACTATAGTCATGATGTAGGCTATTCCGGCAAACAGTTCCAATTTAAATATCATGAGATGTAGCATTAGTCGCGTGAAAGAATGGTGTTTTCAAGCATGTCAACAAGCCTGATAAGAGCGGTAAAGGCTCTGGACACCTCCTTTAAATCTTGGTTTAGAATGGCGTAATGATAGATGTAGAGTCTAAAGTTTACCATAGCTGCCTGTCACCGACTATTCTGATCAGGCGGCCAAATTTCATTTCTTTCCACTGTTTGATGTTGTCCATCAATGTCTTTGTTTCAACCTCCCCCTCTTACCCCATCTGACCCTCCTTGCAAAATAGCATTTGCCGGCTTCCATTTAACTTTTAACATGCTCAAACCACCATGAGTTTCTCCTTTTCGTAACTGAAAGGAGATCTTATTTAATGCTCCTTACTTTTTTGGTTGATGGTATGCATTTATTCGTTCTCCGTCTGTGCATTAAGTGTCCAGGTTTCACATGACACAGAAGGACTTCGGGGTGTTACCAGTGCTTGTAGAAGCCTTATTCGTGATTTCAATGAGCTTTCCCTCCAGATGGGTTTCAACTTTTGAAGTGAAAAGGTTATAACAGCAATTCTTATTTTGATCTCCTGTTATGTGCATCATCTGTTATTGGTTTCTTCTTGATACTTGAACTGTTACACTGTCTTTAGTCTTTAATTCCAAAGTATCAGCTGAAGTATGCTGTCACTTACTCATACTTTTTGGATCCCACCTTCACCACCTTACATTTTTCTACACTGATGTCATACCCAGTTATTTAGCACTCCTCGGTAACGTTTTGAGTTCCTGCGTGTTGGGCCAGGTTCTCCATTCCCTCGAATGACAAATATCACAACATTTTGCCCGATTATTTGTTCCTGAATTTTTTTAATATTTACATAAATCTAAAGCAATTAAGTAAAGCAAGTTTTAAACGGGATTCTAAAATTATATTCTTAAACATATGAAATTGTGTATTTAATGTTAAGCAGCCATATAAAAATGTATACACTATAGTATACGATAACTACATGTATCACTATAAATGGTTATGTATGGGGTTATGTATAGCCTATGTGTACTTGCGCACCCGCAAATTTGAGGGCATTTGTCTATACCAGCCGGAAATGTGAGGACAAAAAATAAATGTGAGGACATTTTTCAGGTCCTCGAATTTGTCATGCATAAAAACGTATAGGAGTAGTGTCCTCACCCCCTACACACAGAAAACACTATGTAAAAAAATACACAAATTATGTAAAAAATACACAATCTGTGTAAAAATAGAACTCCATAATACTATGTAAACAGTTGTGTTAAGCTTTTGCATAGGAATTTACACAAGCTTGGGTATATACTACATGTTTTATGTAAACTCTTACATAATAATTATGGAGTTCTATATTTACATAATTTTTTACATAGTGTTTTCTGTGTGTAGGGTGTATGACCCTGTACTCCATTAGACGTCAATATATATAACATACTTTTGTCCTCACATGTATGGTGACATAAATAATTTTGTCCTCAGATTGACTGTAATTTCTATACTTTTTATAACGGGTATATTTAAATGTCCTCATATGGGTTGATGCTCGACTATAGATGTATGCCATTATGGGAATCGCTATTGTGTTATTTCTGTAAAACATCGATTTGATATTTAGTATACCATCCACAACCACCATTTGTTACTATATGACCACTAAATTGCATATTAAAGACAAGAATCTGTGTCAATACCATAATATGGCAAACTTATGAAGAAGAATGCTCATATTTTGCACATTTGATGCTAATGGTGCCATTGTTTAAAACAGGTGACGCAATTTACTGACAAAAAACTTGAAACAGTTACAAATTTAGCCTTAAAATCGAAAAGTGTATCGAAAGTGTCGGTCCCACTCATTGGATCCTTAAAATATGCTTTTCTAACCTACAGCGAACACATTAAAAGGATGTTAGGCTTTAAAATTCCTGTGTCATAGCACTCACATTTAGAAGTATGAATAGAAATATCTAAATATCCTCCATTTTGAACATGTTAAACACCATTTTGTGTAAGACATCGCGTAATTTCAATGTTAGCTGCCATGCCGTGTTTGACCATGGACTTATTCCGATAAGTCCATGGTTTGACACTACAATTAAAGTGGCTATTGTAATGCATGGGCTCATTGCCTCATTATACAGTCCGCTATACATGTACTGTACATGTACATGTAGGCTTATATACTGTATCTTCAAAACTGTAAAAACACAGAATTGCTGTTTTCTACCACAACTATCACAATATTTGCCGTACGACCACCACATTTGACATGGACAATCAGAACTCATATCTTAATCATACTATTAAAAGATTAATAAAAACTATTGTTTGGTATTTCTATGATAAGTGAAAATGTTAGGTCATTTTCAAAAAAATGACAAAAAATGTAGATATTTATGTTAAAAATCTATCTTTTAATTTAAATTCAAAATTTATTTTGACATAAACTAACAGTATGTACTCTGTTCTTCAACTTAGAAAAAACAGCATGGTTCTATGTTGTTTTGTTTTCCTGTTACAAGGGTTAATTCGTGTATTCATGGCGACAGGAAAATTATGCAAATTTGATGTTAATGATACTATTGTTTCAAAACCAATGACCCAGATTTTTGCAACTTTTACTGGCAGACACTTCAAACTGTCTTTTTTAATATTAGCACATTAATTCCAATGTGTATCGTAATTGCCGGTTTCCCTATTGGTACCGTGGAATCTGCTCCCCTAATAGGTGTGTCTTCTTTCTTAAAATCTTACAGTTACACATATTATTCCCGACAATAAGGCAGCTAATCCAAAACACGGATAACCTCTATAGTGTCCTTCTAATGTATGTGCCAACTGGTCTCTGGGCAGCGATTTGTTTCGTAACCTAGCGAGGGACCCCTAATGTTAACCCTAACCCTACACCCTAACCCCCGGGTATTGATGATTCTGATACAAAAGGCAAAGCAAATGCAATTAATATCAAATTTGCTCAGGTTTCTGAGGGATTAGACCCTCTTGATTATAGCAAGTTGCCTACTTACTTACCTGCAAATCAGCCTCCTCAGTTACACCCTTGGGAAGTCTTTGCTGAGCTTGGTAAACTGAAATCAGCTAAATCAGCTGGCCCGGATCAAATTCCTCCAAGGTTGGTTAAAGAATTTGCCTGTGAACTCAGTGTCCCCCTCACAGATATTTTGAATAGTTCATTTATGGATGGTAAGGTTCCTGATCAATGGAAGAAGGCTATTGTGGTCCCCATTCCGAAACAAAATCCACCTACTATTGATAAACTAAGACCTGTGTCTCTGACTTCTGTGTTTGCAAAAATTGCTGAAGAATTTGTTACCAGTTGGGTTTTGAATGATGTGGAGCATAAGATCGATAAAAGGCAGTTTGGTAATGTTAAAGGTGTCTCAACCGCACATTATTTGGTTAGCCTAATTCACTATCTGCACCAAGGGGCTGATAAAAGTCGCAATATGGGAACGGTAGTCCTTACGGATTTTTCCAAGGCTTTCGATTTGGTTGACCATACCAATCTCATTGAAAAAATGATTGCCATGGGAATCCGAAGGACAATCATTCCCTGGAATTGTGATTTCCTCCATAATCGTCAACAATGTGTGAGATACAATAATGCTCTGTCCGATTATGTTACACTTCGTGGTGGGTTCCTCAAGGCACCAAATTAGGCCCCATTGGTTTCTAAATCCTCATTAATGAAGCTGGTGAAAATGCAAACTCGAGATGTTTAAAGTATGTTGATGACTTGACATTTGCACATAATATTACTTGTTCTGACTATCCTTCTAGACTACTGCAGGCTGATCTTGATGAATTTACCAAGTGGGCAAAGGATAATATGCTCAAGTTGAATCCCTCCAAGTGTCAGGCCCTTCAGGTATATTTTGGCAAAACTCCACTGCAGTGCGATTTAAGAATCGGTACCGATCCACTCACCCTCGTTGATGAAGCCAAGGTTTTATGATTAGGCCTGGTTCTCCAAAACGACCTTAAGTGGAACACACAGGTTGACAATTATGCTTAAGAAAGCCAATAAAAGGTTGTTCATGCTGCGGACCCTCAAACGTTTTGGTTTTAGCAGCAAGGAGCTCTGTGTAGTATACGGTGGCTATGTAAGACCGATTCTTGAATACGCTGATGTAGTTTGGCACTCAACTATTTCTGTCAAACAATCAAAGGACTTGGAATCCATCCAAAAAAGGGCTTGTAGAACCATACTTGGGAAAAAGTATGAGTCTTATGCATATGAAGCCTTGGGTAGTTGCCATTTTGACACCTTGTCTGGAAGAAGGGAGCAGCATTGTCGTAGATTTGCTGTGTGACATTTTTTTGTTTCTTAATTTGTGTACATTTTATCTTTAATATATCTTTATCTGTAAATTGTGATTCAATCCTACAAGTGCAATATTTTGATGTTATTAATGTGCATTTTTATATCGTAATTTTAATATTGTATATTAGCATGTAATTTGGCCTGCGGGTCACGAGATGCTTCTGAATCAAATACCAATAATAATAATAACCCTAATCCAAAAAACTAAACATAACCCTAACACGTAACGAGACCCATGACAGATGCGCGCTTAACAGCAGGGCACCAATTACAGGATAATTATATCCTCTAACTTTCTTCGCGAATAACAAAACGAAAATACCTAAATAGAGCTAACGTGATTTTTCAACTTGACCGCTGGACAAATGCGTGTAAATGTATGTAGTTTTCTATGGGAACTTATTTTTATTAATTAAAGAATGGAATTATCTCATTAACGCGAACTTGTGTTTGAACTTGACTTCTGTTTTCCATTAGCATAATCCGGAATGGACAGATCACTTCTAGGATCTCCTAATCCACTTTAAAAATAAACCGCTGAAAAAAATAAACCAATGTTGCGAATTTCTCACTTGTATTGTATATACACATGGAAAAAAGTATCGCACCACTGCTTTTTTGTTGAAAAGTGCAAATGTGGCCTCGAATTTTGCCACCATGGTGTGATATGAAAGATCATTTGTTTGCGTAAGCTGTCCAAAAAAATGTTATGCAATACAAGGGCCACATTTTAGTTTGTGACGTAATCGATGTAATGTTTTTTCAAGGCCAAGGGGAAAATGCATGTTTTTTCCATGTGTATATAGACATCATTGGTTAGACTGACCTCGAATAACACAATGAGATTCACGTATGCATGTGTAGGTTTCCCTATATGATGCAAATTCATCTAAGAAGAGGTTTTAAGCCTATGACATACTACCTAATCGCTCGGAGCGATTTGCCGCTGACGCTCCTTATTTGGTAAATAGCACTCTTTATAAGAAGCGTAAGCGGCAAATCGCGTCGCGCGATTGTCTAGTATGTCATAGACTTAAGGCGACCAACTACGGGTCCGTCCGACTATTTTTTTTCGAATTAAAAAAGGAAGAAATTGAAAATGCCTTAAGATTTCCCGAAATGTTTTAAACACATATAAAGGCCCGACCCGACCGTTTGCCCGTAGAACAGGGTTTATCAGACCATTTGCCCGTAGAACAGGGTTTATCAGACCGTTTGCCCGTAGAACAGGGTTTATCATCGCTTAATTGCAAATGTTTAATATACTGCATGTAAGAATGAAACTGATTCAGCAGAATGACACAGAGAGTAAATACTTTCTACAGGGTGTCCCAAAAGTCGCAGAACCAAATTGAAAATATACTTGGAAAAGAAAGAGTAAACTTGTAGAATCATTTCGTTATCAAACACTCACTGCAAACATGACTCCTTTTAGAGGAACTTTAATGAAAAACACACACTGAAAGGTTTGGCCACATAACTCGCAATACCATAAAATTGTTCGATTTGCTGGACTCACTGTAGTCACACGTAGCGTGTTCCTCTCTTTTCATTCATGCGGATTTTGTTCAAAAAAGGTTTTCACTTATTATATGTTGTTCACAACATTAATAATGTTCATACATGTATTTGATATGAAATGTAAACATGAAACTATGAAATGTGAAAATTATGTGAACATAAATGTAAACATGCCGAAAAGCATATGAAAATGTAAAAATGCTGACAAGTATATGAAAATCGGCTATACATGTATATGATATGCAATGTAAACATGCTGAAAAGTATGATAATGTGTTATACATGTAACGATAATGCAAATTATGTAAACATGATGAAATGTGAAAATTATGATAAAAGATTAAAAAAAGGAGTTCAAAGTACAACAATGTGTTGCGGACGTGTAATGTAAGTTGTAGAAAGTGTGCAATGATTTTCCATTTTTAATACATGTTTCTTCAGACAAAAAATGGCATTTCCTGTAAGACTGTGGTAATCCTGAATACCTCTTCAAGTTATAGATCATTATGCTTATACGTGCTCGATGCAAGTGTCACGCTCCTCTAACGCCACGCAATGGATGAAAGTGAGCGGGGTTCGTTCTTTCCACTGGAATAAATCCTAACTTGTGAAACAATTAAATAAACAATGTTGACACATATATTTAAGCTCTGAGTAATGTTATGTTTATATACATTCAAATAAATCAACAAATCAATAATACAAACAATCATATATACAATCATATAGTTACAAATAAGATGAACTTGAAGATCCTTGAAGATGAACTTGACGATGATGAAAAGTGGTGTTGACAATTTTAAATGTTTAAAAATTTACTTCAGAATTCAAGATGAACATTAAAAATGGCCATTACTGTTGTTTCTACTAGCAAAAACACAGCAAAACTTGATTAAAACAATATCATCGCTATTTATTGAAAAACGCCCTCAATGCAAATATGGTTCGCGTTATGTATCACGCGTACTGCAGGGGGATACTGTCGGACGTAAAATGCTCGTCCCGCGGGACGAGTATTTTTTGAATCGACGTTTTCTTGTACATAGAGGGCTGATTTTTCTTAATCCTTATAGGTGTAAGTTCATACATGTAATACAATTATAAAAATATACTAATCCCAGTTTTTATCATAATTGAGGGCGCATCCTTCAACACATCTCTTAGTGCCCCTTTAAGGCGACCAACTACGGGTCCGTCCGACTCTTTTTTTTTCGAATTAAAAAAGGAAGAAATTGAAAATGCCTTAAGATTTCCCGAAATGTTTTAAACACACATAAAGGCCCGACCCGACTGTTTGCTCATAGAACATGTAGAACAGGGTTTATCATCGCTTAATCGCAAATGTTATACTGCATAGGGCCTATACACAGAAAGAAGAAAAAAGTGAGTCATCATCGAAAAATGAGTCATTTTGTCCGTGTAGTGACTCATTTTACGATGATGACTCACTTATTTTTTTTCTGTGTAGAATGAAACTGACTCAGTAGAATGACACAGAGAGTAAATACTTTCTACAGGGTGTCCCAAAAGTCGCAGAACCAAATTGAAAATATACTTGGAAAAGAAAGAGTAAACTTGTAGAATCATTTCGTTATCAAACACTCACTGCAAACATGACTCCTTTTAGAGGAACTTTAATGAAAAACGCACACTGAAAGGTTTGGCCACATAACTCGCAATACCATAAAATTGTTCGATTTGCTGGACTCACTGTAGTCACATGTATACGTGTGTTCCTCTCTTTCCATTCATGCGGATTTTGTTTAAAAATGGTTTTCACTTATTATATGTTGTGCACAACATTAATAATGTTCATACATGTATTTGATATGAAATGTAAACATGATGAAACTATGAAATGTGAAAATTATGTGAACATAAATGTAAACATGCCGAAAAGCATATGAAAATGTAAAAATGCTGACAAGTATATGAAAATCGGCTATACATGTATATGATATGCAATGTAAACATGCTGAAAAGTATGATAATGTGTTATACATGTAACGTAACAATAATGCAATGTGAAAATGATGATAAAAGATTAAAAAAAGGAGTTCAAACTACAACAATGTGTTGCGGACGTGTAATGTAAGTTGTAGAAAGTGTGCAATGATTTTCCATTTTTAATACATGTTTCTTCAGACAAAAAATGGCATTTCCTGTAAGACTGTGGTAATCCTGAATACCTATTCAAGTGATAGATCATCACGTGCTCCAAGCAAGGTAAGAGGGGTCATCCTAGCTGCAAAACCAAACTCAAGGGGGAGAGCAAATCGCCGGGTAAATCGCGGCCTGTGTGTAAATAAATGAGGCTGAATCTTCGACTTCTAAAACTTTGATAGTCAAATTAGTACACAAATGCAAATTATCGCGTGCTACGCGCGCATTAGCCAATACAAATATTTTTAGAAGCTCGTTAAAAGCCACAAATGTACCTCGGTTATAGCAAAATTCGTGACAATAGTAAATATTCACGCGCTATGCGCGCATTTGTATAGACTGCTTAGTAGCCGGAGTGCTTTGTCAGCAAATTGGCAATTTCTAGACCCCTGTTTATCAATCATATAGGTAGTCCCCGGATTTAGGGGGCCCAAAGATTAGAGGGAAAAAATTAGATACTAACCAAATTAGGAAAAAAGCACAAAAATTAGCTTCAAAGTATATACGACCCCTTAATATATGTGGGACACGTGTGGTTACCGGGTCAATGCACTTATTGTGCTATGGGGCACATTTACCCATGGGGATTAACATGATTAAGATTGTGTATGATTTCAAAATTGTAATTCACCTCCTGTAGCATATTTGTAATTATAAAAATTGCTATCTGAAATAGATTAGCGCTAAAATTGGAAGATAATGTTTCAACACGTGATATTTATTATCATTTTAAAATTCTAAACGAGTATACCGTTCCGCAAAAATTGCTCCACCCTTACATTTTGGATTCCCTAAATTTTATTTTGGTAAAAATCACATTGCATCAAATATGTATATTTCTTGAGACATAATACTTTATGAAGCCTCATTATGAGCCCATGGCAAACTTGCCCCGGCCTATCGACAAACCTGCCCCGGGGTAGGACAAGTTCACCATTTTGAGATACCTGTCTTTATCTTTTACTCATCCCTTTACAGTAAGGCTAGGGTACTGGGGAATTGTGGTCGTATGTAGCCAAGATATCAATCTTTCATTTACAATTGACGTCTCTAGGCCATTTCAAATGAAAATGGGGCGAACACTCCTCGCTCTCCTCTACTCAGATGACCTGATTGAAAACAGTGTATTGCATCAACACTGATGGATGTTCGTGTGGCAAGAGTTCAAAGTACAATATATTTTGCGTCAAATGCAATAAATACGTGGATATATGTTATGTAGTGCAATGATTTTGCATGTGTCTTAGACAAAAATGGCATTTCATGTGACACTGTGGTAATCCTGAATACCTCTTCCAAGTGATAAATCATCACTTGCTCCATGCAAGGTAAGAGGGGGTCATCCCCAGCTGCATAACCAAACTCAGGGGGGGGGAGCAAATCGGTAAATCGCGGCCTGTGTGTAAATAAATGAGGCTGAATCTTCGACTTCTGAAACTTTGATAGTCAAATTAGTACACAAATGCAAATTATCGCGTGCTACGCGCGCATTAGCCAATACAAATATTTTTAGAAGCTCGTTTAAAGCCAAACATGTACCTCGGTTATAGCAAAATTCGTGACAATAGTAAGTTTTCACGCGCTATGTAGCCGGAGTGCTTTGTCAGCAAATTGGCAATTTCTAGACCCCTGTCATGCCTGTTTATCAATCATAGGTGGTCCCCGGATTTAGGGGGCCCAAAGAATAGAAGGAAACAAATTAGACACTAACTAAATTAGGAAAAAAGCACAAAAATGAGTTTCCAAGTATACGGATCTGATGCAGTTATAAACATAAACCCATCATGTATGTGGGACACGCGTGGTTACCGGCACATTCGCCCTTCCATGATAGGGCATGTTCGCCCATCGGGATTAATAGGATTAAGATTGTGTATGATTTCAAAATTGCAATTCACCTCCTGTGGCATATTTGTAATTATAAAAATTACTATCTGAAATAGATTAGCGCTAAAATTGGAAGATAATGTTTCAACATGTGATATTTATTATCATTTTAGAATTCTAAACGAGTAGGCCTATATCGTATTCCGCAAAAATTGCTCCACCCTTACATTTTGGATTCCCTACATTTTATTTTGGTAAAATTCACATTGCATAACAAATGTGTATATTTCTTGAGCCCATGGCGAACTTGCCCCGACCTATCGACGAACCTGCCCCGGGGTAGGGCATGTTCACCATTTTGAGATACCTGTCTTTATCTTTCACTCATCCCTTTACAGTAAGGCTACTGGAATTGTGGTCGTATGTAGCCAAGATATCAATATTTACAATTGACGTCTCTAAGCCATTTCAAATGAAAATGGGGCGAACACTCCCCGCTCTCCCCTACTCAGATGACCTGATTGAAAACAGTGTATTGCATCAACACTGATGAATGTTCGTGTAGCAAGAGTTCAAAGTACAACATATTTTGCGTCAAATGCAATAAATACGTGTAGCCTATGGGCCATTCCACAAAAATGGGACCATTTCAGCTTTGGAAAATCAAGAAAATAAATTGTTTCAAATCTGCTTACTTTGATTATTTTTGAAGAACCAATATGTTAAAGTTACTAGAATAATTATGTTTGCGAACACCACTGCTCACATTTTTACGCACGAAACCATATAATTCAGGTGTTTTATTTGTTTTTTTCACTCGGTGAACGGCGTTATCTAGTGTCAAATTGCATTGGCAGTGTCATTACATCCCTACTAAGTCCGAATATGATATAAAAAATATTGGTTTTTTTTGTCGTTGAGAGGTCTCCCCATAACAATATTTGACAAGCTATGCGACAGAAGAATGAATTTCATTTTTTAGCCTCAACAAATCTCTTGCTTTGAATCAACGCTTTTGACAACTAGGCCTATGTGCTTTCAATTTTTTACCTTTTTCCAAAACTTGTTTTGTCAATTTTACTCTAGTAGAAGAATATTCCCTTCTGTAATGTATCAATTTTTATATTTTCTTTAAGCCCAACATTGAAATTGTATGTCATTATATAAAGATAAAATTATTTGCTATTTTTAATGGTATTATTCTTGGATAACGCCGTTCACGTGAATGATAGTTATGGGATTGAAACAAAGATAAAACAATTGAAACTGACATACATCACGTAGCTGTTGCAGAACATTTATTTGTGTAATCAATTTTAATACTAAAAAATGATTTAAACCATACATTTGGGCTATACATTTTCTAATTTCTAATATTGACCGTCAAACAGTGGTCATATATTTAATTTGCACTTTAAATGTTTTATATAGCTTGAATTTTCGTTTAAAATGGGTATGTATAGGCCTATACCATTACATTAACTATTGTGTTAAATTACATGCACACTGCATCGCATATTGTGAATTTGTTCTCTTTTGTTATTGATAATGGAAATTTGAGGGTGAATTCCGTTATCCTCGTGAACAGCGTTATCCATGGTTATCCTGACAAACACACGCGCAATAAGCCTGCCGATAGCACATGCTCATTACTTGCTAATATAGCGATTTGGCTATGTGTAGCGCGGTAGTAAACACTCATAATATGTGGATTATAAGCCATATATTTACACTTACAGCATATTCTAGAAGAAACCGTTTGGTTCACAAAGTGCATGCGTTATAAAGAACACGAAAGAAGAAGCAAACTCACTGTTTTCAATGTTTCGCTGCTGTATCTAGACTTCTCAAAGATTTTTCAATGAAGAAAGATTGGGCTCTTGCAATATTTTCTTCAAATGAGGGTGATAACACTTTACATGATAACGCTGTTCACGATAACGCCTTTCACGTTTTCATCCCTTTTCGGACCTTCTGCAAGCCATATGGTTGCATTTCTATTTTTTCGACACAAATGGTGAGAAAAACATTGGACCTATAACATATTACCTTTTATAAGGTAACAGAATAGCTACACACCGAGAAACATCGGTCACGGAGTTCACAAGCTTAAAACGGTCGTTTAAAATACTGAACTTCAACATTTTTTATAGCCCAAATGATGTACCAGACATGCGAGGTGATATAATTTTAATAGCGTGGTGGGTTTGCTACGGGATTGTTCATAAACGATTGCAAATTTAGTACATTCAGTTTAAGTTGGAATGCTAGGCGTACGGATATCGGAAATTACACGAATTTCGGGGAAAGTTAATTTGATATTAAAAGTGCACGTTAAGATTAATGTAGGCAGAACTAACTGCCTTTATATTTTGGTTTGATACGTTTGCTACATTTACTCGTACTAAAATGTTACAAAAACTTGAATTGAGAATTAAATTCAGCAGCATACAATAATTGAGACATCGAGCTGGGGAAACAGTGTTTTAGTGGTTTTGAGGGCGTTTCAGTATACAAATGAACCTGATAATGTCATTCAAAGTATGGCAAACCATGGTGTTCTGGGTAGAACTCGTCGAGTTTTACCATAATAATAATAAACATTTGTGATATATACTTGCAGTAAGATTTCCCGGATCAAAGAATGATAAAAACCCAAGGGGTCCCATTTTTGTGGAATGGCTCATATACCGTATGCTATGTACGTGAAATGATTTTGCATGTGTTTTAGACAAAAATGGCATGGCATTTCATGTGACACTGTGGTAATCCCGAATACCTGTTTAAGCGATAGATCATCACGTGTTCCATGCAAGGTAAGAAGGGTCATCCCCAGCTGCAAACCAAATTCAAGGGGGAGAGCAAATAGGTAAATCGCGGACTGTGTGTAAGGGAGCACATCAAAACTCGACCGCCCGGCAACCGCCGGTTCCGCGCAGTTCCGTGAGGTTGTAGCCGGTTTCTATTGTTCTAAACAATGATATGTGGTCCAACCGGGCGGAACCACCGGTTGCCGCGCGGTCGTCGAGTTTTGATGTGCTCCCTAAATAAACGAGGCTGAATCTTCGACTTCTGGAACTTTGATATTCAAATTAGTACAACAATGCAAATTATCGTGCGCTACGCACACCATGGCCAATTTAGACGCCCGTTTAGACACTCGTTTATAGGCTCAGTAGAGGTGGAGGGCTTGTCAGTAAATTGCCAATATCCGGACCCTCATCCTTATTCTCTTTAGCCACTTGAGAGCACATGGTTACCCAAGGTGAGTTCCCGGATGTGTTTCGGGGCCTCCAAATTTTGGCCTAGTCCAGGGCCCCAAAAAGGTAAATCCGGCCTTGCTACATATACACAGAGAATATTAATTTGTAAAAAAAACTTGTCATAAGAAATGGCAGGTTTGTGATTTAAGAAGTATTCTGTAATGGTGCACATTTTATTTGTGATGCTAAAAGAACGGCATAATTCTGTTATACCCTACACACCAACATCGGTATAGTATGCGTCGTTCTTAAAAATCATGCACTATGAATACAATAAAGAGTGTAATTTTCATCGTAACAAACATTGCCTTGACTGAATTATATTTAACTTTCAATGACAAATTAATAAATGACACTTGAAATGATAAATTAAATAGCTTATTATTAATGAAATGACAAATTAAGATTAGCCATTTCATTGCCATTTAATTTGTCATTCATATTAAATGAATGATTATTGATTAAAAATTATTCTTTTAATTTGTCATTTAATTTGTCATTCATTCATTGAAAGTCAAATATTTATGAGTAGTGAAAATATTTGCTATGTTGAAAATTAATTTAAAATACTACTAATAACAGTTAGAATGGACACTACATTCTAACCTGGATTTAGATAGACCAATGATACACAACCTGTCCCTGGTAAAGGCTAGGCTATATGGTTGTTAAATTACAAGTACCCCCTCTTGTGATGATTTGTGTTGGTAGAGCAAATTTGAAAGTGGATCGGGGTCATGCTTATTTACATATTGGTTGGCTAGCTTTCCAAAATGGTGATGTTTACAGCGGTAGAGGTATATTTTCATGTGTGTGATCGTGCTTTGTAGAGCACGTGTGGTCCAGTGGATCAGAAGCAAGTCTCACGATCATAGGGTTGTGAGTTCGAGCCCCACTGCGGTCAACGTGTTTGTATCCTTGGGCAAGGTACTTAGTCTCAATTGTCTCGTGGTTCGGAAAGTCACGTAAAGCCGGTGGTCCCGTGTATTCAGACGCTTCACCCTGAACACGTTAAATAGTCACAGACCTTATCGTTAAGAGTAGGGGATCATCCCGGGCCTGTTACTTGGGCATTTAAGGTAGTCACAGTCGTTGTACTGATAGGACCCTGCGCCATGATAGGCTGCAACCGTGGTTCTGACTATCCTAGGAATAAAACTGTAAAGCGCTTTGAGATGTATATATGTAAAAAGCGCTATATAAATGCCGTGTATTATTATTATTATCATGAGGATTTCATCAAAGGTTTAGGCCATCCATTACATATTTTCTACAGGTTTGTTCAACAAACATGTTATTATCTATTTGGTGTAAATTTTGTTGAATTTTAGTTGCAACTTTTGGTGACATTTACAGTTAAAAAATCTTTGAACAATTCAGGTTGTACAGTGTATGGAGTGCAGAATTTTGGTACCTGCAATACCTGTGGTTTTGGAGTAGCAGTGTCAAATCCCTTTACCCCTTCACAATCGAGCAACTTACGGGGGGATGGTATATTGGTGGATGGGGGCTGTATTAAACTTTAAATTGTCAAAAGACAACGTTATGGGGGTATCCTGCAGGTTCGTGGGGTGAAGGGTGGTTATTAGGGGTTAGATAAGGGGTTGAATTATTGAGGGATTTTATGACGTCCAGTGGAATGGGTTCCGTTCGTACATCCATATATCAAACATGTTGCTTTATATTGTGGCAGGGTCTTTGAGGGGTTTCCTGGGCACCATAGGAAGGTAATGTGGGCTGTATGGCACCAACAGCACATGTGGTGATATGATAGGTTGGTAATTTTTGCTTGGTCCGGGTTTAAATTTTTCTCAAATTTGTATTTAAATTTTCAATGGGGTCAGTTCAGTTAATTTGGGTTTTTAGTTAATTTAGGTTAATTGATTTGATTTTTAGTAAGTTAGGTTAATTGATTGGATTTTTAGTTTATGTAGGTTAATTGATAATTTTTAGTCAAGTTAGGTTAATTGATTGATTTTTAGTAAGTTAGGTTAATTGATTGGATTTTTAGTTAATGTAGGTTAATTGATTGGATTTTTAGTTAAGTTAGGTTAATTGATTGGATTTTTAGTTAATTTAGGTTAATTGATTGGATTTTTAGTAAGTTAGGTTAATTGATTGGATTTTAGTTAATGTAGGTTAATTGATTGGATTTTTAGTTAATTTAGGTTAAATTATTGGATTTTTAGTTAATTTAGGTTAATTTAGGTTAATTGATTGGATTTTTTAGTCAATTTAGGTTAATTGATTGGATTTTTAGGTAATTTGGTTAATTGATGGGATTTTTAGTTAATTTAGGTTAATTGATTGGATTTTAGTTAATTTAGGTTAATTGATTGGGGTTTTAGTTAATTTGGGTTAATTGATTGGATTTTTAGTTAATTTAGGTTAATTGATTGGGGTTTTAGTTATTTTTGGTTAATTGATTGGATTTTAGTTAATGTAGGTTAATTGATTGGATTTTTAGTTAATTTAGGTTAAATGATTGGATTTTTAGTTAATTTAGGTTAATTGATTGGATTTTTAGTCAATTTAGGTTTATTGATTGGATTTTTAGGTAATTTGGTTAATTGATGGGATTTTTAGTTAATTTAGGTTAATTGATTGGATTTTTAGTAAGTTAGGTTAATTGATTGGAGTTTAGTTAATGTAGGTTAATTGATTGGATTTTTAGTTAATTTAGGTTAAATAATTGGATTTTTAGTTAATTTAGGTTAATTTAGGTTAATTGATTGGATTTTTTAGTCAATTTAGGTTAATTGATTGGATTTTTAGGTAATTTGGTTATTTGATGGGATTTTTAGTTAATTTAGGTTAATTAATTAGATTTTTAGTTAATTTAGGTTAATTGATTGGGGTTTTAGTTAATTTGGGTTAATTGATTGGATTTTTAGTTAATTTAGGTTAATTGATTGGGGTTTTAGTTATTTTTGGTTAATTGATTGGATTTTAGTTAATGTCGGTTAATTGATTGGATTTTTAGTTAATTTAGGTTAAATGATTGGATTGTTAGTTAATTTGGTTAATTGATGGGATTTTTAGTTAATTTAGGTTAATTGGTTGGATTTTTAGTTAATTTAGGTTAATTGATTTTTAGTTAATTTGGGTTAATTGATTGGATTTTTAGTTAATTTAGGTTAATTGATTGTTTTTTAGTTAATTTAGGTTAAATGATTGGATTTTTAGTTAATTTAAGTCAATTTAGGTTAATTGATTGGATTTTTAGGTAATTTGGTTAATTGATTGGATTTTTAGGTAATTTGGTTAATTGATGGGATTTTTAGTTAATTTAGATTAATTGGTTGGATTTTTAGTTAATTTAGGTTAATTGATTGGGGTTTTAGTTAATTTAGGTTAAATGATTGGATTTTTAGTTAATTTAAGTTAATTTAGGTTAATTGATTGGACTTTTAGTCAATTTAGGTTAATTGAATGGTTTTAAGTCAATTTAGGTTAATTGATTGGATTTTTAGTTAATTTGGTTAATTGGTGGGATTTTTAGTTAATTTAGGTTAATTGATTGGATTTTTAGTTAATTTAGGTTAATTGATTGGGGTTTTAGTTAATTTGGGTTAATTGATTGGATTTTTAGTTAATTTAGGTTAATTGATTGGGTTTTTAGTTAATTTAGTTAATTGATTGGATTTTTAGGTAATTTAGGTTAATTGATGGGATTTTTAGTTAATTTAGGTTAATTGATTGGATTTTTAGTTTCGGCAGCACAGGAGTGGAGGGATGACGAGAAGCGGTGACCGGATGGCTACCAGAAGCCGTACAAAGTCAAATAAAGGGAGATACGCCGGGGATGGTTATGGTGGTTCTATAAAATATGAAGGGAATATTATATGAGATTATAATAAGGTGATGGTCAGGATTATAAAACATGGGATGTAAAACTCTCATGAATTAATATTATCAATAGTTTATAATTTGTTTATTAAAACAAATTACAAAATGCGTTGTAATGTGACAAGTGGTGATGGCCAACACCAAACTCTAAATGGAAGCGTTATCAGTAACCATGGAGTGAGACCCCCAAAAATAGGGTTTGGTGTTGTTGGGGCCAAAGTGAACTTTGGTTGGGTGTGGTCTTTTACACCCTTGATCAGTCTTGTAGTTCAAGGGTAACTGCAATAGGTCAGCAGCAAAAATCAATGATCAATTAAATGATGCATATGACCAATACCTTCAGCAGAATCACATCATACTTGGTAAATAATATGACACCTCAAGAAGAGCTATAGACAATAGAGTAGCACAAATAGCTCAGATTCATAAAAGCAGAGCCTCTTCATCAGTCGAGCAGTTGAAGTGGATAGTAACAGAAAATTAAAGCATTTCATGAGGGAAGCAGTGGTCATGCCTTGATACATATATTAAAGTAAATCGTAGTTCACAGTAACATAGTTCAAAATTAGGATAAAGAAATTCTTCATCAGTTTAGTAGTTGAAGATAATGATGCATATATTCTTAGTTTGGATATCAAATGATGGGCTTAGTTGTTCTCAACTTTTTGAATGGCCACGTGCTTGCATAATTAAATTGTAGTAGTAGTCCTTAGTTATGTGGAGGACTTTTAGTACAGGGAGAGGGTGGAAGGAGGTGCCAGAGCGCTTGATCTTGATGTTATGGAATGGCACCTCGGCCTTTGAGCCATTTAAGTTTATGTACAAGTTTTGATTCTATGTATCTCCGCAATAAACATCACCGGTATTGCATATCTTTGCGTTCGTGTATTAATTGTGTCGATCTAATTGGTCATTTATCCTCAAAAATAATTGTTTAGCATTAAAAAAATATTTCTTAACTGACGACCCTTCCATGACAAATGTATAATTTGTGAAATAAGACCATTTCTTTGACGAATTATTATTCTCTGTGTAACGACACCTGTCACATTCTGTGTATTTTTTTGTTACAGGAATACACCATGATTAAAACGTCACAGTGTGATAAATGAAAATGTCACATGATGCCGGTCACATGTTGCCGAACAACAGGTAAGTCTGCCGTGATAACATTGGTATACAGTATAGGCCTATAGTAATCAAAACGTATGCAAACAATACATTCGCATCCTATAGAGTATAGAACGTCGAGCTTTTTAGGGCATTTGTTTCAACGAGACGAGGAGTTTACTAAAAATTAGTTGACCTAACCAAGGCTAAGAAAAACAACCCCTTGTTCTACGGGCAAACGGGCCTCTCAGAGGTAGGGTTGGGCGTCTTTATATTTGTTTTTTAAAAATGTCGTTAAATGGTGGTGAATTTTCGAAATTTTCAAAAAATTTCAAAAATGTGTAAAATGTGTCTGTCAGCCCCGTAGAACAGAGTTCTTCGTCGCCTAACCAGTTTTTCATACTTTGATTTAAACAACTTCTTGAATATGAGCTATTAGAACCAAACTTATTTTCCTCTTTTTTCTCAGACTATTCCTTGGACTAATATGTTTCTGCTGTACATGCATGGGAGCTTCATACTACATGGACAGCGTGTTTCGAGGATTTCATGTCAACATTAGGTAATTTTATCATTTTCCACGCGGCAGTCGTCTGCAGACGACAGTTCAAATAAAAAATTGTTTCAAAAATGTCAACGTCTGCAGACGACAATATTGTCTGCTGTACATGCATGAAAGCTTCATACTACATGGACAGCGTGTTTCGAGGATTTCATGTCAACATTAGGTAATTTTATCATTTTCCACGCGGCAGTCATTTGCAGACGACAGTTCAAAAAAATTAATTGTTTCAAAAATGTCAACGTCTGCAGACGACAATTTAAATTGTCTGCTGTACATGCATGGGAGCTTCATCAGTGGCGTAGCTAGGATTTTTTTCAGGGGGGGGCAAAATTTCTAAAATGTTCGTAAAAGGTTGGGGGGGGGTTAAGGTCAAAAAAATTCGCACAGTCAAAAAAAATCGCACAGTAAATGTATTATATGTACAATTTTGCCTTCTTTTTGGCTAATAGCCTCGGTCTTTTTTCTCATTTTTTTCCTATTTACTTTTTTTCTCACCCCTTTTCTTTTTTAGGGGGGTGTGGGGCGGGGGCCCAAATTGAGTTTTTTCGTCAGGGGGGGCATTTGCCCCCCCCCCCCCCCCCCCCTGAGCTACGCCACTGAGCTTCATACTACATGGACAGCGTGTTTCGAGGATTTCATGTCAACATTAGGTAATTTTATCATTTTCCACGCGGCAGTCGTCCGCAGACGACAGTTCAAATACAAAATTGTTTCAAAAATGTCAACGACAGCAGACGACAAATTTAAATTAAAAAATGTTTCAAAAATGTCAACATTTTTTGAATTGCATCACCCTTTTTCGAATCACCGTGAGTAATGCATTAGAATAAGTAAATGTTTATCATTCTGTGTCATTGTCGAAATATGAGAATAATATGAAAATAATAGATCTAAATACAGGCAATGAAATAATACTTGATTGTCATTTATTAAGGTTTCCACACACTGGAGGATTACCAAATGTTCCACGAGTGGCAAATGCTTTTAATAATGGAAGTGACATGCACAGTTTTCAAATTAACAAAACACGTGATACCAGAACAAGCCGCAATCAGGCAGATCTTCAAACTACAATGTAAGTAATATTCTAGCGTTTTGTTTGTTTGTTTGATTGTTTGGTGTATTGTTGTTGTTGTTTGGTGGTGTTGGTTTTTTTTCTTCAACATTTTTGTGAAATGTTTTGGTCATTTTTGGTCAACTTTCAGAAAATTCCGAAATTGTCATTTGTTTTCAGAATTCGTAACATATTGGTCGGACGGGCCCGTGGAACATTGTAGAAGAGATGTTTCCCCATGGTCTAAAGGGATATTAATCAAGGTTACCATCGTTTCCAAATGCATGGGCGTCAATCTTGAGGGGCACGTCCCCCCCCCCCCCACCTTTTTGAGGGACACTATATGCCCCCTCCCAGAATTCTCAAAGGGAATCATAGAATTATTGGAATTATGACGTTCAAATAAGTACAAAGACAGCAAATTTCGCGCGCTACGCGCGCATTGTGGCCAAAACATTAAAATCCGTTTTATAAGCTTGTTTAAAGCAGAAATGTACATCAATAATGGCAAAATTAGTGTAAACTATAAATGTTCGCGCGTTTCGCACACATTTTTAAAGACTGTATCAGTCAACATTTATTTCTTGCCTGCCCAACCCCCCATATGAAACCATATGAAAACAAAACCCTAGTCAGAGATTTGAGGTACTTTAAAGGGGGAAGTGCTCAAGGTGGACATTTACATCCGAGTTAGCATGCCATATCTTAATAAGGACAGGGGTCGCTGTCAAAATTCTTTGACCCCGTTAATTTTAGGTCGCGTGTGCCCTAGGTCAAGTGTCGTTGGTCACTCTGCTGTCTAAACTCAAAGTGATTGCTCCTAAAATCTTTTCCAACATTTTCTTCAAAACGTTTTGTTATTCTAGGAAACATCTCTCTCGAACAAAGAACGTGTTACGTATATACAAGAAAGGAGTGGCTAGCGTCAACATGACATTCCCTATGTCAGCTAATAACACTATACAGGAAAAAGATGGTCATCTCTTCCGCAGTCTTCCAACTCAAAGATCTTGTGCTATCGTAGGTAATGGTGGCATCTTAGCAGGCAGCAGATGCGGAAGAGATATCGACGCACATGATTTCGTTATACGCTCAAATTTACCGGCAGTTGATGGGTATGAATCTGACGTGGGACGTAAAGCCAATCTCACCAGTATGAATCAAGTGGTGGTCAACCTCATTATTGACGAATTTAATACAACTTTGGAAAAATCTCATCCGGTGTATAAATACTTTCAACGATTGAAATATTTGAATGGTTCCATTCTGTGTACCCGCTGAAGTTTACTAAGCAGACGAGTCCTGCTAAATTGAGGACCATAATGAGAAACCTCGAACACCGTGGTATACAACTCAGTCTTGCGTATTCGCCGGTTGATGCCAGAAAAATGGCACACCAGTAAGTGTGTTTGTTGTTGATATGTTTGTTGGGGTAAATGTTGTGTGTGTTGTGGTGTCTGTTTATAATGTCCATGCGGACTCACGCTTTGAGTTCCGATGAAACCCCGGGGGGGGGGGGGGGGGGGGGGGGGGGGGGGGGGGGGGGGGGTTGGGGGGGATTTGTTGGTAGGGATGTGCCGCCAGCAAAATAAAAATTGACCCTAACAGTTATTTATATACAATGTATGGATGTTAATGTTGACCAATGTTCCTAATATTAAAATACTGTATGTATTTGAAGTTTGTATCGAACCTTGCTTGCTTACTTGCTTAAGGCATCCCGAAGGGACGAACTTCTGTGATGGCCTTCCATAGGTCAAAACAGATTCAAAAGTGGTGGTAAACAGCTTTATTTTCAGGTTTCTTGGGAGTTTACTGTTCCATATTTTTGTCATGCTGTTACATGCTTTCCAAGCTTGAGCCTTTCTTATGTTGAAATCTTGCTCACTACCAGCAATCCATGCAACAATGTACCGTATTTGAAGTCTTGGACAATTTCAAGATCATTACCATATCCAGTGTTTTAATTTGTGTTGGAGCTTCTTTGTACAGCATTGCCTTTGTTTTTTTTGGCGTTCATCCCAAGACCAACTGTAGCGCAGCTGCTTCCACCAGATGTAGTAGTTCCTCTGCATCCGTAGATTGTCAGCAAGGAGAGCTATGTCGTCTGCGAAGTCAAGGTCTGTAATTGTCTGCGGCCCTATTCTCCTACTTTGCCTGGGAACAAGTGTGAAGCCTATAAGTTGCTCTTCTTTTCCTGCCAATGCCTTCCTCAGTACATAGTCTAGGATGATTATGAACAAAAACGGTGCTGGTGTATCACCCTGAAGAACCCTGCTTGAATTTGTATTCTTCCTGATCAAAAGCGTCTGTTCGTATGTTAAATTCCTGAAACATGACTTATTTCTTCATGCTCATTTGTTATGACAGGGGATTTCCGAGTAGTTTCTGGAAGTGGGTATGCCAGGATTTCAATCTTCTGTCTGTGTTTCACCTTTGATCTGTCCCTTTTTAGCTGTTTTACGCCCACTGATCTCGTTGATAAGGTCCCAGACATATCTTTGTTTATATATTATTATAAACCATTGTGCTTTATGTCATATACCGCGAATGAAGAAGATTTATAAATACATTTAAATTTGTGGTAAATAATAATTCTGTCTTGATGTGTGATTCCCTAGTGTTATATACATTAGGTCCCCTTCAAAATGATCGTTAAACTAATCCCTAAAATCTTTAAACATTTTGCCGTTTTTTTTGACAAGCAACATTTGTTGTTGGGGTGTTGTTGGGGGTAGGGGGTCGGTATTCATTTGCATGTGAAACAATTTTTTTAACAAATTCTAGAACAGGGTGTCTTTTTTCGTCGCCTAATAACTATTGCTCCAACTTAAAAAAAAATAAATTATAAATAAGAGTATCTCCTCTTCTTCCACTTTAATTTGATATAGGCCTATTGTTCGCAAAGATTGGTTAACAATTAAGAACGCTTAACAAAATGCAATTTTCATATTTGGAAATTGCTTTTGTTTTGGCTTTACACTGCATAATATAAAACCTTACACTCAACTAAACATTTTTATTTTAAAACCTCACATTGCAGAGTATAAAACCGTAAACTAAATTAAAATATTTACTTTACTCTGCAGAATATAAAACCTTCTATAGAAACATTTTTATTTTGTTACTCCACTGGAGAATAAAGCACCTTATCCTCCACTATAGAAACATATTATTCATCGACATAATCGATACTCTATAGATGAGGTGACCGTTGTTTACATTTAGGACGCCCTCTGTTGATTTGAGACAAAACACACCGGACAAGAGTTCCTATAGTTTACATAGGCCAGATCAGGTTTTCTAACTAGATTGTGGTGTCACAGCAAATTGTTATCAAAACTGCCTTTAAACTTGCTTAGGAATGCTATAAGCTATCGCATTTCACACACACACAAAAAACAAAAAATGAGTTTTACAATTCATTAGAAAGAAATTTCATGTTGTCTTCATTAACTTTACTGTATATTCTGCCTGGAGGGAATCAACAGAGGGTGTCCCATTTGTAAATACATGACGTCACCGGTCACACCATCTATAAATTGCAGAATACAGGGTGTCTCAAAAAATTAGGACTCTGTTTCATGACGGTGTAATTCTTATTATAATCATTGGACCATGACCAATTTAGTCTCAATGTAAAGCCCAATTAATTATTATGATATCCTGAAAATATGAGATCAATCCGATGAAAAATAAGAAAACTAGCGTACTTTGTGTAAACCATGTCATTTACTGGTTTGTACAATGGGAATTCACACAGTATTAACAGTCGAGTATAATGAAAGTGCTCAACTTGTAACTCAATGAATCATCCACAGTGGGTTCGAGAACTGTTTAACACAACTTTTTTAATTTGCACAGAATATGCATACATCTGTTTTGCGGATTGATTTGTACCAGATTTAAATGGATTACCAAACTAAACTTCGCTATTGACTGATAGATTATTTACTATGTTGACAATTATTATAACGTATTGAAACGTAAACCATGTAACTGGTCTGTACATGTACATGTAGATCCCATTGTACAAACCAGTAAATGACATGGTTTACGCAAAGTACGCTTAGTTTTCTTATTTTGCATCGGATTGATCTTATATTTTCAGGATATCATAATAATTAATTGGGCTTTACATTGAGACTAAATTGGTCATGGTCCAATGATTATAATAAGAATTACACCGTCATGAAACAGAGTCCTATTTTTTTTGAGACACCCTGTATAGAAATGTAAGCTAATTTTAAAACATTTTACGTTGTTACTTTATACACTTACAGAATGTGGGACCTCTACTTTCCATCGGCTGGCATGATTGTATTTAGCGTGGCTTCGACATTCTGCGAGAAAATATCCCTTTTTGGATTCTACCCATATTATACGGACCCGCATACAAATCAGTCGTTACGATATCACTATTACGATAGGATCAGTTTTGACTTTGATAAATCCCGACACACAATGGATCAGGAATTTGAGATATTTCAAAAACTCAATGATGTTAAGGCTTTGCGGCACGTCACAAATAAATGCTGAAGGAATAATACATAAAAAGAACATATATAAAAAGGAAATCCCTCTGTAAAAAAACAATTGTTTTTATAGATCATAGGATGTTGAGATTCACAGGAGAAACATGAAGAATTGATAAATTAGCTATATGCAGTGGCGGATACAGGGGGGGGGGGCTTTGGGGGCGGGCGCCCCCGTAAAATTTTACATTATACCTTTTTTGTGTACCACTTTACCTTTTTCAGAGACATAGGTAGGTTCCGTCGGTACATTTGCCACTTGTAGGGCCTACCCTGCGATTTTTTTTGCCGGTTTTGGGACAACCACATCGCTACCCCCCCCCCCCCCCCCCCCCCCCCCCACCCCCACCCCCACCCACCCACTTAGCTGAATTTCACGAGCTGACGGCAAAAAAAAATTGGGGCCCTTTTACGATTTTTTTTTTGTCAGCCCCCCGTAAATTTTAATCCTGGATCCGCCACTGATATGTATTCCAATCGCTTTCCGACCAGTGGCGACTGACATCATAATTTAGGGGGAGGGGCGGTCGGACCGATATCTGTTCACAAATCGCCTTCCGAACGTAAGCCATCGACAATGACGAGAACATTATTTGCCCTCGTTTCACTGATATGGAGCTCTTGGCGAGGCTTACACACGTCTATAAATGATGCGAGTGTTATATGAAATAAACTTCTCACAAAAAGTATCGAGACACTTAAAAATGATCGAATAATTAACAGCTCGAAATATGGATTAATCGAAGCAAATAAGCCAATGCATCATTTTGAAAGCCCGTCAATCTAGCTACAGTGTGTACATAACACAGGTATTTCTATCACTGTTTGGCTGAGATATGGTTCATTATATTTCGAAATTCAAGCGTGGTGGCAGTGGCGGTGGTGGCGGTGGCGTCAGTGGCGGCACCGTTTACAAACTCCATGGGGAATATGGAAAATGTTCCAAATTGTACGTCCAATTTAGAATAACTCCTGATCCCTGTATGTTACAGACATGATCTTGGTCTCATTTTAAAGATTGTTTTATAGTTTACAGTCCCATAGCCACTAAATCTCACTGGCTATGGCTGGTTTTGTCCATAAAATTAACAAACATTTTAGACAATAAATGCTACCGTGTCTTGGTGCACAAGATTATGATCTGCTTATTGATTTTCTTGAAGTGATGCCACACATAATTCAATGAAAACTCATTATGAAGTCGCCGTCTACATCATGTGGATTGGATCCAATGCCAACTTGGCTTCTGAAACAATTTCTTCCGGAACTTGTTCCCATCATAACAAGAATTGTGAACTCTTCATTGGAAGCAGGCCATTTCCCTGATGCATTGAAACATGCTCAAATCACACCGCTCATCAAGAAACCTAAATTGGATCGCGAAATCCTAAAAAACTACAGGCCTGTTGCAAATCTTAAGTTTCTTGCCAAGACTGTTGAGCGTGCATGTACTGCCCAAATACAAGATTATTTGTCAGAGAACAACCTATATGGAAAAATGCAGAGCGCTTATAGATGTAATCACAGCACAGAAACAGCACTTCTCTGTGTCTACAATAACTTACTCCTCGCTGCTGACAAGGGTCATGAAGTCATTCTTATTCTATTGGACTACTCCGCTGCTTTCGACACCATAAATCACCAAATCCTGTTAGACCGTTTCTCAAATAAATATGGATTTACTGGATCTGCGCTTTCATGGATTAAATCATACTTCACCCATCGTTCACAATCTGTTATAATAAATGGTCGCGAGTCATCGGTTCATGTTCCTCAAGAGGGTGTACCTCAAGGGTCAGTACTTGGCCCTTTAGGCTTCACAATGTATTCATCTCCATTAGAAGATATCATTGATTCTCATGGCATTTCTAAAATGACCTATGCTGATGACACTCAGTTATACATTGTTTTGAAAAATGATGATGACAGAGTAGGTGCAATATCGAAACTTGAAGCTTGTGTGAAAGATATCAAAACCTGGTCCACAGCTAATGACCTTAAACTGAATGACGACAAAACTGAAGTTCTGCATATTACATCTCGCTTTAGAAACAATTCTGTTATTTCATCTATAAACATCAACGATGCTCTAATTGAACCAGCTTCTAATGCCCGCAATCTTGGTATTATTCTTCAAAATGATCTCATGATGGATGTCCATATCAATAATATTTGTCGTGCGGCCTCTCATGCTCTTTACAAGATAGGTCAAATTCGTCGATACCTTGACCAGCCAACAACTGAAAGACTAATCCATGCTTTTGTGACATGTCGACTTGATAATTGTAACAGTCTGCTATTTGCTCTTCCTGAAACGCAGATCTCAAAACTTCAACGCATACAAAATTCAGCTGCTCGACTTGTTACTCTCTCCAAGATTCGCTGTCACATTTCCCCTGTCCTTCGTGACTTACACTGGTTACCAATCAAATCACGCATTATGTTCAAGATTCTTCTATTAACTTTTAAATGTTCTCGTGGACTAGCACCTATGTACCTCCAAGATCTCATACAACATTACAAACCCACACGTAATCTCCGTTCTCGCTCACAGTATCTTCTTGCTCATGTTTCTTCACCTTCGACATCATATGGACGCCGTTCTTTTCAAGATGCTTCTGCTGAACTTTGGAATCAATTACCATATCATGCTAAATCAGCCAAAACTCTTGAACAGTTCAAATCATCGCTAAAAACTTACCTATTTAATGTTAATGCATGATTTTCCTTTTTGTCATGTCTTTTGTTACTACTACATGTATAGTTTTGTATATTTGCGTTTCTGTTTTATTTGTTATAGCGCATAGGGACTTAATTGTGTTATGCGCTCAATAAGCATGGTTTTATTATTATTATTATTATAATTGTTTGGTAGATTCCCATGTCTGTGCTCGAAAATCCACCAAGAAAATGTCTGTTAATTTATGGAAAAAACAGCCATAGCCAGTGAGATTTAGTGCCATTTTTTCTGTATAAACATTGATAAATGGCACAATTTCTTATCGTTGCAATGTTTCAAGGCCAACAAATTTACTATCACAATGTGCCTAGCAATTGGGTGCATCTGTCTAGCTGAAAATTATTTGAATCCATCAAATATTTCTGGAACTATTCTAGTATATGCTAGAGGGGGGAACTTACATATTTTGTTGGGTGTATGTATGTTCATGGCTATTTTTAAAAACACAATTTTCAATACTGCAATTGTTACGTGGCATTCAAGTGAGTGGCTATACGACATAATTACATCTCTATTGATTAAATCGTTAAACAAGTTTTTGTTTTGATGTGTACCTATTATGTATTTATCGGCCTATAATTATTATCACATTTGCGTGACAATCCAGTGGTTGATATAACGTATGTTCTCGACACAGTATGATCAACAATTGAACTGACACGTGCATCTGCCGGTGGTGCGTTAGATTGTTAATCTGGACAATGCATTATGTTGATAAGGCGAAGCCGCTAAATCAGCACGATGTGGTCCAGAGTACAAATGACTTTTACGATGGGTGATGTTGACAAGTCACAAATACTCTGGAAATGCAATGCTTCGTCTTAAACACGTAACATACACAAACAACAGATACACATGTATAATGCAGGTATTAGTAACCTTGAACTCACCACGTTTTTGTCATCTATTTTTACCATCTTGCGGAATTATTTTACACATCATTTAACCCGTCGCTTCTTACCGTTACAATTATGTATTGATCACGAGCTTTAATGAATAACGCTTGATATATGACGCTTTGCATTTAATTACAGGATAATACAAACTATGGCATTTGATTTATCATACAATTTTAACAAATGTGTGGCAGATACTAGAGGTAATTTCAACACAAGAAAAAGCATAGCGATCTGCGTTGTCTATGCTGTCACGATCCCTTATATTAACACTAATATCAGAATTTAACGCACGGGTAAACCCCACCACGATCCTTCAGTGAAACAGAGACACATTGAAAACCTTATATTAATACCAATGAGATACCAATTTCCTTAAATGCATACAATCTGGCTTGTTAGTTCACCCAGGGTGAACGGGTGAACTAGCTTACACCTGTTCATTTGGTAACAGATGGAAGATGGAGAAATCTCAACCTTGAGAATCTCGCTGGTAAGAGTGGACACACCATGTTTATCATTTTAGTACATACCTTTTAAATATATGCATTTATAAATGAAAAATTCTTAATTTTTTAAGTAATATATATAATCAAACGTCTTAACAGACTTACTTTATGTTAGTAAAATACCTGTGGTTACTTTTACTACAATACGAATATATGAATAAATAGCTAATATACAGTCATGTGACATTAGTATGATTGCATCTTCATGGAAGTTTATTTTTGTTGTAAATAAATCAGTGAATGCCTAAAATGGATAATTAATACCAATCGTTTATGGTGCGGAATGATTCCGTTTCCTTATTGTTTATGAAATAGGTTTTTGTTGTTAACTAGCCTGTTATTAGCGTACGTTATTATTATTATTAAATCAACACTGAAATGATAATAAAGCTATTGGAAAACAGTGCTATTATTATAGTAAAACGCTAGTATTTTTTTATACGATCTTCGATGTTTCTAGAAATGACATTTTACCCTATACTGACCAATCATGGGAACGCACTCATCAAGCATAAATACTACTTTAAAAAATTCTTTCTTTAAAGCAGGTCGTTATAAAAACAGTCATTCTATTACTATACTTAGCATTGCTTCGTAGAATCACGATTATTAAGCTATATTTGCAGAATCTTACCAGCACTAGGTTTGTAATGTTTCTCAAAATGACATAAACAAAGTGGTATACTTTCTTTTGTTGAACCCTTTATAATGATAACCCCGGGCTTTTTGAGACTCTTGTATTTATTGTAATAATTAAACCAGCCAAAGATATCTCGTCACCTGAATGCAAAAGGATCGTGAGTGTATTGTGACTGTGTTTCAAAGCATCACAATGAGGTGTATTATAGGGAATATCCTAATATGACAGTAAATGAGGGCGGAGTTGTTGCTCTTCGTTTAAAATTATTCAGTTACTTTGAAAAAGCTCACAAAAAGAATAATCAACATCGTAACTGCAAGCCGTTTTTTCTACTTAAAGGTAAATGTTCTGATTGCTGGCCCGATGTTCAACTTATGTTTTCTATTTTACATGAAAGGTCATCCTTAAAATTGTCACATTCCAAAGTTGAAGTTGCATAACTCTAATGGCTCTAATTTAGAAGCACAAGGTCACAGAATTTTGAGTGGTACACAAACTGGCTGGTGGTTAACCACCTTTGGCACTAATTCACCACATTTTCGCCTATAATTTCTAAATGGAACATTTCTGGCCCTAAGATTTTACCGACATACTGAGAAAAATATGGAGATTCTTCTGATATCAATAAATCGTGATGTGAAGAGAAAAAAATCATAGGCAAAAAAAAAATGATCGGAACATACACCTTTAATGCAAGGTCGTATGTGCCATTTAGACCGTCTGCACGAACGCTTGAACATCTCTGAATGCAAGGAGGTCGTAAGTGTAAATGTTATTTGTGCACTGTAAAACATAAAAAATGGTAATATTGATCGAATAACTTTAATGTTTTTCTATTGTCTTTTTCTCCTTTTAAAAATAATTTGTGTGGAAATTAACTAGGCCTAATATATATATTGATAATCATGATAATGGTAAACATTACGTTCCGGTTACTTGTATATTTTGCGATATATTTGTTGACAGGTGTACAGACCATGAAGCTAGTACTTGCTCCATGGACACCGTGCTGGACCACATGTCGGGACCTTGCATAGCCAAAAGGCAGTCTACAGTCTTGCCACATGTCTTGCAACATTTTGACTTTCAGCCCCCATTGGGCTTATTTTTAAAACTAAAATCTGCTCTAGGAATACTATATCGTGACTTTTTTCGTAATTTTAACTTTTCATTTTATAAAATCTGAAATATCACTAGTTTTGATTACAAAAGGAAGTTCAAAGTTTGAGTTTCTTCTTTAATAACACAATAATTTTCAAAAGTCACACATTTGGCTTCTAGTTCCACCCAGCAAATTATCCAAGGAATGATACCGGACCAATAGCAATACACAGGTAAGGTGGTGTGAAATAAATCGTAGAAATGGTGCAGGGGAGGTTTATTACCCTGGAAAAGCTTGAACAGCGTGGTTAGGATAGTCTCTAACTTGTAAGGGGACGGAATCGTAATGAATAAAGCGTGTTTATTGATTTATGCAAGAGGGTCGTAAGTGGCACTTACGACCCTCTTGTAAAAGAAAGTTTATTTTTGATTTCACATATTTTTTTAATAGATTACAACAATAGTGTAACATTTGTGTATAAGCCTATATTGTAATAATCCATCCAAACCTCAATTTCGCCAAAATGTCAGTAACGACCCTTTTGCTTTCAGTCGACGATCTATTCTCCATAGTACAACAGATTTTGAGAGATGTTCAAACATGCGTTAAAACAAGACAAGTTCGTCTATCATTATAACAATGCAGGCTCCCTTTGCGTTGAAACAACAATTTAATGATCCGAATCCATGATAGGAAAGTTTTCAAATATTAAAAATCTAAGTTTGCAATTCCTTCATTCTTATTCTAAGATTCCAATAGTATTCGGAGGTTTGTATTTCTTGCAGAGTATTTCATTTTTCATTTTGGACCGGATTTCATTTGATTATATTCATTATTGATGTGGTCTTCTATTGCAAACCGACGCAACAAGAAAACATCTTAAAGGGAAAGTGTAATACGGAGCTCACTGATAGTATGAGATGAGCGATTATGCAACAATCTTTTAAACCAAATTTGAACATGCGCTCAATCATCCATTCATTATCAGGTAATAAGTGAAGCAAAATGTATTGGTTGAGGTTTAAATGGGCTAGGGGACAGTTGTAGGTTGTCTTTCCGTAGCTCATGAATTATTCCTTAACCCTAACTCCCACGGCTATGTTTTACGTGTATCAGGGGGAGGGGGAAAAGTATAATTCTTTTAACCCGAAAAATCACCGAGCACCGCCCGGGATTCGATCCCGGGTCCATCCGCACCCCAGTCTATGCCCCTATCAACTGAGCATATTCCCCAGCGCATATGCGGGCACAAACTTCGTGCCCAGATATGCCTGCGATAGGTGACGTAATTGAGCTAATGCAGCAGCACGCGCGTGGAGATAGTTTTATTTTGGATGATTTTGTATGGTGTAGTGGGGATAGGTTTTAAAATACTTATCTCAAGAACAGAAGCAGACATACTTCCGGTGAACACTATCGTAACTCTATTAAACCTCTCACCCCTTCTGTCATGTAAAATTTCGTAAAATTAACCCCGGAGAATTATTTAGATTACGTTAATGACATTAGAAGAGTTCCAAATCCCCTAAAGTCGTGGTTCTTGGAAAAATATGTCAGTGTTAAATGGCTACTCGCAACTAGTTCTGGGTCTTAATTCATATCTGTCATTTCAATATTTTGTTGAAAACCGCATATTGTGGCAAAGCACAGTATTCATAGTTTCGTATTAACAATTCAAATAACAGTAATCAAGACGTATACTTCCGTCGATATATTGTGTTGAATTATTTAACTCATGTACGTCTGTTATTAAATCAACACTTAAACAAATCGAAACTGACGGGAAATGGGTCTATTTTATTCCCGAGTCTTTATTTAATATGATAAGTGGCTCTTGAAGTCAATGATGTATGCAAAGTGCCATTTGAATCCCAGAAGACAAGTATATCAAGGCACTCATACTTGAACGCCAATGCTAGCACTAGTAGCAAGAGTGTTTATTTTACACGGAGTGCACGTGTATGGCAAGCGCAATGCTCTTAATATAGACAAAAATAGTTTATCACAGATTAGCTGAGTTTTTCTGAGAAAAAATAGTTTTCCACGTGATAAACTTAGTTTATCTAGAAAAACTCTGTCTATCAAGTGTGAAACTATGTTTATGGAGATAAACTGAGTTGTTCACAAATAAACCGAGTTGTTGACAGATTAACTTGAGTTTTGCGCAGATTAACTGAGATAATCTTTAAAATACTATCTGTTTCACCTGCTAATCTGTGTGTTTTCACTACTTAGTTTATCAGGCTGAGAAACATAGTTTTTCGATGAGACAAACATAAAGGGTTCAAAAAAAGAAAGTATAATACCACTTTGTATGTCATTTTGAGTAACATTCAATTTTTTTTGACCAAACAGGCTAGATAGGCATTGGGGTCTCTCTGTGTGTGGGTATAGCCAGGATTGACGGGGCTATCGATCGCATGGGGGGATTAAAAGCTGACCGATTGAAACTTAGAGCGTGTTTCTGCTGGGGCACGCAAAAAGTAAACGCTAATAAACGCTAAAGTTTCAATCGGTCAGTTTTTCAATCCCCCCATGTTTTTACTCGCGAAAAAAATAAATACATGGAGTGGGTATAATATTTTCATTAAAAACGTTAGTGTCCCTATTGACCCCAGATTTGACAAATTTTAAGTAAGAAATGCAAACAAGCTTGAAAATAAAAATTCTTTCAGAATTTCTTACCAATGTTGTAGGACCTTTAATGCTATAGGCCCTGTCTGGTGCATTTCCAGCTATACTTTGCTCAAATTATGCAGTAAGGAGCAGGAAATTGTTGACCACACCATTGTCAGTGGGTTTTTTCGGATACCGTTATTTTCGATACCCTGATGGGCTCCACATTTTGTTCTTTCACATCCACTTAAATAGTTCCTGAACACTATTATATTGCTCTTTCAATGGAAAAAGAAAACAAATACATGTAGTATTCATACAAAATATTGAGATTTCAAAAACTTTTCCCATTTTTGTCCCTATTCACCCCCATGTCCCTATTCACCCCGTTTAAGGTACTTATTTTTATGAATACGGGCTATTCTGTTTACCGGGCTTTTCAAACATGCTAGTCATACAGGTGTGTAGATCATATCCACATAACATTTCAATAGAGATAATCCTGGAGATAATCATCCCCTATTGACGATCTATGATTGAATTGAGTTGAGTTTAGTTTTTTTTTCAATCATGGTTAAATTCAATTTTCTATCAGGCTTGGAACGTTTGTATAATATTTTTAGCAAAGGGTTTGCTCATTATTAGATAAAACTAAAACAGGCTATACTAAAGTAAAAGGTGTTTCCGCCCGGGCTCGAACCGGGGACCTTTCGCGTGTGAAGCGAACGTGATAACCGCTACACTACGGAAACTCATATATGAATAGATCCATCGAAAACGCTTGTCGTTATGTATAATCCATCAAATTCAATATACACACTTGTGTCATGTTGATAAGAAAAATGTTTGCAGAGCTAACATTGTTTTAATTTAAATACATCATGCTATTTTCATCTAATAGGACCCCATAGGACCCATACATTCATCACAATAAGTAACTGACCAGGTAATAAACATGCTGATAACTCTAAAAATATAACTCCTACATAAACATATTTAATTATAAAGTTGTTGAGAATTGAGTTCAGTTTTTTCAATCATGGTTAAATTCAATTTTCTATCAGGCTTGCAACGTTTGTACAATATTTTTAGCAAAGGGTTTGCTCATTTTTAGATAAAACTAAAACAGGCTATACTAAAGCAAAAGGTGTTTCCGCCCGGGCTCGAACCGGGGACCTTTCGCGTGTGAAGCGAACGTGATAACCGCTACACTACGGAAACTCATATATGCATAGATCTATCGAAAACACTTGTGTCATGTTGATAAGAAAAATGTTTGCAAACCTAACATTGTTTTAATTTAAATACATCATGCTATTTTCATCTAGGACCCATATAATTTAAAAACACATTTAGAAAATATAATTAATACAATCATGGACTTATACAATTGAATATAGAAAACATTATCTAAATTGTTGAGGTAGAGGAAACGATAAACATGAATTTATTTTATTTTTGTTCTTATGGTAACAGCTTGCAAGAATTCAAACCATCCTCCACGGCTACCAGAACAAGACATGTATGTATCTTCGTAACCAACCTGATAGTATTGGATGTAAAATTAGTGCGTATTCGGCATACAGTAGAGGTTATACAAAACTGAAAGATAGTAAGGGGTGCAGACACGGGTGCAGACATTACTTGTTAATTGGAATCGCGGGATGCGACACAGCTGCTTGAGAAATATCATTAACGAATATAATTTAAACATTGTTAGCAAGGACTTCGAATGAAAGTGACTTCATTAATTTTGATTAATACGACGGGAAAACAATTCGCAGTAAAAACTGAAACAGATTTTGGTTACAGTAAAATTGTACATGAATTCTGCTGCTAAACTTACAAGAATACGGGAGGGAAGATAAATACACTGAGCCAAAAAAGAAACTTATATTATTATTATTATTATTATTATTATTATTATACAAGGCATTTATATAGCGCTCTTACACAATGAGGTACCTCAGCGCTTTACAGAATAAAATACATATAGAATTAAATACATACACGGTAAAAGGTAAAAATACATACTTGGTAAAAGGAAAAGTACATACTTGGTAAAAGGTAAAAATACATATACAATAGAATTTTCTAAAATACAAACACATTTTTAAAACAAGCTGATGAGAAGAGACAACCAATTAACAGATTACAAATTACGCAAGAAAAGATGTGTTTTTAATAGTTTTCTGAACTGGGTAACAGAAGAAGCATGACGGATATTATGTGGGAGCTTGTTCCAGAGCATATAGGAGCGGCGGCAGAGAAACCTTTACTTGCGGAAACATTTTAACAGATCACCAAATAAAATTCTGTGCATGAAAATGTACCAAATATGGATACAATATTACTGCAATGTATTGCTTCAAATTGCAGTCAATAACCAATTGTTTGCTTCAATGACACAAGAGAAATCTGCACTGACCCAGACAACGTCTTGCATCACAGATCACAGCAAACAATTTCAGCAACATAAAGTTAAAAACATTTCATAGAGTCAAAACAAACTCATGAAGTCATTCATAACGGGTATGTCCACCTCCAGCTTGCAGGCAAGCTGTGCATCTCCTTCTCATGCATCCAATCAAGTTCCTGATGGTAGCCTGGGGAACATTGTTCCATTCTTCCTGTAGTGCTGCAATAAGTGTTTGTCTATTGACAGGTGGATTGTCTCTTCTTGATACACGTCGTCCAAGCTCATCTCAGATATGTTCGATTGGGGAGAGGTCTGGCGATGCACAGCTTGCCTGCAAGCTGGAGGTGGACAAACCCGTTATTAATGACTTCATTGTTTGTTTGGATACCTTTTTTTGTCAAAGTCATGTATGTAAAACCGATGAATTAGGGCAAGTTCACTGTGTAGCGAATAGTGAGAAAGTCAAGGACAATGCAATCGATTCGTGATTACAATTGTTACATAACAGTTGTCACGTTTGTTGAAACAGAAACTTATAGATTATAAAACAATTTATAAAATGAGAGCAAAATCATTTTTGTACCATACAGAGATGAGGAGTTACCGCCGCCACCCCTAACTTTCGAAATATGATCAATCATATCTCAGCCAAACAGTTAAAGAAATACCTGATTTATTCACACAATGTAGCTAGATAAATAGGCTTTCGAATGACACCTTAACCATAGCTCATAGAGAGAGATGGACGATTCGTCACCAAAATGCAACGCCGCCACCCTTTTTGGGGGCGAAGCCACCCTTATAGCATCAGATTGCAAAAAATTACACATTTTGGTCTTTCTAGACATAAGTGGGGGCCGCCATGTTTGTAGTCTTTGTAAATTACATGCACCTATGCAGTTTATTTTAACAGTCCTGCAGTCTGTGATAGAGTCAAAGCTATATTTGTTTAGCCTTGATGATTCAATCAGAGAGATGTTATTAGACTCCCAACAGAGAGACATAATAGCTTATCTTGTTTGACTAAGGAGAAATCTCCCAATTGTTGTGAAGTTGCCTAATAAATCAGAAAATCTTTGAATAAATGGTGAGTTGTGGCTGTCATAGGTCTAGATTGTTCTTCAGATGGTATCCACCAGCCCCTCCCCCCTTCCATGCACACAAATCAACTTTATTGGTTTCCTGTACTATTTTTTTAGACTGCGGTGTTTTGATTTGATTTTTTGTTTGAATTATGGAAAATACATACACCATTTCCATGGTATTTTGTTTGGTATGCAACAGATAATGGTTACAAAACATGCTTCTTTCTCTTGGATCGCCCCCATTCCATTTCAATGGAATTTTTATTGGGTGGTGACTTCAAAACACATGCCGTATACCGTTATCGTTCAATACCAGAACATCATTTGATACTGCATTATAATACTGGAGCACCCAATTTGAGTACAAAGATATCGACCGATACTGCAATCATCTATGTGTTTCGGTATCGTTCGATACTGGGAGGTTGTTGCGTCAAATGCGGGAAACATTGTAAGTAAACGCGTTTTTAAGCTAAGCAGGCGTTTAACTTTGACACAGGCGTTTAACTTTGACTTTAAACACATCATAAACGCAATTCTGAAGAATGTGTTTAACTTAAACACGTGTCTACCTCACTGAAAAGTGTCTAACTTTAAACATGAGTGTGGGGGTAGCTTAACGTGCGTTTAACTAAAATGATTTCTCAACTGTGCCTTGTGCCGATAGTGTAGTCATAAAAATACACGCGCATTTGAGGAATTCGGTGGGCGCCGACCGTAACATTAACAATGCTACGTGCAATTCACACGTACAAAATGTACTAGTTTTTGCCGTTCGGCCTGAAGGACTACTTAAGTTCCGTCTACAGATTGAAATGTGTTGCTTCAAACTGTCATTCCCTCATAGTATGATTTTTGTCCACGGATAATGTAATCTATTCCTTCAGGTTGGCAAATATAATCCAGCATGAAACAATTTCATCTCTTCTATTTAAAATTCAAATGTCGGTATGCCCTAGCGGTACAGATGTATAGGAGAGGATCTATAATTGATATGTGTCAAATTGTCATCATTAAAAGGTTTAATATTGTAAGACTTGATGATTTATTTAATTCAGGCTATAAATGTCCCCGTAAATGTCACCGTCCCTGCCAATTATCTAACCCCAAAATGTATAATTGATGTTCATTATAGGTAATTTACAGGTAATGTGTTATTGGTCACGTCAGTAACAAAGTTTTAAATCGAGCGTAAACTTGTTAATATGACAGGATTAACATATTTATGAGCTTGTTTATACAGGAAAGATTTCATGAACTGTTAGGAGCTGTGCTTATACTAGTTAAAGATTTTGTCACCGTGATATCGTAAAGTACAATTTGAATGTTAGGAAAAGAAATAAGATATTGTACAATATTACCTTAATATATTGGTACAAAGTCAGTGTTACAATATCGGGCGATACGGGTACATATAAAATGTTCCAGTATCAGGCGATCATAATTAAGTACCAGTATCGTTCAATACTGGAAAAATCTCGCTGGTATCACGTGTACCAGCAAGCCCGATACTGGAACATTTTTACTGGTATGCCAGTATCTGGGACTTACAGTACACTATTTTCCATATATCATTCTTTAAAAGCATTGCCAAAATTCAAATGTGTTTTGGAGGCGATTGTAGATTTCTGAGTTGCATTCTAGCATGAGAGGATTAGTTTGCAATCGCAAGAGCAAGAGTCAGGATGTTCGTCACAAGGAGCATTGAATAAATTGTACCAGAAACTTTGACTCGAATCTTGACCCTGAAATATAGTATGAACATCGTTTTTAATTGACAATTATTGTCTGGTCCCATTAAAAAGCGGTCATATATATACCTATCAATTTACAATGTATACTTGAGTTGAGTGGGTTATGAGGACGTCGGCTCCATCACTTATCTCGCCTTTTTATCAGCTCGGCTCGTTGGCGGTCTACTTATTCACTAGAGTTATATTACTATCATGTTTATTTCAAGTCTAGTTCCAGTGACACTTACTTAGATAATTAGAAATAGGAATTCATATGAATGTCATTTGAGTTTACCCAGAGAAAAACAGTACCATATGCTGAAGTATATGGAATAGACCTGTACTTTTTGAATACTTCTGTTCGGTATTTTTTATAGATCAATAAAATGAGTAGTGTTGTTCGCTGATATTGATGTGTGAATAATGGCACGACCCCGCAGGGGCAGTGCTGATTTTTCGAGAAACGAAACATACGCATGTATCGATCTTTAAATTCACATACAACTCTATACAAATCAAAATTCACAATTTTGAGCATAATTTTGATACATGTAATAACGCTCGCAGTGAAAATCAGCGGGACCGCAATGCCTGAACAACGAACAACAAAGCAAATGCCCACCAGTCGCGACCTTTGCCCCCCCCCCCCCCCCCCCCTACAGTCAAATCAAGCCCCACCCCAATTGTTATGTCAAAATTATTTTAAATTAGCATAAATTGGTCTGAAATGTCTAATTTAGAACAAATGAATATAATTGCAGGCAGTGTGTGTGGCAGGTTTGTGCAGCCATGCCTTGTGCTATGCCTACTAATAGTAGGCATAGCACAATGCACACACGCAGAGTCTGCCACTGGGAGCATTACACCAGTGAACAACAACATATGAAAAGCTGTGTTGCATAAAGCCCTAAATCCACTTCTACCTGTTACTCATTTTGCATTATTGAATGGGTGGCTATTCACGATGTGGAATGTGGTTTTGTATTGTTGCCTCAGTTGGCGTGCATGGATGCACTAATCCAAGTTATGAAGACAGCCATACAATATTTGGATTAATTAATCATGCAAAATGAGTAACATGTAGGAATGGTCTGTAAGCCCATATGCAAAACAATCTTTTCATATAATGTATGCAGCTCCACTTTGAAAAACATCCCTATATAAAATTAATTATCCTCACGATAGGCACTTATTGTAGGGCAGTGAGCTTGCCATATATGGTAGTCATGACCTTGGACTATATAACCTTGATCCAGGTATAATTACTTATCATCAGGTTTTTTAGTTATGACTGTTTTTACCAATTTTTGAAATTGACTCTGAACTTGAATATATTGGGCCGATTTAAATAAACCTAACCTGAGATATTGTACTAAACACGACAATCAATTTAGTGATATGCTCAGTTTTTGCATCCTTTGAGTGCCTCTTGTGAGGAAAAGACTGAGAATTTGAATATGGGTATTTAAGAAATGGAAAAGCTTGTTTAATTTCTAAATCCATCAATATTTGTCAATCAAATTGGGTATACATGTTATATATCTATTACCGATCACTCTTATGATGGGGAAAAAATTGTCGGACATTGCTCATTTGCATATCAATGACTTGAATAGATAATTAGCTAATTTGCATATTTAATGAGCTTATGAAACTAAATTATAGTTTAAAAGATTGGGTATCGTACAATTAGCCATAATACCAAGTTTGATTGCAATACACCATTCACATCTGGATTTATAACATTTACGCATATTAATTAGCTGGACTTAGTCACTTTTTTGATTGCAGTCAGTAAAACTGGTCAAAATGACCAATTTCACTAGGTTATTTTAGCTTAATGCAATATAATTTTACCATATTTTTAAATTTAACATGGTATATAGATACTTCAATTGTTAAAGAAATATGTGTAAATGGTGTTTTGAATGTTACATTATTAACAAATTGAGCTCTCTAAATCCTGATAAATTATATTTGTGGGCATTGTTACTGTTTTTGGCAGGTTTTCGGCCATTTTCCGAGTATCTCAAAACACTGTACCACAAGAATGCATTGACCGATTGTCATAATTCTTTTTGGAAAATAAATCTTTCATTGCAATCTTTCATTTGAATCCAATTTTGTACATGTCTCAATCATTTGAATGTTATGTGTGCTATGCCTACTAATAGTAATGTTGATTATACGTTGTCGGGTTGGCCGTTATGGTAAAATAGAGTTTAAGTTAGATATAGGCAACCTGATACATTTCGCAATTCTTTAAATTGAATAAAATATTTTACAATCAAATCGTTTTAATAAGTAAGTTTAAAATATGAAGAAAAAGATTCTTCTCCGGCAAAATGTCACTTGCAACGTTCTCACACTCACACGATGAATGTTCAGTCCATATTCGTGTTAAATTAACTTGACATTTCGGACATCCATTCGCTTGGGAATGCTGTTAGGTAAGTTATGGAAACTTGTCAATGATTCATATTACTCTGCTGATTTGTATCTTTCTTATTTCCCCTTTTTACACAGCGAACCTTGAGCTATGATGTGGACAATATCGGATATTCTGGACACAACTTCTTGCCAATGTTATATAAATCATGAACTAGATCATCCACATTGGGACATTTATCTGTTATTTTCATTGCTATGCATGATGTGACATCATTTCAATAACTAAATATGCTTTTATCTACGTAAGGTTAAGGCAATGATTCAATAAGGAAATCTTTAGACTGAGGTCATAGTTGTGTTAAATTCTGTGGAAAGAACTTCTGAAATTAACGATAGCAAAGAACAACAAATCACTGATATTCCTAGGTTGATAGGTTAAATATTATCAATATGAAAAAGCCCATATGACTGTCAACGTGGGGTAGATGATCATATTCATGTGTATCGCAGCTCTATTCATAATATTGTGTGTACTGCTAGGGTGTACAGTACTTATCACAATAGAAGTATTGCTTTATTCCGTAATATTTAAAAGGGATTGAAATCATGTCCTGGCCAGTTTACTCTCGCTAAGTCCACATAGTGTGCCATGACATAAATTGCCCGCTTAGGAGCGCTATTAATTCGATCTGGTAAACCTATTATTATCAATTACTACGAAAGGATTGACTGGTTGTATATTTAAATTCGGGGCGTGTACGAGCAGTACTTTTTGCTAACTGCATGGGTGAGTTTCCACTATGCTGCAAATTGCATCCACGCTCAAGCGTTTAAACTACTTAATGGGCGTTGCAATACAGCCGGTTGGTTACACACGAGAATTATGTCATATAACAAAGAGTTTCGATTCATTCCAATTTAAAATATATATTTATTCTTTCAAAGAGCATATCCTTCCACTCATACTAAAAAGAATACTGGTACTGTCCCTTGCTATCAGGGGTGTTGCCTGATAAAGGAACCCATTTTGGCAGTTGTCCTCGGCAAACTCCTTTGATATTATCAGTTTAAAAGAAAAGCAAAGAGTTCTGATTCATTCAAATATAATAGATATTTATACCTGGGTCAATAAAACACCGAGATGAATCAGAGTGGGAATCAAAACAATATTCAGTGATATAAAAAGTTTTTTTATTTTTCTCTCCAGAGGAAACATTTTCCAAGCTGTCAACAGAAGGGGGAATAGGAATATTTAAAACTTCATTCTCATATAGATATACACGTATTCCTCAAAATATGAAACATAATACATAAAATCTGACAAAACGTGAATATTTTAATGTTGACTCAATTTTAGCTACAGAGTATTGATTGTGTGGGTACCGTTTTCATTTAAATGAATATGGAGTCTTTGCTCTTCACTTACACGTATAATTTCAAAAGATTTAGCATTTCGTGGACAACTGACAAAGGAGGATCAAGTTCAGTTATTCTTTTTCATATGAGCGTAATAATAATAGTTATACTCTTTGACAGTGCTTCAATGGTCAGTCAAATTAGTTTGGCCTTTTTTAAACTAATATTCATTCACAATTAACTTTTGTTTGACTCAAACTGTAATATGAGGTGTGATAGGTCGTAACAGAGCCCCATTTCCAGCTTTTCAAAATTTAAACTGAAAAAGCTTTCAGCCAAATTTCATTTTTCACCAAAATACGAAGAAAAAAACAGAGTATTTCATCGCAATTTGCAACCTTCTACCACGTTTCGTGTTTAAGATAAACGGCGGGCTTTGTCCACAAAAAAATCGATACTGAGAAAACCGCACACTCTAAAAAGTGTGTTTAGAAGGTGATGGCAAAGATGTGTTTAGAAAAGGTATGTTTAGCGTATTGACTGTTAGTGTTTAGAAATTGAACACCAATGTTTAGTGATTTGACACATGACGTTTAGCCACGTTTAGCCTCTAAACATGTTTACAAAGTGATGGCAAGAATGTGTTTAGGAAAGTTTTTACTCGCTAAACACAGTTTTTAGAGTGATGCATTGTATACGTCTAGAAATACCGATACTTAAATTATTGTGCAAGTTAACTGCACATTTTTAATAAAACTTGTAAAATATACGTACAAACACTTCAAACGCATTTTAACCTTTAAGATATGAATCGTTAAAGTAAAATCATTGAATGTCGCTGCTTCAAAAACAATAAAAACATGATAAATGTTTTTGAAAAGGTGAAATCTAGCTCTATCTATTCTAAAATAGTATAATTTAGTCCTCCTGTGGCATACCTCCACCATAGGGTAAATTCTAAATGTGAAATATAGTGTTACGGCAAATATAAAACAATACTTTTACGCTATGTCATTACATACTCTGATCATGCTGATGACAAGATAACATAGTTCAGCATACGGTATGTGCTGTTAATCATTAATCAGGTCATCGCCCCATTCATTGCATACAGCGTGTACCAAAAAACTGGGTCCAAAAACCGGAGAGCTTATAGCTAGAAATATTGGAAATATATCTGCTTTATATTTAGTGATATAGAATTAAATATATCTGACATTAATTGGTGAAATTATCAGAACAATCGAATGTAATGTTTTTAAAATACAAAGCTTTGAATACAGCGTGGTCAGAACCCGGGTGGGTTTTTTTCTTTCGATTTTGCCCATGAACCGTCCATGCGTTGCCTTTGTGCATCGTACTTACTTCAAGGTTTTGCCTTTGACTTTACTCTTTACGATTACTTACTCAGGAAATTCGTCATAAGGGGGATTACAAAGTGTAAATACCTATGAAATGTTTTACAAAAATCAATAAATAACCTTCTGAGACACTGCCATTCTTTGTCGCAATTCAAAAGCATTTTGCCGTAATTGGAAACCAGCCAAGTCATTCATCTCATCAAAGGAAATAGAGGCATGGTATCAGGCCGCTCTAACATTTGCTCTGTGTCTGTACATATCCAATAACAAGGTAACTGCAATGGTTATTTTTGATGTTGAACATATATCCAAAATACCTGTAATTTAACCCTTTTTACCAAACATAAGTTATTTCGGAGAATAAACACGCTGCAGGGAACAACACTTGCACATAACGCACATATGCAACTAATAGGTGGTTTATTGTTAAATTACTATCTTTGTATTTCAGAAAGTAGCCATTCGATTGGTCTCACTATTTCACCTACGAAGATCAGCTATATTTATCTTTATATCTCTGAACACGCAGCAACTGCGTTTCCTAATTTGTAAGTTATAAGCGCTGCAGTTTTTGACTCAGTGTTTATGGGACACGCTGTAGAAAGCATGTCTCTATACATCCGCGATATGTTCCGATGTTGAGTGAGATCTAAGTGCAAGAAAGGGAGTCAGATCTGCTGCAGCACTGAGTGAAGGGTTCTTATTGTTGGCTCATTCCGTATTCATGGTATTTATGACACTCAAGCTTAACGGAGGAAAGGTTATATGAGTCCTATTCTTATATAGAATAGCGTATATTTCATCAGAAGTTTTATTTAAAAGTATGACGGAGTTAACATGGTTAAAGTAAAATTTTGATTTGGGGAAATGTTCCTTTACTTCGTAATTAGCAAAATCAGAATATGTATATATGTAGGGGTCATTAGAGGTCAACCTGTGCACACCCTATGTTACCCACAAGATTATTGTCACCAAGCTTGTTTGTAATGACCCTTTACCCCTTTCTGTCAACACTTTAAACTATTTATTGCTGTTTTGGGAATAACGCAATCTGAGGCAATCTGAGGATCAATCAATGGCGGTCAATCTGAGGAGTTCTACAATGGCGGTCTGTGGACAGGTCATAAATAGTGGGAGTAATCAGTGACTTTTTAAAGATGTCTGAAGGGTCACATAACGAAAAAAAAGTTTCTGACTCCTTCACTTCTGGGTGATTTCAAGAACTTTTTGATAACCCCTCGTAAGTAAAAACTGTATTCTTGACGACAAATACACGTCCGTTTGAAAGATATAGGCATTCAAGCTAAACCATTTGGCTATTCCAGAAAATAGGTGCACACCCCCTCCCTATCGTATTAGAGGGGTTTGGATTTCCGAACTTTTTAGCTTCAAGTGTTTAGTTCATTATGGCAAAGTGATATCATACTGACGCGTACGCGCAAGCGCGCTGAAAAAAAACCCGCAAGTTTATTCTTTTCATTAAATTTCCATTTGTAGACACAACCTTGATTGTAATTTCAAGTCGCTGTAAAACATGTCATCTTGATTTGGGCTACAACTATTTGTATTCACTTTATGTCATGTTATGTCCACGTATCTAGGGCAGGAAACCCAAACGGGCCAAATTAAGAATAGATAATCACATTACTCGTGAAGGACAAATGTGCATACTTTAACGCATTGGATTTGTCTCCAAACAAAATAATCTTGAACACATAAAAAGCTTACACTTCCGTTATCATATCTGAAGGACCCCGGTTTTAATCAAAGTAGGATCCTAATCAGTCTATCCATGGAAGTAACAGAAATTGTATCATGATACAATGTTAACACTGCACATCCTGTATCGCCTGGTTTAATAAGTGCCTTTTTAGTACAATTCCATTCAGACAATTGGCAGCACACCAACAATTAGCTCGTCGTCGTCTACGCTTTCCGGCTATGTTGCCATTGCGCTCGCAACTATTGCTTTACGCTCAAGTTGCGCTTTGACAATTAGAGTAATAAACTCAGTGGTCCGTCACGATCCACTCCCGACAACCTAACCTAACCGTGATGTGTGTACAGACACAGACCGGGTTGATCCCCTACTCTTTACGAAGGAGTCTGTGACCTTTTAACGTGCTCGGGGATAGCTCTTCCGATACACGGGACCAACATTTCTACGTATCTTCCGAAACACGATGCGCCATGTACATGTACATGCCTACTTCAGTCTGCACGGTCTGAAGGAGGCATGGGGACGAGGCTGTGTTGGTGTATCGAATTGAACTCACGCTCAAACGATCCACCAACAGAACTACGGTGCGCAGCAGTGTTACGACGCTCTAACCGACTGCGCCACCTCGCCTCTAGCTATTTTGTCCAAACTGACGAAATCTCGTTCCAATTCTCGTTTCGTAATGACGTACTTCGAGATTTTGCGGTATACGAAAGATAATTATTGTGTCGTAAGTTTTATCTAGGTCCCTATCAAGTCAGGTTTTTTTTCTCGAACGAGGAGTATATTTGAATAAGTTAAACTAGAAAACTATATACCTCAAATGACTTGTTCTTGTTAAGTTTGTGTATCGTGACCCTGATTCTTTATTTACGAAAAGCTTTTTAATTGGCAATTATTTTCTAGTCCCTATAAAAGGCGGTCGTATAGTATATCTATCAACTGCAATGTATACATGTGTTGAGTGGATAATGTGGACGTCAGCTCCATCACTTATCTCGCCTTTTTATCAGCCTCGTGCGTTGTCGGCCTACTATACAATAGATTCGTATTACTATCACGTTTATTTCAAGTCGAGTTTCAGTGACACTTAAATTCAATCGTAGATAGGATAGGAATTTAAATGACTACTTTTCAAGTGTATCTCGTACCTTTGCATTTCTCAGAGAAAACAGTATTTTTGCTTAGATAATAAAACATAGTTTGTAGCTGCTTTGCTTAACATTTGGAGTTCCTCCCTTATAAAATCGGCAATTCCAGTCATTTATCAACTTAACAGTTATGTTGGAAAGGAAGATTTTGAGAGGCATCGTGTGGTTCAGGAAAATCACCCGACATAAGTCATGTCAAGTAAGTCGAGGACTATTTTCTGCTTGCGCTTATTGTTGTTTTTAGTTTATTATCATCATTCTAAGCTATATTTCTGGTTTAATAATATTGGTATTTTGATCATCCATCTCCTAGGAATTATTGTGAGTTTTTCATCATTAAATCCCAGCACGCTGCTGTTGATTTGTATTTGATTTTCCTTTTTATCGCACATTGATCTTTGACATAATTGATATTGGATAAGTTAGGCAGGTACCACGTCATGCCAACAAATATGATATGATGTTGGATCAGTAACCAGAGTACACTTACTTTTATTTTATGTTCTTGTAATTTCACACCACTTGAATTGGGTGTTTTAAATGACGCTCAAAAAGTAACAAAAACAGATGAATAAATATAGGTTGAACAGTCATAAAAAGCCAGGAATATATCTTATGTTTACCAGAAATGACTCAGAATTCCAGATGATATTCTCGTGGAGGAGGATAAGAAAATCAATTGTTCACGTGGTTTCTATAGCAAAAATTGTATTTAAAAAAACAAAGAAACTCACTTCTTAGGATGTTCACCAATAATGCTCAACATCAACCGCTTTAAATAAAATGTAACCATAAAATTGTATTAAATATAGGAGAAAAGACTGTCTATAGTGAGTTATTTTAACCATCTTGTATACAAAAATGTTACCAGACTCACTGAAGCGCAGGCATTTGGCATTTGTTTATAGAACGAACCTATGGCTATAAATCCTCCACGACGTCCTGAAATAGCCAGAGTAAAGTAGAGATCTTCTTAACAGATAGCATACCAAAACAGCGTTAATGCATCCCTCACACCATCAATTCGAAATTCCCAAGAAATCTGACAAGCGATCAAAGAGATTTTGTGATATCAGTAAGCATGAAATGCTGGTCAGTGGCATTTCTATAATGAATATATACAGTTTGTAATAAGTGTATAATAAATAATGTACATACACGCAAATAATATACGCGTAAGTATAATAATAAGTACGCACATCGTGCATGCGATAGTCAATATGTAAAATCTACAAGTCGATCTTGATGTTAATTTGCGATCAATATTTAAAGAATAAAAGCATGGAATCTTAAGCTTTCATCAGCTGAGAAGTGTGTTTTGTATTCATTTTACTAACATGACCTATCCTTCATTCTGATAATATGAGGTGTTGGGCCGCTGGGTGCTAACATGGGTGTAACTTAATATTCGGTGGAATCGAGATTTGTATTCGAAAAAAAACATATACCCTCATATTTTTAGAACCGAATACTCTGGATTGTTTAAGTAAAATAGTTTTATCTCATCATAAGAACAAATCCGAAAAAAATGACTGTTTTCTCAAACCTGTTGGTACTTTTTTTTCTGTCAAGGCCATTGCTGAATATTGATTATCGATTTGGAGTAAAGTTTTAAGTGAAGTAAAAGCTATACGGCCATGTGTTTTGAACTCGCCACCCTTCCCCTTGCATGTCCAGATTTTTACATTTTACACCATCTGAGATTCGAATTAGCATATCGCAATATCTACTTGTTCTACCCCATAAAAATGATATATTTTCTGAATGGCAATCTCACAAGGAATCCAATGCTATTGGAATTTATATACGACCTAATGGTGACATGTTGTGATTAGGTATGAGCACAAACGTTTAAATTTCATATTTATTAGAGTTTACAAGTATATTTTGGGGGTATGCACCCTACATGCCCTAGCCTGATTCAAACGGCATTTTTGAATTTCCCCTATTTGAGAGCTTTCCAAAAATGTATAATTTTGCTATCATCGGTTGAATACTCTTTTTTGTTATAGTCATGTATGTAAAACTGATGAATTAGGGCAAGTTCACTGTGTGGCGATTAGGGAGAAAGCCAAGGACAATGGAATCGATTCATGATTACAATTGTTACATAATAGTTGGCACGTTTGTTGAAACAGAATCTTATAGAATATAAAATAATCTATAAAAATGTGAGCAAAATCATGTTTGTACTATACAGGGATGACGGGTTATTGTACATTGAACGTAGAATTGGGAAAATTTTCTATATTCCCCATAGAGATTGTACACAGCGCCACCGCCGCCACCGCCACCATCACCGCCACCGTCACCGCCACCACCCATGACTTTCACAATATAATCAATCATATCTCAGCCAAACAGTTATACAAATTCCTGATTTATTTACACAATGTTGCTAGATAAATAAGCCTTCAATTGACACCTCACCATTGCTCTACCACATTTAGTTGTTGAGTTAAAAGAGAGAGATGGATGATTCGTCACCAAAAATGCAACGCGACCAACCTTTTTGGGTGGTGAATTCAAAACACATGGCCATACAGTAACTTCTCTCATCTACTAGTAACTCTGTGCATTGATGTCAGAGAGAATGCAAGTTATAACGATGCGCTCGTTGAAATGTGCAAATGTGCTAAAGTAAGAAGAACGAAGTATAACACCCATAAAAGACATTGAGGAATCCAGTATAAATGTGAAAATCTATGCTTTTGAATAAACACGATTAGAGGGACCACTGTTTGGAGTCCATGCATCCATCCAAATTATCCTCATTTGATGTAAATTTCAAAATAATTTGACATGAACGTGTAGCCTTCTTTTGTACCTCCACACGCTTACATTACAATAAAGCCTGCCCCTGACAACGATTGAATGAAAACGAATTACCATCTTCGAATATAGCTCTATATTATATATCTTTGACGAGTAGAATCCTAATCTAAACATTGCTTTTATCTTAGCGGTTCATGCTCATTTCACACTTGGAATATCACTGATAGATATTGCCGTAGCTATTAGAGACACACACTATCACTTGGGAACTTTTTCTGCTTATTACGATTTAGTGACGAAAAAGACCACTATACGGGCCGACCTATTGCTTTTAGAACTTGACCTTTATTTTGTATATTAACAATGTTTTTGAAATGTTGTGAACATTTTGTAATAATATTTATTATTTTAAAATATTTTAGGAACAAATTAAACCTGATCGACCGACCCAAACTGAGAAGTGCGTTTGTGCATTTTTCTCCTTTTCTTTTTCATCACTTGATGAACCTTATTAATGGTTATTCTAAATTTGAAATCTAATGTACCGACAAAATATATTACAGTACCTTTAATACCCCCGTCACACATATATACGGCGATCAGGCCTTGCACTCTCGTTGCGCTGAAAAAAATTATCAAAAATTATCAAAACGCCATGCAAAACGCAGTAAGGTCTCAAAGAACCGATTGGGGACGCAGTGGACACCATCTAGTGCGGGGTAGGGTCCCCATGATCGCCCTTGAGTGCCATACACAGGGCCGCGCTTGTAAACGCTCTGCTGCGATCAAGCCAGCTCTTGTATTGCGCTTATAAATTGCTTTCTGCGTTATTAGTACCATCTCAACACGTTTTCTGCGTCGGCGCGGAGAGTACAGAGCGAGCGCACGAAGGGTATTAGATTAACAAACATAATAGAAAAATTAGATACATGAGGAATAACCATGAGGAATGATCCATGATTAAAGCTCTAATCACATGGTCGATCTTTAATATGTAATAGTTATTTAAATCATTAGCGAGCATAATCCTAGCTCAGCGTAATGCGATAATGCCACTTTTGTATAGCCATGGAAATAGTAATGTGTCTTTTCGCGGGAGATTTGAACAGGTGCATCAATAACATTGCTGAATCTGAATACATTAAAATTATATAGCGATAGTATCATGATGTGGCAGAGTATGTTTGGCTTATAAAATCTGATTGTCTTTGATGCATTATAGTTGTGGCGGTGCATCCAATACATGTAGAAGTACATACAAATATACATGGAACTGAGATACACAATCCCATGTTAATTTGTATGACAGATTATAATCAGTTAACCTAGATAACAGCATCACATGTTTAAACAAATTAAAAAACACCTCTGAAACGATATTCATGATATTAGTTTTGGCAGAGTATGTTTGGCTTATAAAATTGTATTGTCTCCTGATAGCGCAGTACCAGCGCATAAGGACGAGAGAGAGACGTATTGAGCGTAATAAGGTCAGGAGAGACATGTAGTGAGCGCCTCATTGATCTTACTGCAGTCGCAGTTTTTATGCGTCCTTGCTACGTCAATGGGACGCTCACGTCGCTCGCTTTGTGCTGCCACGGCGACACTACTGAGTCATTACAGCGCTCTTTACAGAACGCCGAACCTCCACGCTTGTTTTGTGCATGCACAAAACAAGCGCGGTGCACTGGCGCTCAAGGACGACCATTTGAATTCTCTCACGTCCCAGTCAGTTCCCACTGCGTCACCGAGGGGTTCATGAAAATCTTGATGCGCGTGGCTTGGCGTTTTGCGTAATGCTTCAGCGTAATCCAAGCGCCGGCCTGATCGCAGCAGAATGTGAAAGGGTTTTAGTGACCTTGATTTAAAAATGGACAATTTCTGACAGTTTTCCGAGCTCTTATTGCGTGTTATTCATATTTGGATACTTTTTGAGCGCAGTGGCCTGATCGCCGTATGTGTGACGGCCTTAACGTGAGCAAAGCATGGCGTATTGCACTATGGTTAAGCCATTTTGTCATAACATTCACTGGTGACAGCATTAAAAGATAAAACCTATTTCTTACGTGTTGTTAATCATGAATCAGGTCATCACTACACTCATTGCTTAGAAAGCATGTCCGTGTGCATCCGCGATATGTTCCGATGTTGATTGACTCTAATGTGCAAGAAAGGGAGTATCTACCGCAGCACTGTACAGGGTGTCTCAAAAAAGTGTCCTATATGAGTTAGAAAATTAATTAAAAATATATCCCATATCTTTCTGTTTTAAAAACCAGACTGTGGGTAAGCCTTATTAGTCCTTTATTTAATACACTTTATCCCATTGAATTTCACTACCTAAACTACCGAGATAATAATAAATACCAAACGCATTTATGTCAGACAATATAACACGGGTACGGTCTAAAACAATACCTTTAATCTCATTCTTAGACAGCCATACTTTAGACATTTATTTAATCAAAATTGTATTTAACTTTGCCCACATTGTTAACTTTTACCCCTGTTAGTATCGAATAACCCCAAAACATTCCATCCAATCCCGTGCGGTGAGCACACCATACGTCAGTGTATTGCGCCGCATAAGCACACAGGTAAATCGCAGTATATGCACGGCAAAAGTGCGCGTTACGGAAGAAAACTTTAGTTACCACGCAATGCGCGAGGGTAATGTACGCCGTGTTAAGTTGTCTGATATGAATGTTGCCGATTTCTCTAAGAACCAATGAGAATTGCCTAAACATTATTAGCTGTTTAATAATGGCAATGATCTCCGGGTTCCTTTAAATGGCTGCCGTATAATATAGCTATCAATTCGTCGCTGTTCTGACATAACGGCACATCACAACAGAATTAAGTAAAGTGATGTGTCGTTATGTCAGAACAGCGACGAATTGCACTGTATACATTATTGTGTTAAGGGAAGTGTCAACCCTAAATATATGAAATTTATCAAGCACTGTAACTTTTAAACTAATAATGTAATGTACATAAAAGTATACAATTGTTCAAATGAAATGAGTCGGAGAATCTATATTTGGTATTAAATTTCCCCCAAAAAAGTGATTTCTACATTTTTGCCCAAAAATCACTTTTTTGGCGCCAAAATGTTTCAGACAACCTAACAAAATCAGTTTTTGATTAAAAATTTCAATATTTCACCAAAATCATCTAAAGTCAATTATCTAGGAAGTACTTTTTTTTTTTTGCTTAAACATTTTTAGTTTTGAAAATATTGACCAAAAAGTGCCAACAATGAGATTTTTATCTCAAAAATCACATTTTTGGCACTTTTTGTATGCATATCTCGAGTTTAAAATCCATAATCGAAAAAATAAAAAATTGCCTCCTAGCACTGAAAGTCCTCTACACAATGGTAATAAAATCTTACCTGATAGTTTGATATCTTTTTAGTTATGCTGTCTGAAAAATCGTAAAATTCCTTCAAATTTGAACTTCTAGAAAACAGCGATTTAGTAAAAATATTGACATTTTCCACCATTTAAAGCTAAATGTTCACGGAATACAGGGGCGTGTGACCTAAAAAGCGAGTATACTATTATGAACAATCATAATAAACTATCAGATTCAATTTATATTGTCACAATGTGAAGAAATTGGAAGAAAACTGAAATTTAAATGATCGTAAGATTGGCCTTTGTTATGGAAATAGTAATGTGTCTTTTCGCGGGAGATTTGAACAGGTGCATCAATAACATTGCTGAATCTGAATACATTAAAATTATATAGCGATAGTATCATGATGTGGCAGAGTATGTTTGGCTTATAAAATCTGATTGTCTTTGATGCATTATAGTTGTGGCGGTGCATCCAATACATGTAGAAGTACATACAAATATACATGGAACTGAGATACACAATCCCATGTTAATTTGTATGACAGATTATAATCAGTTAACCTAGATAACAGCATCACATGTTTAAACAAATTAAAAAACACCTCTGAAACGATATTCATGATATTAGTTTTGGCAGAGTATGTTTGGCTTATAAAATTGTATTGTCTCCTGATAGCGCAGTACCAGCGCATAAGGACGAGAGAGAGACGTATTGAGCGTAATAAGGTCAGGAGAGACATGTAGTGAGCGCCTCATTGATCTTACTGCAGTCGCAGTTTTTATGCGTCCTTGCTACGTCAATGGGACGCTCACGTCGCTCGCTTTGTGCTGCCACGGCGACACTACTGAGTCATTACAGCGCTCTTTACAGAACGCCGAACCTCCACGCTTGTTTTGTGCATGCACAAAACAAGCGCGGTGCACTGGCGCTCAAGGACGACCATTTGAATTCTCTCACGTCCCAGTCAGTTCCCACTGCGTCACCGAGGGGTTCATGAAAATCTTGATGCGCGTGGCTTGGCGTTTTGCGTAATGCTTCAGCGTAATCCAAGCGCCGGCCTGATCGCAGCAGAATGTGAAAGGGTTTTAGTGACCTTGATTTAAAAATGGACAATTTCTGACAGTTTTCCGAGCTCTTATTGCGTGTTATTCATATTTGGATACTTTTTGAGCGCAGTGGCCTGATCGCCGTATGTGTGACGGCCTTAACGTGAGCAAAGCATGGCGTATTGCACTATGGTTAAGCCATTTTGTCATAACATTCACTGGTGACAGCATTAAAAGATAAAACCTATTTCTTACGTGTTGTTAATCATGAATCAGGTCATCACTACACTCATTGCTTAGAAAGCATGTCCGTGTGCATCCGCGATATGTTCCGATGTTGATTGACTCTAATGTGCAAGAAAGGGAGTATCTACCGCAGCACTGTACAGGGTGTCTCAAAAAAGTGTCCTATATGAGTTAGAAAATTAATTAAAAATATATCCCATATCTTTCTGTTTTAAAAACCAGACTGTGGGTAAGCCTTATTAGTCCTTTATTTAATACACTTTATCCCATTGAATTTCACTACCTAAACTACCGAGATAATAATAAATACCAAACGCATTTATGTCAGACAATATAACACGGGTACGGTCTAAAACAATACCTTTAATCTCATTCTTAGACAGCCATACTTTAGACATTTATTTAATCAAAATTGTATTTAACTTTGCCCACATTGTTAACTTTTACCCCTGTTAGTATCGAATAACCCCAAAACATTCCATCCAATCCCGTGCGGTGAGCACACCATACGTCAGTGTATTGCGCCGCATAAGCACACAGGTAAATCGCAGTATATGCACGGCAAAAGTGCGCGTTACGGAAGAAAACTTTAGTTACCACGCAATGCGCGAGGGTAATGTACGCCGTGTTAAGTTGTCTGATATGAATGTTGCCGATTTCTCTAAGAACCAATGAGAATTGCCTAAACATTATTAGCTGTTTAATAATGGCAATGATCTCCGGGTTCCTTTAAATGGCTGCCGTATAATATAGCTATCAATTCGTCGCTGTTCTGACATAACGGCACATCACAACAGAATTAAGTAAAGTGATGTGTCGTTATGTCAGAACAGCGACGAATTGCACTGTATACATTATTGTGTTAAGGGAAGTGTCAACCCTAAATATATGAAATTTATCAAGCACTGTAACTTTTAAACTAATAATGTAATGTACATAAAAGTATACAATTGTTCAAATGAAATGAGTCGGAGAATCTATATTTGGTATTAAATTTCCCCCAAAAAAGTGATTTCTACATTTTTGCCCAAAAATCACTTTTTTGGCGCCAAAATGTTTCAGACAACCTAACAAAATCAGTTTTTGATTAAAAATTTCAATATTTCACCAAAATCATCTAAAGTCAATTATCTAGGAAGTACTTTTTTTTTTTTGCTTAAACATTTTTAGTTTTGAAAATATTGACCAAAAAGTGCCAACAATGAGATTTTTATCTCAAAAATCACATTTTTGGCACTTTTTGTATGCATATCTCGAGTTTAAAATCCATAATCGAAAAAATAAAAAATTGCCTCCTAGCACTGAAAGTCCTCTACACAATGGTAATAAAATCTTACCTGATAGTTTGATATCTTTTTAGTTATGCTGTCTGAAAAATCGTAAAATTCCTTCAAATTTGAACTTCTAGAAAACAGCGATTTAGTAAAAATATTGACATTTTCCACCATTTAAAGCTAAATGTTCACGGAATACAGGGGCGTGTGACCTAAAAAGCGAGTATACTATTATGAACAATCATAATAAACTATCAGATTCAATTTATATTGTCACAATGTGAAGAAATTGGAAGAAAACTGAAATTTAAATGATCGTAAGATTGGCCTTTGTTTACATTTTTAGACATTGTTTTGCGCTCTTTTGTTTTTCGCGTCTACGTCGCGGATATTAAGCGGCGCGCCAGTATTACGCGCGGGAAGTTTCAGCGCGCGACGCAATGATCGAACAGCTGTCGCAGCATTTGAAAAGCGCGGAACTCCGCTTAAATTCCCGCCAAATAAACATGCGCCTTTTCCTGGCTCAAACTTACCAAAACAACAATTTTAAATCACCCAAAAGAACGGGAAATAATCGCTTCCGATTAGTAACTTATGATGGTAATGATAGAATACATATAAAAGTATAAAATAATAGAGAAATATGAAATTCCATTTTTGAAACAAGTGCCGGGTTGACACTGCCCTTAAGTGGGTATGTGGATGTCGGCTCCACCACTTATCGCGCCTTTTTATCAGCCCGGTGCGTTGTCGGTCTACTATTCACATTTTTGAAAGTCGAGTTTCAATGACCTGATGACGTTTTATTCTAATCACAGATCAGATATAAATTCAAATGACTCTCTATTATACCAATCGCATCCTAGTAAAAGACGCGTGATTTATTATACTCAGTTGTATACTATGCTTAAACAATGTGTGTGTGTATATATATATCGGACCATTTTTAAACACAGTAATGTATTGCCCCCAGACACTAAGATAAACGCAAGGAGAAAAGTTGTGCTTATGCCTCTGAGGATACGAGAGGTTAATTCTAATTTTTTATTCACCAAGGTGAAATCAGTTGCAAAGAATTTAACATAATTTTGTGTAGAACAGTAATCAATCTGATTACAACATACATGTAACTCAATTTAACATAATTTATCAAAGTATAATTTATTTTTAACTCAAAAGTCCGCATAGAGAATCAATCGGTTTTTGATTCGACTGGAGACTGCCGAGAGCAAGTCCCCCACTCCGGCGCCGTTCGCTGGCCGTCACGGAGGCAATCACCTTCAAAATAATATCGCAAATCATATTGTCATATATCATGACCTTACATGGGGACTGCAGAGAGACAAGGCCCCTACTCCCAAGGCCGCGAGCACTGAAGGAGGTAATCACTAAAAATGTATTGTCATATATCATGACCTTACATGGGGACTGCAGAGAGACAAGGCCCCTACTCCCAAGGCCGCGAGCACTGAAGGAGGTAATCACTAAAAATGTATTGATTGAACAATTTAATTTTGTAATTTTGTACGTGAAATAATAATTACAAGACACATTAACCTGTAATCTGTGAACCGTACATGTACATATTTTCGTATTTCAAAGCCTAATAGCATTTTTAACCCAACAAAGGCATGACGTAATTCAGTATCACTTGTACTGACAAATAATTTGGTCAAAATTGTTTAGAACGAAAAAGAACAATGCCCAGAAAGTAAGCTTACCTGAGCAACCAAGAAGCCATCACATGGGCGTGGTGGGTGGGAAAATTTGTTTGTATCAGGAACAAGAAGAATCAACCTCAACGTACGATGTCCCAAAGGATTGTGACACACAAAAATGCCAGCCGCAAACAGATCCCGGAACCGCAGGGGGGGTACCGAAGAAAGTAATGGCCGATCTATTGTTGCGAGGAAGCTGAGTGCAAAACCGCGCGAAAGCAGGAATTAAACATCTGGCAACTTAGCGCTGGTGGCAAAGGCAATTGGTTTTGATTACACCTTCACCAATTGGCATTGCCCCCAGACACTAAGATAAACGCAAGGAGAAAAGTTGTGCTTATGCCTCTGAGGATACGAGAGGTTAATTCTAATTTTTTATTCACCAAGGTGAAATCAGTTGCAAAGAATTTAACATAATTTTGTGTAGAACAGTAATCAATCTGATTACAACATACATGTAACTCAATTTAACATAATTTATCAAAGTATAATTTATTTTTAACTCAAAAGTCCGCATAGAGAATCAATCGGTTTTTGATTCGACTGGAGACTGCCGAGAGCAAGTCCCCCACTCCGGCGCCGTTCGCTGGCCGTCACGGAGGCAATCACCTTCAAAATAATATCGCAAATCATATTGTCATATATCATGACCTTACATGGGGACTGCAGAGAGACAAGGCCCCTACTCCCAAGGCCGCGAGCACTGAAGGAGGTAATCACTAAAAATGTATTGTCATATATCATGACCTTACATGGGGACTGCAGAGAGACAAGGCCCCTACTCCCAAGGCCGCGAGCACTGAAGGAGGTAATCACTAAAAATGTATTGATTGAACAATTTAATTTTGTAATTTTGTACGTGAAATAATAATTACAAGACACATTAACCTGTAATCTGTGAACCGTACATGTACATATTTTCGTATTTCAAAGCCTAATAGCATTTTTAACCCAACAAAGGCATGACGTAATTCAGTATCACTTGTACTGACAAATAATTTGGTCAAAATTGTTTAGAACGAAAAAGAACAATGCCAAACAAGTTTGACATGTTGGAATGACATTGGCAGGCCAAAAGGGGAAAACTTGCCAAACCCCCCCCCCCCTCTTTTTGTTGTTGTAGTAGTCACGTTCAGTCAATGAGTGAAAATAATGGCATGACCCAGTGACGTAACATGGAGGGGCGAACTTTTTTACCCATCGACATATAAAGTAACGACTTATTGTAATATCATCGATTGAAATCACAATAACCATGGTCAAACTAAACGCCCGATCAGCTGAACAAGCTCGGTACGAAGTGAAGACAAATAACCATTAGAGCGCTAAAGCCAATAGTATAATGTAGAATCGACGGATATCGAGATATGACATGCATAATTTATTTGTAATTGACCTATAGTTAACCATTCAACGTGATAGTAGCCGGCTGCGAAAAACTCGGGAAAAAACGCATGAAGCGAGAAAAACGAGAAACGTAGAATTTGGCCCCTGGTTCAATGGAGTGGATAGCGCAATGCGCAATACACATCATTGCCCCGCTAAACTATCGCGTGCCAATACGGAGTTGAATCCTAACTGGTCCACATTATCAAATAGGGTTGCAATGACCCAACCATTACATTGATAGCATTAATATATCTATTTACCTTAATTGACAAGAAAACCAATACCTATTGTAACGTATGGGGAACAACTAGCTATAATACTAAATAGGGTCATTGAAATAGATGTCCGGTATCAATAAACATGGTTGCGTTGGATAAATCCCGGTTTCCACAAGTAAATCGTCGGAACTATTCAATGATAACAAGTTTTGTTAATATATGAAGCACATTATCGACGTATGTTAACGACATTACATATTTATAACGTATGGGGAACACTTAGCTAGACGACCATTAGCTATATAAATGTATAAATGATTGCATTGAAATAGACGTCCGGTATCTATAAATATTGTTGTGTTGGGTAAATCTCGGTTCCCACAGGTAAATCGTCAAAACTATTCAATGATGATAAGTTTGGATAATAAGTAAAGCACATTATCGACGTATGTTAAGACATGTTATCGTTACATTTTCATAATGCTACTCACTTGTAAGTCTAAAAGCTCTATCCAAATACCGACTGACGTGTCAATTCGCAAAATCCGAAACGTTCGAACTGGACGACCAACGGAGCCACACAGGGGCGGTATAATGTCCGCATGATTTTCACCAGGACCTTATTCATGAATGATTGATCTACTGTAAAACGGTGAGAGCTATGGATTTGTCGGTTGTAAGAATGACGTAATACCCGTCAGAAAACGTAATTTGCAATTATTTTGCGAGTAGCTGAACGTCCAATAAGATGGAACTTGCAGTTTGGCCATTTCACATAGCCACCACAATAAACTATACAGATATTATTCTGGGCTTGGTACTTGCACTCTCGTATTACTGACGGTCGATCCCGAATAAGAGAGAGAACATCCTTTCCCGCCAAAATGGAGCGGGAACTGTTGCATAGACAAGTTTCCATAGTCGTCTTGCGCTCCTTTCCAGTTGTCGGAAGTGTCCCGTAGGTGGGTTATGTTACGTTTCGTTATGTCACGTTGATCATTTGTCTAATGACTTGATGTCACCACGTCTTTGGTATACATTTGGTAATGAGCTGTCAGCTCATTGCTCAGAGCAGGGCAGGACAAATAGTAATAACACATTCACGCCAGCTTGCGATATAATCCGAGCCAACTGACTTTAACCATTTCGCCAACGATGATTCCGGTACGGTTTCGACTAAGCAATTGTTACATATTTCGACGCTCTGACTGCGCCTGGTGAATAATGTATTGCAGTACACAAATTACACCCGTCACACGCCTTTGAACGGACCCAAGCAGTTCACGTACTCGTTCTGTCACGCATTGTTGTACCCATCCACCATACGCAACCACATGCACACACCTGTCATATGTGAAAGAAATAATGCAAGAAAACGGATCAGATTCATGTACAGGCAATAGAGGTATATTAAAAGGTACCTAATTGTACACACACACAAATGTTTCAAAAAGGAGCGATAGGGCCGCAATGATGACCCGACATAGAAAATTAAAGCGAAGGGTGCAAGGAGAAAGTCACCCGAACCAAAATTAAAGGCCCACATTGACTAATAACTACAACCTAGAGGACCAATATATGATTGATAACCAATTACCGACCCATATTTAAACTGCAGGCGACAGGCCGTAGTATCAAATGCAATAACTAAAAATAATACAATTAGTAAAAAGGATTTAAAAACATATCCAGGAACAGCCAGCCCGGCCCGAACGTCGGCAAACCCAGAAGAAGAGCACCTTATTGCGTGAGTGGAATATCCCATTACGAATGACGTAACTATAATACAAAAAACGATGCGGTCGATCAACAGCATAAGCAATCATAACCCAAACGTATACATTGATAGCCCACATTGTAACCACCATTCAATACCTGTAATTATATAAAAACCGGGCGTGAAGATTGAAGATGTAGTGAATTAGAGAATGGGGATTATGAACCGAATGACTTGTAATTGTTATTGATTAACAAATCAGGTATGTTATATACGCAGTATTTTGTATATTCGGATACAAACCGCTGATACAATTGAAAACGGCCAAACCCCACTTCAGACTGCCTGGTTGGTCGTACAACAATCAATGTGCAATGGTACACCTGTCACTAGAGCAAAGAACGTACATTATACAACAATTAAATCATGCACGGAGTTTACGGAATATAAAGCTACGAACTACGAACAGATACACGTGGGAGCGACGCCCAAGATTGCAATAGCCGAAACCAAAGGAACAGTAACCACGAATATTCGCAAAGCTCGACATTAAGCGCAGCCGAATTTAAAATTATGAAACTAATTTATTTAAGATCTAATTATAATGTTAAACAAGGGCAAGGAAACTACAACCCCGATAATCACGCGTATGAGATCAGACAACTGCAGGCAATTCAGTGTAAAACGGAATTTATTGATTATTAAATTAATTATTTATATGTATAATATGTATATGCTAATATTTGAAATACACATACATAACACACGGCGGTTATATAACCGAGATTCACGCTAGTACGATCGCCAGCAACTTTAAGCTAATATGTGAGAGCCAATAGAATTATTATATATTTAAATATTGAACATAAACAATTACAACAGAGCAATCCACTACCCGATGGAGCGGCATAACTTTTTTTAAAAGTAAATTAGAAGGCGGAGGGAAAACAAACAAAACAATACCCACATATAAACCCCAATACCATTCAATATTAGGCCTTAACCGATATTGGATAAATACTGATTATTATATAATTATTAAGATTATTATTATATCAGGGCAGAGACTCAACCCATTTAAAACAAAAACTAACATAACAAAAAATAAATGTAAGCATGAAGGGGAGAGAAAAGATTAGCAAAGCGTAACAAGGAGGCACGCGTTACCATACACAGGATCTACACATTGACAACGCCCAGCCATGCCTAACATATCGAACGCGGACATCGACACAGTAACATGCGATCTATATTGAGACAGGGACATCGATTATCCCTGATGAGAAGACCACCACCGAGCCAAGTAGCGCTTTAAGTGGCCGTGATGTAATGATTTGAAAGACGCAACACGTAAGATGAACGGAGCCTATTGTACCTACAGGTACTAACGACAACCGATTGAATAAAAAACCTCACAGACCAACGCAGCACTAGTTGCAACCAAAACTATCTATAGAGCCACCACATCGAATACAGACCAGAGTTGCCAACACTACGGTGTGGCCGCGCAATTGGGCTACTTTTGAAAAAATGTGTGCGCGGTTTGGGAAAAGCCAAGCAACAATGATTCAATGGGTAAACAAAAATTGGGCTTCATATAGTCGTGGGCCGCGGTTTAGAGGACACATGGGCCGCGGTTTGGGACTAATCTCAGTTGGAACACTGATATAGACGTACAATTATTATGAAACTGGCCAACCAGAATATATCAACAACCACCCCATTTAACGAGGATTATAATTAATTTAGATGTAAATGGGCAATCAAGGAAACAGATAACCGATCCAAGGAGCCAATGTGATAGTATAATAGCCCGGATATGTCAAGCAAGGCCTTCATAAAAAGGGGCATGGATACCAAAGATGGATATAATAATAAACATGAAACGACCCGCGTACTGAACACAAACAGCCATAATGTAAAATGCGTGGACTCAAGGCTGTGTACAATGTAAGTAACAGCCGTCAATTGGAGACCTATATCAGCAATATAATTAACAAAAATGTAATGTATTATATTATAACGATGCATGTAGGCCTATTAACCTGCAAATATTGTGAGGGGGAACCGTTGATTAGCAAAGACGATTACCGCCATTGAAATTCCCCCAATGAATTACATTTTAACAAGACTACATTAATAACAAGACAAAACAAAATTTTCTCACCGAATTAGTAGTGCCATTTTAATACCGAAGGCATATCTCCTAGCAATCCCGTGAATCCGACCCACGCAACTCAGGTGAAAACGCAGGTCAAGTAGAATAGAAACAAGGATTGTTACAGTAGTATGTGTACACCAACAGCAGAACGGCGAGAAAAATTGGGATCAGGAACAGAATAGAGAATCACCTCATCGTAAGAAATCTCGGAGAATTTGTTTGTATCAGGAACAAGAAGAATCAACCTCAACGTACGATGTCCCAAAGGATTGTGACACACAAAAATGCCAGCCGCAAACAGATCCCGGAACCGCAGGGGGGGTACCGAAGAAAGTAATGGCCGATCTATTGTTGCGAGGAAGCTGAGTGCAAAACCGCGCGAAAGCAGGAATTAAACATCTGGCAACTTAGCGCTGGTGGCAAAGGCAATTGGTTTTGATTACACCTTCACCAATTGGCATTGTGCGTACACGAAATAAAGTAACCGCCACGTAATGAAGGATTTGACATTTCAATCGATTACAAAATAATCTCGGCAGATGACCTCTGATGCACTGCGAGACTGGTACGCATGGCTTATACGTAAGACGTATACGCTAGTCGCCACAATAATATTTTGCATCATGATGAAGTACAAGTACCCATGACAAATTGAAGTGAGACCAGTCCAAATACTTCTAGATTTGTTATGGAAATATTTGAATTAGCCTCAGTTCAATTATCGCTGGTGCGTATGGAAATGCGAATTATTACTTCGGTGACTATCGTATAAGTCTTAAGTACAAGTCACGTGTGAGTCATGCCGTTTAGTTTAGCAGTGCATCTTAGGTCATAAGTCAAAACATTAAGATGAATGTATCCTCTAATAAACGCACATAACACAATCAGTGTTTTGATTTTGATTTTGAGTAAAAAGCATTTGTTTGTTGTCGGCTTGCAATACACTTCCCGGATATGTTCGTTATTTTGTCCGTATCCGCTTGTGCGTTTCAAAAAAAGATTCTTTCTTAATAGCTATTTCGTTTGTTATTTTGATTCTTGTTTTGTAGCATTAACATTTCAAATCCATCCATATTTGCCTGATACGCATATGAATCCTAGCACTCGTTGATTTTATCTGATTTTCCTTTTCATAAAAACATTGACCTATGACCTAATATGTATTGGATATGCTACGTAGGCAGGCTCCCTATCATTCCGATCGTATAATAAGAATGGAGAAATTGACCAAGCACCAGGGTATACTTACCATTATTTTATTTCCTCGTACTTATTATATTATACCACTTTAGCATTGAATTCGCGAATCCAATGACACTCAAAAACAGATGAATAAAAGATATTGAACAGTCATAAAAGTCAATGATCGCTTATTTTGGCCAAAAAATACTGATAGAACACATTCTTGGACAAATCAATCGTTACTTATTTTATAAACAAACAAACTCGTTCAAAGACTTTTCACCAATAATGCTCAACATCCACCGTTTATCAAAATGCAACCAAACTAAATAGTGCACAAAAAGAAAGTATCCACTTTTTTCGAGGTGCCCTGTGTTTAATTCTTAGGACCCTAACAAATTTCAACAAGTGGGAAAGAACAGAAATGTCCTCCCGCTCATTTTCACACCTCATTTGTTATAGCACTAATATTGATGAAGCCGTGTCTATTTGAATAACAAATGATGCAGTTTCCTTTGTTGCATTTAACCCTATAACCCATGAAAAGAGCGTTAACAAAACAGTAAATCTAAAGTGTACCTCTTCTTTCTCTCCATGAAAAGATAATCATAATCCGAACATCTCATATCGTCAATTGTTTCCAACACCTGTATCTATCTGTGTGAGACTCATCTTTTGCAAGGACCCGTATCATTCGTGATGTTTGTAAGCCCACACACCTGTCTCTCCATTTCCGTGCAACCTTCCTTGTAACTCCAAATCGAAGAGCAACTTCAGTTACAGAAACTCCAGAAACTTTTCATGGAGAGAAAGAAGTGGTACACTTTCTTGTTGTGCAGTGTTTATAACTTTGCATTAAAGGTAGGACAAAAACTGTCTAACATGTTAGTCGTCTTGTATTGCGAAATTCTATAAGGGTAAACATTTGACAATATTTTACCAGACTCACTCTGTACAATACAAATCACAAGGGTTTTGGTCAGAAATAATCCTCCACGACGTCCCAAAATAGCCAGAGTAAAGTAGAGATTTTCTTAAGAGATAGCATACCATAACAGCGTTAATGCATCCCTCACACTATCAATTAGGAATTCCCTAGATGTGTAAATCTGACAAGCGATCAGAGAGATTTTGTGATATCATTGAGCATTAAATGCTGGTCAGTGGCATTTCTATATAATTATATTTATTTGTACATTCTTAAATAAAATGTGCATACAAGCGCATAAAACAAGTACGCCTATAAATACAATTCGATTAAAAAAAATGTATCTATATTATAATATTCCATTTTTTTATGTGTTGTAGAAATCTTTTAGTTACTCATTAAATTCCAACACTCTTATATCAAAAGCAAATGTTGCTCCTAAACGCGATTACTGTCAAATGACCAGGAATTATCATATTTGACAATACCTCTACCTTGTAATTCTTTGACAAACGTTACTTTTATCAGAGAAGTTGAAGCTCATGTCACACTTGGATTATCACGGATGAGTTATTTCCGGAGCTATTTGATTAGGGACTCAAACTATTTTTATGGAACAATTAACATGATTAAGGTAAGTTCCCGATATGTCAAACCTGCTAATTAATTAGGAGATAGAGTTAATCATGGGATTAGTAATTACTAATTCAATGACCTGATTAAGGACAGTTCTAAATTTTAAATGTCCTGTTCAGCATATACAGTACAATACATGTACCTTTAACATTAGCCAATCATGGCGTGCTGCACTATAATGGTTAAGCCGTTATGCCATTACATACGCCGATGACAGCATTAAAATAATAAACCTAGTTGATAGCGTTATGTGCTGTTAATCATGAATCAGGTCGCCGCCAAATTCATCGCATAACGAATGTCTACAAATACAATGCAATAAATGTTTTATCTGTAATGATGATTGAAATAATGTAGCCTACACGAAATGGAGACAGGTCTACTGTTTGCTGCACTGTGTGGAATAATGCTTATTGTTACATTCTCTCACTTTGTATTTATGTAACTACTACTAAGTCCGAATAGATTTTGTGTTTAAATTTATAATGGATTGCCTCAACAATATTGCAAACATTTCTATAATGTACTCAGTGTTTATTGAGATCTCAGTAAAATGATGATTCAACTAGTGCACATGATATGAATACATAGAGTATGTTGCTTTTCGTAAAGCCCTTAAAATTGTTTTAATAACACGTATGGTGGTTTTTTATGTTGCCGCCCAAACCAAATCGGCCTCTATCTACCCCGTGACTTTCAAATAGAAGGGACGGCTAAGGGTTCGAATTTAGGTGTAATAAAACACCGAGTGAAACAGTTGTATAAAAACTGTTTATATATTGTAACGTAAATCGCGTCGGTGATTTCATGCAATAATTATAGTTTTTCAAAAGCTTTGAAGGGTTTGAATTTCCACCGACGGCTTTTTTCTAAAGATAGGTTTATATATCTTTACATATAGTATAAGAGACAATTTTTTGTCGCAACATACTACTGGTACCCCTGTTGAATACCGGGCTTCTCAAACATGCGAGCCGTACAGGTGCGAGCGAGACAGACATAGCACACGTTGTCTACAAAATTTCAATAGAGACAAGCATATCTTCTTTTGATTAGCTCAGATCTACCTCACAAGAAAGTGGAGGACATAACCTTTTAGCTGGTTGTTAATTATAAGCACATTGTGGCACTGTTCAGTCTGTGAAAGAGCCCTTTTTGCACGGGATATGACATTTTCCTCAAAAACAAGCCCGTTATTGCAATCCTACAAAGTATCACCTTCTTATCTTCAATACAATAGGACGCGCTTGACAACAAATGTTACGGACCCCGTATGCAAACCGACTTTGAATCTACTCCAGATGCACGCCCGTCATCCTCAAACATCTCTGTACATAGTAGAGCGATAAGGAAAATCAAAAAACCAATCTGCAATGGAAGATATCGTGGTAATTTTATATTGAAACAGCTTTTGTACTTCTATCAATAAAACTCTATCAAATCTTCTAGCCTTAAAACGTCATCGATGACATTTGTAAAATTAACTCCGCGTCCATGTTTATTATTTACATTACAATGTATACTCCAATTTGTGGATGCGACCTTGATTGCAACTAGATGTCGCTGTAACATTGGAAAGTCTATCTCAATTTTGGATTGCACTATTTTGTATTTACTTTGACACACATCTTGATTAGGAAGAAACCAACTGGGACCAAATAGAAAATAGACAATCATATTACCCTTGAAGGACAGTGTATTACTTATTAGATATACATGTATATCTTTACTAACACCATTCTTTATTTAAAGCCACGGGCAACATAATGTGTACGCAGCTCTCCTGTAGTAATCATATCGACAGGCCCGTGGTGTGTATCAGTCGTTCGAGTCTTTAAGGGCAACAGATACCAATAAATTAATTTCAGTACAACTGTAAATAAAGCGCCATTTTCTTAAATAATTATGTAATTTTCGATTATAGATGTTAGGGGCAATGCTCATAAATAAACATGTGACGCGTGTGGATGTTTTGTAGCCACCATTGAGTCATTGCGAGGTACCATTTAAGGATAAAAATATGGCATGAGTAACGCGTCGAAATGGGACAGGCTTGGCTTCCATTATAAGAAATCTAGTACAAAGATTAACTCCCATAATGCTGGCAATGTGCCTCATGAACTGTTTAGTTCCGGAGGGCACTTGTATTCGAAAGTGGATATCATCAACAACAAAAATGCGTAAAAAGGGTTGTTTTTCACGGAAAGGCGATGTATGCGCATTCATCGCTTAGAGATATCAAAAACAGCAAAAATCGGCAAAAATTGTATGTTTTGAGAGACTCCAATATACTTGTTTAGCTAGGGTAATTTTATAAGATATAAAAGAAACATTAAAAATGCCCCTGAAAATCAAAACAATTCTTTTTAATGTATTCTGCAACAATTCCTAACTTAACTTTGACATGAATATTCAAACTTTGTGCCTTTCGCGACACTCAAAGCGCTGCCATTGCCACAACACGTACCGCGCATGTCTGTTCACCGATTATTTTGATCGATGAAAAGAAAATCATCTCTTTTGCATGCCCTATCGCGGTCGTTTCTACACGATAAAATACCCGGTTTCGATTGAAAAGATCGATACAGAGACTGTTTATGACGATTATAGGTGGCCTTGATGCATGCAAGACCCCCTAACTTCCGTGTTGTACGATACATGTGATTTGAGAACAGTTTCATCGTGTTCCATCGGAAAACCTACGCATCTTGAATCTGAAAATGGTTCATTTTCTGCATCAGAATATACTTCTGATTCTACTGATACAAGTGTAAATGTCGATAGTAGCGATTTCGAGTCAGAAACTTCGACTGAAAGATCAACGGGTTTTTTATATCGATATTAATATTTTGCAGTATTCAGAAATTTTCAAAATTGGAATTTGTTTTTCTATAAAAAAAAAAGAAGAAATCCTAACGACCGACCCTCTCTTTTTCCAGCATGTTTCTGGAAAAAAATGAGAACAAAAATATTTGGCCTAGTGAAATAAAACACATGACAATGTTAATTTAAAAAATGAAAGAGTTTTATGTACTTATTGATGATCTGTAGGGTATGATAACAAACAAAATGTTTAAATACTAGTTTGGGGTATGAACAATTGCTGAATACTTGTTTAGGGTGGCTATATTTTTAAATACTTGTTTAGGGTAGAACTAATTGGTTACATACTTGTTTAGGGTGTCTGTGGCGCATCAGAGAAATATTTGTTTAGAGTCCATTTTCAGAGGGCATACGTGACCTTGACATCCACCTTCGTATACAAGTGCGCCCCCCCCCCCCCCCCCCCCCCACAACCTGGGTTTAGTTTCCCTATGTAGGCACATAACACATAAATCTAATAGAACATATTGAGGTAAGAATGGGCCTCAATTGAAGCTGATTTATTGATTCATGCCCGGATTCATGCTGCTGCTATTGTTGCAGCTTTTGTTGCTACTGCAGCTGCTACTCCAGGCTGCCACTACTTCCGCGTCCGTTACTACTACTGCTGTTATTGATCATGTTGATGCTACCTGCAGCTACTGCTATACTGCTGCTATTTCTCCTACAGCTGTCGTTGCTACAGCTGTTTCAGCTGTCGTTACTACTGCTACTGATGTCGCCCTTTCTACTGCTGTTGTCGTTGCTACTGCATATTTTTAATATTGCTGATACTACTATTGCTACTGCTGCAATCATTGCTGCTTGTGCTGCTACTTTTGCTCCTACCATTACGGCATCTGTTGCTGCTACAGCAACATTCGCAGCTGCAACAGTAATATTAGTAGCAGCAGACGCAGTTGCAGCAGCAGCACTGCTGCTAGCAGAAACATTCGCAGCAGCAGCAGCAGAATAAGTAGCAGCACCAATAGAAACATTAGCAGTAACAGCAGCTATTTTAGCAGCAGCAGCAGCAGCAGCAGCAGCAGCAGTAGTAACTGTCAATGTTTAGCTGCTACTGCTTCTGTTACTGCTGCAATTTATGTTACTGCTGTAAATGTTTCTGACGCTGCTGCAAATGTTTCTGTTGCTGCTGTTGTTGTTGCTGCTGCTGCTGCTGCTGTTGCTGCTGCTGCTATCGTTTATGTTGCTACTGCTAATGTTTCTCCTGCTGCTGCTAATATTTCTATTGCTGCTTATATTTCTGTTGCTGTTGCTAATGTTTCCGTTGTTGCAGCGAGTGTTTCTATTACTGCTGCTACTGCTGTTACTGCTACTGCTATTGCTACTGCTAATTCTTCTTACAAAACTACAACACAAGCGTGATCAAGTAAACATTAACGGATATGTAACGTTTATATTTCCAAGTAACCATACGTCATTACGAGTTAGTCCAAACATGTCTTGGAACAATATCAAAATTGGATTTTGACATTTTTGTTCCAAATTCAGATTCTGAAACTCATCGATATCAATTCAACAGTCCTAAGTCAAAAGTGAATGCATTAAATGTCAAATTAACTTGAAAGTGAGCGCGCATGATATATTTTTAAACCCCAATGTGCCCCTTTAATGACTGTATCAGACACTGGATAATATAACACTACAAAGTAGTTAATAATTAAGGAGGCGTCATCAAATGTTATATGTTGAGACATACTAGACCATAATTGACGTTTAACTGTGGCGTGAAAAGCATGTTAACCTTTCATATGATTTAGATGATGCCGACAATGTCAGATAAAGGACACATAATTAAACGAGTCTTGTGGTGTTGTGCTTGTGTTCTTCTTGTTGTTTGTGTGTGACTTTGTTAAGTGTTAACTGGTTCATCATAAACCAATCACAAAATTAACTTTTTTTCTTATATTCACCGAATCTTACGACCATTATGTCCCTCAGAGTGAAATAAGGGAACAACCATAAAGAGTACGCGCAAAATGTTTAATTCCACCAAGAGAGGGGGTTTTGCTCGATTTCACATATAGTTTTATACTTTACCAAAAAGCACCAAGTTGATTCAGCCAAGTGTTCCTGTTCAACCCATTCACCGACATTTCCCATTCCGAATTCTCCGCCTCCATTTTTGGGACCACTTATATCACTTTTGAAAATTGCCGGAGAAAAGTTTTGTCAAACTTTCTACCAACCAATAGTGTTGGGCGCGATAAGGTTTAACGATACGAACAGTTCATTGGAGATACTCGATGTCAACCAAAACCAATTATTTGCATAATAAATCAAATTATCAACAGTAAGCCTATTTGTTCATTTGTTGTTCTTACATTTAATCTTGTACTTAAATGTATATACAGTAAAATATAATCATAAATAACCATTAAGACTACATTTGATCATATTCTAAGAACCCTCTTATTAAGTAAAGAACCTTTCCCTTGCAAAATCCTTCCTGAATCCATGACGATCCAATCCATGGCCCAATGGTCCCGACACTATAGGATCCGGCGCGTGAAAGACTCGACTTTTCTATAATATTTCAAAGTCACGTGATGTACAACATCATGGGCACGTGATATGCGTATAATGCTCCAATTTAATACCAGTATTTCTTTCACCTCGGTTTAGAGAAATTCTCGCATCTCGTTTTAGCGGAGGAATTATAGTGGAAAGAGTGGAGGGATGTGAAAACATCCATGAAAACAGAACCTTGTTCATCCAATGTATCAATCTTTTGATTTATTAATTTGTTTTCGTGAATATTGTTTTGCTTTTATTTATCATTTTTATTGCAGAATCTTCTGATTAGGAACTGTCTTATCATAGGAAACGAACACATAGACAGCTATATTTTGGCGGAACTCGAAAATCATTAACTAAAAAAATTCAAAAGCCGTTTTTCCCGCATCTATTCCGTAAGGTTGCCGAATTCAGGGACGTATCAGCAGGCCCGGTTGTCATACTACGTTCATGTACATCATGCACGATAACAACAACCATAAACGATTAGTAGCCGAGTAACAACAGCTAGAAATGACGTAGCTGTGGTGCTAATAAAATTCCTAGACACATTTTGCCTGTGTATTATACGGTCGTTTACCATGTTTACAGCGATGCGTACATCCCCCGGATATTGAAGGGGAATTCGATCGTTTACTTTGAAATCAGTTGGGTATATGTACACTCATACTCAATAAGTTAGGGAAACGTTAATGTATCACTAGTTATGTAATGCATAACAAGAATAATTTCAAATAGACGACTTCCGCAAACAATGAAAACACTCCCACCAGCAGCAACATGGAATCGTCATGACATACTTCGAATGACATATGGACAACATTATTTTAAAGATAAAATGACTGCCTGTATTTATGCATTAATCAAAATTTCGCACGCCACTGGTTTAGAGTTCAAGCGACCCTTCGTTGCCACTTGATTGGGGCGATCAAAAGGTCCACAAATAGAATCATTTAGATTGGTAACTCATTTCAATGTATTGCGTGTTAAAAAATTAAAACGTTGAACTTAACTCAAGGTAATAATAATTTGAACACAATTTGTATGATCTTCTAAATGGGAAACAAATTGAAAATCCTTGCGTAATAGCCCGATCATCATGTCCATCATTAGATAGCAGTCGTAGAGCCTAAAGAGATCAAACACTGTGTTTAGTATACAATAGCTCCAAGTCACAATTCGTCATGATTCACGGGTACTATATTAAAAAGACGTGGTTCCAGTAAGGACCAGTAGCGCTAATAATGTTTGAAAGTAAAATATTACAAATTACGAGTAAAATTCACTTTACATGCATAAAATGCTTTCTACCAGTTTCCAGGCAACCTCTATTTTAAAAATTGGACATTGACATTGTGTTATATAAAAGATGTGTATCGATTTAAAAAGAATTATCGATGCACATTAATTAGCCATATGTTATGTGAGAAACTAAAAGCAATGGGTCGGAAAATGATGTTTGGTGACATAATTAAGGAAGACATTGTTTTGGGCCTTGGAAGATTGTATTCTTAAAATCCTGGCTTATTCCAAGTTGTGCACATACTTGTATCAAGGTATTCAACGGATCCGTGAGTTCAATCTTTTGAGGCATGACTGATTTACACACAATCTATCTAGTTCAAGTATTACAGAAATTACAATTAGTCTTAGCCCATGATTTGCCCCCTCTAGCTACAACGATGACTTAACTGTTCAACTTTTCAAATCTCTAGGCAGCAGAATTAGAATAACCAGGGACCAAACAGGAAAACCACATCCAGGGCAGATCTACTACTAGCGGAAGTCACCATAGTTAAAAATATCCTATTACCCTATTACTATGAAAGTGCAATATTGGCATTTCAAAATTGATTTTAAGTCCCACAAACGTCCAACTGACAAGTGAAGTTGTGACTAATAACGACCGTTATATAAATGTCGGAAACTCCTGGCTGTAGTATGTCACTTATTTGTCAGTCAGGGTTGTGCCCTCCTGGTTTTCATCAAAAAAGGTTGTGCTCCGGTTGTGGCTTTAGATACCTGCTCTGTGGCGAAGATGGCGAAGACTTGTTTGATTTGAATAGTAGTGTCCTACGACATAAAACACACTCATGTGGTTGATAACTCAGAATATTCTCTTTATATGGACGTGGATTCCGAGCCCCCACACGTTTTGATCATGTTGATAAAATGACCCATCTCAATATTTCTCAACGTCAAGGGCTCTACTGCGTAATGCAACATACACCCTATATACTTGACAAGCTTAAAAATAAGCACAACTGGATTGCAGAGCTATTTATTATTTTCAAATCAATTCCAAAGAATTGGTTTGCTTTATTAAACGCCAACAATATGCCTATTGACTGGGAACACTGCACCTTGTGGTGATAGTACTCTCTTGTACTTTCAGTGCTCCCTGGCTGCTCAGCAGACCTCCTTTATTGTGTTGTTTATATTTTGATGTTGTTAGCCAGTTGAATAAATTTAAAAAAATAAAAATAAAAAAGTACTAGTTTAAGAACCTCGTGTGTATATGTAAATACAAAACGTGTAAATATAATGTATTGGCAATCAAGGTATATTTACGTTCATGTAGTTAAAAAGTTTACAGTCGTGCCAATAATTCAAAACAGATGGGCACAGGAACTGTCAACGTCACCAAAATGGGACGATATTTGGACTATGAAAACTATTCTTGAAAAAGAGAGAAAATTGGCAGAGTTCAATTACAAATTATTATAATAGAATCATCGCTACCAAAGCAAACTTGTATAAATGGAATAAGGCGAACTCACCCAGTTGTTTTGAGTGCAACACGTCAGATGATTACCTACATTCATTTATTGCCTGTCCTTGGTCAAAAAGCTTTTGGGTTCATTTTAAAAGATTTATTATTTCTAACAATATTCCATGTCCAGAGATATCGTTAAAAATCATTGTACTTGGTTATAAACCAGCTAATCAAAATGTATTGAATGTAATGCTAAATAGAATGCTTAATCTGGCGTCGTTCACTCTGTATAGATCCAGACATATCAAGATCACTGATAATAAAAACGTTGATGCATTTAAATGGTTTCTATACGAATTAAGATGGAGAATCAGTATCTTGAGACATAGTGAAAATATGTGGCATAAGATCGGCAAAAGCCTACACAGCACATAGGCTCTGATATTCTTCTTGTAAAATACATATATACATGACAGCCCATATTATATATTGCTTTGTTTGTCAACTCACCTGCGAAGATCATGTGCCGTTGATGATCATTAGCCATCTATCTTCATGCTAATGGTAATTGTTGGTACATGCTGTTCACTGGTAGAGTCATACTTATTGATACCAGTATGTTTAATATATTGTTATTATGTTATATAACCATGTATAAAATATAGATGAAAATAAAAAGAATGGAGAAACTAAAAAAATATATATATATATATAAAAACATACACCCTAGACTAGATACAAATCTTGCTTAAGAGTTTTGTCATACTTTATTCCGTTGTAGACTTGATGAAAGTCTAGCATTGTTTCCATGAATGCATGTTGGATTCAACAGTCGCCCACGTCAACGTTACAAGATGGACTGACGACCACGAAAGTTAGAGATAAAAACAAAAGAACTGGAGTCAAATATAAATATGTACACAAAATCTTTTTTAAATGTCGATGATCCCTGGTGTTGTAAGGAAGCATTCTGTTATGTCTTAAAGCAATCACCACCTTGTCATATATCATGAATTGCTTCAGGATCAACCAAAATCTGAATTCAATGTTGAGCCCAATATTCATAGCTATAATACTTGAAATCTACTAGATTAATTCAATTCGGAAACATCATCGGATACAGCAATGAGTGGTCATCTCCTTTGGCAGCAAACCAGTAATATCCATGGGAATCACTTAGCACGCCAACTTATGGATGATGTCATGTCAACAATGATGTCATATTTACTAAAGAGACGCCCTCTATTGTTTGACGGCAAAAGCGATATGACTAAATTCGTGTGACCTATTAAAAGCAATTAAACATTTACCCAGGCTCTATTATACTGTAAGCATTATTCTTATCATAACTTAGGAGTTGGTGTATTGTGTACTGTGTGAAAGTTATGGGAATGTATGTAGTTGACGTTTTAAAATGATATTGTCAACACATGACAAAAATGTGGACGGTAGTATTATTTAAGTTGAGCAACGACTCCGCCTTATTGTACGCAAAAAATAATATCAATTATTTTAAAAACAGTCATACTTTATTTGTTATCTTTTAAAATTTCACTGCCCACATTTGTCACATTTACACCATTTAATATCGAATAATAAACATTCCATCGAATAATCGAATAACTGACATTCAACCCAATCAATTCCGTTCGATGAATACACCATACGGCAGCGTATTGCGCTGAATAATCACGCAGAAAATCGCAGTAAGACGCAATGCAGAAGTGCGCATTATGGAACAAAATCATAGTTACCACGCACTGCGCGAGTGTGGTCACTTGTGTTATTGTCTCATAAATATCATCGCCGATTTCGCTGACAGCCGAAGAGAATTATTGATTTACTTTCTTAGCTGCTTAAGAATGGATTTATAATGTCAAAGAATATTCTTCAATAAAAATGTCGTTATAATCCCAAAAGACTTGAGTAATATTTAATGTCAGCTGGCAATATCAAGCATAGTAAAGATGCGTAGCGTAATATAATTGCCATATCATGTTGTAATGGTGCAGTCACATGTATCCGTGTGAGCTGGGCGGCCCCTTACTTGCTTACCGTCTAATAGAAGTTTTGAGCATGCTCAAAACTCCTGCCGGGCGTGGATGGCCGGCAAAGTCCCCGGAACGTGTTCAACGGACGGCAAACGACCCAACGTGTGCCCTCACCGTGCGCCGCCGTCCGCACCATTTTTTTCACACGGTCGCGAACGGTGAGCCCACACGGATAGGGGAGAGCGTGCTAGTCCGCCCACCACGTGTTTTTCATCACGTGACTGTTGAAATAGTATCGGTCTGTTACAATTTGGTTGCATCGGTCATAGCAAAATAACTATTAAGACTTCGGATACATCTCCCATAAGGATTTATCTTGAATAAATGTTTTTGAATAATTAAAGTAACTTTATTTGTCATTAAAAATGTTGCATTAGTCTAAAGACATCACAGCGATGGTACTAACTTTTATAGTCATTCAAAAGGTAAGGGCTTTGCCTAACATATTATGCAGTTAAAAACTTCCCATTCCGTGTTTGGTAGGTATACCATGAGATTTACACACACAAATAGCCCTGGGGCGAGTTCGCCCAATTTCGCCAGGGCGAGTCCGCCCATGCCGAATTACACGCTAACATAATAAATGGACACATGATGTGTCCATTCATATGTTGGGGCCACATGGCCTAATTTGTCATAGTTGTGTCTAGTTGACTTTTAATCAATCTTTACATGGAATAACTGATAGTTTCTGCAATATTTAACTTGCCTATGAAGCCGGACGAGCTTGCCCATCATGCGGGCGAACCTGCCCCGGCGTGAGTAGTCTGGGGTAAGTCCGCCCTGTTGGTTTTTTCCTTACTCCTGCACTTACTAAAAGTTCTAGAGTGCTGAAACCATGGGGGTATGTAGCTAAGAAACGTAGCTTTCATTTGGAAGTAGAATAGCTTTCTAACTTGAGTCAGCTAGGCAAGCCTGACAATTAGAGGGCGGGCTAGCCTCGCTCTCCCCTACATATGAATGCGGCATTAGAGACATCAACACGGTGCGCAAGTAAAATTGCTAGCTGTAAGTCAATTCTAATTAAGAATCGAGCTTCATTTTAAAAATTAATGTTGATGAAGTTTTATTATCAAGTAACCGGTTGCTAAGTAGCTGCTAATGCAACATTATTCGCAGACGACATACTATAACATGATAACTATCAATCATATCGTTTACATATTATACGGTATGTAATTTAGTCGCCTTGCAACGTTTGCATTAAGAAAAGGATGATTAATCCGACCGGTTGCATACGAGTAAGAAATTGCATTTGTAATCTGACAAATTACTACTCTCAAGAGATAAGATAAAATTTTAAGTGATGACCATGACGTTAAAGATGTTTACGCGCGCATATTACAGTTAAGCCCATCACACTAAAAACGACGGGGTCAAAATATTGACCCTCTTACGGGGTCAGTTTTATTTAACCCTATTCGTGGTTAAATCAACCACTGTCGGGGTCATTTGGCATCATATTAAAATGACCCCTAAAAGGGTCATATTTAAATGACCCTAAATATAGTCATGAATGACCCTAGTCATGAATGACCCTAAATATATATGACCCTAAATATAGTCATTTTCAACCACGTTCCGGGGTCATTTGCTAATCGGGATATACCGTTATCAAAATGACCCCTGAATATGGTCATTTTTTGACCCTAATATAGTCAGAGAGGAAAAGAAAAATATAGTCATTTGACCCCAAGGATAGTCATTTTTAACCACAATTTGGGTGAAATTTTTCACTAGATCACCGGGGTCAAATTTGACCCTTTTTTAGTCGGTGCATAGTTGACTCAGTAAGCGGGGTTAAAAATGACCCTTTTGTGGTTGAATTTTGACCCCGTATTTTTAAGATTTTTTAGTGTGATTTATACCCTTTGAAAAAATATGAGTGCTTGCGTTTTTCTCATATCTATACCAGCTGGAGTGGTGGAACTTTCGCTTTACACTAAAGACAATTAGTTTGCAAGTACAAATCAATATATTTGGGCTCAACATTATTTGCATAGCAATAGAATTGAACAAGAATTGTGTTTTTATGCCTGTCCAAAATTATTCATACCCCATACCAAATCTTAGATTGAGGCCATTTTTTGTGATAATACACATGTTGTTGACATTCCAAACGTTATTTATATTGTGTGATTGGCTTTTATATTATCATGCAATTATTCCATGATGTGTGCATACAATGCGGATGCATTACAAATGTAACCTATTAAATGTACAGTGATGGATAATAGGACAACACTCTAGCTCTTTGTCAGCATGGCGAAGAAGACCAAAGAACCCAGGGCACACAGTGAGGACCTTTGTATGTGCATATTATGAATGCTCAAAAATAGGGGAGAGGCTACAAAGCTATTTCGAAGCAATTCCAAGTATCAGATTCCACGATACAAAGCATAGTTAGGAAGAACATGACGTTCAACTCAGTTAAAAAACTTGAAGGACACGGTCGGAAGCCAACGGTGTCGTAACGGTGTCGTTTGGAGTAATTCTGTTATACTCTTCACAGAGGTATACATAGTGCATGGTTTTTAAGAACGACGCATACTACCGATGTAGGTGTGTAGGGTATAACAGAATTATGCCCCTTGTGGGACAAGAAAAGTATGGTGAAAGGCCAACAATAATCCACAGATCACCGTCAATGCTCTCTTGAACAGCCTTGGTGATTCTTGGACCAAGATATTAGGGCAGACACTCCAGCAGACATTGCACAAGAGAGTTCTGCGTGGACTCCGACCAAGGAGACACTCCAGCAGACATTGCACATGAGAGTTCTCCATGGACTCCGACCAAGAAAGACTCTACTCCTGAAAAGAGACAAAGAGAAACTCGTCTAGCATTTGCAAGAGCACTTTTGGACAAATATTCAAGCTTTTGGTCATCAGTGTTGAGGTTGGCTAAGATGCAAGACAAGTTTGTCTGTGTCTCTTTTCAGGAGTAGAGTCTTTCTTGGTCAGCCTCCATGGAGACCTCGCATGTACAATGTCTGCTGGAGGGTCTGCCATGATATCTTGGTCCAAGAATTGCCATGGCTGTTCAGGAGAGCATTGATGGTGATCTGTGGATTGTTATTGGCCTTTCGCAATACCTTTCTTGCCAAACAAGGGGACACCGTTGGCTTCCGATTGCGTCCTTCAATGTTTTGTACTGAGTTGAACTTCTTGGTTTTTTTCTTATTATTATGCTTTGTATAGTGGATTCTGGCACTTGGAATTGTTTCGAAATAGCTCTGTAGCCTTTCCCCTCTTTGTGAGCATTCACAATATGCACAAAAAAGGTCCTCACTGAGTTATTTGATCTTCTTTCCCTTATGGCAAAGAGCTAGAGTGTTGTCCTATAACATCCTTCACTGTACATTCAATTGGACACATTTGTAATGCATCCCCATTGTATGCACACATCGATAGATAGATAGATTCATATTTTATTTCGCAATGGTGACCAAAGGCCAAATTACAGGAAATATAACATTAAAATTGCACACAAATTAAAAACATTAAAACATTTAAATTAACATGATTTAAATATGGAACATGTATATTATATGAACATGTAAGACTATATTATTCATGTTATTATTGTATGCAAATTACTCATCCATTTCATATTCATCTCCATGCTTCCCTAGTGACTATTTACTTATAATCTCAACTCTTTCACTTTCACTTATTGTCCTTGTAGTTGTATGAATGTTTACTTATCTCCCTTTCTAAAGAAATCTTACTTTGCTACAAGCTACTGTGTACTTATCTATTATCATGTTAACTCCTATTCATAACTTCTATTATGTTGATGTTGATCCTTAAGATCTTCTCTCTCTCTCTTAACTTTGCATTCCAAACACCACCCCACCTAGTTACTTCACTTCTCTACACATGCTCATCACAATCAGACTTATATGTGAAAACTTGGATATCTGTATATAAACTGTAAATAAATGGACTACTAACATAACCCTGAACTTGTACATTGTGCCTTATTTTATATAAATGTAAGAGGCCCACGCCAACAGAAATACCCAATAATACTCTTACATAATTGGAGGCAGCGGTGGTCCTAGACATGATGGTCTGGGGACATTTTTGGTAACTTACAGTGCTTTTTAACTGGATTGATGTATACAACTGCATGCAACTGTATAGCTACATGGACAGTATAGCTACATGGACTATATCATTGGATAAAGCTTATTTCTTTCTGTTTTGATTGGGATATATTTCTACTAATTGACAATGCCTGGTGATGAACAGAATGCTGCGGAGGGCGTGGACAATGTGCCTCCACCACCTCCACCGCCTGGTCACAATGTTTCCAGAGTTCCGATCGAACTACCGATACCGTTCTCAGGAACAGAAGCAGAGGACTTTAACCAGTGGTGTCGGAGGTTTGAGGTTGCAATGGCTGCCTCAAATGACACTGACCTTGCCAAACGCCTACCGACACGATTGAATGGACCTGCGTTCACATTCTGGGATGGTTTGGAAGAGGCCGATAAGGTAAACTATAAGCAAACAAAAACCTTATTGAAGGCAGTTTTCAATCGCCGCCATGCCATCCAGGCATTTCAGAGCAATATGGCAGCAAGGCTTCGCCGCCCTCTTGAACCGCTTCAAGTGTTCACAGCCGATATACGTCGCCTGGTTCAGGAAGCATATCCAACATACACTGATGCTTGCCGCGAGGATGAAGTTTTTCGGCGCTTCCTTGCTGGTTTGGAAGTAACACTCAAGGCGAAAGTGGTTGAGCATGGTGCCACGGATATCACAAGAGCGATGGAGATTGCTCAACGAGTTGAGGAAGCAGCTGCTATTAGTGCTCCTGTTTCTATTGTTGCTGCGGTGATACCCAATCCTCCTCCGCACAATCAGTCTACAACTCCACCCAATGGTGAAGTTCTTCAGTTGTTATTGGATGAAGTGCGACACTTAGGAGCAACCGTAAGCAAATTGTCGTTGGAAGTCGGCTCGCTGGTCAGTCTTCAACAGAATCAACAAGATCGTAGCCATCATTATTCTCGGTCGCCTTCTCCTCATCGACAACAGCATCAAACGAGTGCACACAATCACAACTCGCAGCAGACGTTCCGTGGAAGAGATGCGTCACGGTCTCCATCTCCCCATCATTATCGTGATCGCCGTCAATCGCCGACACCACATCATTTTCGTGATCGCCGTCAATCACCGTCACCGCATAATTATCGCGATCGTCGTCACTCACCGTCACCTCACAATAACCGTGATCGTCGTGACCAAGTATGGGATGGGTCCCGATCCAGACAGGATGCAAGATCACCGAGTCCACGAGCGCGTCCACAAAGTCCACATCCTCGTCATGTTGCATTTAACCTTCCGGGAAACTCCCGTTAGCTGGTGACGTGGGTCAGCCATCAGCTCCTTTATTTAATCATATTATTTCGTCTATTTCGTCGGCCCCCACTGAACACCGAGTGATGCCATTCATCTCAGTAAACTTTGTGTGTAAGGACAATGGATTAGTTCAGACACTTCTGGATTCAGGAGCAGAGGTATGTGTAATTTCTTCGAATTTCCTTGCTCGAATACCGCGTCCACGTGACAAACCATGGCTTCTGGACCCTCCGTCAAGGTCATTGTCCTCAGTCGTAGGTGAATCCTTAAAAGTTCAAGGCTCAGTTGTTCTTCCAATGTACCTTGGTGATCTACAGTTTCATACACGATTCCATGTTGTTGATGGTTCGCATCATCCGGTCATCCTTGGTTGGGATTTTATCGCGGACCATGGCGTGAATTTTGATATTCATAATGGTTCTATTTCCATCCATGGACATAAATTGCCACTGCTCCAACGTCAGCAATTGGTCCCTGCTCGCTGTTCTGCTATTGTCTCAACATCAATGGAAATACCCCCACACTCATGGCGAATGGTGCAAGCCGGACTGCATGGTGAAGTTGGTGATCTTCCTCCACCTCATTGGGAATTCGATGGTATTTTTGAGCCGCTTGAAGACTCTCTTGCCGTTTCGTCAGTATCAATCGCTGAGGATGGAATGATCTCATTGGTGGTCATGAATGAATCTGACAGTCCTACATGTATCTCTCAAAATACTATACTGGGACATTTCCATTCCCTTGCAGAAACCGATACTTCTCCTTATGATCATCTTGAAGATCTTCAGGTTGCAGATATCAACCTTGAAGAAGATGCGAGGGCATACATTCGGGCACTAACCGCCAACGAAAGTAGCTCATCTCAGCACACGCCAGAAATACCACCGATCGACCTGTCTACCTCTAACATTTCTGAAGAGCAGAAGCGCATTGTCAGCGCTCTTCTAGAGGAATTCGCTCCAACAATATCAACGTCCGCAGACGACTTTGGTAGAACAGGTCTGATCAAACACACCATCCCCACGGGTGATGCGCCGCCTCAATTTCAGCGTGCCTATAGGACGTCACCTGCGGTCAAAGCTGAAATTAGGAAGCAAGTTCAAACCCTCTTGGGACGAGGACTGATTGAAGAGTCCCATAGTCCTTGGAGCGCACCTGTGGTGATGGTGAAGAAGAAAAATGGCAAGTACCGTTTGTGTCTCGATTATCGCCGTATTAATTCAGTCACAACAAAAGACGCGTTTCCATTACCCCGCATTGACGACATCATCGATTCGCTGTCAGGCAACACATACTTTAGTGTGCTTGATTTATCTTCGGGATATTGGCAGGTTGAAATGGACCCTGATGACAGAGAAAAAACAGCGTTCTCGACAGGTGAAGCCCTATACCAGTTCAAAGTGATGCCCATGGGTTTAAAGAATGCGCCATCTACGTTTTGTAGGTTAATGAACAACATCTTCCACGATATCATTGGTACGAAGGTTCAAGTGTACTTGGATGATATAGTTGTATTTGGTAGGACGTTTACCGAGAAGTTGGACAATCTCCGAGAAGTGCTAACACGACTAATGGCAGCCGGTCTCAAGATCCAGCCTGAGAAATGCAACTTCTTCTGCAAGACTGTCAGGTTTCTTGGACATGTAGTGTCTTCTGATGGTATTCGTCCTGACCCTACAAACATCCAGAAGGTCGAGAGCTGGCCAACTCCAAAAAATGTCAAAGATGTTAAAGGCTTTCTGGGACTTTGCTCCTATTATCGTCGCTTTGTTCCAGACTTTGCCACAGTAGCAGCTCCCCTGAATCTGCTGACACGCAAAGAAGTTGCTTTCAACTGGAGCGCTGATTGTCAAAGAGCCTTTGATTTCTTCAAACGCGCACTGATATCCGAACCTATAATGGCATTCCCAATCTTCTCTAAGCCTTTCAAGCTATACACAGACGCTTCAGACCATGCTGTAGGTTCGGTTCTAACTCAAAGTCAGAATGGTGTCGAACACGTTATCGCGTATGCAAGTGCTAGTTTGGATAGGACACAGCAACGATGGTCAACCTATGACAGAGAACTTTATGCCATTGTGTGGTCGATTCGACATTTCAAACACTATCTTCGTGACTCGCACTTCCAGATATACACGGACCATAAACCTCTTGTAGGATTACGCAAGCTGCCCGTGGATAATGACCGACGCGCAAGATGGGGTCTTGAAATTGACCCATTTGAGTGGACGATCGAGCATCGTGCAGGCAAAAAACATGCCAACGCGGATGCCCTCTCACGCCGTCCACCTGATCCCGTCAGTGTATCATCCATTAGTACCGCGATAAATCACAGCTTCAATCAACTGAGTGATATCCTGGATCTTCCAGGACAGCAACAAAAAGATCCATTGATTGTGCAAGTTAAGTCGTGGGTACAGGGCGAGAAACTCCCATCTAGTGCAGACATTAGAGACCCTTTCCTGCGAAAGATGCGTCGAATATTAGAACATTTGATAATACATGACGGATTGCTTTGTCGCAGGCACGCATCCGGTCACATTGTTGTGATTATTCCTAATCAACTTCGTACACAAGTGCTAAAACAACTCCATGATACGCCAGTTAGCGGCCATGCCTCGGCAACAAGAACTATTAAGAAAGCGCAACAGGTCTGCTACTGGTCGTACATGGAGCGAGACATCAGAGAGTTTTGCAGAGTGTGTACAGTGTGCCAATCTCGCAGATCTCCGGTTCCTCCTATGCGAGCCCCACTACACCCTCTCAATTCGTCCAGGCCATTTGAGCGAGTGGCTGCAGATCTCGCTGTTATGCCATTATCTTCGCAGGGTAATCGGTACCTTCTGGTTGTTACAGACTATTTTACAAAGTATGTCAACCTATACGCGTTACCCGACAAACGTGCGGAAACAGTTGCTCGCCACTTGCTCGATTATGTGTGCCAACATGGTGTACCTGAAATTCTGCACACTGATCAGGGGCGAGAGTTTGAGGCGCAGGTTGTGTATCGTCTGTGTGACCATTTCGGTATCAAGAAGACGCGCACCACCAGCTACCACCCTCAAGGAGATGGTCAGACTGAACGTGCAAATCGTTCTCTCAAGGAATTGCTAGCCAAGAATCTAATATCTGCTGCATCTGCTGATCATTCCTGGGATCAATTGTTGAGTTCGGTAGCGTTGTGTTACAATAGCACAGTACATTCCACCACTCAACAATCACCTTACTATCTGATCCATGGCAGAGAACCGCGTTTGCCAGTTCATGCACTTTTTCCGAACATGAATACGCAGGAATCGGATTACTACCAGTATGTACAAAATCTGAAACACGGTCTTGGAAAAGCGTCCCAAATAGCGTATGACTCTGCAGCCGGAGCGAAAGCCAAACAGAAAGCTTACTACGATAAACTGGTAAAATTCCATGAATATCAGGTCAATGATCTTGTCATGGTTTCGGTGCCGAAGCGTCGCCAAAGGAAACTTGGGCCAAAATGGCAAGGTCCATACCGAGTACTTTCTGTGTTCAACAACGGACTCAATATGCAAATTGTTGATACACGGCGCACTGCTGCAAGACCAACCACAGTACACTTTAACAGGTTGAAACCGTACCATGAACTAAACCAGCAACCTCCTTGTGTACCCTGGATACCCCCACAGCCAGTACATGTACCTGTACCATTACCTATGACATTGACCTCTCAGATGGAACCACTAATTCCCACACTACCATCACCCCCTGCAACACCTACACTACCCTTATCACCATCTTCCCCTCCTACTCCTGTAACCACTCCTCAACCCCTACCTCCACCTACTCCATCTACCCCTCATCGATCCATCTTCAGACGATCGACCCGACTTAGTCACAGACCTGACTTCTATGGTGCTGTGCCATATCAGTAATACAATGTAATGAACGATTCTTGTAAATTAATTGTAAATTGTGTTATGTCTATGTTGTGTGAAATCATAACAATATTACCAGTACATGACTTTTGTGCTTATCTTTGGAAACATCCTCAAAATCTATAAATTCCGGTAGAACATTGTTTCATTTTGTTTGTATATTCCAAAATTATTAAGATTCGAGTATGAAATTTGAATTTTGTTTGTAAATTTTCCAACATTTTGATCACCTGGTTTAAAGATCACAAGATAACAAGACTACACGCTCATGTAACAATGCTTATTATCAATCATGAAATGTGCAGTCAATTAATAAAACAGTTGAATGATTTTGAATGACATAGGCCATAGACTGCAAATCATCCACTTGTATTTATACCGATACAAAGTTCATTAAGATTCTGTATTATATGTTATATCATAATGTTGTAATATAAATTGTATCATATCTTATGGGAACAAAATGTAATCTAACACTTTAAATAACACCAAAACAGAGAAAAAAATTACTAATTATTATTGTGTTTACACAGTTGAATATCATATCACACACTTGAAATAATTTTTGGCATTAGAGTGGACACGGAATTATCCTAATTTTCTCTAGACTTTTGTATTTAGCATTTTGATAGTTTTCAAGTTAGATTTCCTTTTCTCTCATTAATGAACTGTCGTTGTTTTGTTGTTTGTTTATGTTTTGCTGTGTACACATAAATTAAGATAGTGGATTTTCACCTAATGTTTGTATTTTTGAAATGTCATTTGGATATCATTTTGCATTTCAGTAAAGGATTAGGTAAAGGCTGTCACATAGTTAATGTAATAATCATTGCTGTTCAGATGCTCCGATTTGTTACATGCACATGTACGCGCTATCGTTATTTTGGAATGTTTTGCTGTTAAGATGCATTCATTTCAGTCTTTGCTGTTAAGATGCATTGAATAATTGTCAAATTTCTTGTTAAGAGAATATATAAACCAAGCGTAATTTCATGTTTTTGCTGTTAAGATGCATTAAGTTTTATGATTTTATGATTGTATGTGTTCAAATGTTCAAATTGATTATAACCTTTGTTTGGATAAGGTAAACCCAGCTGTATAGTTGATAATATTTTCAATGAATTTTGTACCGTGTATTTAATGTTGTAATGTATGAATCATTGCTGTTAAGATGCTCAGATTCATGATGTCATGTACCGTCAATATTTTGAAATCTAGTTAATGCTGTTGTTAAATATTGATGCATTTGTTTATATTTCAAGAAAATATTGTGTTGAATCTTGTCTACGTATTTATAAAGATCATTGCTGAAGATGATCTACCTATCACTATCTGCCTAAAATTTCTATCATGTAAAAGATCTACTTTTAATGTTTTGTAACTTTGTAAAATGTCTATGTGCTTGAGATGCTGATATTTTGCTGTTAGATGCAAGTTCATCTCAGGTAAACTGTGTGTAAAAGGTTATTGCAATATTTGTGAACAATCTCTGCTGTACTGATGCACCGATCCACACTTGATGATATTGTTTATTGTTGTTTCTTGTATAAGAAAGTCAACTGATGAAAAACCACACATAAATGTGTGTCAGAATGATGTTTTTGGTAAACATTTTTTTTCGTAATCATTGTTCAGATACCTTTAACTTTTATTCATTTTATAATACTGATGCCTTTTGACTAAATTTTTTTCAATATTATTATTTCATATAATTTCTGATTTAAAGTTATCAGGACTTGTTGGTTCATTTTAGTTGCTCGGTCTCGCTTGCCATCGAAATGTTTAATCGCTACCTAAATTTGATAACTAATGATGAAATTGCCAGATATCATAATACACTGTTGATGTAATGTAAAGTGTAAATTTTAATTTGTACGGTGTGGACACCTTTTGTGAAAAGGGGGAGTAGTTGTAAGACTATATTATTCATGTTATTATTGTATGCAAATTACTCATCCATTTCATATTCATCTCCATGCTTCCCTAGTGACTATTTACTTATAATCTCAACTCTTTCACTTTCACTTATTGTCCTTGTAGTTGTATGAATGTTTACTTATCTCCCTTTCTAAAGAAATCTTACTTTGCTACAAGCTACTGTGTACTTATCTATTATCATGTTAACTCCTATTCATAACTTCTATTATGTTGATGTTGATCCTTAAGATCTTCTCTCTCTCTCTTAACTTTGCATTCCAAACACCACCCCACCTAGTTACTTCACTTCTCTACACATGCTCATCACAATCAGACTTATATGTGAAAACTTGGATATCTGTATATAAACTGTAAATAAATGGACTACTAACATAACCCTGAACTTGTACATTGTGCCTTATTTTATATAAATGTAAGAGGCCCACGCCAACAGAAATACCCAATAATACTCTTACAAACACTAACATCATGACATAATTGCATAACAATATAAGCCTATACCACACAATATAAAGAATGTTTGTAATATCAAAAACATGTGTTTTATCACAAAAAATGGTCTCAATCCTAAGACTTGGTATGGGGTATGAATAATTTTGGACAGGCATAAAAACATAATTCTTGTTCAATTCTATTGTTATGCAAAAAATGTTGAGGCCAAATATATTGATTTGTACTTGCAAACTAATTGTCTTTAGTGTAAAGCGAAAGTTCCACCACTCCAGCTGGTATAGATATGAGAAAAACGCAAAGAACTCATATTTTTCAAAGGGTATGAATATTTGTGGGCTTAACTGTACCTATTCATTCAAATTCATTTTTTCATTTATTTCTTTATTTCATTTTTGTGAAGGGGTTGGCGGTAAGGATAACAAATATGCAATTCTGTGGTTTCAAGCAATGCAATGCTAGCTACAAATCTTGATACGAAATCACTTCATTAAAATAACACAGAAACAAACTTGGTGGATTTAAAGAAAAAAGGGTAAATATGTCTTTAATATCATACATCCTTCGTTAAGGCTGGCTCACACCATGACGGAGAGGGATCAACGGCAAGCTACGGTAAGCTGCGGATTGCAATTTTGAATTTCCCGCCAATCATCGTGACGAATCCGCTAGCCACCGCAGACGGCCGAAATTATCAGTCGCGTCCGTCGGCAAATTTTCAAAAAATCGTTGTGATTCCGTTCAGATTTCGTTTGGGACCGCAACCTTCATTTCCTTTACGTTTCCAATGCCGTGCGAGGCCGTATCTAGTCGTTTTGAGGTCGTCACAATTTCGTTGGTAGTCGTTGTCAACGACTATTGACGGCTAAACAACGGCAAGTGACGTCACATCTCGAACCCTGACGACACATTGCGGCAAGTAACGAAATTGTAACGACCTTGGTGCGACGATGGATTGCGAATTTTGGCCGGAGGGTGACGGGTGATGACTGTTGATGGCGGGTCGTTTGCGAGTACCTGCGGCATTGCAACGGTGATCTGCGATGGGTTACGATTTTGTAACGATGGTCCACGATGTTATACTTTTAGTTAGTAGATTCTTTACCAGCCCAGCACAGCGTATGTCTGAGTGGATGACCAGAACGTTGTGAAGAGTGGGAACGCCAAACTCGACTATTTATACGACCCTCCCTCACACATCGTCATCGTCGCCGCAACCCACCGTCACTAGTCGTTCCTTGCCGCCAGCCAATCCGCTGCCAGCCGTCTGACCTCGTTCCTTGTTGCCGGGCTCCGTCGAGACATCGTCACTCGCCGCTCAGACAACGTCCGATTTTGGTCGTTCCCTGCCGCAGCCATTCGTCCCTTGCCAACGTGTTGTCGCTGAAGGTCGTTCCCACCCGTCAGCGAATCTAGCTTTTGCCCTTTTGCCGTCGTTTTGCCGCCAACATTTTGTGATTTTCACGTCCGTCGCCCTCCGTTGGTTATCTACCGCTACTATGTGAGCCAGCCTTTAGATAGTTCATAGTTATTCACCGTCTCGGAGGATAATAAAATGCGAATGGAAACCATCAAACGTTGAAACGTTTAATACTGACAGAAACTTTAATACAAACAACATTTCACGCGTAGGTAAATGTTGCTATTTATAGAGATTGTTTCATTTAATTAACAGGTTTGCGCGAGCCATTACCATGATTACAGTAAGGGAATAGTCATTTTTAATGACTGAGGAAATCAGAGGGGAATTACAATCGGAAGTGTTTATAGTAGTATTAACACTTTTCACGCGGCAGGCAGCTGCAGACGACATTCCAAAATTTCACAAAATGATTCAAAAATGTCATAATTATTGAATTTCATCACAATATTTGGAATCACCATGAGAAATGCATTGAAGTAAGTACAAACATGCCTAGTATTGGTTCACTAATCATTGAGATAGACTTTGAAAATTGTGAAAGGTTTCTGAAAAATCTGTTTTGTGTATGGTAGAATAAATAGCCGCGTGGAAAGTGGTTAAAGCTGTAGTAATGAATATTTTACAGATTCGAAGCAGCGCCCTCCCGATCATTGTTTTGTCATAAAGCGATATAACTCGAATTCATGTCATTTTGGCAGTAATTATTGTAGATTTCCGCGCTCGTGGGTTTGTGGTGGAGCTTGTGGAGCTTAGTGAAGGAACGTAGATCTTGATTGCTATGAGATCGAATGAAAACGCCCCGGAAAACGCTTTAACATATAACGATGTTTAAAGGTAATATTTACAAGCTACATAATACAGCAACATTTCTAGCTTTGAGTATTAGTATCCTGATAACAAATGACGTCAATTTAAAATCGAGAAAAAAATATTGTAAATATTGTTGTTAGTCATAGTGTCAACGTATTTTAAATCGGAACTTGAAAATATAAATTCATAAATTCACGGATACAAATCACTCAGCTGGTTTGGTTATAACGGATAGGGTCAGTCATATTCAGGATAATAGAATTTTATGAAATACGATTTTATTTGGGTGATAAAAAACAGAAACAAGTAAGAATTTGTGTTTGACTTTCGCATTCAATTTACCATCATGACCTTTAATCTTCCAAGAGCTATGGCTGGCCAAAAAAATAACGATTGCGTTATTTTCTCTAGGCAGATTCAAAAATAATATCAGAATGATGATTGTCCGTGCAAACTATATGACCAACTATGGGATTTCGATAATCATGATCGCATAAAAAGTAAAGTGCTTTTTTGTGTGTTTGTACATTTCTTACTTTCTGATTGGAAATTCTATATGCGGAGGCGAGAAATCTATAAAAACGTTTGAAATAGAAATCCGTCACCTGAATGATGTTTGCAATATAGTACGAGGAATGTCGTTTGCAAGGTGTAACAGGTGTATCAGCGTGGCGGGTCGGTGAAAATAAGGTATTTGCTCAACAACGGACAAAGGCAGTATTTGCAAGCAATGACTTTCAAATAAAATGGACAGAAAGGTGCGGTTCAACATGGCGTTCCCCAAACCGGCGCGAAAAATCGAGCTCGATAACCAACAGTGAGTGTCAATCTCAACCGATTAGGGTGGTTGGGATGGTGACCACCCTTCGCCCCCGTCTAAGGCTTACGCTAATTGTTGCCGATAAGCATATGCATAGGACACAATCAACTTGTCCTATGCATGATGTAATCTTGGGCAGTGGTCCGCGTCCGCGTAATTCTCAGGCGTATTCCTTGCCCATAGGACTCGGTGAGTTGTTCGAATTTACACAGATTTTGCTACACTCATCGGTGTCAAAAATCAATCAAAATTGCTACATGTAGTGGGTTCAAATTATCGTCCCATTTCCGGTTATTAGGGTTCGCACTATTCTAAATGCCCATGCAATGAGTTATAGCCATTATGCATCATAGCAAGACTCCAAGTATTGTGTTAATAAATAATTTTAAAGTGTACTAATAATGTCAAAAGAGGGTACCGAAAATTCAATAAATGACCGGAGAACCGTCGAAAATGTAACTCCATGTATAGACTTAATGTTATTCTGTACATTAGTGAGAGGAATGGTGTATTGGGCCTTTATTATTACTTGTACTAATTGAAGTATAGGATAGGGGAGAGAGGGGGTTTGGGTGATTTCACCGGGATGAGAAGGGGGTAGTGAAACTCCGCGTGCCAATTTAAGCCACAATTAACTTGTTGTTTAGACATCATCTATTGAACATCATGAAACCGTTTGATTTTGTTGAACTTGTTGACTAAAAGTGGAAAGAATATAAGTACACAAGTACGGTTATAGTAATTAAAAAAGAAAAAGGTAACATATTATTAGCATCCGTTATCATACAAGACAAGACGGGTTGTTTTATGACCGGTCACTCAACGCTTCAGATGACCGCATGGATTTTCCGCCATTCAAAATGAAAATTAACGAAGCAATTGTCGCGTGTAGAAATGCGTCAAGATAAGGTACATCATTATTATACGCTTTCAATTTATAACCAATAATTGGACAGTTTTCACAATTGAACGACTCAATTATTTTCACTTACAATGAGAGAGAATTTAACTGATGTGTAAAGAAGATGACAAGCTCGGAGACCCTTGGGAAATTAAAAAGAATATTCTAGTTCGTTATAACAGTCGTCAAGAGAAAAATTGACGGCTTAAAACTGATTCAAAGGAAAATAACAACGAAAATCCTTGCATTTTATCGCAAATATTGTACTTGAAAGTAATTGTGAAAACCCAATCAAATGTAATCATTTTCGCATACTATCCTACAGCTATACGTTCATTGACGTCTCCGGGAGATTCCATTCAATTTGTCATGCAGACGCGGCGTCCGTGATTCAATCCAGTAGTTGCAATCCAGAATAACTTTACGTTCATCACCACATTCATCAAACAATGTATTCTCAATCGGCTTCAAATGTAACGAGTTGTAGATAATATAAATTGCTCTGTTCTTTTTTCATTTGAATGATGATATCATGGTTAACACTTTCCACGCGGCAGGCGTCTGCAGACGACATTCCAAAATGTCTCAAACTGTTTAAATAATGTCGAAATTGTTCAATTTTATAACCATATTTGGAATCACCATGTGAAATGCATTGAAATAAATACAAACATGACTCGTATTGGTTCAGTAATCCTTGAGATAGACTTTGAAAATTTGGGAAAGGTTTCTGAAAATCTGTTTTTTTTTATGGTAAACCAATAGCCGCGTGGAAAGTGTTAATAATACAGAGACATGGCAGACTGGAAAAGTTCAAGATTCGTCAAGTCGAGTAGAAATAGCCATCCGGTACTGTTGAGTCCTGTCACCAAGAGATCAAAATGTAGCAAAGATAAAAATACAATCGAAAGGGTCTTTACCGTAATGATCAACGAACTCTTCATTATTACAGTATTTGAATGGTGGTCACATGATGAGGCAATGGAAGACTACGGCTACATGGATGTTACATTATAAAATCCTATCATAGAGCAACAGAAACTCACCAACTCATTATATAGTCAACATGACTGAACACAATACTCCATTCAAAAAGACTGTCAACATGTTGGTATTTGGGCAATCCTCTTGTGTAGATTTTATTTATCATAAAGTAGCCTTACTTTAAACAGCTTTTTTGATAATCGTGGTAATAAATGAATCATCTAGCAGCAGTTTCAACACTATACTTCCTATAGCTCAACAGCGACATCAGGCTTGAACAAAGACGATTGATTTCTTGACTAACAACAAACAGGCAAATTTCATTTCCGTCATATGACCAAAGGATTTCTGTCACCAGAGTCTATTGGTTTCCATTGACTTAACAATAAACAGCTTTAAATGACTAGAACATTGCTTAGGCGACAGACACTGCAACACTAGTACGAATTCCTCATACGTACATGTATAAGTGATTTGTACGTTAGACTTAGACAATAGACGTATTTTGCATCACCATAATTACGTAGAAGAAACCAACGAGTGAACTGAGACTGATGCATGTCTTGCATTGGTCTCAACTCTATTCTCACAGATTGGACACATGAGGTGATGAAAAATATTATTATAGTGTCTATCGTAAAAGTCTTATGGATATTCCTCTACGTATGAGCCATATACGTACTAGTTTTGCATTGCGGCTTATCCCCGCCAAAATCGTACGTGGATGTGCCTGCCGGACTTCGAACATTTGACTTTCTCTATACCTATTTTCTGGCCAATTCCCCACCCATCAATATACCAATTTTGTTAGAAAAGCACCTAATTTTGCACAAATTGGGTGCTTTTTACAAAAGATTCCTCAAAATACAATCTTACCATTATAAAAGATATAGAACAATAACGGTTTAGAGAATATATGTGCAATTTTTATTCGTCACTGTTTCTGTTATATGTCACTGCTTCAGTTATACAGTGAAACAAATACAGTGAGCGCTGTAAATTTGCCAAGCATACAGAACTGCACAAGAGGTCCTCTAAGATTACATTTGATTCTTATGCTCGAAAAGGACTTTATTCGACCTTGGTTTTTACAGGTCAACACAAAAGTGTCTATATAAATGACACAACAGGTTATCAGTATTTTACTGTGAAATTTACCAGTATCGCTCGATACTGGTACATGGTATACAATTTCATTGATACTGGTACATGGTATACAATTTCATTGGTTGATACTGGAACACCAAATTGTGTTTCAGCACCAAATTGAGTTTCAGTATCGCCCGATACTGGAACATTTTATGTGTCCCAGTATCGACCGATACTGGAACATTAACTTTGTACCAGTATCGAACGATACTGGGTGTTCCAGTATCGGACGCTAGTACAGTCCTGAATCTGGGACCTAAACTTTTTCCGAAGTGAGGTCAATTAGCGCGATAGAATATCACGAATCAAGTTTTATTACAGAGTGTACTAAATGGCATGAACGTTTTTCGTGTAGGACAAGTTGATTGTGTCCTATGCATATGCTTATCGGCAACAATTGGCGTAAGCCAGACGTAGACGGGGGCGAAGGGGTGGTCACCCTCCCAACCCCCACCCTAAATATTTGAGTCGTGTCAGTTGAGATTAACACTCACTGTTGGTTATCGAGCTCGATTTTTCGCGCCGGTTTGGGGAACGCCATGTTGAACCGCACCTTTCCGTCCATTTTATTTGAAAGTCACTGCTTGCAAATACTGCCTCTGTCCGTTGTTGAGCAAATACCTTAGTATCACCGTCCCGCCACGCTGTTACACCTTGCAAACGACATTCCTCGTACTATTGCAAACATCATTCAGGTGACGGTTTTCTATTTCAAACGTTTTGATAGATTTCTCGCCTCCGCATATAGAATTTCCAATCAGAAAGTAAGAAATGTACAAACACAAAAAAGGCACTTTACTTTTTATGCGATCATGATTATCGAAATCCCATAGTTGGTCATATAGTTTGCACGGACAATCATTATTCTGATATTTGTTTTGAATCTGCCTAGAGAAAATAACGCAATCGTTATTATTTTTGCCAGCCATAGCACTTGGAAGCTTAAAGGTCATGATGGTAAATTGAATGCGAAAGTCAAACACAAATTCTTACTTGTTTCTGTTTGTTATCACCAAAATAAAAACGTATTTCATAAAATTCTATTATCCTGAATATGACTGACCCTATCCGTTATAACCAAACCAGCTGAGTGATTTGTATCCGTGAATTTATGAATTTATATTTTCAAGTTCCGATTTAAAATACGTTGACACTATGACTAACAACATTATTTACAATATTTTTTCTCGATTTTAAATTGACGTCATTTGTTATCAGGATACTAATACTCAAAGCTAGAAATGTTGCTGTATTATGTAGCTTGTAAATATTACCTTTAAACATCGTTATGTTAAAGCGTTTTCCGGGGCGTTTTCATTCGATCTCATAGCAATCAAGATCTACGTTCTTTCACTAAAGCTCCACAAGCTCCACTGCAACCCACGATGACATGAATTCGAGTTATATCGCTCTATGACAAAACAGTGATCGGGCAGGGCACTGCTTCGAATCTGTAAAATATTCATTACTACAGCTTTAATACTACTATAAACACTTCCGATTGTATATAATTCCGTCTGATTTCCTCAGTCATTAAAAATGACTATTCCCTTACTGTAATGGCTCGCACAAACCTGTTAATTAAATGAAACAATCTATATAAATAGCAACATTAACCTACGCGTGAAATGTTGTTTGTATTAAAGTTTCTGTCAGTATTAAACGTTTCAACGTTTGATGGTTTCCATTCACATTGTATAATCCTCCGAGACGGTGAATAATTATGAACTATCTAACGAAGGATGTATGATATTAAAGACACATTTACCCTTTTTTCTTTAAATCCACCAAGTGTGTTTCTGTGTTATTTTATTGAAGTTTCGTATCAAGATTTGTAGCTAGCATTGCATTGCTTGAAACCACAGAATTGCATATTTGTTATCCTTACCGCCAACCCCTTCACTAAAAATGAAATAAAGAAATAAATGAATAGATGAATTTGAATGAATAGGTACATGTATGTTAATAGGAGAATAAATAGGTGAATGAATAAATAAACAAATGAAAAATAAATAAATACAGGTAAATAGCTAGGTGAATAGATAAATGAAAATAAATAAATAACTATAAATAAATAACTATAAATAAATGAATAAATAAATAAACAAACATTCATATAAATAAACAAATAAATAGATAAATAAATAAATAAATAAATAAATAATTTAATTAATTAATAAATGAATAAATAGATAAATATACTATTGGATAAATAAATGAATAAACAGATAAATATACTATTAGATAAATAAATAAATAAACAAATAAATAAATAAATAAATAAATAACAAATGAATAAATAAATAAATAAATAAATGAATAAATAAATAAATAAATAAACAAATAGCTACGTAAATAAATAAATGTAGGCATTGCCGAAAATGGGGGTGTGGGCAAAACAAATCGTTAATGAGTTTGCCTGCAAAATAAAAAAGGAAGCTTAGTGCGATTCTCGTGTTTACAATACAAACATGACAGAAGATGCTGCTTCAAAAGGTCGCCACTTCACTCAGTCCATTAAAGCTTAATCCACAACATACATACACCGCATAGCAAAGTCAAGGGTTCCAAACGTAAATAATTCAAGCCGTTTCCTAAAAAACGGGCAGAAAGGCCTACAGTCATATTTCACATAATTTAATTACGTTACATACGAGCGTACATGTAATTACGTCAGGGCTGCATAATTTCTTCACTCCTATTCAACATCCTACTAGAGTTGGGAATGCTATATGCCACTCACGACACAACCATCGGAGCACACATCCCAGGACAGCTGGTGTCAAACCTCCGCTTCGCAGATGATAATTGCCATTATAGCTGAAAGCGAGACAGATCTGCAAACACTAGTGAACAAGGTCCACCAGTACAGCACAAATCTTGGCCTCAAAATTAACATAGCCAAAACAGAGGTACAAGTTATCAGCCGGAGAGACATTGATATTAAAATTAACATAAACAACGCTGATCTCAAACAAGTAGAGCATTTTGTATACCTTGGTGGTATAATCTCTAAAAAGGGAACCTGCACTGAAGACATCCAACTCAGAATAGGTAAAGCACTTGGAGCCATGCAAAGCCTGAATGATATACTCAACTCCAAAGAGATTTCACGCCCAACTAAAATGGAGCTGTATACAACTCTAATAATGTCCATGCTGTTATACGGCTCTGAAACATGGACTCTAAAGAAAGATGACGAGAACAGGCTACTTGTGGATGAGAGACCTGCCTAAGAAAAATACTAGGCATAACCAGGCTAGACAAAATCAGAAACACCACCATTAGGCAAACAATGGGACTCAAGCATACCATCATTGAGAAGATTTCCATCAAATGACTGCGGTATTATGGACACGTACAGCGTATGAACCCTCAAAGATACCCAAAAGTTGCAATTATTGGAACTGTAAATGGTGAAAGGCCTAGAAGTAGACCAGCTAAGAGATGGATGGATGGTATTTGGTCACACTGCAACAGACTTTGTCTGACATCCTTATCAGAAGCAAGCAGAGAGGCTCAAGACAGAAGCGAATGGCGCAAAATCTTGCAAAGGATGGCATCACTCAACCAAGTTGGAGTGGACGCCAAAAAGTAAAAGTAAGTAAGTAATTACGTTATACTTCGCTCACAATCACAATTTAAATTACGTACCTCTGTTGATTTATGAGTAAGTCGTACAGCGCCTTCGACGTGTTAATACTCTATTTTAGTTGGACATTGACGTAAATATACAGGTGCAACATTTACGCACGCGTATCATGATACGCAAGATACATGATACGCACGCGTATCATGTATCTTGCGTCTTTCTAGGCGTGTATGAATACGTCAGTACCTCAAGTAGGCGCGCGCTTTTATGTGCTGCTATTATCAAATCACACGGTTACGCCACTTAACTGTATCTTGAGCGAAATAGACTATAAACGAATTAATCGGTCAGCTCCGGAACGAGAGCCCGTTTCACTTGAGGGCGCTACAAATTGACTGGTGTGCGTCACCGTGGTAACGTGTACCCGTCAGTTTGTGCAATCGTTGCATGTTCGCTTTTCAACCCTAAATATTTGCGTACAAATTAACATCTTACTAAATTGAGTGCAGCCTAGCTACCAGAATTCCTTGCGGTAGCTAGTCCGATGATTGTATCTCACCAATATCTCGCAATATAGGTCAAAATGCACCCTTTTACCGTGATGAGACATTAAATATAATCCTTGTAGTATTATAGTGATGATTTTTTAGTATTATCTTAGACATAATAGACTTATTTTATGGTTGAAAATCGACAAAATGGGATTTATGTTCAATCTGCGACGGGAGGTCATTCCCTTGGAAACGCAGTACAGTTCCCATGCCCGCCTTCTATTGAAATATCAAACTTATTCGTCAACCAGCTGAAGACGGTCTCCCGTCACTTAATACATCGCATGTGTAAAAAGTGGGTTACTAAATAGCACGCCCTCAAGCCGAACGCGCTCCCGTTCTGAAGCAGACTGTTAAAAAAACAAGTTTAATAACGCTAATTGCCATTGTCATATTGTAGGATTTACATAAATAGAGTCACTTATAATCTTGAACCCACCGTATTTATTTCGCAGGTTCTCCTTAAACGTAGGCATAACCAACATTTGCACCCGCCACGTGGACTAAACTTAACCCCCTGTGGTCTACCTGTCTATCTTACCTGTCTATTCTGATTGGTTTATTACAAGATGTACTCATATTCAAATGCAGCTTGTAAAATGTTTCACTCCCATCTTTATCAGGGATACAATTATTCTAACAATGTCTCTCATTGGTGCAATAAATGATGTATCCATCTTTTAAACCAATCGGCCGGTAGTTCTCAGGGGGTTAAGCTAATTTTGTTCGGCGCGGTAATGTAAACATCGCTCAAATGTCAACAGGGAAGCCCTGGATTAAATTTAAGCTTAATCCGTTCAGGGCTATTACCTGTTTCCATATGGCAAGAAACGAATAAACGGTACCTGGAAAAGTATGTGTTAGCACCTGGCGCTACTACACCCATCCGTCGTTAATGTTTCACCATTATAGTGGCTGTAATTATGTTATGTAACATCTCATCGGATCACTGCTTAAGGTCTTAAACTTCAAGTTCAAAAGCTTCCGATTACGTACCTCTGTTGATAGTGCGGAAGTATCTGTTTCGACGTACCAGAAGAATTAACCCCGTTCTCCTGAGACGTTTTTATAACACTGCTACCTAAGCATGCTAAGGGTGGATATCGGAATTGCACCCGTTTTTTGCTTATTAGTGAGGGAAATGGTGTTTTTAACATATACTATAATATTCAGGACCATACAATTAAGATATTTTTCCAAGATAGTGATTCAAAACAATTATAAGGTGACAACCACCACCGACACCCCCCCCCCCCCCCCCCCCTACTATCGGACTTTGACGGCTAAGGGGTACTCTCAATTTTGTTTGTCAAATTGAGCGCAAGGGATGTAAAAGCGATCACCTAGACGCCGTAGGTCACTGTCCTTCCCCCCCCCCCCCCCCCCCCCCCTCAAGCCTTAGGAGGACGAGGGTTAAGTCGGATAACACACCACCCGGTCATGGTCAAATTTTAAGTTTTCTTATAACTATTTGGTGTGGTGAAAGGTGTTTGGGTATATCAACTGTTGAAATGCAATTTAGAAATTCAAAATCGCTTTTTTCAATGGCAACCACCATTTTAGGCTCAAAAGTTAATTTTAATAAACGTTCAGAGAGAAACATTTTTCTTCGGCAATTCAAATTGTTTTGTGTTGTACCACGAATAAACCGCCATCTCTCAACATGCCATATTTAAAATTCGCGGTAATCGAAAGTCCCGGTATCAATGATATCGTGATTATTGGTGCTGAAATTTGCGCAAATCTATTGTATAACTATAAGTTCATTGATACCAGGACTTTCGATCACCGGGATTTTTTTTTTAAATTGCATGTTAATCATGTTAATTAAGAGATGACAGTTTTTATCCGTTTTTATGATAAGTATGATGCTTTGTTCTATATATCTACTAGATTTGGGCTCGATAATTATTTTTCTAACATAATTCACAAGGATGTGCTTGGCACCTCCTTTAATGCTTCTTGTATCACAACATGTTATGCAGAATGTTTAAATTCTCGACAAAAGAAACAATGATCTATTCTTTATAGTCCGTCGATATTTTGTTCCCGCTCAATTTTTTTTTTCTCGAAAATTTAACTTGTCAAAATAACTTATTTGAAGTGTAAATTTTAATTCCTTTTGTTTAGAACCGAGTTCGATTAAGTTACAGCGTGTGATCAATATGATAATGGCGTTGCCCTTTCTGTCTTGCCGAATTTAAATCAACTAATAATTTATTTCGTGGGACAGTCAATATTCTTAATATTAGGTAATACACATTTACTGTACAAAACTGTAAACAACCTTTAAACAACTGGCATTATCCCAGTGCCGCGCTGTCTTAACACCCCAAAAGTATACAAGTATGGTTTAAAACTTTACAAATCTTTTTCTGTGTACATTATTTAATGTCAAAACCAATGTTTTACAAATTCGTACTTTAAATTTCTGAAAAAAAACAAGCATTTGCGGTCATTAACCTTTACTTGAACAAGTTTGCGTAGGCTAGTTTTAGTCGAACTAGGGACCAGGTCTTCGTGTATTTCCGCTTCATAGTAAAAAAGCTCATACGTGTTCAAATAATTTCCTTTGAAATGTCACTGCTGTTTATCCCGATCCGTTATAAATACAAGCATAGTTAAACGGAACTGGGCCCAGTTGCGGATTTCCTTGAGGATAGCCTTCAATCACCCCCAGCTTGTACCACATATTTTGAATACAGACTCAGGAGGCCTACAAATTATAAATTGTCAAAATGTTAGTGTAAATTGGGTGTATTTTGAGGCATTTTGGAAAAAGCGCCCAATTTGTGCAAAATTGGGTGTTTCTCTTACAAAATTGGTATATTGAGGGGTGGGAAATTAGCCAAAAAATAGGTATAGGGAAAGGCACATTTTTGAAGTCCGGCAGGCACGTCCACGTACGATTTTGGCGAAAGTAACCCCCCCCCCCCCCCCCCCGGATTTGGGTTGGTATACTTATATTTTCATTGGTGCTTGCACGTAAGGTACTGCAAAATATTACTTTGGCAGCTTTCGTATAAGTCTTACGTACAAGTCACTTATAAGTATGAGCCTTACGCACTATGCAGTGTGGCCTTAAGTGGATGTATGGAGAGAGCTTCAAGTTTCCGCCATTTTTGTTGAATTTTTTATTATTTTGCGACACATTAATTTTCACTCATCTGTATCGATCTGCTATGTTGCAGGGGAATGGCATTTGGCTCTCATCTCATTCATAAGAGGGGTTTGACTAATATTCATTACATCCATAACATTAAACAACCATTTTGATATGTCAATTTTCTAATGTAGTGGAAACTAATAGTTAGCATTAGACAATTGACAACAGAGCAAGCTACCATTTGATGTTTAGCTGTGGATCGATTCATATTGTTCAGCTGGTCGCTATTATAGTGGGCGCTGCAGCTGCATTTCATGTCCGTTATATTCTTGCGGTAGTAGTGGGGGTAGAGGTACCGCGCCATTTTGCGATCGTGGTTATCATGTGATACGTATAGTTGAAAAAACAATTTACACTGTTTTAACGAAATACACTATGGGATTGTTAAAATCAAAGAGGTCGCAAACTTGCTTATACAATTGTATATTAGCCTAGCTATAACAAGCTAAAAGTGACATCTCTGAATGTATAAACAAAGTTTGCAAAGGAGAAATTGTTGGGCACACTGGTAAAATGGTTGTACAACAAGTTTTGCTATCATTATCAAACTGAACCCAAGTTAAATCATTTATTTATCGAGCAATAATATAATTGTTTACAAATTTTAATTGTTTAGATACAAAGTTAAATAATTCAAGAGTTAAATGATAGATAAATAAATAAAAAGAAAACTATAAACGCATGTGCGGCCTTTATAATTTATAAAAATTGACATAAAATGATGTTAACATTAATACACCATCAAGTTAAAAAAAATGAAAAATAAAAGGATAACAGGAATATTCGGGAATCGATCCCATAATATTCGGGAATCGAACCCGTGATTGCCGATTGCCAACGACATGGCCAACGTATGCACGCCACAGAGATCGACGAGTGTAATTGTGATAGTTTTATTATTTAACCATATCCATTTATTTATAAACAACGGATTTTTATTGTGCCATTTTTGCACAATGTGTGTGTTTCTCTCGCACAAAATGTGTTTGTAATGTGATCATACTCCTTATTTTTGAAAGAACGGTAAAAAACGTTGACATTTTCGAACACAAAAAATGGCGTCATTTTTACGGTCCACAATCATTGCTCGACTGAACCATGACTGAACGTTGTGTCGTGACGTGAAGTGTTGCATTATTCATGTTACGATCTGTTATACACAGCGAAAATGCACCGGGGTCATGGGTAATGCGCTGTGTAATTCTACATTCCCGGCAGACACTCTGTTCAAAGGCACCAAAAATAGACTTGTTTAAAGCATTTTTTTGCAATTCTGATGTGTGCAGATCGATTGTCTTTCTCGAATATCTTTTGCACGTAAATACAATACAAGTGTTCTGAAAATCGACACAAATATGACGTCATAACCATTCCCCCCCCCCCCTGCCCCCCCCCCCTGCCCCCCCCCCCTGCCCCCCCCCCTGCCCCCCCCCCCCCCCCCCCCCGCGGTAGCACTTGTGGCGGGTTCACCATAATGGCACCCTTTTTTCTCCATTTCTCACAGTTTAATCCATAATGGGTACGCCTTAGGGTTAGGGCAAAGTCAATCTTATAGACTGAACAACTTTTGCCAATTGGGATGGGTAGCCTTCGCTGCAATGTCAACTGTATTAAGAGCAATTTTAAATATTGTTGCTATCCATGCTGAATATTGCTTACTCATCATCATAGCATCTCTTTAATTCAGATCAGATATTAATGATACTGATGTATTGTAACACGTGGTTAATAAATTAGTAAATTGATGCGCTGCTGGGAATGATCAAATACTCTTATTATTAACATCGCTTATCTACGACGACCATATAATTATAATTTACAATATCAATCAAATGAATTATCCTTTGTATGCGGGTATACACACATTACACTTACATTTGGTTTGATACATTCCTATATATTATTCATACAACAATTTATGCACGTGTCATACAGCATAGTTGTCATCGTTTAACCAACACACTCCGATACGCTTACTCATCATATTATATGCATTTTCCATTTTGTGATTTTTGTTTAAGCGACTTTGGTATAGGCCTACTTAATAAATAATTCCGTTTCGTGATGAAACCATGTAGTGCATGCATGGGTTATCACGTTCGTTGGGAGATGACATGACATATCGCTTATGAATATGTCGTAATTAGATTTTGTTTTTATGAATATGAATAGTTAACCAGAGAATATTAGATAATGAAAGATATATTTGTGTGCATTATGTTATAATATATATATAATATATACTGCAATACGAGTACGTATAAGTGACTACTACACAAAATGTCCATCAACAGTTCCACAATGTTCTGTAAATCAATCTGATGTGCTATACAACTTGTATAACAACCAGTTTTGCCCGTAGCTTTTGGCTGGTAAGCCTTCGACGGAGGTGCTGGGAGGTGCTGGGAGTGGAAAAAGACACCACTGCTTAAAATGTATCAAAGCGTGCAACAGGGTATCGCATGGAAAAGGGAGTGGGTGTTTTATTACGGTGATGGAATTCCAGATTATTTGACAAAACTAACATACAAATTTCAGACTCAGCTGTCAATTTAATACTTGAATTAAAATATTTATTACGGTATTGAAAGATTTAATGTCAATCTCTTGGTATATTTAATAATATTCTGTTGGTACTCAAATATTACGCACTATATAAACAATATACGGTATTCTACATACAATATATTCTATAAACAACATTAATTCATGAATATTGACAATATTTCATGGTTATAGACTATCTTTTGAATAGAGTGCTCAATGCCAAAACGGCAGAGCATAATCCAAATGCAAAGTTTAGACCTTCCGGAAAAGGAGTCGTTACTCTGAGTTTCATGCCAACAATGCAATCGTCAGACGACAGGATTGCCTTATTGGCATGAAACTCAAAGCAACGACTCCTTTTCCGGAAGGTCTAAACTTTGAATTTTGATTCTATAAACAATATAATTATTCTATAAACATTTTTGTTTTCATAATTCTCTGAATTTTCACAATCATGTATTATCTTACAATCAATCAATGAAAATCGCACTAATTGGATTTTTAACTCTGTAAATGTTGATATACAAGTATTTTCTCTTTGTAATAATCACTGTTTACATTTTGGGAAACTGTATACAATGCAATTCTAATAAGCCTGCCCTCACTCGTTGAAACTTAACATAATGTATAACTGTTTAGAATAATATTATCTGGCTTAACATAATATTGTTTAGAATATTATGATTATCACAGGATGCCTGAGGTCGAGTTCAATAGAGGCGACGTATATCTATTAAAGGATGACGCTCATAATTATAGCTAGAAAGTGCACAGACCTATAGTGGTGTTGAGTCAATTGTATAGCGTTAAAATTAGGATGGTACAGTAACGATTTTAAAGGGGCATTGAGAGATGTATCGATATACTTAGAGAATAATGACTGCGTAACAACTGTTTTTGTGAATTTGTTCAGAAATCAGAGGTTGTTGTTCTGGTCTGAGGAATTGTCCCGAAGGGGCGCAGCCCCTGAGGGACAATTCCGAATGACCAGAACAACAACCGATGATTTCAAAACAAATTCACGAAAACAGTTGTTAAGCAGTCATTATTCTCATTCATTACTGAAAAAGATGCATATTTATCCAAATCCTTGATTTGTACCGATATAATCGCGCTAAAAATTAATTAGTTTTCTGTTTATTTTGTCCACTCCCTTCTTAGTTATTGAAACAGTTTCATTTTATTGGAACGCACTTGGTACGCAGCTATCGCGATTATTCATGAAGTAATGAATATTGAGCAAATAACGTAAAGATAATCATCAACATAGCCCAAATCCAAAATGTCATACAATTCCGACATCGCCTTCATGCAAAAAAAAAGCAAATAACGGCAGTTCTGGGTTGAGATTTGCCGCGAAAATACGTGAGTAAAACGCTGCATAACTTCTGAATTCAGCACCTGAGTTTCGATATGATCATATCGAAACTAAGAAAATCATGAAATGTTATATGATAAACGGTGAATGTTGGTAAACTGTTTCAGATGGTAGTTAGTATATGCCTAAGTATTCTATTACTTTGATGCAAAAAACAAACTGATTTCCAGGATAATTGAGGGCGCACTCCCATACGTATCTCTCAATGCCCCTTTAAAGCATTACTAAATAAAATCATTGAAATAAACCCAAATAAAGTATTGGTAATTGCTAATTAGTTAAAACATATAATAATATATAATAATACTAATAATAATACATGGGACTTATGATATATAGCGCCTTGCGAAAGCATTAAAGCTGGGATGTATTGTGGTATAAATACTAATCATTATTGCTAAATAAAGTTTGTTTTCAATGTTTTGGATATTGCTTAAAAAACAAACCCATATATGTAATCAAATGTATTGGTCATTGCCAGTTAGTCACAACATAAGTAAAATAAAAGCTGTCAAGCTGCGTAGTCACAACATACATGTAAGTAAAATAAAAGCTGTCAAGCTGCATGGTAAGTGGGATGTAAATACTAATCATTATTTCTAAATGTAATCATTGTTTTCTGATTTTTTTTTGCATATTACTTCAGGAACAACCCCAAATAAGGTATTGGTAATTGCTAGTTAGTCAAAACATAAACAACATATTAAAAGCGTTAAAGCTGGGAAGGTATGTAGTATGTAAAATTGTAAATACTAATTATTATTCATATAAAGGGTGGGTGACAGTGGTTAAAATATGCAAATGCCTACCACTAATTTGAATATAATAGAGATGACAAACGCGTCAAGCACGGGGTCAATGAGTGTGTGTTACAAGGTGATTTAATGTCATAGAAAAAACATATGGTTTGACCTTATTTGCATATAATTAGCATATTATAAAGATATACATTACAATTTTGCTTTTTGTAATTTCCAGCAAAAAAAACTACGCTGTTAACACCAAATTTACAGGAAATGAAGTTTCCATCATTGTCAACAATTCTGTCTGAGAAAAAGTTCACATTTATCTTTACATAATTTGTCATGTAATCTTACTGATTATGTATTTTGACTTACATAATTAGATTTGTACCTAACTCGCTACAGCATTTATGAAAATACTGTTCAAGTAAATAAAGAACATGTTTACCTTTAATTAATATAATAACGTACAAATGAATGTCGATAGGTGACGATAAAACCAGTCGGACGATGACGAAATGTCGATCGTGATCAGTAAACAGTGAAAATGGGAACCTGTTCTAATGTACATGTTGCAGTATCGAGCGATATTGGAACAATGTACATGTTGCAGTATCGATCGATATTGGAACAATGTACATGTTGCAGTATCGAGCGATATTGGAACAATGTACATGTTCCAGTATCGAGCGAAACTGGAACACTGTATAGAGTCTTCAATTGGCAGACAATCTGATATTCACGATCACATTTTTATGTGTGCCCTATAGAGGTAAAGCAGACTAACCCACATTTGAGTTAAGTACACTACACCATAGAATGAGGGTCTGATTTGATTTGAGATCATTTGGGTCCTACGACCCTGGATAACCCAATAAGCTTATATGGCTTATATGGCTTATTTCCATAGGAGTCCGTTAGATGTGTGAACAGATACAGACCGGGATGATCCCCTACTCTTTACGAGTCTGTAACCTTTTTAACGCACCCGGGTATTGCTCTTCCGATGCACGGGACCACAATTTTACGTGACTTTCGAACCACTGGTTTTTGCTGCCATTAGGAAATCGTCACAATCACTTCGCTTCATTTACCAGGCTACCAACACGGCGCACACAATGTATCAGCACTTAGATTGTAATATCCCCTAACAGCTTCCCAATCTCGCTTGGGTCGACGAGGCAATTGAGACTAAGTACCTTGCCCAAGGATACAAACATGTTGGCTATAGCGGGGCTAGAACTCACAACCTTTGTATCATGAACCCTGCATGCTATCCATGCCACTAGACCACACAGTGCATGTCCTAAGACCACTGGCACTAATACACAAGGTATCCAAGGTATCGAGTACCAGTGGTCTACGGACATGCACTGACCCTCATTCTATGGTGTAGTGTACTTAAAGGAATGGTCCCGCAAGCACAACATTGAGCATTATTTGTTAGAAACATAATTATCGAGCCGAAGTTACGTAATTATATAGAACAAAACACCGTACTAGTCACAAAAATGAATAAAAACTGCCATCACTCAACATGCACTTTTTAAAATTCGCGGCGATTGAAAGTCCCGGTGTCGATGACGTCATGGGTATCGGTGCTCAAATTTGCGCATGTGTATTGTACAACTATGACATCATCGACACTGGGACTTTTGATCGCCGCGAATTTTAAAAAGGGCATGTTGAGAGATTGCGGTTTTTATTTGTTTTTGTCATAAGTGTGGTGTTTTCTTCTATATCATTACAAAAGTTGGGCTCGATAGTTATATTTCTAACATATAATGCACACTTTTATGCTTGCGGGACACCTCCTTTAACTCAAATGTTCAACATGTGGGTTAGTCCGCTTTACCTCTATAGGGCACCTTTTGGGGTTGCGCGAATTTTGCCACGAGTCATGCTTTCCCTTCAACACATTTTATCACGCAAACAACTTTGAGACGGCCATATTGCTGTATGGATGGAAGACAAGGCAATATTATTTTCTTTCCCATAGGCAACCAACTGGTTTTAAAATGCTTCGAGTTTGATTTGAAAAGGAAGAAAATAGCCCCAAATATTCGTCATTTCAAGGGGAGCAAAGGAAGAAAGGGTGATTTTAACTTAAGAATACGCGAAGGAAGGAGGGGTTGTATTTTCAATTCCTGTAGATGATAGTATGATGGGTATCATGAGTGCCAGTGCCAGGGTGAAGTTTTAAATGCATGGCCATTAGGATTAGGAATCATTCACATGAACTCAATAAACCGGTAACAAGTTTCACTAGTCACGTGAAAACAAATTTCCTTCTCAAGTGGCATCATATTTAGTCTGTGTTATCCCTTTTAAAGGATTTTTTTGATGCGAGCGTTGCCCGGAATTTTATCTAACAGCTATACGAGTTTGTTACTATAAAATTAGTATTTACTCTATGCCATTTATTTACGCACTCACGTTCTCGGGTGTATCATTACTTAGTGACCTTATACTAACCATTGAAGTACCAGGATCTTGCTATTTTAAGCACGTGACATATCGTATGTATTACGTGAACTTTTTCCCGCCGCATGGCAATGGATGTTTGAAGGTGCGTGACATCAGTCTGCATATTTTGAACTTACCCGCCTAATGCTGTACCCGCTCAATGCTTCCAACTCATCTAATGTTATTTTAAAGCATTTATGCTTAAAAGCATAAGGTCACATTTAATAAGTTGGGACCCTATTGCGTCACATGCATACATTTGACAAAAATTACATGTGATAATGCTCTAAACCTAATAACTCAAAAAGTATAAATCCAAAGTGTGCAAATTATACATTGTTAGAAAGCTGAGATATCTAGGATTGTGAATATCTAGTGTTTGTTCCAGTATACAGGGTGACTTAGGAAATATATGGGGTGTAACAAAAGAAATATTACTATGAAATGTAATTTACTGTATGCTTCCTAATCTAAACATAGTGCATTGCAATAAATATCGAACCCCAGATTTGAGAAGCCAAAGGCAAGGCCCTTCCGGTCATATATTATTTGTAGGGGTTAATTAATTGTCAAACGAAAATACAGGGTGATCAAAATGTGTCAATTTTCACATAAAAAAACTATATATTCTGTGTGAACAGTATGACAAAAATGTATATAAATGTTGTTTGTTCAAAAGAAACACTTAAATGAAGTTTATGAACATACCTTTCTGGTAGAACGGTACAATTCATTCAAATTTTATTATACAGGGTGTCCAAAAATGAAGAAAACAAATTCGGCTGATTACTTGAACCTCATTTCTGTATTATGAATTTATCACAATGTTATGCCTGGCATTAATTGCACTGACATCTTGCTAACATACATAGGTAAAACTGTTGATCTATAGAAATCAGCATTTGATATTAAACAATTTGAAAATGATATACGAGTAGAGTAGATGGACATGTTAATCCTAAACACTTAAAAGTGATATTATTGTGCTGATTTGGTGGATAAAATAAGCACTTCCTAGGTAATTAGTATCAATATAATTAGCAAAGATTATCTAAAATATTAAGGAACATTCAACACTAGGTCCAACTTCATTAAAACACTGCAGAGATATCCCCCCCCCCCCCCCCCCCAGTTACCATTTGAAATGGGTAATAATCTGCCCTTTCGTACATTTTCAGATGGTATTTGTTGTATGTAATTAATTAGTAATATTAATTAATTGGGGATGTAATTAACACTAATTAAGGTTTGGTAATTACAATAAAGATACTAATCACACAAAATAATAATTCAATGAACTAATTTATTATTTTGCCCATTCCATTGGAAATACATAGCATGCATCCTCACACGCACCCCTCTTTACCCGCCTCCACCCTGACTAATTGTAATTTAATGATTTATAGTAAATAATCTCAACTTGATTTATACATTTTTCTTACAGATACTATTAAAGCAATAGATTATCTTCCAAATGAGACTAAATATACTCAATTGTGATGTATGGTTTGAAAAATATAAGCATTTGAATGGCAAATAAGCGAAAAAATGTTGCCCATCCCATTGAAATACATAGTGTGCATCCTCACCCTCATGCATCCTCACCCTCCTCCACCCTGACTAATTGTAATTAACGAGTTATAGTAATTAATCTCAACTTGATTTATACAATTTTCTTATAGATACTATTAAAGCAATAAATTATCTTCCAAATGAGACTAAATATACTTGATTGTGATGTATGGTTTGAAAAATATAAGCATTTGAATGACAAATAAGTGAAACAATGTGACAAATCCACCCTTTTTAGGGTCCCAACTTAAGAAATGTGACCATAAATTAGCTGTTCATTAAATACGTTGCTGCTTTTTTTTATATGTATCTGTGAGTTTATTTCAGAGTGATATATGATAGGTGAGCATGGTCAGTATGTCCATAAGACATTTGTTTCATTACTTTGACATTAGATGCTTTACGATGCCTGACATATCGTCTACGTATTTGAACTTTGCCGCCTGACGATGGATGTTTGAAAGTAGGCCTACCTGACATTTCCTCTCCAATTGTTGAACTTTGTGGGGAAGTTTAGGTATATTGCATATCCCTATAATGGTTGACAGAGTGGTGCCGGACGCGACAAGTGTGTAGTACGCGACTCTTTTTGGGCAATTAGAAGGCTGTAACTACACGCTTAGAAAAAATGGTTCTAAAGTTGTCCTGCCAGGAGAACCCTTAAAGGTTCTTTAAAGAACCAAAAATAGTTCCCCAAACATGATACAGAACCATTTTTGGTTCTATGAAGAACCTTTTCGGGTTCTTCAATTTTCAAGAACCTTTTTTGAAGGTTCTATAAGGAACCTCTCTCTTGAACCTTCAAAAAAGGTTCTTGAAAATTGAAGAACCAAACAAGGTTCTTCATAGAACCAGAAATGGTTCTGTATCGATCAAAAATGGTTCTGTATCACGTTTGGGGAACTGTTTTTGGTTCTTTAAAGAACCTTTAAGGGTTCTCCTGGCAGGACAAAAAAGGGTTCTTTAATTTCTTAGAGTGTACATGCGGTCCCACCTTGGCGATTTGGAGGAGAATTCGCTTTTTTTCGCAGCACTTGTTTTGGAACAGTGTCTAGGAAAATTGTCGTAAAACTAATAACCATAATCTTCCTTTTAGATGATTTTTAATTGAGCTTTGAACAAATAAAACAACCGGCGAAGAAATATATTCCACATCCACCAACAACAATGTCACCAAGGAATACATCGGACTCACGGAAGTTCCCTACAGGTCTCACACCACCAAATAAATCGCCATTAAGAGATCAATTTTTTAGGTGTTGACCTTCACTTTTTCCGTAACAGGACGTCAAATACTAGTCCACTCTCCAAATGCTGTCTGCTAGCTTTATTCGGTACATTTGTTCTAGAAGAGGTGAAATAAGAAAAGTTGTGTCAAATCTTACTATTACAGAAAATACCAGGTTCTTTCATATTAAGAGCACTGTATACCTTTTGTGTACATTTAAATTAATGTAATTTTACCTTCGATAAAGATTCTGTTAGAATCGAAACGTCAGGTCCTCTTAAAATGTATTACATTTAATTTAATGGTTAGAGGTGGGGTCTATCCCCGGGTCTATTTAGAGAATAATTACTGCGTAACAACTGTTTTCGTGAATTTGTTTTAAAATCAGAGGTTTTTGTTCTGGTCTGAGGAATTGTCCCGAGGGGCGCAGCCCCCGAGGGACAATTCCGAATGACCAGAACAAAACCCGAGGATTTCAAAACAAATTCACGAAAACAGTTGTTAAGCAGTCATTATTCTCATTCATTACTGAAAAAGATGCATATTTTATCCAAATCGTTGATTTGTACCGATTTAATCTTGCAAATAATTAATTAGTTTTCTGTTTATTTTGTCCACCCCTTCTTAGTTATTGAAACAGTCCAAGTCGGGTCATCCCCTCATTAACATTTTTATCATTCAACCAATCAGAAATAAGCTTTAATCGTGTTTCCTCATAACTCATTGAATATTCAGTTTAGGGGCGTGAGGCGTTAATTTGATTGGTCGGTCAGTGAGCAAAACAATGGAACACTTTGGCGCAGTACTTTCGGGCAATTATTAGTAACCTGCGCTCGGCGTGCGCGTTCTCATCTAACGATTAATTTGATTGGAACGCACTTGGTACGCAGCTATCGTAATTATTCATGAAGTAATGAACTTGGATTAAAAACACCGAAAGTGATGGGCGCTAGCACAAATGAATTTGGAGGTGTGATATCTTCAAGCAGAGATACTACAACCACATGCAGTCCTTAAGAAATAAAAATTACAAAAACACAGCACTGAGCTCTCAAGACATGCGTGGCAGCTAAAGACGAAGAACCAACCATTCACCATCAAATGGTCTATCATCACCAGAGCGCGAGCATACGTGACCTGCATACGTCAACGGATCCAAGCGGTGCGACCTTTGCATCACGGAGAAGCTGTACATCATCAACGGCGACAAAAGTAAACTCCTCAACAAAAGATCTAAGCTTGTTTCCAGGTGACGTCATGAAAACAAGTTCTACCTTACGAATTGTTCCAGAGGCATAACCTAATTACAATTTTGTATCCAATTATTACCTATACATTAGTATATTTATTTATTTATTCTTCTACCAAAGATTTTCTAGTACAGGGATTATGATCTCTATTGAAATGTCGAATAAGAACTGATACTACAGGGTGACCCAGAAAATGTTGAACCCAAAATTCACAAACTTAAAAAAGATAATTAAAAATGAAAATAAATAAATATGGCATTCTGTTTTCGACAGTTATGTAAACAATTTATTCAGCTTTCTGGAGAACTTTAGATCATGTAAATTAGCCTTACCAAACTAAAGATACACTTGATTGTGTGACGGGGGTGTTTTCGGCCTTTTGTAAAAGTGAAAAAAATTGTAACTTAATTCTGTTCAATGCACTTTGAAAGAAAACAGTCGTGCAATGAACTTTATAAATTATTATGCACAGTATCTCACCAATATTCATTTATTATGTAAATCAATATTATTTATATAAGAGACTTTAAAAACAAAAACTGAAGTCCCCTTGACTTCATTTGAAAATGTTAATTTGATAAATACAGATTAAAAGAAAAGATTACTTAACTCATCGTACTTAGAACAGAATTACGTTTCATATCTGAACCAAGTTACAATTTTTTCACTTTTACAAAAGGGCGAAAACACCCCCTGCCACACAATCAATTGTATCTTTAGTTTGGTAAGGCCAATTTACATGATCTAACGACGTTCTCCAGAAAGCTGAATAAATTGTTTACATAACTGTTGAAAACAGAATGCCATATTTATTTATTTTCATTTTTAATTATTTTTTTAAGTTTGTGATTTATGGGTTCAACATTTTCTGGGTCACCCTGTATGTGTGTTTCATTATAGCACCTGTATGACATGGCGTGTTTGAATAGAGCGGTGATTAGTATGGGCATTGGTAGTCTCTTACGACAACAATATGGCCCTTGTAGTGACTGTTGTGACACAAAACTAACATTAAAAACGAGATGGCACGGTGAAAGTGTAAATATTTCTAACAATTTCAACATATTAAATTATCACATACATTCACCGTGTCCGATTGATTTTACTATATGTGTGATAATTGTACATAACTTCTCCACCCAGTATTGTTATAGAACAAAACTCGAACCCACGCGCACAAATGGATAATGTGTGCATATTGTTTATAGATCGATACTAATAGATGCAATCGTTCAGGGAACGAGAGTGAATGTTTATTGATGACTTGTTGTTGAGTTATTTCATGACAGGGCTAAATACTACACGTTCTTTATCTTGGTTCGAAACACACATAGCTTCAAACGACTTGGCGCACATAAGTATCCCTGTACTAGAAATTCATTGCTTCTACACGCATCCTCGCAATAGCAATAGCCACAGTTTATCGATTATTAACTTGTAGCGATGATAAACTGGTAGGTTTTGGGATACCATGCGTGCGAACATGAAAGTTGCCTGTTGTCTTATTCATTTCAGTGTAGCCATCCTAATTGTTAACCGATCTTCGTTAACAATTTATCAAATTGAAGTGGAGAAATTAATCCATGAATTTGTAATTTGATATTTTTATGTTGGAACTATATTGTTTAGTGTTATGAGTGTATTTATTACCTGGTAAGTTACTTTTGTGAGGACTGTAGATTGATCATCCTGAGCTAGACACTCTGTATAATGGAACTAATTACTATAGCATGGAGTACAGATATGATTTGTTTACCCGTGACATTTGTTTATACACACGCATTCTAAGGTATATCATTACCTGTTAGTGACCTTACACAAACAAAATGTTGCTATTTTTAAGCACCTGGTATATCGTTTATATTATGTGAACTTTTGTCCTGGCTAAGGTCGAACCAAGTGCTGATTTGTCAGAATGATAGAAGATGCATCATTTATTGCTTCAATCAGAGACATTGTTACTACAATCATTTAATCCCTGATGCATTTTGGAGTGAAATATCTTTAAAACTGTATTTTAACTGGTTATTTAAAGGCATATTATGTGATCTTTTCCAGAGAGCGCCCTCCATTCCCTCTTTTTTTTTTAGAAAGTAGATTTTCTTGCAGATTTATATTTCTGATCATAAATCGTACATACATTCCAAGTTACAGAGCGATACGATTCCTAATTACCTCAAAATCATGGTTTTAGTGTGAATTTAAAGTGAAAATATAAACTGTCGTGTTATTACGACAGTTTATTTTCACTCTAAAACCATGATTTTGAAGTAATTAAGAATCGTATCGCCCTGTAACTTGGAATGTATGTACGATTTATGATCAGAAATGTAAATCTGCAAGAAAATCTGCATTCAAATTTTTTTTCGATGTTGAGGCCTTCCCTGGAAAGATCACATAATATACCTTTAAATGAGTACAGCTTGTAATTAACCAATCATAAACACCGGTAGAGGGTCTTAACACTTTCCACGCGGCTACTATTTTTACCATACACAAAAAAGATTTTTCAGAAACCTTTCACAATTTTTAAAGTGTATCTCAATGATTACTGACCCAACACTAGGCATGTTTGTACTTATTTCAAGGCATTTCTCATGGTGATTCTAAATATGGTAATGAAATTCAATAATCTTGACATTTTTTAATCATTTTGTGAAAATTTGGAATGTCGTCTGCAGCCGCCTGCCGCGTGGAAAGTGTTAAAGGTGCCTGACTTATCTTCCGCATATTTGAACCTTCCTCATACATGTATGTTGTGGTCTGATGATAGATACTTGAACCAGAGCTGCAACAAAGTGTTTTCGGTGTGATTTATTTCCTAATAAGGAGCTTAAGGTTTTCTTAGAGCAAAAAATCGGTTGAATACCTTTTTTTTTTACAGTCATAAAACCGATGAATTAGGGCACGTTCCCTGTGAAGCAAATAGGGAGAAAGCCAAGGACAATGCAATCGATTCGTGTTTACAATTGTTACAAAATAGTTGACACATTTGTTGAAACAGAAGTATATAGCATATAAAACAATCTCAAGTGAGGCAAAATCATGTGTGTTTTTCTTGTAAAACACATGTACATGACAGTCCATATTATATTGTTTTGTTCATCAACTCACCTGCGAGGGTCTTGTACCGTTGATGATCATGAGCCAGTCTTGATAATTGTTGGTACATGGTGTTCGCTGGTAGAGTCATTCATGTTTTGTTCATATTTGCAACTTCTTGATACTAGTATGCTCAATACATTGTTAACATGTTATATAACTATGTAAAGAATATAGATGAATGAAAAATAAAAAGAATGGAGCAAATAAATCATGTTTGTACCATACAGAGATGAGGAGTTGTTGTAAACTGAACGTAGAATTGGGAACATTTTATATATTCCCTATAGAGATTGTACACAGCGCCGCCGCCACCGCCACCGCCGCCACCCCTGACTTTCACAACATAATCAATCATATCTCAGCCAAACAGTTATATAAATACCTGATTGATTCACACAATGTAGCTAGATAAATAGGCTTTCAAATAACACCTAAACCATAGCTCTACCACATTTAGTTGTTGAGTTAATGGAGAGTGATGGATGATTCGTCACCAAAAATGCAACGCCGCCACCCTTTTTGGGTGGTCAGTTCAAAACACATGGCCATGATGAACAGACCCAAAGGATTAATCAAATTAATACTAATTGTTTTCCTTGATTTAATTTGATTACTAGTAGTTTCATACCTGGTATTTCCTTAATTGTTTCCTGTATTGCTCAGTTAAGTCCTGAGATGACCATCAGTTCCTACATTTTCTAATTAATTGACATTAATTAGGTGACTATGTCAATCAATTTAACATAACGTATCATGGCGTCAATTGTTTTACATAGTGACGGATGGTAAAAGATTAAGCCGTTGTCAGGTTGAATCATTTTTAAAGTAGCCTGAACACACATGCAACTCACCTGCGAGGGTCTTGTACCGTTGATGATCATGAGCCAGTCTTGATAATTGTTGGTACATGGTGTTCGCTGGTAGAGTCATTCATGTTTTGTTCATATTTGCAACTTCTTGATACTAGTATGCTCAATACATTGTTAATATGTTATATAACTATGTAAAGAATATAGATGAATGAAAAATAAAAAGAATGGAGCAAATAAATCATGTTTGTACCATACAGAGATGAGGAGTTGTTGTAAACTGAACGTAGAATTGGGAACATTTTCTATATTCCCTATAGAGATTGTACACAGCGCCGCCGCCACCGCCACCGCCGCCACCCCTGACTTTCACAACATAATCAATCATATCTCAGCCAAACAGTTATATAAATACCTGATTGATTCACACAGTGTAGCTAGATAAATAGGCTTTCGAATAACACCTAAACCATAGCTCTACCACATTTAGTTCTTGAGTTAAAAGAGAGTGATGGATGATTCGTCACCAAAAATGCAACGCCGCCACCCTTTTGGGTGGTCAGTTCAAAACACATGGCCATGATGAACAGACCCAAAGGATTAATCAAATTAATATCAATTGATATCCTTGATTTAATTTGATTACTAGTAGTTTCATACCTGGTATTTCCTTAATTGTTTCCTGTATTGCTGAGTTAAGGCCTTGGACGACCATCAGTTCCTAGACATTTTCTAATTAATTGACATTAATTAGGTGACTATGTCAATCAATTTAACATAACATATCATGGCGTCAATTGTTTTACATAGTGATGGGTGGTAAAAGATTAAGCCGATGCCAGGTTGAATCATTTTAAAGTAGCCTGGATATAAAAACATGTATAAAAAATCTTCAAACATATCAAGGAAAGAAGAGTAATTCCCTATTAAAACATCCTGGTCAATTTTCATAAAAATGACCAAAATCATCATGTGCCACGTGTGATGTCATATACCGGACTATGTGTGTTACATTACTGACGGGAGACTAATAGTGGATGCAAATAGAAGTTAATTATAATTATTGACAAATATAAATAAAGAATACGCAATGTTGTGAAAGATCAAGCATAATCGGTTTTCGAGTTTTCCTGTTATCAGTCCCCTGTAGAACGGGGCCCGTTTCAATTGAGGACGCTCTAAAACGACGGGTGTACGTAACCAAGGTAACGCACACCCGTCAATTTGCACAATGATTGAATTTTCGCCTTTTACCTCCAATTATCTGCATAAAAAGTAACTATCTATCGAGTTGAGCATGTTGAGGGCAGCACAAGGTATCAGAACTGCTCTCGACATCCTGTTCGATGATTTAATTTAACCTTTGACCCCAACATCATACGACACAAGCTAAAATCATGTCTTTTTTGACCGGTTTTGCTGCGATGAGACCACAATTCTTTAGACGAGATTACACCATTTTATAGAATTTATAGGATAAGTGTGATAATTTTTCCATTAAATATAAGCCCTATAGTATTCAGAAGTGATGCCTTTGTAACGGTTATCTCTGTGATATTAGAGAGATATTTCGTTGTTTAAAATCGACAAAATCGGCTTTTTATGAATTTTGAAAATTCCTGTGACGTGAGGCCTTTTAAAACGCAGTCTCGTTCCCATGCCCGCCCTCTATTGAAAAGTGTTTTTTGTTCGTATTCCGGCGGGCGGCGACGGACTTCCGTCACTTGATGAATCGCCGTGTAAAACATGACGGCAATGTCAATAAATAGAGCGCCCTCAATTGAAACGGGGCCCGTTCTACAACTGACTGGTTATTACAATGAAGGGTTATAGCATGGATTATCAGCCATTATGACAAGTGTACTGTAATTATGTGAAAGAAGATACGCACGTATCATGATGTGAATTTGAACGCGTGCACGGTATAACTATATAGACGTCGCGCACATGGGGCGTATCTAGAGGGGGAAGGGGATATTATGCCCCCCCCCCCCCCCCCCCCCCTCCCGATAGACGGATTCCCCTGACACCCCCACCCCTCCACCCGGGAAATGACAAACTTTATGTACGTGTATATATATACAAAAAGAAGTCGGTTATGCCCATCACAGGCCTGTCCCCCTCATCCCCCCCCCCCCCCCCCCCCCCACCACCAATAAAAAATAAATTTAATGAATTCATTAAAAAATGAAGACCGCAGCACTAACCCAATTGAATGCAGTGGCGTATCCAGGGGAAGCAGGGCATAAGAGGGGTTACGGGGTCACGTATCCTAAAATTACATTCAATTCACTCCCCCACCCCCACTAAAAGGATTCCAGTATGACGTCAAGTAACATAATTTAGATTTGAGCATACAATCATGTTCTTCGTTGGGATGTTGTTTAAGTTACCATTTGCATGTGCACCGGGATGTGCACACTTTGCGTTTCGATAATATAGAAAATGCCAGAGTTACTGCTTTGATTGTTAAAACACTGTTAGCATCACAATTGACATACATTGCCTCTGTCATGGATATCCCCGATAAAACCATTATGAAACTACATAACATGTTCTTCAAATTTATTTGGGCAGAGAGGAAGCAATCAAACGCAACACAGTGATTGCCGATTACGATAACGGTGGTGGTCAGAAGTCACAAACTGGTCCAAAAAAATGTTTCACTTCTAATAATGTTGAGAAATGCACCAATTCTGATTAAACGGGACAAAACAAAACTTAAGTTTTACATACTTAATGACCCACTATATTGTTGGAAAGCTTATGATTCAAGGTTTTTCATTTTTGCAAAAAAGAATCAAATTATACAGGGTGTGTAACATTTTTACAGGGTGGAACATAAAAAGTTGATCGTTTTTGCTCCTCACAAAATATTTTGATAGTTTGTACAATTAGGGTTTAGCTGAAGATAGTCACCAAAATCAGAACAACCGCAGAAGGTGCTACCAAATTTGCTAAGAATCACCTGCCCAAAATGTACACAGGAAAAGTACAGGGTGTCTAAATCTATGATGAAATAATGCATAAAATGAAGGTTTGTATATAATATTCTATGAAATTTAGTTAGCATGGACTATTTAATTTAAAGGAAAATGGTTATCAAAATGAACTACATGAATATCATTAAAGTTCCTTTTATTTTGAATACAGGGTGGTCCAAAATAGGTCTAAATAGCAAATTTTTCATAAATCTATGAACAATTCTGTGAAGAAACACTTCTGGCTTTTTTAGTTAAATGTTTTACTACCCAGGGTAGAAAAGGACCGAAGAGTCACACAAATGAAATAGAGAGACTGCGATTTGGCCATTGTTTAATCAATAAAATGAATAAAACTGTGTATTTTTTACATTAAAACACTCCCTGAATTGAACATCCTATTCTAGTAGAGAATGTCTAGATAACAATTCAATATTATTATTCATAGTAGCAGGCACATGTTATTAACACATATGAGAAGTTTGAAAACTTTCCTATGTATACTTTTAAAATGGCACCTCATCCACCGGCGCCTCATCCACCGGCGCCTCATCCACCGGCGCCTCATCCACCGGCGCCTCATCCACCGGCGCCTCATCCACCGGCGCCTCATCCACCGGCGCCTCATCCACCGGCGCCTCATCCACCGGCGCCTCATCCACCGGCGCCTCATCCACCGGCGCCTCATCCACCGGCGCCTCATCCACCGGCGCCTCATCCACCGGCGCCTCATCCACCGGCGCCTCATCCACCGGCGCCTCATCCACCGGCGCCTCATCCACCGGCGCCTCATCCACCGGCGCCTCATCCACCGGCGCCTCATCCACCGGCGCCTCATCCACCGGCGCCTCATACACCGGCGCCTCATACACCGGCGCCTCATACACCGGCGCCTCATACACCGGCGCTAAACATGTGGCTTTAATCCTTTTTTTATTCGGTAGCTGGATAAATTGTCTTTAATATGATACCAAAAATGTTATGTTTTTTTGACAATTTCTTTTTAAAATAGAGACACGTATCACGATTTTAAGGATTTTTTGAAACGATCCCACCTTATTTGATATACCTATTAGTGGCCTGTGACCTGGTATAAACATGTTTCACACCAAACTCTTTTTCGATTCACTAAAGCTGTCATGGATTAACCAAGTTCTGGTCACTGAGGTTTCCAAATTACTTATTCAATTGGGCCAATATTTGGCTCGCCACTCCACAGTGCACCGATGAAGCGAGGTTGATCTCATTAAATTGGAAAATCCTTCACAACATTTATCCCACCAAAGTATATACTTCTATGTAAGATGGGTAAAGTAGATAATAATATTTGTCACACATGCAACGTAATTGATTATATCGACCATTTCTTTTTCAAATGTTATACTAGAGTTAAGCAGCTACTAACGCTAGTCAAGTCATTTCGCGTAAAATGTCTACATGGTTTTGTATTAACAACTAAAATTGTTATATTCAACTTTCAAAATAATATAAATTTATAATATAATAATATAAATTTAAACGTTTGTGCTGATTCACTTCCCGATACAGTATATTTTAACAAGTTACCCTTGACAACCATTATGTTCTGATGGGTAATTGCATGAGGAACTAATATGCACAGTAAAATTATGATTAGGATATGTATGAAAATATTATTGAGCTTTAATCAAAATATAAAAAAATCGATAATTGTTGAACATTCTTAATCACAACATGTTACTATCAGGTCCTATCTAAATTCAAATAGCATATTTGGATTCCTTGTGAAATTACCGTCAGAAAATATATACTTTTATGTGGTAGAACAAGTAGTTATTGTGATATGCTAATTCGGATCTTAAATGGTGTAAAATGCTAAAATCTGGACATGCAACGGGAAGGGTGGCGAGTTCAAAACACATGACCATAAGCAAGTTTAGATATGGCAACCACCCAAATCTTTAATTCCTATTTGAAAAAGACCTCCGTCTTCGTAGACTGATTTAACTGTAATAACTATATCATGTATATCAATTATGTTGTGTTATTATATATGTATGACATTTGACGTACCTATATGTAATCAAAAATATTATAACTCAGCGTTTTTAATCGATAATCACATTGTACATATTTGTCTTTATAAATATTATTGTTACCTATATTACATTAGTACCTATATTTTGTAAATATTGATGTTATTGTATATTTATATTAACCAGTAGGCCTATCATTGAATAAAGAAAAAATAGAAAAATTAGAAGAAAAAAAAAGAAAAAAGAAAAATATTACTGCTCCAGAATGCTGAATTTTTGCCTTAAAATGCCTAAAATCCAGGATATTCCAGGGGCCCTAAGGCGGGTCCCTTGACCCCGCCCACTTGATTTAGATGTTGTTAAGTTAGATGCACACTTTGTGGTTTGGATTTTACTAATACCTATACCATTTATAAAAGGTGTCCCAGAATGATCTATACCGGGTTTCAAAAATATATAGAAATATAAAACAAATAGTGTTTCAAATTTGAACAAGACATACTCGAAAATCGATGAAAAAATGTAGTTTCGTAATTCATCTTTACAGTTATTATTAATATGGGAAATCGATCTCGCCCGGGAATCGAACCCAGGACTTCTTGCTTAATGGGCAAGCGCCTTATCCCTATGTATTTGCCACATGTATTTACCATAGTAACTAGGGCCTATACACATGATACATGTGTAATAATTGCCGTCCTCCCTGTAGAGAATAAATACATACAATAATAGGTATTCACGATGGGTATTAAATAAATATTATTTCTCTAAGAATGCGTTAAAAATGAATATTATAGAGGGCCTGCATAAATTCATCAATCAGCTTTACAGGAAGGAATCAATCATGCATCAGTCACCGGAATCATGGCGCCTATGGCAAGCTCAAACACTGTTTATCGATAAACTGAGTTTATCGATAAACTGAGTTTATCGATAAACTGAGTTTATCGATAAACACTATTTTTCGATCGTAAAACAATTTTTTTTCAATTTGATAAACAGAGTGTATCAGTAAACTATGTTTTTCGAACGAAAAATCTCAATAAACTCAGTTTATCAGTCGAAAAACAATGTATATCGGCGATAAACACTGTTTATCGAATTATTATACTTGCTTGCGCCTTACGTTACATGCTTACAGTCCATTCAGTGTATTCTTTAAATTGGAGCAAACTTGCATAAATGAATTCGGGATTTTTAGCATCTTATAGATTTGGTAACACAGTTCAGTAGTCCGACGTCTTATGCAGGCCGCTATATTGTTCACATCATTATAAAACCATAAAGGAAGATGCATTTATATTAAAAAATATTTAAATGTATCAACAATTTGAATCCCTTTAATGCAAACCATATGTCACTAGCTCAACATATGCCTGGTAGTTATGCGGGTCATATAATAAAGTGCATTGTAGCTCGTAATATGTTTGACAATTAAGCGTTCCAAAAATAGGTTAAATATAATAAAAAATAGAGGAATAATTACTCAGACCTATTTCCTGTTCTAAATTAATTACTATTAATATCAGAAGTGCGATTTGGATTTCCCGAAATTAGTCAATGCTATTTAGTATATGGTGCCGTGGCGACCAAAAACCATGTTATATGAGCAAACAGAACTCCCGACGACCGACAGACCCTATACCTGAGAGGTCCGTTCGCCCGTAGATCAGGGTCGTAGATTTCGTCGCCTAATCCTTAATTGATGCCCTTAGCCCTTTAAGGTAGATGTTCCGATTGCTGACCCGATTTTCAACTTGATGTTTTCTATTTTACATGAAAGGTCATCCTTAAAATTGTTGCATTCCAAAGTTTGAGTTGCGTAACTCCAATGGTTCTATTTTTAGAAGCGCAAGGTCAAAAGACATGTGCCCATTGAGTAGTACACAGACTGGTTGGTGGTTAACCACCTTTGGCAGTAATTCGCTACATTTTAGCCTATAATTTCCAAATGAAACATTTCTGGACCCTTATATTTTACAGACATTATGAGAAAAATATGGGGATTCTTCTGATACCAAAATATCTTGATGTGAAAAAAAAATCATAGCCCCAAAAAAGTGATCGGGTCATATACCTTTAACCCGTTAACATGCTGAATAATGAAATACTGTAGTCGCACCTGTTAAAATGCCATACTACGAGGGGCATTCAGTAAATAATGAAAGTGATCATGGTATGGGATGCATGAGTGATTCTATTGAGGGATAATGTGATCAATACAAAGTATGAACCTTTGTCTTTCAAACAATACACTTTTGGAATGTTATATAGATACCTTTGGTTATGTAATGTCATTAACATAAACACAATAGGTTTCAGACACTGACTGAAATCTGTCAATTATTTGGCTGGATATGTAATATGTTGAAAATGGGTTGATCGATACATTTGCGTATATCTCGGCAATGCAAGCATAAAACAGATAACACTTGGCACATAGTTAGAACACACACTTATCTCCGCTTGACATTATTTTTTAGACCTGAATTCCTTAACGCAAATAAGAAGGGACCATCTCAAATGCGCTTTTATTTAGCAAAATCCGCAATAATATACCTTTGAAAACAACAAAGGATAAAGAACAATGGAGGGATTATAATTTAGTAAATTTGTGTGGGATGTAAAGCAATAATAGTGGGGATTTCAGAAGGAGCTGTTCATAAAATTTCCTCAAACCATTGAAATTATGTGACGATTACTTTAACAATACATATATAGTAGCTCTAAAGATAACAGTAATAAGAGAGGTTGTGGCAGCCATCTTTGATTGATACATTCATGTATATCTTTATTTTGACTATCACAATATTTAAACACATTGATTTAAGCATTTTTAATTATTTCTGATTAGAATTTGAAGGCACAGTAAGCTTTTATCTGGTAAATTTCTTGATTTTAGCCATTTGTGGCCCTGTTCAAAATGATCTGCCGTCTGCGCATGCGCACATTTTCTGCAGGTTTCATGCGAATAAGTTCAGAAAATTAGTTAACTATCATATGGAATCTCCCAAACTGGTTAATTGCTTGGATTTTTCATAAATTGTTTGATTTTCCGCAATATTAGTGATTCGCTGACTGGGCATTTTTCAATGAAAATTGGCTATTTGAAATACTGATATTTGTATACTTTTTATTCGATTGCCTCTCCTTACTTTTTACTCATATACATCAAATTACACAGGGATTTAAGTTATTGTCTTTTTATCATACTTACGTGAAAAAAAATGGGATTTACCTGCTTCTGGTGTCATATTATGCAATCTTCTTATCACATGTTTCATACAAATAATTCAAATTTCCCGCCAAATAACTGATTAAGTAGTGTCCCAAGTGTACTTACTTTGAGACAATGCTATGACGTCATAGTTCACACTTATAAATCCAAAACTGTACTGTTTGAAAGATAAAGGTTCATACTTTGTATTGATCACATTATCCTCTCAATAGAATCACTCATGCATCCCATACCATGATCACTTTCATTATTTACTGAATGCCCCTCGTATACTAGCCCAACTAAGGAAGTTCTTCATGACTAATACGTATGATTTTAACATTTAAGTGACTTGTACGTTAGACAAACGTATAAGTGATTTATACGTAAGACATTTACGATAGTCACTAAAGTAATATGTTGCATCACCATTCGGGCAAGCATCCACGAACATTGAACTAAGACCAATGAAAAGATTTCTATACTATACTGCAAATATTTGCTGGTATCACGCTGCTGCACTCTCATGCACTCTCAGAACAGGTATTAAAAAAAACATGTATTAAAAGAATATTGGTTAAAAAGTATACTACATTGGTTAACAATTAAGCGTTGGTTAAAAATTACTTTTAATACTGCGTTGGTTAAAGAGTAAAAATATAATTCATTTTAGTTTATTCAACGTTGGTTAAGGCATCAATTTTTTAACCAACAATAGGTCATAATAAGATTCCCGCTAAAGAATTTCAAACCAATATTTATCAAACCAATATTGGACAAAAATATTGGTTTTACATTGGCGCTCTTTAATTGGCATCATTTTACATTGGCGTTCTTCAATTGGCATCTTGTTGGCAACCAATATTGGTCCAATAATGGGCACAATACCGGGTGGTTCAAAAAAAAGTTGACCCAAGTTCAAAGTATTTTTTCAACCACATTTATAGTTTCAGAGAATTTGTGTTTACTTGGTCTTGATCAGCAGTTAATTTTGAAATTATCCTGAACAAATGGCGCGTTTAGCTTGTTTGGTTCTTCAGATATGGTTCATTACAGAAAGCATGCACAAAACTGACTTGTCCACGGGAGCATCATTTAGTTTTTATCTTCAACAAAACAGCATGCTCTAGATTCAGAATTGAAAAGCCCGCCGTTACAAAGTATCCCAATCTCTGTGCTTATTTGTCATTCACATTCAACAAAGAAACGTAGGTACGTAGGTAGGTATGTTATGCACCAGGCAGATGTTCCAGATGTCTCGTTTTTTCTTTTTCTCCCTTTTTCACAATTTGTGACCAATCGTGTGTGTAAGTCCACTTTATGCATTCTATATCTACTAAAGGACGCTCCCGTGGACAAGGCAGTTTTGTGCATGCTCTCTGTAATGAACCATATCTAAAGAACCAGCCAAGCTAAATTTACCATTTGTTCAGGATAATTTCAAAACTTACTGCTGATCAAGACTAAGTAAACAAAAATTCTCTGAATTCTCTTTTTTTTCTTTCTTTTTTTTCTTTCTTTTTTTCTCTTTTTTTTCCATTCATTTTTTTTCTTCATTCGTCTATATTCTATACATAGTTATATAACATAATAACAATATATCAAACATACTGGTATCAATAAGTTACAAATATGAAAAAACATGACTCTACCAGCGAACAGCATGTACCAACAATTACCATTTGCATGAAGATAGATGGCTAATGATCATCAATGGCACATTACCTTCGCAGTTGAGTGACAAACAAAGCAATATATAATATGGGCTGTCATGTACATGTGTTTTACAAGAAGAATATCAAAACCTACTATTTACTCTGTGCTATGTAGGCTTTTGCCAATCTTGTGCCACATATTTTCACTGTGTCTCAAGATACTAATTCTCCATTTTAATTCGTATAGAAACCATTTAAATGCATCAACGTTTTTATTATCAGTGATCTTCATATGTCTGGATCTATACAGAGTGAACGACGCCAGACTAAGCATTCTATTTAGCATTACATTCAATACATTTTGATTATCTGGTTTATAACCAAGCACAATGATGTTTAACGATATCTCTGGACATGGAATATTGTTAGAAATAATAAATCTTTTAAAATGAACCCAAAAGCTTTTTGACAAAGGACAGGCGATAATGAATGTAGATAATCATCTGATGTGTTGCACTCAAAACAATTGGGTGAGTTCGCCTTGTTCCATTTATATAAGTTAGCTTTGGTAGCGATGATTCTATATAATAATTTGTAATTGAACTCTGCCAATTTTCTCTCTTTTTCAAGAATAGTTTTCATAGTCCCATGGACAAGGCAGTTTTGTGCATGCTCTCTGTAATGAACCATATCTAAAGAACCAGCCAAGCTAAATTTACCATTTGTTCAGGATAATTTCAAAACTTACTGCTGATCAAGACTAAGTAAACAAAAATTCTCTGAAACTATAAAATGTAGTTGAAAAGTTACCTAGAACTTCTTCTTTTTTTTCTTTCTTTTTTTTTCTTTTTTTCTTTCTTTTTTTTCCATTCATTTTTTTTCTTCATTCGTCTATATTCTATACATAGTTATATAACATAATAACAATATATCAAACATACTGGTATCAATAAGTTACAAATATGAAAAAACATGACTCTACCAGCGAACAGCATGTACCAACAATTACCATTTGCATGAAGATAGATGGCTAATGATCATCAATGGCACATGACCTTCGCAGTTGAGTTGACAAACAAAGCAATATATAATATGGGCTGTCATGTACATGTGTTTTACAAGAAGAATATCAAAACCTACTATTTACTCTGTGCTATGTAGGCTTTTGCCAATCTTGTGCCACATATTTTCACTGTGTCTCAAGATACTAATTCTCCATTTTAATTCGTATAGAAACCATTTAAATGCATCAACGTTTTTATTATCAGTGATCTTCATATGTCTGGATCTATACAGAGTGAACGACGCCAGACTAAGCATTCTATTTAGCATTACATTCAATACATTTTGATTATCTGGTTTATAACCAAGCACAATGATGTTTAACGATATCTCTGGACATGGAATATTGTTAGAAATAATAAATCTTTTAAAATGAACCCAAAAGCTTTTTGACAAAGGACAGGCGATAATGAATGTAGATAATCATCTGATGTGTTGCACTCAAAACAATTGGGTGAGTTCGCCTTGTTCCATTTATATAAGTTAGCTTTGGTAGCGATGATTCTATATAATAATTTGTAATTGAACTCTGCCAATTTTCTCTCTTTTTCAAGAATAGTTTTCATAGTCCCATGGACAAGGCAGTTTTGTGCATGCTCTCTGTAATGAACCATATCTAAAGAACCAGCCAAGCTAAATTTACCATTTGTTCAGGATAATTTCAAAACTTACTGCTGATCAAGACTAAGTAAACAAAAATTCTCTGAAACTATAAAATGTAGTTGAAAAGTTACCTAGAACTTCTTCTTTTTTTTCTTTCTTTTTTTTTCTTTTTTTCTTTCTTTTTTTTCCATTCATTTTTTTTCTTCATTCGTCTATATTCTATACATAGTTATATAACATAATAACAATATATCAAACATACTGGTATCAATAAGTTACAAATATGAAAAAACATGACTCTACCAGCGAACAGCATGTACCAACAATTACCATTTGCATGAAGATAGATGGCTAATGATCATCAATGGCACATGACCTTCGCAGTTGAGTTGACAAACAAAGCAATATATAATATGGGCTGTCATGTACATGTGTTTTACAAGAAGAATATCAAAACCTACTATTTACTCTGTGCTATGTAGGCTTTTGCCAATCTTGTGCCACATATTTTCACTGTGTCTCAAGATACTAATTCTCCATTTTAATTCGTATAGAAACCATTTAAATGCATCAACGTTTTTATTATCAGTGATCTTCATATGTCTGGATCTATACAGAGTGAACGACGCCAGACTAAGCATTCTATTTAGCATTACATTCAATACATTTTGATTATCTGGTTTATAACCAAGCACAATGATGTTTAACGATATCTCTGGACATGGAATATTGTTAGAAATAATAAATCTTTTAAAATGAACCCAAAAGCTTTTTGACAAAGGACAGGCGATAATGAATGCAGATAATCATCTGATGTGTTGCACTCAAAACAATTGGGTGAGTTCGCCTTGTTCCATTTATATAAGTTAGCTTTGGTAGCGATGATTCTATATAATAATTTGTAATTGAACTCTGCCAATTTTCTCTCTTTTTCAAGAATAGTTTTCATAGTCCCATGGACAAGGCAGTTTTGTGCATGCTCTCTGTAATGAACCATATCTAAAGAACCAGCCAAGCTAAATTTACCATTTGTTCAGGATAATTTCAAAACTTACTGCTGATCAAGACTAAGTAAACAAAAATTCTCTGAAACTATAAAATGTAGTTGAAAAGTTACCTAGAACTTCTTCTTTTTTTTCTTTCTTTTTTTTTCTTTTTTTCTTTCTTTTTTTTCCATTCATTTTTTTTCTTCATTCGTCTATATTCTATACATAGTTATATAACATAATAACAATATATCAAACATACTGGTATCAATAAGTTACAAATATGAAAAAACATGACTCTACCAGCGAACAGCATGTACCAACAATTACCATTTGCATGAAGATAGATGGCTAATGATCATCAATGGCACATGACCTTCGCAGTTGAGTTGACAAACAAAGCAATATATAATATGGGCTGTCATGTACATGTGTTTTACAAGAAGAATATCAAAACCTACTATTTACTCTGTGCTATGTAGGCTTTTGCCAATCTTGTGCCACATATTTTCACTGTGTCTCAAGATACTAATTCTCCATTTTAATTCGTATAGAAACCATTTAAATGCATCAACGTTTTTATTATCAGTGATCTTCATATGTCTGGATCTATACAGAGTGAACGACGCCAGACTAAGCATTCTATTTAGCATTACATTCAATACATTTTGATTATCTGGTTTATAACCAAGCACAATGATGTTTAACGATACTGGACATGGAATATTGTTAGAAATAATAAATCTTTTAAAATGAACCCAAAAGCTTTTTGACAAAGGACAGGCGATAATGAATGTAGATAATCATCTGATGTGTTGCACTCAAAACAATTGGGTGAGTTCGCCTTGTTCCATTTATATAAGTTAGCTTTGGTAGCGATGATTCTATATAATAATTTGTAATTGAACTCTGCCAATTTTCTCTCTTTTTCAAGAATAGTTTTCATAGTCCCATGGACAAGGCAGTTTTGTGCATGCTCTCTGTAATGAACCATATCTAAAGAACCAGCCAAGCTAAATTTACCATTTGTTCAGGATAATTTCAAAACTTACTGCTGATCAAGACTAAGTAAACAAAAATTCTCTGAAACTATAAAATGTAGTTGAAAAGTTACCTAGAACTTCTTCTTTTTTTTTTTCTTTTTTTTTCTTTTTTTCTTTCTTTTTTTTCCATTCATTTTTTTTCTTCATTCGTCTATATTCTATACATAGTTATATAACATAATAACAATATATCAAACATACTGGTATCAATAAGTTACAAATATGAAAAAACATGACTCTACCAGCGAACAGCATGTACCAACAATTACCATTTGCATGAAGATAGATGGCTAATGATCATCAATGGCACATGACCTTCGCAGTTGAGTTGACAAACAAAGCAATATATAATATGGGCTGTCATGTACATGTGTTTTACAAGAAGAATATCAAAACCTACTATTTACTCTGTGCTATGTAGGCTTTTGCCAATCTTGTGCCACATATTTTCACTGTGTCTCAAGATACTAATTCTCCATTTTAATTCGTATAGAAACCATTTAAATGCATCAACGTTTTTATTATCAGTGATCTTCATATGTCTGGATCTATACAGAGTGAACGACGCCAGACTAAGCATTCTATTTAGCATTACATTCAATACATTTTGATTATCTGGTTTATAACCAAGCACAATGATGTTTAACGATATCTCTGGACATGGAATATTGTTAGAAATAATAAATCTTTTAAAATGAACCCAAAAGCTTTTTGACAAAGGACAGGCGATAATGAATGCAGATAATCATCTGATGTGTTGCACTCAAAACAATTGGGTGAGTTCGCCTTGTTCCATTTATATAAGTTAGCTTTGGTAGCGATGATTCTATATAATAATTTGTAATTGAACTCTGCCAATTTTCTCTCTTTTTCAAGAATAGTTTTCATAGTCCCATGGACAAGGCAGTTTTGTGCATGCTCTCTGTAATGAACCATATCTAAAGAACCAGCCAAGCTAAATTTACCATTTGTTCAGGATAATTTCAAAACTTACTGCTGATCAAGACTAAGTAAACAAAAATTCTCTGAAACTATAAAATGTAGTTGAAAAGTTACCTAGAACTTGGGTCAACTTTTTTTTGAACCACCCGGTATACCAGGGGCGGAAAATGTCACCCTTGATTTCATATACAAATTCTGACGTGGTCTAAAAATTGCGGCGGCCGCTATTATAAGTTATCGGTTCTCGGTCTTTTCGCTAGGATCTTGTGCCTTGTCCTGTGCCTTGTCCTGTCCCTTGTCCTGGGCATGCCATTTGCCAAAGTTATTCCTGGCCACGGGTTGGCGCCAATATTGAAAGCCAATATAGCCAAAATGTTAAAACATATTAACCAACAAACGATTAAAAATTGTAACCAACCGCGGGTTAAAGTTTAACCAACAGCTGTTGGTTACTAGAACACAAAATTGATGTGTTCCAAAGAACTCTATTAAGACGGACTCTGAATATTACGAAACTTGACAAAGTGACAAATGTCGATCTATATACAAAAACAAATAGTGAACCATGGAGCAAAACTATCAAACGAAAACGCCTAAATTGGCTGGGACATTTATATAGATTGCCACAGGAAACTCCAGCACGCCAAGCTTTAAAATAATACAACCGAGCCACGAAGAGACCAGTCTGACGTCCAAAGCCTAGGGTTGCAAACGTAAACAAAGAAATTAAACCGGAACTCTTGACACAGACCAATGATCGTATGACCTGGAGAGCAATAGTTGCGCGCTCAATGGCAACATAGCCGCAAAGCGTAGACGATGATGATGCTGTTGGTTACGGTTTTAACCAACCAAATGTGTGGTTCACCTGGTAACCTCCCGTTGGTTAAAATTTTAACCAACATGGTTAAAGATTTTAACCTTTGTTCTGGGAGTGTGATGCAAAATTAATTGGCGACTATCGTAAAAGTTGTACGTATATTTAAATCAATTGTGCGTAATGAGCCATGCGTACTAGTTTTGCAGTTTCTCAGCGCAACTTATTAAATTAAGAAACAAGACCTTTTTTATGTAATACATTTACAATGCTGGTAACTGTATTCCATGTGGACTTGCATGTTCATGAATGAATGTTGCATGCAGCTGTCGCATAAAATTTATAACATCTGGACAAGCCATAGACGGAAGGAAATAAACAAAGGTACAGGTACATTCGTATGGTTCTCCATGCTTCGATACGCAAGCATTGGATTAGCTAATATTTACTATAGTTTGATCAGTTCTAAATAGGCGAAGCTTTCTTACAGAAGCGAAGAAATACAGAAGGACACGAAGGCGATAAGGCACTACAAGCGCACAGTGCATCATATGCGTAACGTGTGCGTCTGGCCCAAACCGCGTACGTCTGGCCATAATTAGGCGCGTACGCTTGGATTACCTTTGCGGGCGGAGATATAAAAACCGAATATTTCGCGCCAATTTGGAACTGATCAAACTATAGGATGTGTGATTGACATCTCAGTGCACATGTGCACCTTACTCGTCGTTTATACGGCACTATCAAACACGCATAGCCTAATCAAAGTTGTGTGATATGCATTGTGACATATCATACGGAATAGGATTACAGCATATGGGAGGATGGGGCAACTGGTCCGGGTTAAGCATATTACATGATATAAAAGATTAAAGCTCGTGTAAATATTTATGGAATTGCTATGAAAATATCACCCATGTAACTGCTTACATATAACATATAATCAATGTTAAAAAATATATAAAGAAGAGGCCAATTACAGACGAATGGAACCAATGAAAATCTTCATAATTTGTTCCTGCAAACCTGATGAATTTGTTTTAAACATATTTTACTTCAAATATTCCTGGATACGCCCCGTGATTGAAGCAGTCCGTTCAGCTTGGCTACATATTGATTACCTCTGAGAATAAATATTATAAAACAATGGGAAACGATCTCGCCCAGGAATCTAACCCAGGACCTCTTGTTTACTGGGCAAGCGCGTAATTCACTCGGCCACAAGACCATGGCAAGACCTAGCATGGTAAAGCACCTGCAATTCAACACAAAGCGGTCACGTATCCTAATCTCCTTGCCACATGTATTACCCATAGCAGAGACCCTATAACTATGGGACAAGTATCTCGAAGGCAAAGTCCCCGTTTACTATGCTTAAATTGACGGATGATGAACTTCGGCTCAAAACATGATTTGTGGCACAGAAATAGTAATTGGCTATATCAATTGATATTATCAATGGTCAAAAAAAGCTGATTGTGATTTAGAGTACAACTTATTTGCTTTGATGAAAGCAGAATTTAGTTCTTATATGACACGAAACATTCAAAATTGGTTATTTGAAATTAATTTGTAGTGAACAAAATACGAATTTTAAATTGTGGTTGGCTTCATCTGACGGTGACAGAGGAGGAGCGTGGCGTTATTTGCATTTTATGAATATTGTAATTAGATCAGTTGGGAAAGACGCTAGATCGCGACGAACACATCGTGTGAGGTCATGTATAGTCATAGCTGAATATTCATTCACAACGAATGGTTGACAGCTTACGCTTAACTTCCGGTGGATGAACTTATAGAGGGCGCTACACTGTGAACAAAATCTCAACAATGGGCAGAAAGGGTGTTACGTAGGCCTGCCCATAGTAGCTAGTCTCTATACATGTGTAATAATTGCCGTCCTCCCTGTAAAGGATTTATACATGAAAATAATAGGTATTCACGACGGGTATTAAACAAATATTATTTATATTCAAACAGGTTCGCCGTCGTAAATAGAAAGGAGACAATAATGGGGAAATGATCTAGCCCGGGAAACGAACCCATGACCTCTTGTTTACTGGGCAAGCGCCTTATTCACTCGGCCACAAGACCTACAATCTTGGAAAAAAGTCCTTGGAACGCGAACGCTGAGCTGAGCACACGTGCTGGGTATTGTGTGCATGTATTGATACTTAGTGTCTTCTGTTATAAACGGAAATTGTTCAAATGAGATTTTTACTTCCCCACCCCCCATCGATCAATGTTGGGACACTCTGGCAAGCTGCAGGAGCCACTGGCCTTGGTCAACATTGTACGGGGGAGTGGGGGTGACACTTGTCCGTTAATCACACGCAAGTGTTCCAAGACTTTTTTCCAGGATTGTAGCTTGGTAAAGCACCTGAAATTCAACACCTTGTGGTCACATATCCTAATCTCCTTGCCACATGTAATTCCCATTGTAGCCAGGGCAGGGCATACATATTTGTAATACATAGAATTAATAGGCATTAGCGACTGGTATTAAACATTGGCGTAGACAGGATTATTTTATTCGGGGGGCACTATGGCAAAATGGGCGTGGGGTCCAGGGCCGGTTAAAGGCATATTATGTGATATTTTCCAGAGAGCGCCCTCTATTCATGATTTTTTTAGAAAGTAGATTTTCTTGCAGATTTACATTTCTGATTATAAATCGTACATACATTCCAAGTTACAGAGCGATACGATTCCTAATTACCTCAAAATCATGGTTTTAGAGTGAATTTAGAGTGAAAATATAAACTGTCGTGTTATCCCGACAGTTTATTTTCACTCTAAAACCATGATTTTGAAGTAATTAAAAATCGTATCGCCCTGTAACTTGGAATGTATGTACGATTTATGATCAGAAATGTAAATCTGCAAGAAAATCTGCTTTCATTTTTTTTTTTCGATGTTGAGGGCGTTCCCTGGAAAGATCACATAATATACCTTTAAGGGTCCCGGTGGGGTCCAGGGGCAAACCCACGGCGGGGTTAAGGGCTCCTTGAAGCTGTCGGTTTTTAAGCCTCTTGTAGTCATTTGGAAGGCTCTCCTGGCATATATTCTCCTCAATAATAAATATTGAGGCGAAAACTGTTGACAGCCTGTATGTATTGCATCACTCTTGAACCCCTTGAAGGGGCATTTCACCATTATAAGAACATTCAAATGAAGATGCAATTATATTTAAATGATTTAAATGTATCAAATCCCTTTAATTCAAATCATATGTCGCTAGCTCAACATATGCCTAATAGTTATCTGTGTCATATAATAAAGTGCATTATAGCACTTAATATGTTTGACAATTTTAAGTATTCTAAAAATAGGTTCCATATAATATACAATAGAGGAATACTTACTGAGACCTATTTCCTTTCTACATTAATTACTATTAATATCAGAAGTACGATTCGGATTTTCCCGAAATGAGTCAATGCAATTTAGTAATGGTGTGATGAAAAAAACCTGTTATATGAGCAAACAAAACTCCCGATGACCGACAGACCCTACATGAGAGGTTCGTTCGCCCGAAGATCAGGGTTTCGTTTCATCGCCTAATCCTTAATTGATGCCCTTAGCCCTTAACCCTTAACATGCTGAATAATGAAATCCTTTAGTCGCACCTGTTAAAATGCCATATACTATACTAGCAAAATTAAGGAAGCTCTTCATAACTAATATATGATTTTAACGTATCAGTGACTTTTAAAGGATGCTGTGCACCTTCGGTATAGCCTCCATAAAACTGCCGTAACTTCTTCATTATTCATTTAATCTATATAAAAGTATACATTTTTTTGCAGGAAAGGGCTCAATCCAACCATGATCATGAAATTGACCATTTTGGAAAAAAATTATAAAACACACTTTTTTGACCCATTTTAGGTTCTGCAAAGATAACTCAAAATATTTTGTGTCAAATTTTGTCATACTGGTTTTATTATAGTCCTCTTACAATTCCCTAGGAATCGTCTTTTTTTGTTGAAAATCTTTATTAATTTTTAATTTATAGACCAAAAAAGTGCTAAAAAACGTGATTTTTTTACCTCCAAAATCGTGAAAATCACAATTTTTGGTAAAAAATCACATTTTTTGGCTCTTTCTGGTCGATAATTCAAAAAATAATAAAGATTTTCCTAAAAATAAAAAAAAATCCTGGGGAATTTTATGAGGAATATAATAAAACTAGTATGACAAAATTTGACAAAATGTATTTTGAGTTATCTTTGCAAAACTTAAAATGGGTCAAAAAAAGGTTTTTTTTATAATTTTTTCCAAAATTGTAAATTTTATGATCATGGTTGGATATACATTGAACCCTTTCCTGCAAAAAAAAATATACTTTTATATAGATTAAATGAATAATGAAGAAGCTACGGCAGTTTTACGGAGGCTGTACCCGAAGGTGCACAGCCCCCTTAACGTTGTTGAGGGCGTTCCCTGGAAAGATCACATAATATACCTTTAAGGGCCCCAGTGGGGTCCAGGGGCAAACCCCCGGCGGGGTTAAGGGCTCCTTGAAGCTGTCGGTTTTTAAGCCTCTTGCAGTCATTTGGAAGGCTCTCCTGGCATATATTCTCCTCAGTTAATAATAAATATTGAGGCGAAAACTATTGACAGCCTGTATGTATTGCATCACTCTTGAACCCCTTGAAGGGGCATTTCACCATTATAAGAACATTCAAATGAAGATGCAATTATATTTAAATGATTTAAATGTATCAAATCCCTTTAATTCAAATCATATGTCGCTAGCTCAACATATGCCTAATAGTTATCTGTGTCATATAATAAAGTGCATTATAGCACTTAATATGTTTGACAATTTTAAGTATTCTAAAAATAGGTTCCATATAATATACAATAGAGGAATACTTACTTAGACCTATTTCCTTTCTACATTTATTACTATTAATATCAGAAGTACGATTCGGATTTTCCCGAAATGAGTCAATGCAATTTAGTAATGGTGTGATGAAAAAAACCTGTTATATGAGCAAACAAAACTCCCGATGACCGACAGACCCTACATGAGAGGTTCGTTCGCCCGAAGATCAGGGTTTCGTTTCATCGCCTAATCCTTAATTGATGCCCTTAGCCCTTAACCCTTAACATGCTGAATAATGAATCCTTTAGTCGCACCTGTTAAAATGCCATATACTATACTAGCAAAATTAAGGAAGCTCTTCATAACTAATATATGATTTTAACGTATCAGTGACTTTTAAAGGATGCTGTGCACCTTCGGTATAGCCTCCATAAAACTGCCGTAACTTCTTCATTATTCATTTAATCTATATAAAAGTATACATTTTTTTGCAGGAAAGGGCTCAATCCATCCATGATCATGAAATTGACCATTTTGGAAAAAAATTATAAAACACACTTTTTTTTTACCCATTTTAGGTTCTGCAAAGATAACTCAAAATATTTTGTGTCAAATTTTGTCATACTGGTTTTATTATAGTCCTCATACAATTCCCTAGGAATCGTCTTTTTGTTGTTGAAAATCTTTATTATTTTTTGAATTATAGACCAAAAAAGTGCTAAAAACGTGAATTTTTACATCCAAAATCGTGAAAATCACAATTTTTGGTAAAAAATCACATTTTTGGTAAAAAATCACATTTTTTGGCTCTTTCTGGTCAATAATTCAAAAAATAATAAAGATTTTCATAAAAAAAAAGATTCCTGGGGAATTTTATGAGGAATATAATAAAACTAGTATGACAAAATTTGACAAAATATATTTTGAGTTATCTTTGCAAAACCTAAAATGGGTCAAAAAACGTGTTTTTTATAATTTTTTCCAAAATTGTAAATTTTATGATCATGGTTGGATTCATTGAACCCTTTACTGCAAAAAATGTATATTTTTATATAGATTAAATGAATAATGAAGCAGCTACGGCAGTTTTACGGAGGCTGTACCTGAAGGTGCACAGCCCTCTTAACGAAAGACATTTACGATGGGCATTAAAGTAATATGTTGCATCACCATTCGGGCAAGCATCCACGAACATTGAACTAAGACCAATGCAAAGATTTCTATAGTATCATGGAAATATGTGCTGGTATCACGCTGGTGCAATGCAAAATTAATTGGCGGCTATCGTAACACTTTTACGTATAAATCACTTGTACGTATGAGCCATGCGTACTAGTTTTGCAGCTTCTCAGCGCAACCTATAGATGGGGTGACAGGTAACGTCACACCGGGCAAAACGTGGCTAGTTGCTATTGTTCTTTGCCCGCCAGTTTGCGCGCGCATCATGTTTTGTTAAGGACCCGTGCTTTTAAAACTCGCGCCAATGCATTATAAAGGGCAATTATATACGGCATAGCGGACAGTGTTGTGGTCATATGCTGCTCCCTCAAGCGTGTATCGACAGTCCACTACCTTCGCCCGTTGCGTTTGTTGATAAACATTGGATGTAAACAACGGTCACCTCATCTATTAAATTAAGAAACAAGACCTTGTTTATCTAATACATTTACAATGCTGGTAACTGTATTCCATGTGGACTTGCATGTTCATGAATTGATTTATAACATCTGGACAAGCAATAGACGGAAGGAAAAAAAATAAAGGTACAGGTATATTCGTATGGTTCTCCATGCTTCAATACGCAAGCAATAGAGACTTAATGCAGTTAGTAATACCAAAATAAACTCTTCATGGACTACTGATTTAGTTAATATTGAAGCTTATGGCTCATTGACTAGGATAATTATGTGATTGACATCCCAGTGCACTGTGCACCATTAATCGTCGTTTATAATACCGCACTATCAAATACGCATCAAAGTTGTGTGATATTCATTGTTATCATACGGGCAATATAATGGGTATGTTACTGGTGTTATATTTACTTTCTTACTTTTTGGCGCCCACTCCAACTTGTTTCAGTGATGCCATCCTTTGCAAGATTTTGCGCCATTCGCTTCTGTCTTGAGCCTTGCTTGCTTCTGATAAGGATGTCAGTCGAAGTCTGTTGCTGTCTGACCAAATACCATCCATCCACCTCTTAGCTGGTCTACCTCTAGGCCTTTCACCATTTACAGTTCCAACAATTGCAAATTTAGGGTATCTTTGAGGGTTCATACGCTGTACGTGTCCATAATACCGCAGTCTTTTGATAGAAATCTTCTCAATGATGCTACCGGTATGCTTGAGTCCCAGTGTTTGTCTATTGGTGGTGTTTCTGATTTTATCTAGCCTGGTTATGCCTAGTATTTTTCTTAGGCAGGTCATCTCAAACACAAGTAGTCTGTTCTCGTCATCTTTCTTTAGAGTCCATGTTTCAGAGCCGTATAACAGGATGGACATACAGCTCCATCCTAGTTTGGCGTGAAATCTCTTTGGAGTTGACTATGTCATTCAGACTTTGCATGGCTCCAAGTGCTTTATCTATTCTGAGTTGGATGTCTTCAGTGCAGGTTCCCTTTTTAGTGATTTTACCACCAAGGTATACTAAATGCTCTATTTACTTGTTTGAGATCAGCGTTGTTTATGTTGATTTTAATATCAATGTCTCTCCGTCTGATAACGTGTACCTCTGTTTTGGCTATGTTAATTTTGAGGCCAAGATTTGTGCTGTAGGCTACTGGTGGACCTTGTTCACTAGTGTTTGCAGATCTGTCTCACTTTCAGCTATAATAGCAATATCATCTGCGAAGCGGAGGTTTGACACCAGCTGTCCTTGGATGTGTGCTCCGATGGTTGTGTCGTGAGTGGCAAATTATGCAGCCCTGACGAACTCCAACTTTGGTAGCAAACCAGTCTTTAAGTTCTCCGTTTACTCTCACCGAGCTTAGTGATTTGCTGTAGTTTAGTAGGCGGATGATCTTGTCTGGGAATCCAAAGAATGCCATTGCTTTCCAGATGGCGTTTTGCCATACACTATCAAAAGCTTTTTCAAAGTCCACGTAGCAGCAGTATAGGTCTTTGTTCTTTTCCCGGTACTTTTCTGAAATCTGATTTTAAAGAGCCTTTGACACTGTAAACCACGATATTCTTCTTAGGAAACTTAAAAATTGTGGTACTGATAGTAGCGAAATTTTATGATTTAAGTCATATCTAAGCAACAGGTTCGAGAATGTCAATGTAAATTCAATAGATTTTTAATTATGTTAACAAAGCAAAAATACTGGATATGAGTTACTAGTGGTCTAATACATATCCCATCGTTAAAACTAAATTGTCATCATATATTTTGGTTGATATTATGCCATTTTATGGAATTTTTACCATTTTTTTGCCATCATTATGGCGGCCATTTTGGTTTTAAAGTATGTTAACAAAGCAAAACTACTACTAAATATGAGTTTCTAGTGGTCTAATACATACATCCAATTGTTAAAACTTTACTCTGATCATACATGTTGGTTCATATATACCAATTTATGGAATTTTACTATTTTTTTAGTACCGATCCCCGAAAATCGCCAAATTAGTGCTTCGGTATAGCTATACGGCGAGCCAAATCGGCTAGGTGTGACAGCGCCTTTAGTGTTCAGCAATCGACGCGCTGTAGTCATCATGATCATTTATCAATTCGCAATAAATTATTTAAACATAGTGCCTTGCATAAAGTGGAGTAGACCTTTTACAAGGTTAACGTGATCTCATTTGCGAGTTTTCCGATGATTTCCCAACGGAAATCACACAAAAAAGGTAAATGGTTAATATGGTTAAAGGTCAACTAAACTGGTGATTCAAGTATCTTTTATTCGATAGAGGATATTGCAAACAAACAAAATACAAAAGGAATATAGCCCAGGAAACAAAATATTAAGTTTCTAAGCATAGATAATTTGTATCGTATTGGCCTATATATACGATTGCATGTGTCTATACCCTGTATACGTCTCAGGTGTAACTCAGACTCGCACACAGAACCTCACCTCAATGCGTTGATACAGCATAAGCATCTACTGATAATTTGTGTTAGTTCAAACCTATCGACCGAGTTGAGAGTTACACCTGTGACGTAGTAAAGCTACAGTTCAACCCACACTATAAAAGAAACTAAAATTATGTTTGATGTAAATATTTTTCCCTATGGACAATAATATTTAAGAGTAATTAGTTGTGCTTTATATTTTTCTAAACATACTCTATTGAATAAAACACACGTGAATCACCATTCTGTTTGACCTTTGTTTAGTTTTTCATGAATCTTTATTTTGCATAGAGCAGCACACTGTCAGTAACAATAAAACAAGGATCTAATAAAAGGGGTTTCTAAAACCTTCCACTATATGAAACTCCTAATGGTTCTCCGGCGAACTAGGAGTTCTATAAGGTTATGTAGAACCAGTTTTGGTTCTTTTAAGAAACTGTTGGGGTTCTAAAACGCAAAGGACATTGACCTAGGGCGTCTAGGGGATCTCTTTTACATCCCTTGCGCTCATTTTGACGGAAAAGATTGAGGGCACAACCTTACTCGGGGTTTATATGGTAAGCCGTAAAAGTCGTGGGGGGGGGGATTCCACCTTACAATATTTAAATATTACCATTTTGAAAAATATCTTAATTGTATGGTCCTGAATCTTATAGTACGAGGGTTATTCAATAAATACCTGCAACCATTGAAAATCTCTGAACCGTGACATGTGTCAATAAAATAAACTTATGATACTTAAACTGTAAGTCTTACCCCTTTCTCACAGAAAATTTCAAACATGTGGGTATTTGGAAGTTTTTTGGCGAACATTTGGACATTTTGCTAATTATTTCACTGTGCAGACGAATACAACGGCATTTTGGGGTCGGCCAAGTTTAGTGATGTCATTGTGACGTCATGCGTGTATGTTTGTACTTGTTTTGGTATGTATGAACATATTGAGGAGGTCTCTAGCTATACCATGGTCGAAAATAAACATACTCTGCATCACTGTTTGGAATTTTTTAAGGGGGTGGTATACCCCCCCCCCCCCCCCTCTCCACCCCCTCCACCCCCTTAGTAAATAGTGTTACAAAACGTATCAGTAGGACGAGGGTTAAACCGATTTTACTCAATTTGAAAACTCCATTTAACTAACCAGGTGTCCTTAAAACATAATTGCATATTATATTTGTAATTGTATTTTTTGCAACATGTGGTTGCACTAATACCACCTAATGAAACATATTTGGAGAAAGGGCAAGGTTGTAATGCAAAGAAGATTTCATGTGCAGTACCAGCATGCTTCACTTTCATCACATGACCATAGATTTTTTGTCATCAGTGTCTACTGATTCCCATTGATATTACATTGAAAGGTTTATGATGTTGTTAAACGATGGTCTTTAGGAAAATCCTGCTGCAAATAGTTCAATTGACAGTGATTTATGTGACTTCAATTCAGTCCTCTGTTGTTTTTCTTAAGACCCTTGATTTTTAAAAACAAAATATTTAGTTGGGATTCAACTTCTTTTCATATCTGTGACAAAGTTCTGCCACTCTGTACCCTGTATTAGAAGGTGGAAGTCAAGCGGCCTCCAGATGTTAATTTCTTTAACACATGTTTGGCCCTGTTAACAGGCCCTGTTTGTTTTGGAAGAAAAGCCCTGTTGCCAGTGTAGTGTTGTTGCTAAGCTTGCACAAGAAATCTTCTTTGGTTGTAATATGTGCATGTAAATCTACACACGTTTTATATGAATAAATAATACATAGATTCGGACAAACTGGCGAGAATTAAATTAACAAAGACCTTAAAAATACACAGCCTCGAACCCGGTCCCTCTCGCTATCGCGGCGATTGGTTACTCCACTAGGCTACAGGGACTGTGCGTTTTATATGTTTCATTGTAACACAGATAGTGATCAATCGCGATTACTATATCTTTTGATTGGACCAACATAACGGATGGTGTACCCGATCAGCTTACAAATGCAATAGCATACAAAGACACCAAGGCAAAGGTTATATCACCAGATGGAGAAACAGAAGTGTTTGAGTAACTGGCTGGAGTACTACAAGGAGACACGGCCATGGCTCCATATCTCTTTGTCATTGTTCTTGACTATGCCCTAAGAGGCCATAGATGGCCGAGAAGAAGAGCTAGGATTCCACCTAACAAAATGAAGCAGCAGAAGAATAGGACCAACCGTATTAACTGACTTAGACTTTGCTGACGACATTGCACTGTTGTCTAAGGAAGTTTCTCAAGCGCAATCACTACTCAACAGAGTGGAGACTTCAGTGGGCACTTTGGGCTCGAATTAAACGCTGCAAATACGAAGTACATGTCCTTCAACCAGTGATCGCAAGTACCTGTAATCACCACAAGCGAAGGCATGCGCCTTGATAAAGTGGAGGACTTCAAATACCTTGGAGCCTGGATGAACAGCACTGAAAAGGACATCAAAACACGCAAAGCAGCTGCATGGAGAGCTTGTGACAACTTAGTCAGTTATTGAAGGCTAAATCACTATCCAGAAAGCTCAAAGAAAGACTGTTCATAGCTACAGTAGAATCAGTCCTCCTTTATGGATGTGAGGCATGGACAATCACCCCAAAGCTTGGTAAACAACTGGATAGATGCTACACTGGGATGCTAAGAACTGTGTTCAACATCAACTGGAGTCAGCATGTGACAAATAAGGACCTGTACGGTGACATGCCAAAAGTCTCGGACAAGATCAGAGAACGCAGAGCAATATAAGCTGAACACTGCTTCAGGGGTCCAAGGAGCTTGTCTACAAACTCATACATTAGATTCCAAAACACGGAGTAAGAAAGCATGGTAGACCAGCTCTGACCTGCATTGACATACTAAAACATGATGCAGGACTGCAGGTGGAGGAAATCAAGACAGCTATGTTGGAAAGGAAGATCTGGCGAGGCATTGTGGTTCGGAAAAATCATCGGCCCTAAGTCAAGTCAAGTCAAGTCAACATAACAGAAGAACCTGTTTTGAAACATAATACATTGAAGTATGTCGGTCTAAAGAACAGCATGCAGGTATTATATATGAAATTGATTGTAAAAACTGTAGTCTAATAGTACAGGATGTCCCAACAAATTCGACTAAGGGGCGGGGGAGGTTAGTCCACCCCTAATTAAATCCAAACAGAGATGCAGCGTTATGATTTAAACAAGAAGAAAGAGTGTTAAAACACAAACAGCGCTCACCAGAAGTAAATTACAATGACGATGGAAATGTAATGAAGAGTGGTAAAGGTAGTGTTACACCTTGACTCCGTTGAAATGAGAGTGTTATTGTTATAGTTTTAACTTCTTAGATGGTTGATACGGATGCTTTAAATTGGATCTCTCAGTGCCCCTTTAACACCCAATAGTACCAAGGAGTTTAAGTCTGAATGAAATACTTTAAGATCACGGCATTTTCTACTTTCGAAATTATTATTTATATTATTTAATGCCGACGCAACTTCTCGGTAAATGCTTTACTCATAGCAAAGCAGACGATCGAGAACCAACTTTACGGCGACTTTAAAGTACGAAGTAACTATATCCATCCGCATGTCATCCCTATTCCGTTCGAACGTGAAGAAATCAAAAAACCTCATTACCGTGTTCAATGCCCCTACTACACACATCGACCAAAGAACACTCTAACATAATTTTAAATTACATTTTATATTTCTAAACTGACACATTATCCATCGGTGCGGTGGGGAGAAAATGTACTTTTTTGTTTGAAATAACAATTTTGTATGTTCGTCTGCTTTGAACAGACGACCCTGGACACGATTTTCCTAAATCTAGAAATTCATATTGGGTTAGCACGTAATCGCGAATAGGCCTACCCATCGAAAACTTCTAAATATTTCATAGCTAGGTGCTTTTAAATTTACAATCCCAAAACCAATGGAGTTGGATAACCAACTCTAGTCTAAGTGTCCTTTCTTTTGCAAGTTAGAAAACAGTCCTTGAACATGTCCGGTTTTTTACAATAGTCCCGTGTTTAGCTCGAAATTTCATATTATGTACTTCAATTTTGGGGTGAAATGGTACGAAAAGGATAAACAATAATACTTGACGATATTCTGGCCTCATATAGTGTTATGATTATTTGGGAAATAGTGACAATTTAAATACGTATTAGGTGTTATTTCTTCGCCACGGAAAATAGCCAGCTAGCGGTGTTAATTCTTCGCCACGGAAAAAGCCAACAGGCCCCATGGCCGAGTGGTTACGGCATTGGACTACTGTTCCAATACTGATTGCAAGATTTCACTATTCTTAGCAGCGCATGGGTTCGAAGCTCACCGTGGTCACTTGGTTTTTTTGTCAGACTCTATTTAGGCCTATGTCAAAAATCACATTGTTTTATCGGTTAAAACTTGGAATTTTGATTTATAGTATACAAATGCTTTTTTTCCCTCTAAATATGACATTTGAGATATAATTGCAATATAGAAAAGAAAATATACGGCTTTTTCAAGAACCGCGGCGGATCGCTCCAGGGACGCATTTTGTTATCGTGTTGCCGGTGTGTTCTTACGATACTAGGGGTCTACGCTGGTTCCCTGCGCTTATGGTCTTCCACACACACGGCCCGACACTAACCATGGTTAGCGGAGATTTTTCCGGATCGGAGCAAAGGGCTCAGGGAACCAGTGTAACTAGGGGTCTTGCCAGTGAGATTTCGCGTGACCGCCATTATCTGGCAATGAACATAACGTCCAATGTCGCCCTCTATACTTACATTTGGGCAACAGGGTGACCATGAAACCATGGTGGGTTACGAAGCACAAAAGAAATTTAAAAATTGATAATAGATAACATAAGAAATGACAAATTTAAGTGGAGCGTTATTTCGGATCCTCATCAAATTTCATCAGTTTTGAAAATTAATATAAAACAAAAAGAAATCTTATAGGCCTATATGATAAAATACAAACAAAACAAAAAATTCAAAAATTGATTTAATTTTCAGAACCTCACTTAATTTCCTCACTTTTTCAAAATAATAAATAATAAAAGAAAATTCAATATAATTTATAGGCCTAATAAAATGCAAAAGAAATTAATATTTTCAAAAAGTGATTTTTCTGAACTTCAAAAATTATGATAAAAAAATAAAAATATAATAAAATACTAAAGAAATTTGCCCGAATTGACTGCATGCGCACTAGGCTACTTGCTATATATCATTATCCATCGGATTCTCATTTTGCCTTTAAAACCAGGGAGTAAATGTCCCGGATGCAACCTATTGTTTTCAAATGAAAAATTGTACCGATTATACCGAATGGTCGCATGTTTCTATCAAAATGTTAAAGGACGCACCATTATATTTTCAGGGGGTGGGGGTAGGAAGTTTTTGGAGAACCCCCCCCCCCCCCCCCCCCCCCCCATGATGAGTGAACAAACAACACAAAAAAACTCTACCCCACCCAACTCAATATGAAGGAATACATTTTTAAAAAATCGGGGAGGGGCTGCTCTAATGGATCGCTTTTTGAGAAAAAAAACCTAAACATGGGTATGATTTTGTGCTAGAAAATCCCGAATAATGAGGTCACTTTTTAGAAATGGGTCTATTTTTGCGAAAACTGGGTATATTTGTCCGATAATTTGCGAGAATTGGGTCTATAATGAAGCAAAATCCTTAGAAATGGGTACCATTTTTCCCTATTAAAATCACCGTTAGAAATGGGCAGGAGGTTTTCGAATCTCCAGCGGCACACCCCGACCAAACCAAGTCCAAGCCCCCCCCCCCCCCCCCCCCCCCCCCCCCCCCCCCCTCGCCCCCCTCCCCTGGAATCCGGGGGAATACATCTGTAATGGACCCACTTCACATGAGGTTGAGCTCGCGTAAAGTACGCCTGCTCAACCTCACCCCAAAACGGTCCCCGGAATCTCTGTTGTGCGCACTACGTCATCTCGACCTCAAAGCTCTGATGGACCTACGGCACATAATCTCCTGGCCACAGTTCGACATACGTGGGCGCACTTCGATCAGGCTGCGCACGCATGTTTAACTCACAAAATACTGCCAACCAACAACACCAAAGCACCTGATTGGTCAAATTTAAACTGACGCCATTTTAACGATCGTCACGCTGCGCCGTATCCACCAACGCAGTGCTCCCGCTGCGCCATAACCACCGACGCAGTGGCGCGTGATGGTGCGTGGAAAAGCTCATGAGTTTTTTCAGTTCTCACGTTTGAACACCAACCAATCAGAGCCTTGAGGTCGAGATGACGTAGTGCGCACAACAGAGATCCAGGGGACCGTTTTGGGGTGAGGTTGAGCAGGCGTACTTTACGCGAGCTCAACCTCATGTGACGTGGGTCCATTGGTTGGTGTTCAAACATGAGAACTGAAAAACTCATGAGCTTTTCCACGCACCATCGCGCCCCACTGCGTCGGTGGTTATGGCGCAGCGGGAGCACTGCGTTGGTGGATACGGCGCAGCGTGACGATCGTTAAAAAGGCGTCAGTTTAAATTTGACCAATCAGGTGCTTTGGTGTTGTTGGTTGGCAGAATTTTGTGAGTTCAAGCATGCGTGCGCAGCCTGATCGAAGTGCGCCCACGTATGTCGAACTGTGGCCAGGAGATTATGTGCCGTAGGTCCATTAAACACTATAGTAGGATGAATTTTGCCGTTAGCATTGTGGTAAAAGTGAGCAATGATGAGCAATACCATCGGCATGTACATGTACATACAATGTATTATACATATCACATGATTATATTACCAATTACGTATGGGCGGCCATTTAGGTCAAAAAGGTGTCAAAGTCTAAAAAGGTGTCAAATAATAAGAAAAAGGTCTCAAATGTTAATAAAGGGGTCAATTACAAAGAAAGGTCTCAAATGTTAATAAAGGGGTCAATATACTGATAAAGGCCTCAAATGTTGATAAAGGGGTCAAATACAGATAACGGGGTCAAATATCTATAACGATCTCAAATGCTAATAAAGGGGTCAAATATTGATAAAGGTCTCAAATGTTGATTAAGGGGTCAAATACAGATAAAGGTCTCAATTGTTAATACAGGGGTCAAATACAGATAAAAGACTCAAATACTGATAAAGGCCTCAAATGTTGATAAAGGGGTCAAATACAGATAAAGGTCTCAACTGTTAATAAAGGGGTCAAATACTGATAAAGGTCTCAAATGTTGATAAAGGGGTCAAATACAGATAACGGCCTCAAATGTTAATAAGGGGTCAAATACTGATAAAGGTCTCAAATGTTGATAAAGGGGTCAAATACTGATAAAGGCCTCAAATACTGATAAAGGCCTCAAATATTGATAAAGGCCTCAAATGTTGATAAAGGGGTCAAATACAGCTAAAGGTCTCAAATGTTAATAAAGGGGTTCAATGCAGATAAAGGTCTCAATTGTCAATAAAGGGGTCAAATACAGATAAATGACTCAAATACTGATAAAGGCCTCAAATACTGATAAAGGCCTCAAATACTGATAAAGGCCTCAAATACTGATAAAGGCCTCAAATACTGATAAAGGCCTCAAATACTGATAAAGGCCTCAAATACTGATAAAGGCCTCAAATACTGATAAAGGCCTCAAATACTGATAAAGGCCTCAAATACTGATAAAGGCCTCAAATACTGATAAAGGCCTCAAAACTGATAAAGGCCTCAATGTTGATAAAGGCCTCAAAACTGATAAAGGCCTCAATGTTGATAAAGGTCTCAAGCAGTCTCGTTATCACACCCGATCCGATAGTACAACAGTACATACAATTTTATATACATCGTCCACTTGGTATAACAATACAGCATGGAATATGAGACTATTGAACATATAACCTACGAGCTATGAATACTAAAGTAGTACCGTAAAAGCCGCACAACCACACACGAGTAATACATACACGACTCCAAATCATGCCAATGATAGTAGGCCTACCAACTTCCGAGACCAACTTTCAGGTTGTTTGATGGTCCCTACACCAGATAACCATATATTTAGAGAGCCCAGAGAGAGGGGTGTTAATTAAGAGTATGTTGATTAAACTGAAATCAAAGTATATGACCAAATTTGCAGAATACAATATTCAAATTCGAATCTGGGACAGTGCAACTATCGACAACAGGCGTTTATTTGGTAGTGTGCACACACACACACCCCGGCAAAAAATATGAAATTTGTTTTGTCAAAGCTATGTAGAACGCTAATAAACTTTTGTTTCACAGAAAATGTGTGTGATTTGGCGATTTGGCACTGTACTTAGTATTCTGCAACATTTCTGAAGCTAATTTGGGAGTAATTTAGACAGCCAAAGCCACTAATGTTTTGTTTTTTGATCCACCGAGTGATGTTCGCATGTTGTATCCCCGTTGTATCATGGTATACCAATCACTGTCACTGTGACTACGTGTAGTACTTCTGATAGTCCATGGTACTACACAGTCACAGCAACTTCTAGTACAATAAGTCTTACTTAGGGAATGTTCAGAAATATTTTGGTGGGGCGCTGGGCAAAATGAGGGTGGGGGCCAAACAAGTTTGAAGTTGCCCAAAGGAGGGGGGGGGGGGGGGGGGGGGACCAAACAGTTTTGGTACAAGGGGGGGGGGGGGGGTGTCAAACAAGTTTGGCCAAATGGATAGTATAACGCCTGAGTGGACGAAATAAAAAGTTTATAATTATTCAGTTTTTAAAAAGGCAAGAAGTGTAGAAAGACAATTTGTATAGCAAAATAATATTAAATCCCACTACTACACAAGAATATTTGTGTGAACTTTTATTTTAGAAACGTGTGAAGAGGACATTTCCATTTTGGGTGTGTAAAATGAAACTTGGATCATGATAGGGTAGGCAACGTCCGGACGGAGTATTGCAAATTGTGCGACCTGCGCAGTGGCGTACCCAGCTTTTGAAAACAGGGGGGCCATGACAGATGTACCGATGAAAGTCATGATGTACCGACAATTCTTTTTTTACAGACTCCTAAAAAAAATCGTAAAGTTGCCCAATTTTTTCCTCCAGCAGCTGAAATCGTGATAAGTGGGGTGGGGGGTGGGGGTAGGAGTGACGTTGTCCTCAAAATCGGCAAAAAAACCTCATGGTCAAAATCATAAATGTACCGATGGATCTGTACCGACAGGGTTATTTCAGGGAGGCCACTGCCCCCCCCCCCCCCCCCTGGGTACGCCACTGGACCTGCGGAACCTGTATACAAAATGAAATTTTCCACAATTTCAACAAAGTACGTTGAAAAAGGTGGTCATTAAACGAGATAAACACACATTGTGCACGAATCTTTGTGCAACATTGTCATAAACGAGATTAAAAAAAATTGCGAGCTACACACGTTTTTGAAAGCATTTTGTACAGCAAATTTATTTAAGGGGGGCGGTCAAAAAAGTTTTTCAATTTGTAAAGGGGGGTCAAAAAAGTTTTGACACCGACAAATTTCAGTTGCCCAGCCCTCCTCCCACCAAAGTATTTCTGAACACTCCCTTAGTGTAATTTTTCATCAGTTGGTATTATTTATTTCGCATGTTTCACCATGGTTTCACTATCTGTCCCCATCCTTGGTGGGGAAAAACAAACCCACCAACGTATGGGTAGGTAACATCCATGAATAAGTACAAGTCAATGGTATATTTACACGGTTTATTGGATGGGACGTTTAGCAAGATGGCAAGATATAGCTAAAAAGGTCAACCACTGGGGGGGGGGGGGGGGGATGCATTGCTAGACGTCCCATACCTAAGTGGGTACGCTCAAATAAATTTAAAATGCATAGAATAGTGTACTTTTTTTTCATGATTTAATCGTGGAAACGTCTAGCAAGATAGCCTTGATCTGACCCAATTCGGTAATCCAAACGTGTCGCCTGGGGTGAAAATGTGTGAACCAGGGGTAAATTTGCTTTTAGAAATTCCTTATTTCAAGCCTTGCGGTATACTATACTCTATTTGGCTTCCTCTGGACTCTTTCAACGCTTGTTTGTATACGCCAGCGCCAAGTAGGCGCGCGCATTATGTGCTGCAATTTGTAGAATACCCAGTTACGTCACTGTCTCATGAAGGCCTAAAGATGGAGACTTTCATATAAGCCCAAATTTGCACACATGCATGACACATGATGAAAACAGGTAACAAATACTACCAAGAATTTACATATCCCATCTTTTTGGGGTCCCAATTTAAAAAATGTGACCCAATGTGCAATCGAGTATAAAACTTAATTGGCCCATAACGGACTGCGTTGACACTCATGGGCTTTTATCTGCTTGAGCACTGTTTTTTTACACATCCACAAAGAAAGAATAACAATTTAAGACCCAATTCAATATTCAGTTTTTTTTATTAACAAACATACAGCATTTTGAAATAATTTCTTTTAGTCATGTCTCAATACATTTTCTCTGATTTATCAACAACAGTCATCAAATATTATGATACTAAACCTACCCACCTTCACTTCAATACAGGTATATTAGACACTTGGGTATTATTTTGTCACCTGATTGAAAATTACATGGAAGTCAATGCCTGTCACTAAATGTGCTTCTAGCGCAAGTAAGTGTTCAGTACGAATACGATACAGTGTATAATGAGATAATTCCCCTGATGTAATGTAAAACTTAAAAAGGACTTAATTTCATGACCAGTGGCAGTGCCCCCCCCCCCCCCCCCCCCCCCCCCCCCATTTTTAAAAAAATAAAATAATATAATTGTATCGACATTGAATCAAATCGGCAATAGACCTTCCGGAATAGAAATGCTTTGCAATCGTCATACATAATTAACATAAATTCATGACTATTGACAATATTTCATGGTTATGACATTTTTAAAATAAAAGTGCTATATATATCAAAGAAGATATTTTTAATCTACGATATATACATGTATATTTGTCTGCTCCCCCCCCCCCCCCAAAAAAAAAATCAATTTAGTTAGGACCAAATTTGACATTTTAGCATAAAATAAGAAAACAAAATGTGCACGCATTTTCTTGCCAAATAGGTTAAACTAGACCAAATTTGACAATTTAGCATAAAACCGCCAAATGTTGTCACATATTTTCCTGCACTGCCTGGTGAAATTTCTGTCAGGCAGGTATTTTTTTGAGTTACCTGCCCGACTGGCTGGTTGAAAAAGAAGAAAAAAAACAGCTCTGGAAATTCATGAACAAAAGTTCCCTGCAATTTTTTTTTTTTTACACTTGTAGACATGGGTAACTTGTACAGACAGACATGTTGTACTAAATAGAGAATCTCCAACAACAAAAACAAAATTCTAGCTATATCAGCATCTCTCAAACTTGCATTCTGTGACTCAAATTTCAAAAACACAAATGTTAAGCAGGTTATTGAAAAAGATTGTCACCACGGTAACCAGTAAAAGTAAGGTTGTTACCACGGTAACTAGTAAAACTTCCAATGATAATAATATTATATGGAACCAAAAAGGAAAACATATCCTTATGACCTAGCCCTTTTTGACGGTCAACTGATATACACCACGGACCAAAATTCAGGCCCCTGCAACCAAACTGTGTCACAACCCATACTATAGTTTGAGAACTTCTTTAACCACTTCAATCATTTCCAGATTACACTTTAGAAATTCTTCAAATTCCACCCCAAATTATCTTTGCAAGGCCCCAAAAATTATTGTTTGCCCCAAACAAGGGGAAAAAGTGGGTGGGTCGATTTTGTTTTGTTTTCCTATAGACACTTTTGGAGTTCTATTCTAAAGCTTATCCGGATACTTTTATAGAAGAAAAAGACTACAACTTCGTTTCAATGACTTTACCCCTAACCCTGGCGGCCACTTTTTTCAGAGTGACCCATAATATCTCCCCCCCCCCCCCCGGATTTGAACCACAGACCTCCAGCACACAGGACTTGGGATTTCCAGTACACTACAGGTGTCAAGGCCCCGGTCAAGATAGGCTGGGGCCAGAATTTCTTCGAAAAACTTCCATATCGGGTGGAACAAACAGCCTGGCTTGATGGATTAGGGTTAATGTTCTTATACGTTTGTTTTAACCCTAACCCTACTATATACCACAATATACCACGACTGGGCACGTTGTACCACCCGGCGTGGAAGTTTTTCGATGAAAACATGGACCCAGCCCACATAGTTTGCGCAATATACTACGCAAACTATGCTTGGGAGCCGTGGTGTAGTGGGGAATTGTAAGCTCCATGTTCTGGAGGTCCCTGGATCAAATGCACCTCCTTTTGCACCTCCTTGGTGTTTACAAGGGAGGATATGGGTATAAATAAATAAAGTCTAGGGCAGATATAAACAAATCATTTAAAACATACATTTTTCATCATAAAAAGTATCTTTACAAAAAAGGCATTTTTTTATAGATTTTATGGATCGGCCATGTTTGGGCAAACAACCCTTTTTTTGCCAAACCCATTTGGGCTGATGTATTTTTTGATACAACTGAGAATGCAACTATTTATTATGAATCAATTATTAGCAGTTAACTTAGCCATAATAATAATATGCAGGATTTATATAGTGCACAAACATCAGAACCAGTCACTAGGTGCTTTACAATGGTTAAAATGGTACAAAATGATAAAAAGCATTATACAAGATATATAGCATATTCATATAATAACAAAACAAAATCAAATAAACTGTGGAAAACCAGTCAATAATAACATTAACATTTATCACATTTATAAAATGTCATGGTTCCCACTATAGAAAATGATAGCTATGTGGACTCGTACCTACAATTTGTTCAAAACCTATTGGGACACTATACATGCACATGAAATATCTTCCAAAATTAGTAAAAAGCTGCCAGTTGAAGGTATCATAGTCAAAACAAGTTTATGTAAAGACCCTCATCCCGCTCCCCCAAACCAATGTTGGAGCGTATATAGGCATACCACAGCCTTTTGCTTGACGATTTTTATGGACCAACATCGAGTTTAGGGGGAGGGACCACCGTTTTCACAGGACATGCAGGAAGTGCCCCAACCAGTTTTGAACATGATTGTAGGTAAAGTCAATACAAATCACTTTCTCATTAGGGATTTGGTACCACAGCATACATGTAGCATCATATTGAGGTGGTCTCGATGCTTCATCCAGAATGTAACACCTTATATTAGGTAGCTATATCGGCTGTTACACCACTGCAGAAAAACAGCTATTGTGCCAATTAACTTATATCAATACTTTTTATTTTAAGACCACATTAAAGAAAAGTCTTTATTTTACCTATTTCAGAACTTTCGTATTAATTTGGATATGTTTTTCTTTATTTTTTAAAATTCCCTAAATTTTTGGACATTCAAATATTTTCAGCCAAAATATAAGCTAAGTAGGAAACTGCTATGGGTCTGTCACTTTGGGGGGTAGTTAATAAACATAATACCTCCATTCTCTCACCACCTTTTGTAAATAAAAGTGTTTAATTTTTGAGAAAACTATTTTTTTAGGGATTTTTTCAAGAGAAAAGTTCAAATTGAAACAAAAAAAACTAGAAACACTTTAATGGAAAAAGCTGGAGAGAGAATCTTCTAAATTTAATTACCTTTCCTATTTAGTGTTTCTAGACAAAATACAATTTTGTTGTCATGTACTAACATTCCTACTCCATTCAATCCATATTATGATTTTAAAATTTGAAAAATGACAATGTATTTGCTCGATATTGTCCATTGCCCCATCTGGATCATCATCTTCATCACCTCCTTGAGTTTCCTTGGAATACCTGTCTTCCCTCATGCTGTTGCCTGCCCCTCTAAGCCATAATTACACTTCTGCTTCAGATACACTTTTAAATGTCTTCAAAATTGCTCCTGGATTTGGAAAACAAGGACAATTCAAAAGTGCAACTGCATTGTAAATTGTGAATAAATATTCATCAGTTCATTGAGTTCCACCTGAGGGGGGGGGGGGGGTACTCACCTAATATGGTATACAGGGATGTGCCGCTCTAATGGGTCGCTTATTTGCAGAAAATCCCTAAACATGGGGTATAATTTTGTGCTGGAAAAAACCTAATAAGGCCACATTTTGTTTGTTTGTTATGTTGTCCTCGACCGCCCTCCCCTATCTTTGGGGCCGTCCCATTTTTTTAAATTTATTTAATTTGTTTTTAAATACAACACTTTGTTTTTTTTTTTTTTTTTTTTTCAAATTCCAAAACATGGCCTTGGATGCCCCATATTTGGCCCAAAATAACTCGCATACATACCCCATGACCCATAACATAGCACTAATAACTTATACCTTGAGATCTTATTACTATAGTATTTTCATTTATCCTGATCAAAATTTTTATTGTTGAGAACCGTTTTCTGTGTAAAAATATTTAAAAATATTGAATAATTTATTTTCATTTATAAACATTTATTTTGAATTCAAGCAAATGAAATTACTGCTTTAGCATGGGGGTCATGGGTTAAGTGTAGGTTAATGCTTGGTTGGGGAGATGATCCTTGTAAAGCATGTAGCCAGCTGGGCTGGTGATACGGCCACGCCCCCATCAGGTGACAACAGGCAGCTCCTGGTAGATTAGTTCCCAAGTTTGTTGTGTAGGTTCTCTTGACGCCCATCAGACATCCAGATATTATTTGTTTCCCTTTTATTTATATGTTGATGTTGTTCTCTATGTTTGGGCTTTTATCTTACTTTTATGTCACTTTCATTGGCATCTTTAACCCCTGCCCAATTGTGTTTCTTGCATTATGCATATTTTCTGAGTTGCAGTGAACCAATTGATTGGCCTTTCAGAGCTCTTTTGTAGAGAGTTACCAGTTTGATTTCTAATCACTCGTTCATTAACCTTGTTAATGTCTGTTGGGCTATTGTTCACATTTGCTCTTATAACACAAAAAAACCCTCTTATGCATGTGACTTGGTAATAAAAGATGATAGATAAGCATGATGGATATATTAATATATGTTTTGAATGCATCTCAATATCTTTAATGCACTGGTTTACCATTTTTCCTTACCAGATCACATGAATATTTTTTTATTATTCTATTGTTATATAATATAACAAGCAATACATATCTTGCCATATTAAGTGATAATTTACAGAATTTAGGTATTCTTTAAATGTTAAACATGTTAAATGATGTTTATGAAGTCTCTGTTGTTTGACCTGAAGTCGGGGACTTCATATTGATTAATTGCTTGATATTCCCTTGAAATTAAACAAAAAATCGCCCATCCGCCCCTCCTCTCTGAGAACTAGGACAACATAACTTCTTCCTTTTTTTGGCCTAATGGGGTCACCTTTTACAAATGGGTCTATTTTCGCGAAAATTTCAGCAATTTTCCCGATAATTTGCGAAAATTGGGTCTATAATGAAGCAAAATCCTTAGAAATGGG
>CM069454.1:13740696-13880737 GCA_035610835.1 Ophiura sarsii | reverse complement strand
TGACGAAAAAAACCAGTTTGTGCCCCCCCCCCCCCCCCCCCCTAAAAAAAAGGGGTGAGAAAAAAATAAAATAGGAAAAAAAATGATTCTTTGCTTAAACGTCGCCGCCGGATAAAAGTTGAGATTGCGTCAACTCGTGCGCCGATATCCGTCGACGTCGGGCGATGCGCAACGACAGGAGTATGAACGGACCTTAACTCGTGCATCGATATCCGTCGACGCATTCTCTTAAATTGAAGAATGTTTAAGAAATTCACATCGGCTCTCAGAGAAATCGGCGACATTTATATGATACAACTTAACACGGCGTACATTAATTAACGTGACCACCCTCGCGCTGCGTCTCGTACTATTTCGCTGCGTGCTTATGCGGTAGAGACATTACCCAATGTCCTTCTCATAGACATAGAGCGTCCTTGGACGTTACTTCATGAAGGTTTCACAATACTAAATCAAATCTAGGTACGGCACCCTCTGAAGCATTATTCCCAAACTGGGCTGTTTCTATCTCGAAACGGGAGACCTCTTCTAGATTAAAGTTTAAAATTAGGGTATTTGTTACATGTTAGGCCTTAAAAAAAAAAAGTTTGTTTGCCCAAACAAGAGTTGAAAAAAGTGGGTCGGTAGGTCGATTACTTTTTCTGTAGGTCGATTACTTTTTCTTCTTTTTTTCTTCTTTTTTTTGGCTATGGCCACTTTTTGAGAAGAAAAAGACTATACAAGTTAATACACTTGAATCTTCTTTAAAACCCTACCTTCCTACACTCCGATTCACTAAAGCAAAAAACAATGTCCACGCGCATTCTATAGCATATATGATTCGATGACGTCATCAACAAAGCTGATATGTGTGTACAAAATCACTGCCCAGGTGAGCGTTACCAGGTAGCCGAGTAATTAGGGACGCGGCGCGGTGATTAGAGGTTCTGGGGGTCAATTCCAAGGGGTTTCACAGCGATTATTTGGTTTAAAATCATACTTTGTCCCCATCCCCCAGTTTCCACACCGTAGGAACATAGCCTGACTGGTTAGGGCTAATACATGTATTTTGTTTTTAATAGGGCAGCTGGCAGCCTGTAGTACAAACCTTCAGATAGTGGTAGGATCTTGGATTTGCATCTCCTTAGTGTTTTAAAGGGTGGATATGTGGGAATAAGTAAATAACAGGGCAGTGTAGTTGATTAGTTTGGCAAATTAAGATGAAAATATCATTTAATACATATATTTTTCAACATAAAACATTATTTTAAAAAAAAGAAATCTCAAAAAAAAAAAAAAAAAAAGGCATGGGGTTTTGAGATTTTATGGGTCGGTCGTGTTTGGGCAAACAAACCTTTTTTTTTTTTTAGGCCTTGTAGCGAATTAATAAATAGTGTGAATTTTGACAGACACATCAGCGTTCTTCAGTAGGTACAAAGAAATTGACGCAATGATGATTTTTTTTAAATATTTTAACCAAGACATTTGTGGTCAGGTCATTTCCGGTAGCTGACGCCATCATGTTAAAAGAACAATTGCGTGTGACCAGGAAAACCCAACTCGTACGTTTTGAAAAGGCTCTAGCTCAAAAAAATGCCCGTTACCCCCCCCCCCCCCCCCCCCCCCCCCCCCCCCCCCCCCCCCCCCATATATGAGTTGTTGAGTTGTAGTCATGGCTTTCATCTTTAGGTTGAAACCAAATTTCAAGATACCAGTTTTTTATAACATCGAGAAAAATCCATTTTTAAATTGTGCATTTCACGTGTAAACCTATGGGATAAGCATTTATAGTGGTGAGTACCCTGAATGAGTCAGTGTTAGAAGCTTAATCTCATACGAAGTTAATCTCGTACGAATCTTTAATATTGCATTTTGAGATTTACCACTTCACGGAATTACCAATATCCATAAGGAAAATCAATTTCAAGATCAACGTTGACTTTTTGGTACCAGTAGTCATTTAGTGGAACTCTGTTGAAATAGCGAGTTATGTTGTTGGTGAATTATTGGACAAGATAATGCAAAATCTGAATTAGTCAACATATGAGACTAATATACGTTTAGGTATATTATTATTAGCAGGGTGGAACTTCAGATTTTTTACAACTAGCCAGTCGGCAGGTAACTCACAGAATTTACCTGCCCGACAAAATTCCACCAGCCCAAGGTTTTTTTCATAATATTTTGCAGCAAAACAATTAAAGAGCAAGACTACTTTGAAACTACAATTGCATGTTTTTGTCTTTATTGTACGATGTTCCACTGTAACCCTAGCCCTTAACAACTCTCGTATTCATCATGTTCATCAATCCAATACTCCTTTTAATCTCCAACCTGATCTCCTCTATCATCATGACACACGATCATCTGATGATGAAATTACTCTGAACTGACTGTTATTAAACTTTGAGCTTCAAAAATGTTACCCGCCAGTCGACGGGTATCTTTGTATCTTCACCCGCCCGACATGAAAGTTACCCGCTATGGGCGGGCGGGCGGGTCTTATTTCCATCCCTGATTATTAGTCTCAGGTTAAAATGGCGCTAATAAGCAATCACACCACACCGTTACGGGCATTATGATCAATGACGGGGATCAATGACGTATCTCTTGGATCTCTCAGTCATAGCTGCAGAACATTATCATGATTATGTGTTCATTGGAAAAATGTAAAATTCATAAAAATCTGTTTTTATTTAGTAAAATAAAGTTCCGCTCGAGTGTTCCATTAATCTATTATCTGATTCATTGCGTTACTATATTATAGCATGAAAGTAACTTTCATGATTATAGTTACCAGGTTTATCAATTACTTGTGTTTCTCATAAGAAATCCAATTTCAAGGTCACCCATCGTTTACTTTTTAGTCACGCATTGGAGTCAATCGAAGAATAGAGTAGCCGAAGAGACGAGTTTTGCATACTAGTAATATCACATTAGGACGTCTGTATAGAACACACTGTTCACCAATTACGGGACAGGATTGGACAGTTGTTTTGTTTGAAATGTAAATGTCACTTACGGATGGTTATTGTGAATGTGCTTGATTTCAAAGTCATCCGTTACCAGCCTTGGTGGCGTGTATCGGAGGCTTGTAGCAGTTACAATATATTGAGTTACAAACAGACTGTTGTTGGAAATATTGCAAGATTGTGCAGTTCTAAGGGAATACAACATTTCGTCAAAAACATTTCGTCCAATAATCTTTAGTCCCGATTAATTTTGTCCAATAATGTATGTACAAAATTATTTTGTCCAATCATATTTCGTCCAAACGTTACTTAGTCCAAAATATTACCGGCCGGCCAAACCCATGATAAGTCAAATGTTTTTGTCCATTTTTTTTCGGCCAAATAATGTTCGTCCATTCTTCTCTTTTTTATCCAAATGATTTCCGTCCAATATAGTTTTGGGTCCAAAGGACACAAAGTGTATTTGACAAAACATTTTTGGACGAAATGTAATACACACAGGGCCCTATTGCATTACAGTTAAGATTTATAATCTTAAGTGAAGTTAGGAATAAGAGTTATTCTTAACTATTCTTAAGGCTGATTATTAAGAATTCTTCCTAAATTGAGCCAGGCGTCTGCAGACGACATTCCAAAATGTCACAAAATGTTTCAAAATTGTCAACAATTTTAAATTTCATAACCTCATTTGCAATCGCCATGTGAAAATACATTAAAATAAGTACAAAATGGTACAAACATGCCAAGTATTGATTCAGTAAACCTGAGATAGAATTTAAAAGATTTGCGAAGGTTTCTGAAAAATCTGTTTTGTATGGTAAAGCCAATAGTCGCCTGTACAACCCATGACAATTGAACTGAGACCATTGTACATGTATATAATTATTGTTAAAATGTATATGGAAATATTTGGATTCGTCTCAGTCCCGGGGTCTCAGGCGACATTCATTAACGAACATAACAAACATATATCGTTGGAAGCGAAAATCCTGTTCGACAAGAACGACGAAGGAACATCCGTCTATCAATCATGTATAAAATTCATGCAAATGATATAGCAATCCCAATTCCAGAACATATCCAACGTCAAACTACAACGACTACTAGACAATATCACCCAAAGAATTCCGACAAGTCGAAACATCCAAAAATGTGTATAAATACAGCTTTTTTGCAAATACAATATCAGAGTGGAACAACCTCCCTTCATCCGTCTTAGAGTCAAAAACCGTTGAATGTTTCAAAACCGGTGTAAATAAGCATGTAACGTAGATTAAGTTCATCTGGTCTGTTTCATCATTCGCCATTTTGTTTTTCTCAATTAGATGTTGCTCTAAGCAATTTTATTGAGTATTAATTTAGATAGATTAGATAGAGAGCATTCTTAATTTGTGCATACATGTATTATCAATTTTAAAATATTGTAGTTTTTCTGTTTGAACTTGGCTTTTTCTTTCGCTGGATTATGAAACAACCCGGTATGAGAACTCGACAAAGAAGCTTGTAACTCGCTTTCAGCTGTCAAAACAATAAAACAGGCATAAGTTTGATCCCTGGGCTTCAAGGTTTCTATATTAACGGTAAACACAGGATATCTGAATAAAAAGTCAGGAAATCATGGCCTCAATAAGTCCCCAGTGAGGGTGTAGGGGTATTCTACACAGCACAAGATCAAAATGGTTTTGTCGAGGGCATGCAAGAACTTTATATTCCAATACGTGTTACTATTCGAGGCTATACAGACCAAACATGGTTATTTCTTTAATCTGTTAAAGCATAGTTAAAGGTAGGTGTTTGTTCCGATCACTTAAAGGGACATTTTAAGTGGTGTTGAAAATTTTAAATGTTTAAAAATGTACTTCAGAATTCAAGATGAACATTAAAAATTGCCATTATGTTGTTTCTACTAACAAAAACACAGCAAAACTTGATTAAAACAATATCATCGCTATTTATTGAAAAACGCCCGCTATGCAAATATGGTTCGCGTTATGTATCACGCGTACTGCAGGGGGGATACTGTCGGACGTAAAATGCTCGTCGCGGCTCTACGAGCATTTTTGAATCGACGTTTTCTTGTACAAAGAGGGCTGATTTTTCTTAATCCTTATAGGTGTAAGTTCATACATGTAATACAATTATAAAAATATAGTAATCCCAGTTTTTATCATAATTGAGGGCGCAGCCTCCAACACTTCTCTAGTCTTAGTGCCCCTTTAACATTTTTTTCACATCAAGATATTTTGATATCAAAAGAAAACCCATATTTTTCTCATTATTTCTGTAAAATCTTAGGCGCATGGTAAAGTGCTATACAAAAGAAACTCATACACTTTGTTTAGGTCCTTTAGAGTAACTTTCGATTATTTTTTGACCAAACAGACTATATAGACATTTAGATGAATCTTTTCGGCACAATTTGAGACCAAAGTTGTCACCTAACAACAAAGACAAGCCAAAACAAACAAAGTGTATGACTTTCTTTTGTTGAGCACTTTATATGTTCCATTTAGACGTTATAGGCTGAAATGCAATGAATTACCGCCAAAAAGGTGGTTAACCACCCGGCTTGTTTGTGTACTACTTAATGGGCAAATTGCATGTCATCTTGTGCTTCTAAAATAAAAACCATTAGAGTTATGCAAATCAAACTTTAGAATATGACTAGTTGGTAGAATCACAACAGCTGAAAGTGAGTGACTGTATAATATAGTAAAGTTGATTAATACATAGGCCTACATGTACTTAGGCCTATCAACCATAACAAATTCAGTGTTAGAAACTCAATAACATTTGAAATTGAAAAATAAAATAAAAGTTGACCTTATCCCAAAAGGTGAGGAGGGAGGGCTACGAGATCGATCTTTTTAAAAGTGGCCTTATCAAAGTCGACTCTCTGATATGAATGTGACGTCTATTTAATACTTCAACTTATTTTGCTCTGCCTGGAAGTTATATTTAACTCCATGTATTTTGCCCTGCTTTAAATAACTAGCTCTGTATTGTTAATGGGTTTCACTGCGATAAATTGTTGCATACAACCACTTGTGAGTCATTTCATAACGCAAAGAAACCATTTGTAACACGATTATTTTAAAATTTTATATCGGTTTTATTCTATACTTGTGACATGATCACGCGATATGAGTCACATGTTGGCAGTCTTCCATATTGATATCCATCATTTTTAAATAAAACCGTTGTAAACGAGACAGTATGGTACAAACCCCACTAAAATTGAACTTCTTCTTTTTAAGTTACAACCATTTACCAACTGAGAAAAACAAGGTAAAACATAAGAATTTGTCACAGCTTTTTGTCTATACTCAAAATTAATATTCCCGACATCCGACTCATTCCGCTTGATGGCGTCACAATTTTCATTCGGCCTCCAAATGTGAAATCCGTTTAAAAGAGTATAAATACATCTTTGTATTTTTGAAGGACTACATTAACAAAACAGACGAAGAATAATCCTAATGACCACACACAATTTAAACTTTCATTTGTTAATATTAATGACTCTTTATTATGAGCATTTTATCCTGGTCTCGCGTCATAATCGCAAGCAAGGCATGAACTTGAAATACATTGTTTCGGCGTTATGCATTTAAAGGTGCATGTTCTATTTAATTGGTTCAACCCAAGGCTCCTGCGGGGGTCACTGACATATAATAACAATAATAATAATGTCAGATATTATGTTCAACATGTTTTTGTGAATGAGATTTATAAACCTACCCCATTGATATCCCAAACCAATAGTTGAGCTTTATACCATGCATGTTTTCTTTTGTATATTTCCTTGGCTACAGAAATAATGTGAGTGTATAATTTAATGCGCGTTATTTCGTTGAAGTCGTTATCAATTATTATTTATTGCCGTGTGATCTTCATAGCAAAATCATAGACGGTGAATGGCAAAATAAACCAGCGGTAATGGAAAGTGTTTGTTCTACACTTCTTTGGTTGGTTCTACATAAATGTACGATTTCCCCTAAACAACGCTTAAAACATGTTGACATACTGTCAGTGTCTAGTCCACTCTGTTGAAGTCAGTCCCGCAGTCAGAGTCTAAGCTCATATTCCAGTCCGGCGGGTGTCATAGTCAGAGTTAGAGTAAAAGTCCACCATAAACCGCTCCAATCAGAGTCCAACTCCAAGTCACTGGTAGACTCCGAGTCCATGCAGAAGAATATGTACGATTTCCCCCTAAACAACGCTTAACATGCTGACATACATTCAGTGTCTAGTACTCTAGTCCACTACATGTAGTCCAAGTCCGAGTCATCAGGAGGTCGAAACTGAGTTAAGAGTCACGGTCGAATCTTTGTCAAATTTAGGAGTTTTCTCCAGTTTTGCCACTTTTTGGTCAGACATAAAGGTGTTTTAACATCATTGAAGATTACTTGTATGATTTCGAAATTAAATGTGTTCCCCAACATGTTTAACATCAGGCAGAAGCTTTGAGACACACAATCAAATTGTAAACATCGATAATGTACGTGAAGCGCCATAGTCAAAACCTCCTTAGCAATTATGTAAACCATGTTAATATCAGTACCTTTTGCACATGTAATGTGGTTGTCATTATGTTATCGATCATAACACCAAGGAGGTTTTAAAAGTAGGACTTTTACGTCAATACGCCTGCCAATAAGTTGTGACTATTTCGTTTCAAATGACACGGTTGAGAGATACTCCTCTGTGGTAATTGGGGGATATGTGGGTAGGGTATCCAATGTTAATGCCGATAGATTCGTCAGTACATGTATATAAATTGTGTCTGTTATTGTAAAGAAATGATTGTCGAATTCAACACTTTTGACAAATGCCGAAAGTAAATCTCTGCTTTAACAATTTAGCTACATTACAATGAATACTGGCCATCAATCTAGTGGTAGTGCTGATGTGCGTACAACCGTGAATAATAAAAAACAACTTAATAAAAAAGAAACGTATTTTAATAACGTTTATAATACTCCTGCACCATTTATGGCCATGAACCTTACCGTCTTTGTTCATAGCCACCCGTATATTATGTACGAGATAATAAAAAATATATAGTCATCCACATTTTGTTACCGACATTTCTGTGGAAATAGAATTTTCTTTTATTATTTTTAGCCGTAGAATATATTCTGGTCTTTTTTATAATAATATAATATAATCCACTTTGTTTTAGTACATATTTGATGATTCACGAACAATCCACAATGATCTCGTTATTTTGGATATCATGTGGCGCTTTGTTCTTGTTGTCATCTGTTGCAATCTCTTTGTCATGTGATAATGATGAAAGAGGTCTTTTCAATTGCTCCGGTTCCTCATTATCATCCACGTTCAACAGCTGTTGTTCTTCACTGATTATTTCATTATTATCACCATCAAAAGAGGGCGTAACAGCCTGTTGTTCCTGCAACAATTCCGCTGTCCGCTCCTCGTGATGAGGTGAAGTAGGTAATGAGATTGCTTCAGAATTATCTTGTTCTTCCGGTGGCTGTTGCGGGTCTGGTGGCTCAGATTGTACATTGAGTGGCTCATGGTCCTGTAATAATTCCGTACTTTCCTGAGGCGAAGAAGATGTAACCTCCGATTGATCTTGATCTTCGGATTCGGATTCTTCCATCTCATTGACCTCCTCGATTTGCGAAAGAGGCGCGTGTATTCCGTTATAGTTATTATAATTATCCAGAAATAATTGGTTCTCCAGTGGCTGACAAATTGGTTGTTCGAATTGGAGGTGGTCATCCACGTCTGCCACGTCTTCAGGTGGTGGAGACTGTTCTTGACATTCTCCTTCGTTAATGTCTCGTAATTCCATGCTTTCTGCTGGGGACACTTTGTTATTCTCTTCATGATGATTTTCTGGTGACAACAACGCATGATTCTCGGGAACAGATAGAGCGCTCTGTGGTTGATCCTCAGACGGTTCAGATACCTCTGCTATATCCTCAGCCTTGAACAGTTTGGCGTAAGTCTCACTAGATTTTCTCGAGTTGAGACTACCCTTGCTGCAAGTACTACTTGCGTATGTGTCTTTAGTAGAATACGACGTTGTTGATCCATTGTAGCGCGAGTTGGTGTGGTTGTTAGTAGCGGGAAACTTGATCTGCGAGTCATAATCTCGGCTTCCAAATGATCCGATACAAGTTGTATTCCACCTAGCACAAGAAAGAATAGTTTTGAACGCTCTTCTGAACTCTCTGTTCATAAGAGCATATACTAATGGGTTGATCAATGAGTTAATATAACCCAGCCACAAGACAATGTTATAGAAAAGATCGCTAATGTTCCAATTGCACAGTGGTCCAAATGTAAACATTGTAAAATAGGGTACCCAACAGACCACGAAGGATCCCATCACTACAGCGATGATCTTTACCGCTTTGTGTTCGTCCACGACATTCTTATGATTATTATTTGTGTTCTCCTGCTTCTCCTGCGCCGACAAAGAGTTGCCAGATTTAGTAGGGGTTCGTACGGACGGAGCTATTGGTTTGACCATTACTCTTTGAATAGCCTTGGCCTGGTGGTACGCGATAGTCACAATACGTGCGTAAACAAACAACATGAGAATTAAAGGCAGGAAGAATAGAAGTATACATCAAATAGCGCGTAGGCCATATTCCATGTTAGAATGCATTGTGTGGGATGGTTGTAGTTTTGCACAGAACCATCCGCGGTATTCCATCCGAGATGAAGAGGTAGAAATGACACGCCTAACGAAACGACCCAGACCACCACTATGATCGTGGTGGCCTTACGATGGTTCATCTTACGTTGATAAGCGTAGGGCCTTGTGATGGCAAAATATCGTTCCAGACTGATCACTAATAAATGCAAAATCGATGAGGTACAGAACATGACATCACAAGAGATGTAGATATTACAGAAGACAACACTGAACGGCCATTCTGACGATATCGTATAAATTGCACTCCACGGTAAAACGGTGATCCCCAAAAGTAAATCGGCAATGGCTAAAGAGACTAGAAAAGTATAGGTCACAGTCCGCAATCTTTTGCTGACTATCGGCGATAAAACCACTAGTATGTTCCCCCCTACGGTCAGTATAATGATAAGACTCAAGGCAGCAGCTACAAAGGCCGTAACCGCCGGTGAATGCGGTGGCACCTTATCGCCTCCGCCATCAGGCATTTCTGTAAGTGTGGCGTTTTCTGTAGTAAGTGTTACTAATTCCTCGATAATCATTGTTCCCACTATTGTCGTTGGCATATTCAGGTCGATAATCTCCGCAGCCACCAGATCTCCTTTGATCCCCGTAGCACTTGCGGCGGCGGCAGCGTCATTCGCGCCGCCAGCAACCCCAATACCCTCCGCCAGTGTAACGGGCTCAGTCATGTTCCAAAATGCAGTAGTTGATCGCAGCAACGATTCTCATATGTTCCGATCAAGAATTTCATTCCACGCCACTGCTATATATAGGCAAAAAGTTGGGTTAAAATTTCGTCGACTTTCAACTTCATTTAATACAGCTACATTGGCTAAGTCGTTGCTTTCGGCATCGAAACTTGTAAGAAAACATTCTGCATAAAGCAAACCGTCAGATTGTGTTTCGTTATGTTGTAAAGTGGTAGTTCCGCCTTAGCGACACGTTGCTGCTACTATATGGACGGGTTTATTTGTGATAAAGCTTTACAGATATATTGAAACCCTTCTGAATGCTAAGCAAACCTACCCACGCGTGTGCCACTACCAGTCACTGATATTATTAACAGGGACGAGTCACGTGATAAATCAAACCAGGCACGGCTGATTGCAGAAGCCTGGCAAACCATTTCAACCCTGATTTCAACGGTCTAGGTTAAGCCTGCCCTCTTGTGACAATGAATTATTAGAGATACTCTTATTAAAGGAACACTGGCGACTTAGTAACGTCGTGTTATAGCGATACGATAGTTCCCAGCTGTTTTTATATAGTGATTGTATTTGACATGTTCAGGAGAATGTCAGTTGTATTATAAATATTGTGTTCATTTATTGCGTTGAAAAAATAAACAAAAAAGGCTTATTGCACTTTTGGCTTTATTTTAAATTAATCAGCTTTGAACGATATTTCTCAATTTTATAACTGAAAGCGAATAATCATGTTTCCATAGAGTGTACATGGGTGATTTTTTAAGGGAGCAAACATAAACATATGATGCAAATGACTTGTTCGACAACTCTTATTTGTTTTCCCATTATATTCGATTTTTTCAGAGTTCCCCCAAGCCAAGAGTCTGAACCCCACTAAACACTATAACATAACCCTGAGTACTCTCTTACTATACATAATAATATAGCGCTCTTACCCCCCCCCCCCCCCCCCCCCCCCCCCCCCCCCCCCCCCCCCCCCGTACCACAGCACTTAACAAATTAGAACATAACACAATGAAAACATAAGTAAACATCACTTGCACTATGACAGTGGAATACATTAGTTATAAACATCTATTGAGTCAGGGATGAGGCATATCTGATGTGTCACGGTAAATTGTTACATAAAATGGACTTGAGTTTTAAAAACCCTTGGCGTGTAGTTCTCGATTTAGTGAAACTCTTATGATAATATTTAGATAATCGGGGATTTTTTCTCCAAAAAACAAGAAGGTATTTCATTTTACGTTTAGTTATTCTTCCTACTCATCAATTGAAATGCATATTACAAACAAGACCGGGTTGCGATTATTTTTTTCGTACATCAGTTTAACCAAAATCAGTTCATTTGTTTAAAAATGTACAAAAATCATTTTATTCAGTGAAGTTCGCTTTATTTCGTATTAAAACGGAATAATAAATTTGGTTAAAATGATGTACGAAAAAAATAATCGCGACCGGGTTCAATTCCTCGCCGGTGAATGTCCTTGCTTATTTTTCGTTTGGACATTCTCCGATGTTTGTTGTTGTTATATTTTCTATTGTAAAACACCGTAGGTTGGTAAACTGCTTTATAATTTGATTTATTCAGTTTCCTCTTGTATCACAATAATGCGATCCCTACCGACGTGTTTTGCCACTTGTATTATGTTAATGTGTAATGTGTAGATTGTAAAACCCTGTCGTTTACCAGCAAGACCGTGGCAAAGCGCCTTGCTAGTGATCAGGAGACCAGTGTTCGATTCCCCGCCGGTGAATGTCCTTGCTTATTTTTCGTTGGGACATTCTCCGGTGGTTGTTAATATTTGTTGTTATATTTCCTATTGTAAAATATCGTAGGTTGGTAAACTGCTCTATATTTTATTATATATAATATAAAATAATATATAATATAAAGCTTATTATTGATTATTATTAATATAAGCAGGACTTTCCTAATAAAAGTCATTACCACTAGTACCAGTAACTTCCTGTCAACGATATTAACCGACACTACTTAATATAATGTAATACATTTGTTTAGTAATATAGGTTGAGATAATCAGATAGTAGGCCTAAGCAACAAAATGTTTGTTTATCCGTAGGAGGATGGTAATGCAAATAGGTCGGAATTTGTTCTTGTTAGCGATTATATCTTAGTCCAGGGGTGGGCAACCTACGGCCCGCCAGTGGATTTTTTTTTTGTGGCCCGCGAGATGTCTTAAGAAAAAGGGGGACAAATCAATCTTACATCATCACAAAAAAACGAGCTAGCTTTAGCATTTATCGGCACAAATTATGTTGCTCAACGTGCGTAGGTCTATATTCCCCATTAATTGTCATCTGCACTGTATTAAGATGACGAAGATATATTATTAAGCAAACACACCTATTGCTTGAAAGTCTTCGGAATCAAAGGTTTGAAATCAGCAGCAGGTCATTGCTAAAAACTTTGGTTAGGTGCGGCCCGGTCAATTTTTCACTCCTTATATCTGGCCCATTCATTCAAAAAGCGGGTTGCCCAACCCAACCCCTGTCGTAAAATTAAATACTTTAGTACCTTCATGTATTTTTGGAGAAAAATCATATTAATATTATAATAAGAGATTCACTAAACCGAGAACTTGTCTCGCTACACCGCCAAGGGTTTTTAAAACTCAAGTCTATTTTTATGGAACAATTTACCGTGACACATCAGATATGCCTCATCCATGACTCAATTTATGAAGATATTTAAAACTAATGTATTCCACTGTCATAGTGCAAGTGGTGTTTACCATTGTTTTCATAGTGTTATGTTTAAGTAATTTGAAGATGGGTAATTTCTTAAGACCTACTGTTTGGAGAAAATCAGTTTTTCGTCACAAATGCGCTCCGAAGCCTCCGTTTTTTGAGACCCTGGATGGCACACCCCTACCCACAAATAAGTTGAGTGCCCCCCCCTGCCCCCCCCCCCCCCCCCCCCCCCCCCCCCCCCCACCTGTGACTTCCTGTGAATATACATTATAGCTCTATTGTTTTATCTGATAATCATCTAGCGCTACCATTATTGTTTCAAACACTGACGGTACTACCCCTTTAAATCTTTGTTGAAACTAACATACTTCCGTTGACCTTAGAACAAAAGGTTGAGTTGAAAAGGAGGTTTGAAATAAATACCCTTGGGCAACTTTGTCAAGTTGTTAGCTATACAGTACATGCCTATATACTTATATACACCCGGAAAAGCCCGGGAAAAAAGGTACGTTGCCAAATGTCAGGGTCATGGGCAAAGAAGATTTTAAGGTCTTCCCACAATGCATTGCGCGAACGCCAACCAACTAAAGCTTTTTTACACGATGCATGTCATTTATTCATTGATGTACACTAGAAACCAGGCGCGGCGCTACAGGGAAATTGCCCCCTATGATTTGCAAAACAAAACAAAAAAGGAGAAAAAGAAAGAAGAAAAAAGAAAGAGAAAGAAAAAAGAAGAAAGAAGAAAGAAGAAAGGATATAGCACAAATAAATGTAAAGTCGAATACCTTTCGTAGGAAATATCATGCCTATGAGCACATGTTATGTCTTCAAAAAGCGTATCATTGGAGAACACCAGGGGCGAACCCAGCGTCTTGTGTTGAGGGGGGGGCGCCAAATATTTGAGTCCTAGCACCAATGGCGTGGGGTCCAGGGGCCCGCCTAAGGGCCCCGGTGGGGTCAAGGGGCAACGCCCCTGCGGGGGTTAAGGGGGCCCCTTGAAGCTGTCGGATTTTAGCGTGTCTGAATGGCCTAGAAACGCTCTCCTTGCATTAAAAAATGACATAATTGTGCATAAAACTTGAACTTGATTAGAGACAAAATAAACGAGAGACACCAATGAATAACCAAATAGAAACATGATAATATAGTATTATCAACATTTAATCACACAAACTTAAAACAGTCGACAATCATGGTTGTACCCTTCATCAAAAATACTGCACGTTGACATATGCCTATTCGATCCGCATAACCTCAATATATGACGACACATTTCGAAATAATAGTCATCAATATGCGACAACCATTTTTGTTTCCGGGTTGGTGGGTAAAGTTGTTGTTTTTCCTGGATAGTGGGCAATTTTTTTTTTTTAGAAAGCTTCCATGCCCAACCCTCCTGAGTATATAATGGTGCGTCCCTAAAATGAGTAAAGTTCACCATCTCGTTGTATTAAGGACAAATAAAAAATCACTAGTTTCTAATCCTACCTTTTGGAAAAAAGGAGGATGTCGACTCTTTAAAAATAACAATGCGAAATCCCCCATTACTAGCATATTGAGCCTGCTTTAAAATGCTCATTGTACTAAAACAATTCTAGTACTGATGTATCAGCTTCTTAAATATTCTAACATAGTTGTGAATGAAATAAAGAAGAAAATGAACTTGTCAGAATTCCTAGAAAGAACGCGCGTTGAAGAAACTACTTTATTTTTGTGCTTGGCCTAATATCATTAATGTTACAACAACGAAATGGGTGTTCGGTACAAAATGTTTATGTTGGAATTACTGTTACTGGTATGCCTCAGGGTCATCTATTCCCAACACGTATAGCCTACAGGGGACTACATTCTAACATGCATCTTATGCTATACCCTATTTGACTAGAAAAAAATACCAAAAATGTGTTGGTATTTTTCTTTAGGTTTGGTTCCAATTTTCCCTCTAAGCCTATGCCTAGACATCATCTTTTACAAAAATAACTTAACTGTAGGCCTTGAGCTACTGTTTTGGCGTTCAACAAGTAAATTAAATAAAGAAAATGCTTACCTTTACGATTATCGTGTGTCAGCATATTATACGCACATGCATGTGGTATCTGACTCCCGTATTCACAGCCCGTGTTTTCAGCGCGACTTTTGAAATAAAATCACAGCCCGTCTCCCTTCAAACTTTAAGCCAATCATTGTGGCGTTTGCACACCAACTTGTTATAATATTTATACGCATTTACCCTTACAGTTTTTTACACAAATAAATAGTAAATTATACTGTATCGAAAGAGAAGGGGTAGAAAGGAAGGCGGAAAATAATTTAAGCCGTTTTCTACGAAAAAAGGGACTAGAGTAGGCTTATGATTAGAGCATGTGACCATCCAATCCATCAGTGAGAAAATATCAGAAAATGATAAAATATCCTGAGAAGTGAACTTTCTGTTGTGTGAACATAGAATTTCACTAGCAAATATTAATGACCAATATCATTCATTTTCTCCGGGCTTGATAAATGCCCCCGAACCTAACCCAAAGCAAAAGTAGCTACTCAGGAAAGAAAATAAGGACACAGACAAATTTGCATGGTCATCGAGCGAAAATCTCAAAAAAGGTATATATTCTAAAACATGGTAAAGTTACTTTTGAAAGCTGTTAATACGAAGAAAAAGCGGGCCCCGAACTCCACGCCGCGTCGATTAGGCGCTACGCACGTAGTTATTCCGCCGTATTTAAGACGAACCTGGATCTGCTAATACTGTTTCGCCGACATTATGCCTTTCGTCTCTGTTGCTGTGCCAACCTTACTCCCTCCCCGGTGGCGTGTCCGAAGAGGGAAGGGGCGAGGGAGGGGAGGGATGGCCATTGGCCACGCCCACCTCTGCTATCACTCGGTTGAAACAGGACCCATTCGATTAAATAGCTTCTAAGGCAATTTGTGAAACGAATTTATCGCGTCGGTTTAGGGAATAACATGTCCATCGCCCGCCCCCCCCCCCCCCCCCCCCCCCCTCCCCCGCTCTCAAGTTTTCAAGGCTGACTGCAATTGTTTTAGGGGCAACTATTTTTGTGTGGACAGACTGGACAAATTTGTGTGAAAGTCAAATTGGTTAAATTGCAAGCTTGCCCCCCCCCCCCCCCCCACCTTAGATGAGAAATCCTGGTAAGGCTGTCCCTCTCCTTTTCTCTCCCCTTCTCCTTTTCTCTCCCCCCTTCTCCCTTTCCCTCCCCTTTCCCTCCTCTCTCCCTTCTTCTTCTTCTTTTTTTTTTTAGGGAGGGGGGGGGGGGGGGGGGCGCACGCCCCCATCGCCCCCCCTGGGTTCGCCGATGAACACATCCATCCGAAATGTTCCGATCAAGTGTATGACTCATGGACGTCGGTCCAAGATATCCAAAATCATGGTCGGAAAATAAATAAACAACGAACCAAAAGCGTAAAAATGCTGCATAAAATAGCTTCATCGTAATGACAATTTCTTTCAAATTAGCTCCCATTCGACATGTTCGACCTTACCCCGCGAAACAGTATTACAATATTACATTGTTAACCATTTAGGGGAGGAGGGGGCAACTGGTCCGTTTAAGCATATTTCATGATATAAAAGCTTAAAGCTCGTGTAAATATTTATGGAATTGCTATAAAAATATCACCCATGTAACTGTTTACATATAACATATAATCAATGTTAAAAAATATCCAAACAAAAGGCCAATTACCACTAACTAAAAACTTTACTTGGCACGGACCAGTTATACCCCATCATTGAGGCAACTGGTCCTATATGTTCCAACGGTTAGAATACACAGAGATCATTGATTGACAACACGGTAACTAGGCAAATATTTTCTTTACAAACTAATTTCCATATTATTTAACGTGTAAAAAGGATACAGGTCTCACGAAACCCATGTTTTATACAGTTTTCGTGGTAAACGTGTAAAAACCAGTAATACTAAATTGTGCACAAAGCAAGCGCAATTTTCGACTGCACGTTTATTAGATAAAACGGTATGAACCTAGTTAAATGGTTACATGGTTGTGATATTCAGACACCCCATACATTTGTCTATACCCCTTTCTTTAATGATTTTATTTACTTCATATAATCATCATTTAGTACTTATAATAAACCATCTTGATTTTTAGCCAGCTTTTCATGTTACAGGGGAAGTTAGTCAATATTACAATGATGACCCAACGGTTAATATACACAAAAAGCAGTGGATAAAATACATAAATCATGATATTTCGTCATAGCAAATATCTTTACAGACACCATTTAAAATACAATAAAGATGTGATTCATAATACCGAGGTTTTAAACCATTCTACAGCAATTTCATGTCATATTGTAATCCTTCAATATCAGAAATAGTGGTATTAGACCCAAAATGCCCCAAAATGTCTAAGAACTAGAAAGAATGTGAATTATTTCATATTCTATTCACATTTCAATACCGAGTCATGTTTTATAGACACTAACAACTAATTTTCAAAATTAATTTTACAATTTTGATTAAGTTTTTGCAGGCGACCAGTTGCCCCATACCCTGGCCCTTCGGACCACTTGCCCCAACAAATGACGTAGCACTTTGACGATATGAAACACCATTCAAACACGCCTGTGACGTAATAAATGTTACGCCAAAATGTTTTAAAACATACCACCATTTGTCAAAACAATCAATAACTCCAATACATTTCAGAAAAAAGGCAAAACTGCATTTTTGTCTTTAGCCATTACACAGATTTCTGTAGGCAGCGAGTATCTTTGAATATTACGGCTTTCGGGTCCTAGACAAGTGTCTTTAGATAAAATAAGAAATGGTGTACTTTGTTATTTGCAAATTCATAAACTAATAACTCTACCAAATGAATACCCGTCATAATGATTTAAGTTGAAGCATTCTTTAAATGATAATATTGATCCAATTATCACCACCAATGTCCCAAGTTAGCAACGTCATTTTACGGTCATTTCAACCACAACCTATGGTTTTAATCATATTTCGGAAAATCCCTAAGCACACTACAATATAGCACCCATCAAATGCAATATGCACCTAGAATCTTAAGACGAATGTACTGCATGTATATATTTACTGTTGCATATCTGTCAATCATATAAAGTACATTAAACATGATCTAAACCCATCTTCATATATCGCCCATACTATCTGTAAATTTTCATCAGTCACTCAAGGAGTTGGCTTCAAAGATGTGGAGAAAAATCACATGTGTAAATACCCTAAAGTTCCAAATGTTTTGGATTGTAGAAGGTAAGGATATATGTCAAGTATCAACCAAAGTCGTACTGTTCAAAAGAAAGCAGTATGCCCATACAATTACAAAATCCTTCATTTCGGACCACTTGCCCCACGGTCCAGTTGCCCCACATTCCCCTAACTTTGATCAAGAAAATAACAGTATAATTATGCATAACTTCTTTTTCCCATATAAAGAATTAGGTGTATAACTTTGATAAAAAGCCAATATTGAAGTGATGGCTTTTCAATAAAATATCGGTCAAAAGTACACACCAAATCACACCAAATGGGTTTGAAAATTGAAACAATTTCGAACGATGAGGGGGGTACATCCCCCCTTAAGGTGGCTCTATTGGCCGATGAAAAATTTAGATTTCCTTTAAAATCTAATATGTTCTAGCCCTTGGTCTAACGATTCTGTCTTAGTCCTAATTAAGAAATGTTTAAACATTTTAATTAGTGAGCCTAATTAATTATGCAAATGGAAATTAGACAAAAGCTAACATACGTTTTTAGCTCTTCAAGTGTTCTACCCATGTACCAAGTCACAGCATCACAGCTCATCTCATTAGTCCACAAACTTTACTTTGCATATTTCATGCATACATAATTAGCCATAATTAGGACATTTCATGGCAACTGGAATTGGAAAAAATAAAGAAAATAAAAAGAAAGTTGTTGCCAAAGATGTTGGTATTATGCCTCTTTGACCTACCATATCTCGGCAACCGAATGTCCGATTGAAATAAAATTTTCAGTTCCAGAATTGATAAACCAAGGGCTAGAACATATTAGATTTTAAAGGAAATCTAAAATTTTCATCAGCCAATAGAGCCACCTTAAACTCTCCCAAACCGCGCTAGCGCGAAACCCGGTGCTTCGCACATTCATTAACGTACAACATAATATATTTTAACTTTTGGACGGGCAACATTTTGCCCCCTATCAAAATCCCCTGGCGCCGCCCCTGCCTAAGACTTTAGGAGTTCCAACTATGAACTCGCTATGAAGCCAGGGGTGTGTGTATGGGAACCGAGACTAACTGGAGACCAGGATTAGGGCATTTTGCTAAAACGCAATGCATTGTGGTGGCCGTCTTCTTTGGGTCATGCATTCATGGGTATGGGGGAGTCGGGCGCGTTATTAATGTGTGGGGGTGTAAAGTGAACCATGCATGGCCGCAAATAGAATCATAAACAAAATATACAAACGTGTAGAAATCGTGGGTAAAATCATACTGAAAACGATATCAGAAAAAGAGCATATTGAATATTGAAACAAACCACCTATAAGCCATGCATATTATTATCTATAGCCGTTGTGACAAAGGGTTTATTTAAATATTGAATTGGCTGTATAACACAAACCGAGGTCGCATAATGCAAACTTTTTACATTTGAAATGACGGGCCAGACGGAGAGTAAACTTGCAGTCTGTAAACATGTCGAGAAAATACAATAGAATTTTTCAAAACATACGATTAAGATATTGTTGGGCAGGCCTACATTTTGTAAGCAGGGATGTAAGTTGTCAGGCTTTTTGCCTGATTTCTCTCTTTTTCGGGCCTATTGTACATTTTAAATAAAGTATAGCACATTCAAAATTATAGGGTTTTCAGGGTTTTTTTCAGGCCCTCTGTGAAGATCTCTTCTCTGTGTAATAATAAATGACCATACAGTAATAGCTATACCGTGTAGGGGAATATGGGGCAACTGGTCCGTGGGGCAAGTGGTCCGAAATGAAGGATTTTGTAATTGTATGGGCATACTGCTTTCTTTTGAACAGTACGACTTTTGTTGAAACTTGACATATATCCTTACCTTCTACAATCCAAAACATTTGGAACTTTAGGGATTTACATATGTGATATTCTCCCGATCTTTGAAGCCACCTCCTTGAGTGACTGATTGAAACTTAATTCACAGATAGTATATGGGCGATATATGATGGGTTTAGATCATGTTTAATGTACTTCATATGATTGACAGATGCAACAGTAAACATACATGCAGTACAGTCGTCTTAAGGGACGCACCATTAGATTTTCAGGGGGGGGGGGGGGTAGGAAGTTTTGTTCGGGGGTGAATTTTTGTTTTTTTAGCGTCGTAAGGGGTGTTTGTTTGTTTTTGCGCCGGTTTTTTTTTTTTTAATGTATTCATTCATATTGAGTTGGGTGGGGTAGATTTTTTTGATTTATTTTTACTCATCATGGGGGGAATTTTTTTTTTGTTGGCCTGCATAGAGGGGGAATTTTTTTCTTCTTCCGAAAACTTCCTACCCCCCCCCCCCCCCCCTGAAAATCTAATGGTGCGTCCCTAATATGCTAGGTGCATATTACATTTGATGGGTGCTATAATTATTGTAGTGTGCTTAGGGACTTTCCGAAATATGATTAAAACCATAGGTTGTGGTTGAAATGACCGTAAAATGGCGCATATTGCTAACATGGGACATTGGTAGTTTGGATTTGCGATCAATATTATCATTTAAAGAATGCTTCAACTTAAATCATTATCACGGGTATTTATTTGGTAGAGTTATTAGTTTATGAATTTGCAAATAACAAAGTACACCATTTCTTATTTTATCTAAAGACACTCGTCTACTTGTAGGACCCGAAAGCCGTAATATTTGCGAATTCAAAGATACTCGCTGGCTGCAGAAATCTGTGTAATGGCTAAAAACAAAAATGCAGTTTTGACTTTTTTTCTGAAATGTATTGGAGTTATTGATTATTATGACAAATGGTGGTATGTTTTAAAACATTTTGAAAATGGCGTAAAATTTATTACGTCACAGGCGTGTTTGAATAATGTTTCATCTCGACAAAGTGCGAAGTAATTTGTTAGGGCAAGTGGTCCGAAGGGGTATGGGCAACTGGTCCGCCTGCAAAAACTTAATGCAAATTGTAAAATTCATTTTGAAAATTAGTTGTTAGTTTCAATAAAACATGACTCGGTATTGAAATGTGAATAGATTATGAAATAATTCACATTCTTTCTAGTTCTTAGACATTTTGGGGCATTTTGGGTATGATTTATTTATTTTATCCACTGCTTTTATGTATATTAACCGTTGGGTCATCATTGTCATATTGACTAACTTCCCTGTAACATGAAAAGCTGGCTAAATATCAAGATGGTTTATTATAAGTACTAAATGATGATTATATGAAGTAAATAAAATCATTAAAGAAAGGGGTATATATAGACAAATGTATGGGGCATCTGAATATCACAACCATGTAACCATTTAACTAGGTTCATACTGTTTTATCCAATAAATGTGCAGTCAAAAATTTCGCTTGCTTTGCACACCATTAGTATACTGCTATTTACACGTTAACCACGAAACTGTATAAAACATGGGTTTCATGAGACATCCTTTTTATGATATTAAATAACATGGAAATGTGTTTGTAAAGAAAATACTGCCTAGTTTCCGTGTTGTCATTCACTGATTTCTGTGTATTCTAACCGTTGGAACATATAGGACCAGTTACCCCAATGATGGGGTAACTGGTCCGTGCCAGGTAATGTTGTCAGTTAGTGGTAATTGGCCTTTTCTTTAGATCTTTTGTAACATTGATTATATGTTATATGTAAATACGTTACATGGGTGATTTTTTCAGAGCAATTCCATAAATATTTACACGAGCTTTAATCTATGAAATATGCTTATCCGGACCAGTTGCCCCAACCTCCCCTATATCATTGCAAAGAAATTTGATGGTGCCGCCACTGATATCGACCCGTTTAGACTGAGGTACTGCATGTTTAAAACTATATGATTGATTTTCTCTTTGATTATTCTTTACCATCATAGTTGATATCATCAAAGTCAGCAAATGAATTGAAAGTAATTAAAAATCATTTTCAAGGAGAAAATACTAAATAAAGATCAAATACATAATTAAATATATTGCAATTCTAAGAATCAATTGTGAGGCGGTCATATTCTAAGTGAATGAAATGATTATTTGACTTGGTATGTTGTGACGTGTACGGTGTTTTATTATACGTGTAGACCTATATACAGTTAATAAAATCATTAAAATGTCACAAAAATCATGTTAAAATGGCTCAAATAGGTTATTTTCAATTGCTTGAGGAATAACCCTTGATAATTGATGTGGAAACTAATGTACAAAACATTAGGTCTGTTTATATATAGACATGGTATGACTAATTCCAACGTTAACCTATGACAATGTTTGTTTACGAGGAATGGGTTCAAGAACTTGATACTTTTACAACGAAACTAGGGCACAGAACGCGAAATTGGACCATGATAGTTAATGAAGAGAGTTTCCATTTAATTATGGGGTGTTTTGGTGAATAATTAAAGTTTAGTTTGAGGCCAGGAACACTTTAGGATGTCCCTAAAAAGAATGAAAGTGTTACCTGTTCATAACTGTTCTTTATTTGGCATTGATTTCCACTGTACAAATGAGCTACCAAACAAATGATTTAGTTAGCTTTGAGTCGAAATTGTTTTTGTATTTGCTCGGTTTCATCAATACACGATATTTTTATCACCAGTGAATATTTTAACCCCCTCCCTGCCAGAAGGCTTCCCCCTCATGATGCCCCCACCCCCAATAAAATGACAAACTCTTTTTATATATAATACAAACATAATTCGGTGATGCACCCCTTCCTGATCACAGGCCACCCCCCCCCCCCCCCCCCTGCCGCCCGCCGCCCGCCCCCCTCACATTTCGCTTATTTTTTAGCCGAGTACTTGCACTTATTTTGAAGATGAACTATAGATTAAATAAGTTTTTAAATACTGAATACAAAAACAAGTTCATGGTTAAATGCACGTAACAAGGTCAAAGGGCCGTTTCGTGCACAATTTCCTTTGGATTCATACCGGGGGGGTGGGCGGTACTCAGATTTGGTTTGGTCGGGGTATGCCGCTGGAGATTCAAAACCCCTACCCATTTCTAAGGGTGATTTTGGTTAGGGGTTTTGCTTCATTTTAGACCAAATTATCGGGAAAAAGACCTAATTTTTGCAAATTTTCGCGAAAATAGACCCATGTCTAAGGTTTTTCAGTTGAAACGCCTACCAATGGCGAAGGATGTCTCACCCGGGGATTCATACTGTAGTGCAGGCCTATTCATCAATTATGGTTTGGTGTAGGCCTATACCCTCGAAGTTAGACATATCAAATCGTGACCTATCGACGTGTTAGATTAATTTTGGGTTTTTAATATGAGTATTAATATCGTATTCGATATCGTGTAGCTTTTAGTTTCGGACATGACAAATTATTACAACGGAAACATCAACCATATCTTGAACACGTTCGTCACTTGATGACCCATAGTTAACCCAAGTGATGAAAGTCCAGCACGTTCACACAATCATTTAGCCAAGTGTGGTATTATTAAACTTGTTACTTACCATGGTAACGACATGATTCACAATTACACACGAATAACTTTAAAACATTTCTGAATTATTTCAATTGACGAAAGGAGATAGAACGCCAATACACAAGATTGTTATTATTAATCCCATAAATATCTATAAATTGAAAGAGGTAGCGTATCAATGATCATGGCTATCATCTTCATTTAAAAATCATAGGTAAAATTATTAACCGATATTGGACGTTTAAGCCATCTCCTCATCTGGTTCTCAGAGAAAATGGTCGACATTGATAAGATATTCTTAAACACCTAAGAAAGTAATTCCCAAATCGGCGACATTTCGTGCAGAACGGTATAAAACGGGTAGGCTAGGCAGGGCGTAACATTTGAAAGCGCGTCCACCCCCGCGTGGTGCGTGGTTCTTCAATCTACTGTGTAGTAATAGTCTATGCGAGACTGCGAGTTACTGCCTTTCTCCTGCACGTTAATGCGACGCAATGCGCTGTCGCATGGCGTACCGTCTTACGGGATTAGATGGAATGCTCATGGGTTATTCGATTGTAAACATAGGTAAAAGTTGTCATTGTGGGCAATGAACAGAATTAATTAAATGTAATGAGATAAATGTTTTAAGAAATAAGAATGAGAATAAAGGTAGGCCTATTATAGACCGAACTCGTGTTATATCCCATGTTTCTTTTTTAGAAATAAAACAAGTGTAGGTAACCCGTATTATTCCCCCTGTCAAATGCACTTTATACCATTTATTTCACCCCCTAACTCTATAGAAAGTCGTAAATAATCAGAAATTTGAGTACTTCGATATTCCGGAAATTTCAAAAATTCAGAGAAATCCGTAAAGATCAACGTTACTGCTGTCTGCAAGGCCGTATGAAACGTAGTGGATCATTGAGGTTATAGGAAAACCTGAACATAAACCACCCAGCTATGGGTAAAATAGCTAAGGAAGGTATACCTGAACAAAAACCACAATGGTCAATAGATCTAGGACTATTGGAGTAGTTTGAAGATCTATTGAACTTTGCTTAATTTTGTTTCAATCTTAATCACTGAGACACGGGGAGAATATACTCAATAGCCTTGGCCGGCAAGTATTCTAGAAGAAGGACAACTTTGATTACAAACCATACTGTAGGATTTGCGGCCACAGTATTATATAGCAACAGAAAATCTATGATGTTACAACTACACGACACTAGGGTTAAAGTCCCTACTAAATCAATATCTCCTGGTGCAGACATTAATTTACAAAAATCCCATGACGGCGTGTCCTTAAATCCTTCTGGAAGGGGCAAGCCTGAATACGGTGCCTGCATGAGGAGAAACCTTATTAAATGTAAGAATGTTACTACAGTATCTACTATGAATGTCAGAACAATAAGAGTACAGCAGTGCAGAGAGGAGCTTGTTTCTAACTTCATTGACTACAACATCGAAGTGCTGGGTATTCAGGAGCACCGCATTGTACATGACGAACCAGTTAGATACGAGAGCATCCTCGGAAAGACGCTTATCACAACATCAGCAACCAGAAACAGTGCAGGAGCAGCAGTCGGTGGAGTTGGCATATTATTGAACACTCTAGCCAAAAGTTCGCTTGCAAGTGCCAAGGCACATACTGACAGAATACTAGTCACTAGCTTCCAGGGCAACCCTGCAACATCAATAATAGTTAACTACTGTCCCACAAATGTAGCAGACGATGATATCATTGAGAGCCACTTTGACCACCTGAGGAGGGCAATTGACTCTATCCCAGCGCACAACGTCCTGATGGTAGTTGGCGACTTTAATGGCCGGATAGGAGCAGAGGACGCCAAGTTTACTTACCACGAGGAAACCAATAGAAATGGAAAGTACTTGAAGGATCTAGCCACTGAGAAAAACCTTATCATTGCAAACACACAGTTTCAAAAGAGAAAAGGAAAACTGTGGACATATACAAGCCCAGGTGGAAATCAGTACCAGCTAGACTATATTCTTGTAAGGAGTAAGTGGAGGAATAGTGTCATGAATGCCGAAGCATACAACACCTTTGCCAGTGTGGGCTCTGATCACAGAATTGTGTCAGCTAAGATGAGGCTGAGCCTGAGGAAAAGTAATACAACGCCAAGAAAGAAGCCATATGACTGGAAAACCCTGAGTTCTGACGGGAGCTTACAAGTGAAATATGCAGTTGAAGTACGCAATAGGTTTAAAGTCCTAGAGGATGAGGAAGAAACAGCCACTGACAAGTATGACAGATTTATCAAAGCAAATAATGAAGCAGCAGAGAAGATCATACCAGTCAGGAAAAGGTCTCATAAAACACGTTTCTCCAGCGATCCAAGGGTAGTTGCGGCAAGAGATCAAATCAAAGACACATATAATCTCTATCAACAGGACGTCACTGAGGGGAAGAGAGTTGAGTACAGGAAGGCAAAGCAAGGACTTGATGAAGCCTACAATCTAGCCATAGTAGAAGACCTGAACAGCAAGATCAAGGAAGTAGAAGCAGCACATTCCAATTGCAAGCATGCTTTAAGCTGGAGGCTTATCAATGAGATCACTGGTAGAAAAGCATCCACCAAAGGACAGCTGGAGGGAGAAACTCAGAAAGATCGGGTCACAAACTGGTATAACCACTTCAAAAACCTTCTGGGGAGCCCACCAGACATCAGTAATGAGGATGAGGAAATCACACCAATCCTAGAAGATCTGGAAATTAAAACCGGGCCTTTCGACCAGGAAGAATATGACAAAGCTAAAAAGTCACTGGTAGAAGGAAAAAGCAGTGGTGAAGACAATATCCCACCTGAAGTTCTGAAAAGATGCGACCTTGACGACATTGTGTTGAGCTTCTGCAATGAAGCATTACTGAAAGGGAAAAAAACCAAGCCAATGGTCTGTGCTCAACATTGTTCCAATTCCAAAATCAGGGAATCTTAGCCTAGGAGGCAACTACCGAGGTATCAGCCTAAGTTCTATCGTTGCCAAAACATACAACAGAATGATCCTGAACAGAATCAGACCAGAGCTGGATCAGCATTTGAGAACCAATCAAAACGGCTTCAGGGTTGGAAGGACGACAGCGGGCCACATACTGGCACTGAGGAGGCTCATAGAAGGAGTTAAAGCCAATAACCTAGCAGCAGTAATCACCTACATTGATTTCAGAAAGGCCTTCGACACAATCCACCGTGGCAAAATGCTGAAAATTCTGCGAGCTTATGGAATACCAAAACAAGTCGTTGAAGCAATCGGAGGAATGTACGAGAATACCATGGCTAAGGTAATATCACCTGATGGAGAGACTGCACAGTTTGAAATATTGGCTGGAGTTCTACAGGGAGACACACTTGCCCCATATCTGTTTGTGATTGTGCTGGACTTTGCCCTGAGGATAGCCATAGAGGGGAGAGAAGAAGAGCTTGGTTTTCATCTTGACAGGCGTAGAAGTAGGCGGATCGGGCCAGAGGTGGTGACAGACTTTGACTTCGCCGATGACATTGCATTGTTGTCAGAGAAATTTCATCAAGCACAAGATCTGCTGAAAAGAGTTGAGACATCAGTAGCAAAGGTCGGTCTCAAAATGAATGCTAAGAAGACCAAGTTTATGTCATATAACCAGAGCCAGAAGGGATCCATACAGACAAATGATGGCAACAAGCTGGAGGAAGTTCAAGATTTTAAATATCTTGGTGCCTGGATGGAGAGTACGGTAAAAGACATTAAGCAACGCAAAGCAGCAGCATGGAGAGCGTGCGGCAAAATGAACAAAATATGGAAGTCAACTCTATCTCGGAAGTTCAAACTTCGCCTGTTTGCCTCAACGGTGGAGTCAGTTCTGCTATATGGATGCGAAGCTTGGACCATTACCCCCAAGCTACAGAAAGAGCTAGATGGCTGCTACACCAGAATGCTGCGAGTAGTACTCAATGTCAACTGGAAACAACATATACCAAACACCCAACTGTATGGTGACCTCCCCAAAATAAGCCAGAAGATCCGGAAGAGAAGAACAAGGTTTGCTGGCCACTGTTACAGAAGTGAGGAGCCAGTATCCAAACTGGTGCACTGGATCCCCAAACATGGCAAAAGAAAGCCGGGACGACCTGCCCTGACATTTATCGATCTACTCAAGCAAGATACTGGACTGGAGACGAGTGACATAAAGACAGCAATGAACGACAGAAGAGTGTGGAGAAACATCGTAGATCGGGGACACGACCCGAATTAAGCAAATTAAGCAAGAGGTTATAGATAGGAAGTGGCATATCCATAGATTTATAATATCTGTGGGAATGCCTGCAATGGTCTATACTAGAAAGGTACAAGATGTATGTGGGTCCTTCTGGCTACGAGTTTATAACTTAGGAAACATTACAAATATCACAAACCCTATAGTTTTTGAAGGGGGAAAAACCCTATAGTTTTTGAAGGGGGGAAAACCCTATAGTTTTAGAAGGGGGAAAACCCTATAGTTTTTGAATGGAAATGAGGGCACTCAGTGGCTTAGCTAGGTAATTCATATGGGGGGGGCGAGAAATGAAATTGAACCGACAAGATATTGTGAGTGAACTTCAGTGAAGTTATGCGCGCGTAGCGTGCGAACATTTTCGACTTTACACCTATTTTGTGCACGATTGAGCTACATTTTGGCTCTAAACAAAAAAATATTGCATTTTGAAATGCGCGCGTACGCGCGAAAAAAAATCATATGTGTAGGCCTACTTTTGACCATCATAATTCCATGATTTCTTTAATCAAATGAACCGACAGGGCGAATCTCAACCAAAACGACGTCAATATTGGGGGTGGGGGGGGGGGGGGGCGGGCGGTCGCCATCTGGCTACGCCACTGGGCACTACGAAGGCGCTTCGTGGCGCCAAACTGCAATCAACATCAATACCGGCATCGTATCTACCATCTTGTCTTAACAATTTCCGCGCGGCAGACGTCTGCAGACGACATTCTTAAATTTCACAAAAGGTTTCAAAAATGTCAACATTATCATGATTATTGTATTTCATTACCACATTTGGTTGGAATCACCATGAGAAAAAAGAAAGAAATCTGTTTTGTATGGTAAAACTAATAAAAAATAATATAGCCGGGTGGAAAGTGTAAAATCAGACCAGTGCATTAGGTAACGTTGCTTTAAACTTGCATGACTTTTGAATGATTGTGTTTCTGTTGAGGCGTCAGAATTCATTTGCTACGGGCAATGTTGTAGGCCTAAGCTAATAGATTTGGAAAGTAACAACTACATGATATTGATAGTGCCGTCGACAAGACCGCAAAAAATCAAACTGAAAATGACATGTTATACTTATTGCTGGAATCTCATTTCAATTTGATCATCAGTTGATCGTTTTATGATAACTTGTGATGATTTTATTTTAATTTCACACCACTGTATCCATACGCATTTGGGGTGGGGATTGTAGGGGGTATATACTGCCGTTAGGAGGGGTATGAATGGTTATACATCAACCTGGTTTGGGGGTGTTGTAGGGGTTTATGTTGTTACTGAGGTAGGTAATGTTGCATAACCATCTAGCGGGAGCGTAGCGAGGGTACGCCGCTAGTAATAATAATAATAATAATAATAATAATAATAAAACAAGACTAGGCTCGCCTAGTAGAGCTGGTCGGATTTTTGGTTTATCCTTCATGTAAATGTCAGGATATTTGGTTTATCCTTCATGTAAATTTCAGAGGGAGTAAGTTTATTTGATGGAATAGCCTTTTTTTATTTCAGAGGGAGTAAGTTTATTTGATGGAATAGCCACTTCAGATAAATTTCAGAGGGAGTAAGTTTATTTCATGGAATAGCCTTTTTTTATTTCAGAGGGAGCAAGTTTATTTGATGGAATAGCCTTTTTTTTATTTCAGAGGGAGTAAGTTTATTTGATGGAATAGCCATTTCAGATACATTTCAGGGGGAGTAAGTTTATTTGATGGAATAGCCTTTTTATTTCAGAGGGAGTAAGTATTTGATGGAATAGCCATTTCAAATGGGTAAGTTTATTTGATGGAACAGCCTTTTATTTGATAAACTATGACAATCGAATTATATGAGTACTCATTGGGCTAATTGGGTTAAAACCACAATGGGTTTTTTTATTTTCAAATTTGGTGTTGTTATATTTAATTATTCATGAAGCAAATACAATTTTAAACTCATGTCGAAAGTTTCATTGCCATTGAATAAATAGTTTTCGAGTTATTCCAATTTACCTAACCCTAACCCTAACCCTAACCCTAATCAAACCCTAACCCTAATCAGACCCTAACCCTAACTGAACCTTAAATCTAAGCTTGATTTTTAAACACTAAACGATGTAGCCTTTTTAAGCCTTTACTATCGTCTGAAGATAGCAAATGTTAGATGCTATCTTCAGAAGATAGCAAGCAACCCCCCCCCCCCCCCCCCCCCCCCCCCCCCCCCTCGGGAGAAAGCAATGGATTCAGAAGACAGCATGCGGCGTAACTATAGTAACTATACACAACGTACTCTGACGCCTACGGACGCGTTTGAAAGTCGCGTATTTGTACGCAGCTTACGCCGTCAGCTGCTATCTTCTGAAGATAGTGATTGTATACCAAACGTCCATAAATGTTGGTGAAACTTTCAGGATATCGTCAGCAGAGACAATGCAATGTAATGGAATGAAAAAAGAAATTATTAATATTTAATGAAATGGCAACATTGACATTGTTAAATCATACACCGTTTAAGACGACAACATCGAAAATTCAAGGTTTTCAGGCGTCGTCGGATCAATGTTGGGGTCAACCGGGTTTGTAAAAACAAGTATAACTCAAAAACTATTTAACCAATATCGAAGAAAATTTGTGTATGATTTTGAAATAATATTTGGTTTATAAATAACTCAAAATATTGAAACAAAATGATCATATAAAAAATCAAAGTTACTGTTCTAACCACAATGGGTTTTTTTATTTTCAAATTTGGTGTTGTTATATTTAATTATTCATGAAGCAAATACAATTTTAAACTCATGTCGAAAGTTTCATTGCCATTGAATAAATAGTTTTCGAGTTATTCCAATTTACCTAACCCTAACCCTAACCCTAACCCTAATCAAACCCTAACCCTAATCAGACCCTAACCCTAACTGAACCTTAAATCTAAGCTTGATTTTTAAACACTAAACGATGTAGCCTTTTTAAGCCTTTACTATCGTCTGAAGATAGCAAATGTTAGATGCTATCTTCAGAAGATAGCAAGCAACCCCCCCCCCCCCCCCCCCCCCCCCCTCGGGAGAAAGCAATGGATTCAGAAGACAGCATGCGGCGTAACTATAGTAACTATACACAACGTACTCTGACGCCTACGGACGCGTTTGAAAGTCGCGTATTTGTACGCAGCTTACGCCGTCAGCTGCTATCTTCTGAAGATAGTGATTGTATACCAAACGTCCATAAATGTTGGTGAAACTTTCAGGATATCGTCAGCAGAGACAATGCAATGTAATGGAATGAAAAAAGAAATTATTAATATTTAATGAAATGGCAACATTGACATTGTTAAATCATACACCGTTTAAGACGACAACATCGAAAATTCAAGGTTTTCAGGCGTCGTCGGATCAATGTTGGGGTCAACCGGGTTTGTAAAAACAAGTATAACTCAAAAACTATTTAACCAATATCGAAGAAAATTTGTGTATGATTTTGAAATAATATTTGGTTTATAAATAACTCAAAATATTGAAACAAAATGATCATATAAAAAATCAAAGTTACTGTTCTAAGGTAGCACACCTCTAAATAGTTCCAGGCGAAAACTTGCAACTCTTATTGCGCAATACTTCTTATCAATACGCGTGATTAAAATAGTGATTTCTCGGGAACTACAGTGATTCAGCAGACGAGGTTGGTATCAAATTAAAGCTAACAATATGAATTTTAATGATAGATCATTCACAAATAATATTAACTATTTTTTGTTAATAAATAGTAGTCCTACTTTCACGGTGCACGGCCGTAAGTCTTGCGAAAAATCAACTTGAACAATGACCGTAGAGGGCTTAGATGCTCGATTGCTTAAAATCTAACTGTTTTCCACGTATATTTTACAATTTTAATCAAAAGCTTGCTAAAATAGCTAGAGTTTACTACCAAATTGAATGACTTTCTATGTGTAAATTTAAAAATAACCTTGCCAGAACATGGTTTAAATCTTCGGAAAATCTAATAGTACGTTGGCCTGCGTGTATAATGCGTCATAGTTTGGGGGCATAAATAGAAATTTATACATAGAAATTCTTTCAATTTGGTATTAAACTGTAGCTATTTTAGCAAGCTTTTGATTAAAATTGTAAAATATACGTGGAAAACCGTTAGATTTTAAGCAAGCGAGCATCTAAGCGCATCGGCCGTAATTCAAAAACTTGTCTTTTGCTAATGTCGGGTTTCTAGCATAGTCGTAGGCCTAACATTTTCCTAACTTTAAATCGTTAAAATCGATCTATCGTTATAAACATATTATAAGCATTGTCTTGGGCTTAAATTTGATACCAAAATCAATTCCTAAATCACAATGGTCATTGAGATATCATCTTTTGAAGCGTCGCGCATCGATCAAAATAAGGTGCAAAATGGTCGTCTAATTTCGACTTCCTATTATTTAGAGGTGTGCTACCTAAATCATCCACAAAGGCAACACGGAACAAAACGGCGGTTAGTGACTGACGGAGTGACTGGCGGACGGAGTGACGGAGTGAGTGAGCCAGGGACATTCGCTAATATAGGCTGATCTTTCGACCAGCAAAAACTTATATAGCGCATAAAGAAACGGCATCAAAGCGCTGTACAACCATAAGACTATTACACAGTACTACACACTACCATATATGTTAAAAATCATTAAAAAAATCATAAAAGTCTTAAATCTAAGAAGCGAGGCAACATTAAACATCAAAAGTCATAAAATACAATATACATGTATACAAAATATGTTAAGATTAAAAACAGAAAATCAAAATCCGCAATAGGAAATATACAAATACCATAATGCACTAAAGACCCCACCAGATCAGTATTTGCTTAAATTGCTTAACACCTTGGCATCGCAGTCAAGCTTTATAATGTTATCAAATATCAAAAGCTGGATCAAAAGCCTATCGGATAAATCTTCATTCTACATTCCGTACCTAGAACCGATGTAATCAAACACTCGCTTTACCATCAACGGGATCCAAGATATTTGTTGGTACTATTTACACCCCTGCGGAGGACTATGCCGTAGTGATTATGTTAAGCATTCAACTAATATGTGAACACTTCTTATTAAAGCATCAAAGCATCAAGCATAAAAGTGTGCATTATATGTTAGAAAAATAACTATCGAGCCCAACTTTTGTTATTAGAACAAAACACCACACTTATGACAAAAACAAATAAAAACCGCAATCTCTCAACATGCACTTTTTAAAATTCGCGGCGATCGAAAGTCCCAGTGTCGATGATGTCATAGTTATACAATGCACATGCGCAAATTTTAGCACCGATACCCATGACGTCATCGACACCAGGACCTTCGATCGCCGCGAATTTTAAAAATAGCATGTTGAGTGAGTGATGGCAGTTTTTATTCATTTTTGTGACTAGTATGGTGTTTTGTTCTATATGATTACGTAATTTCGGCTCGATAATTATTTTTCTAACAAATAATTCTCAATGTTGTGCTTGCGGGACACTTCCTCCATCGTGATGCATGATGATCGCGTGGTCTATACCAGCGAGCACGCGACAGCGATAATTTATCGCGATTTGTGCATGAATTCCGTGCCTAGCCAGAGAGGGGCGATTGCCCCACCAATATTTTGAGTCTGTCGGTTGAGACCGTGATTGGGACTGTCGGTTACTCGGTTCATAAGGGGAATCATGGAATTGATTTATGACGGTCAAATTGGTACAAAGCGGGGTACAAAGATAGCAATTTGGCGAGCGTTCGCGCGCATGTGCTCGTTTTTAAGCTCAAATGTACCTCAATCATGGCAATTCTGGCCCGAACATTTTGCTTGAGTCTGGTCCCCGTTTCTCTTCTATCCACGTTGTTATTAATAATGTGCACAAACCCATTAACAGAATTGTGTTACACACATCCCAATTATAGTCACCCATGGGCAAATTGAAATTGTATACAATATTAAGATAAACGTGTAAATTGCAGGTTATAACTCATCGTTGGTGATGAATGTATACCTATATACTATAGAATAATGTTAACCTGTATGTCGATTGATTGACCACCTGGAGTGCATTAACAAAGACAACAATACTTATCAGACCGTGAGATTAAGATAATGAGTTCTTATAATTTAGTGAAATCGAACTTGCAATGTTTCTTTTGTTTAATTATTTTATTTCAATTTGGTGCAAACCTGACACGACAAAATGTAAACCATACAAAACACTATACAAACCCGATGTTATCTTCATTCAAACATGTAATCAAAAACAACTACATTTGCAATTTGTATATGCATAAACATGATCAATGTTCCAACAACTTTTCGTTACTTTCATAATAGTAACAGTGCTTGACAAAAAAAACCCATTAGATCCCTTGATTTACTTTCCTGTTCCCGTGGAGCCCGTAATTATGGTAATGGAGTACCGGTAAATTTCAATTATTCAATTACTGGGTCATATACCACATGGGGAACCTGGTGAAAATGATCTGAAAACGAGTTGGGGTGCAGAAAGTAATATTGTTTATTTGCAAAATGAATAAGTATTACGCTCTAGCCTTCCTATTTTTGAGTAATTACACAGGAGAGCATTTCAAATGGTAACAAAATTCGCTTATTAAGGGAGAAAAACCGGGTCAATTATTTTGGAGAAAATCACTCTTCGCCAGCACGATCGAACCCGTGCTACGCGCGCATTTCTTGGCTCACAAAAATCTTGTCGGTTGCACAAACCTGCGTGAAACCACGACGCAGTGTGGCGTGATAGTGCGTTGTGAGGGAGAGCCTCGATTTCAATGGTTCCATCTGTATCGTGCAAGTACCGTATTGAACGAACACATTGAAGCAGAGTATTACATGTATCCATTGCGTGAAGTGCGCTGCGCTCAACCATCGCGTGATCATTTCGGGCGCGATCATCTTTGTGATGAGCGCGTGTTGTTCATTCAATTATTAGTTTGACTATTTAGCAGTTGTAGCTATTTGTGGCCCCAAGGAAGTTTGAGTTAACTCACGTCGTTTCGCGTCGGCCGACGTCGACGGATATCGTCGGTGCGCGAGTTGAAGCAATGTCAACTTTTGTCCATCGACGTCGACCGAATACGCAACGACGCGAGTATGAACGCACCTTAATACACCATGTAGCATACACTAAACATGTTATAATGTAGAAAAATTAAAATCTGAATGCTTTGCAAAATGTTAGAAACGTTAGCTAACTGAGTAGTAAGGTATCCAGTATCGACTTGACTGTGTTATTGTAGTCTAAGTAGCTCTTAAATTCGACATATTGCACATAATGTTTTGAAAGGCATATTATACTGTCTGAGCTGTATAGTACTTTTAACACGTTGGAGATATTTAACACCGGTAACAATTTAAATAACATTATCGTTGGTTTATTTTGGGCTTGAACTTCATATCCAGATTACGGGATATCCCGGGCAGGACGACGTGTGCCGGCCGCGATCTCTAACGTGAACCTGACACCGTTCTATTGTCATGATTGTATGCTTTGTTTATTGCCTATATAAAATGAAGCCGGTGTTTGCAAACATGAGATGGTGTTAAGCAGCAGTATACCTGCGTACAACGGTACAACACTGATAAGGTACGCACCATTTGACTTCAAGGGTGGGTAGGAAGTTTTTGGAAGAAAAGAAAACTTCACCGCTTCACCCAATCATACAACCTTTGCCTTCACAACTTAATATAAAGGTACAATTATTTTTTTAAACTTTGCCGACTTTGGCGGCAAAAAAAAGAAAAATCCACCCGACCCCCCACTTCTTACCCCCCCCCCCCCCCCCCCCACCCCCCTTTAAGTCTAATGGTGCTTCCCTAAGTCAATATCTTGATAAAACTTTTTCCAGAAGACAATTAGTAGCCTACCAGGTACAGGCTTTCTGTTTCGGGGTGATATGCCTGTAGCCAAAACCGAGGGTAATACAAGGTGTGTCAAAAAAGGTGTCCCATGTGAAACATGACTTTTTTGGCCATGAATATATAAAGAATGGATGTAAAATAGTAATAATCATGTTCAACAATGACAATTAGTGAATTTGTAATAAGAATCTTTTTGGTAACACTACTCAGGCATGTTAAATTCAGCTTTTGCCACTATTCACCAGTTTTTAACGGGGAGGGGCATGAACAAAAAATATCAGGGCCACATACTGTAGGTGTGTATGTTGGCCGCTATCAAAGGTCAAAATATCATCATATGGTCAACTCTCATGAAAATAGTGCAAATGAGATTTCAGAAGTTGAAGGGAAAAAAATGGCTCCAATTTTATTTATTACGCTTTTTTTTAAGAGTAGACATGTACTGGATACAAGATTAAAAATTGTGTGAACAACACTCCTTGCATTTAAAAAATATATAATGTTGAATTCCAATTATTAAATCACTTTTTTGCAGATTTTATTCCACGTTTATTACGTTATCTACTGCCTATCAGCTCTAAATCAGAACGAGTTTACAAACTGTGATGCCCAAAATACAAAATTGTACTTATACATACATACATACATACATACTAGAGTTTATATCGCGCTTATTCAATGAAAGATCTAAACGCACAAAAATAACAGAACAACCACAAACAAACAAAAATCATCCAACATTCAGTATACAGCATATAGTAATGAGATACACAGAGAAATATTTTAAAATAAGTGAGTCTTAAGCAACTTCTTAAACTGGTTGACAGATGTGGCTTCACGGACACTTTGTGGCAAGCGGTTCCAGATAGAAGGTCCAGCAACTGCAAAAGCTTTGTCACCAATGGACTTCTTGCAAGCAGGGATAACAAGGAGGGTTTTGTCCAGGGCAGATCTGGTAACAGGACCGCTGGAGAGAGCGGGTTTTAAACTAATTTCATTGATGAGATAGGTCGGGGCAGATTTATTAAGGCACTTATAGATGAGCAGGCAGAGTTTGAATTGTATCCGGTTTTGAATTTGGAGCCAATGAAGTTTGTTCATTAATGGTACAGGATTAGTTAGTCTAGGAACAGAGAAAATGAGTTTGGCTGCTTTGTTTTGGATGGATTGAAGGCGGCGGAGATCTTGAGATTTGAGGCCATATAGTAGGCTATTAGCATAGTCCAAGCGAGATAAAATCAAAGCACGGACAACATGATGTTTAGTGTCCTTGTCAAGATATCGCTGAATTCTTCTGATGTTACGAAGTTGGAGGTTAGCAGAGGATATGATCGAGTTCACTTGCTTTGTCATAGACATTTTATTATCGAAAACCACTCCAAGGTTGCGCACATTAGGTGAAGGTCTGATGACATGATCACCCACTTTCAGTTCAAGATTGGGAAGTTTTTTGAGGCTATGGATTGAACCGGCAATAAAGAATTCAGTCTTATCACTGTTTAATTTGAGTTTGTTAGGATTCATCCAGTTTTGCAACTCGGATATGCAGCCTTCCAGTTTTTGGAGCGCCATCTCAGCAGCACCAATAGTATTTGGATTAAAGGAAACATACAAATATATAATGTTGAATTCCAATTATTAAATCACTTTTTTGCAGATTTTATTCCACGTTTATTACGTTATCTACTGCCTATCAGCTCTAAATCAGAACGAGTTTACAAACTGTGATGCCCAAAATACAAAATTGTACTTACGAAAGCATACTTCTATCAATTACAGCGAAAAAAATGTAATTTTGTAAATTGCAAGTACTATGAATCGTTTTTAGGTCTTCACATTACTTCATGAACTTCATCTTTAAATCTAAAAAATGCACGGTTTTCCAAAATGAATATTTTAGTGCAAAGTATAAAATATATCTTTAATTGTATCTTTTTCCAATCGTCATAATGTGTTTTCCAAAGTTAGCCCCGAAACAATGATATTATGCTGCACTGATAACGCTGGCATTGGAACTCTGACTTTATTGGGTTTAGTAACGTAATAAACATATACAAACACATGTAAACACATATATTCAACATCGAGCAAGGCAGTTTAGTTTGTATGCAAACACATCTTGTCGACATACATTGAAGCCCATTTGACAATATAAAGCATTAAAAAGCAGTAAACAATTGTAAATTACACCAGAATGCAATTCCAACAACGAGGATGAATAACGTAATAAACATAGTCGCAGTTGTTTAGTACATCATTTTCAAACGCTAATTTTTACATCACACCACATTTATTTTATCGTCAATCTTCTTTTACCAACGAAATAACAAACAAACAGTTTACCACATATTATGCTTACCACATAATCTCACTTAACTTGTGTTAAATGACACAAGCATTATATTTTATACCTCAAATTCTAAACATCCACAATGATAATATACAGAACTAAGTACTATCAAATGAAATATAATTTTCTATGTATAAAGCCCCTCAGTGTATTCAACGATACCCAGTAAATGGTATTTGAGAAATTTAAGTTGCCGAAATCAACCGAAAGATGGTTCTATACATTGTTGATTCGCTCTTTTGATGTAGGGTAAATAGGGTGAATAACGTAATATCGACAGATGTAACATAGCACTGTGCAGGTATGTTTATTAAACCATGGCATTATTACCTTCATGTAACTTATAATAGCACTAAATATTGAATTGCCTTGTAATCTCTTTAAATTAGTAAGATATTGATTTATTTTATTTTAAATGATGGTAGTAGATTTATAATAAGAGTGCACTCTGATGACATTTTTGTCTCCACTATTGCATTTGGTTCTGCCGGTATTACCATTAGTTGTTTGTACTGTGTCGCCCATATTCCTGTATAATAATGATAACAAAAACAAAACAAAATTAATGAAAGATATTGTAGCTGTTTCAGCTAGGTATACCATATTTATTCACCCAGTTATACGTATTGGTTTATTACGTTATCCAATAGCCATAGAACTATACACCATTGAAGAATGCAAACAAATGAGATTGTGTCAGTATGTGATACAATATGTATGTACACTAAGTTAACATTCATAAACACATAATAAACGTTGAATCACTGTGAACAAGGTGCAATTATCTTTATCAAATGATGAAAAATGTATTACGTTATCCATTATAAGGTGGTTTCAGTCCTGAGATAGAATAGTCCACATATTAAAATTATAACATTGGATACAAAGTATGAAACTCAAGTACATCAATCATGAAAGCTACGGAATTGACGCCAACATTGACATGAGAATAGACAATGAGGTTGGTTACGTTATCCCGTTTATTACGTTATTGGCAACTGCAACAGTGCCTAATGCTGGCTTATAACGTATATACAAAGCAATCAATGTAGATGTTAACGATACCTACTGCATTTCTTCACATTATTAACCCCATTCTGATATCATAGGTCCATTTTCAATGTGCTTAAGAGATCTATAATGACTTCAACTGTCATTCAGCTTAATTTTCATATTACTTACAAGAACAAAATGAGGAATTCTTACCATTCGTCGTGGTTTTTTTGCATTTTACTTTCAACGAGTATTCTCCATGCATGCATGCGAAAAGGACCTGCCACGTATCGTTGTTTAATACAGTCGTAGAGAACAGCTGTCTCTCTTTCGATTTATTCGATAACGTAATAAACGATAACGTAGTAAACGTTTTTCGTACTCAAAGTACCATGTAGACGATCTGGAAAGAGCTAGCGAGTGTTCCAAGTAACTACATAGTCTATGTATATGTATCAAATTGTTTTTTAACCAAAAAGTGTGTTTTAATACATAGTTCGGGAGAAATCTGAACAACGTAATAAACATCCTTAACAAGGTCGCATGCTTTGCAGCATTTTGATTTCTTCTCAAGGTCAGACATGCTGCTATAGATTTTGGAAAATATTATTTTCCAACACCCACGTTCTTTAGGATTCAGAATATGTACATTTAAATGTTTAAACGTTAATTTTGAACAATTTTGATCCTCAATATGTCGCAGGTAACGTAATAAACATCAACATCTCGGACAACATATATGAAATTGAACCAGGTAAACATCGTAAAAGATGTGCATTTTTTTTCTAACCATGGAATATCGCTATATGTACCCTACAAATTAGGCCATATCTCGTAGAAAATGGTGTACTATTTGCATTGTAATTAATAAAGGCAAAATATACTTTTATGCTGCGGACATGAACATTTCGCTAATTTGGGGTATATGAGGGCAATTTTGTTAGTGAAAACACGATCAGAAGTATATAAAAGTATATATATCCAAGTAGAAAACATCAATATCTATCTAGAAAAGAACTTTTTCAAGCAAGAAAATATTGCATAACACAGAAATGGACCAAAGACATCAAAAAGTTCATTTTGCACTGTTTTCATGAGAGTTAACCATATAGGGGTCAAATTACAAAATAGGTCAACGGTCAACATTGTTATCATATTCTTTGTACAGGGGTCAAAGCATCTATATTATTAACCTATACTATTACTAGTTTCATTAGGTCAGTCAGCACACATTGGCCGTATAGCTTCCTGACCATTAACCTAACCCTACTACACCACACGGCAACAGATTCTTTTCCCACCCCAAAAATTCACCAGAAATGTTCCCCCGCTCGTTCAACCCCGGACCTCCTGCACCAAAGCCCAGCTGCCAATCCACTACACCACGGCTCCACTACACCTCGGCTCAGTATATTCGCCTCGTTATATAGTCTGGGTCCATTTTGGAGCCCAAAAACGTGCACGCGGGGTTATAAAAACAGGCTTGCCGTGTTGTTGTCGTGTGGTGTAGAAAGGTTAGGGTTATTGATACCAATTCTATGTACCGTAAGATTTATGTATAGTTACCCACTAATACAAAATGTCTGGAAACGCCATGCTCCCCCCCCCCCTTTCCGCCCCCCCCCCCCCCCCCCCCCCCCCCCCCCCCCCCCCCCCCCCCCCCCATTTCCCCCGATCTTTGTGGACGTAGCTCTGACTACTACATGTACTAACACACTGGTGGAAAAAATTAAGGCAAGCCTCGATAATAAATCGTTAAAATCAGAATACATTGTAATTCTCAAACTGTCTTAATACCAAATATGAGTCCGGCGGCTATAGCCGTGCCCTGAGCCGGATTCAGTTTCAATTTGACTTCATGATAGGACCTAAGTCTTAATTTTGACATATTACACGTGTATATTTAAGAAAGGACGATGACACCGTCTGTAAACCTTTTAACATTCTAAAGTGATACTGAATACCGATTTCAATTTGAATAACATTTTCACTGGTCTATTTTGGGCCGCTTGTACTTCATGATATGTAACTTACGGGATATCCCGGCCCGGAGACGTGTGCCGGCACTGTTAGCATAGCATGAACCACGAACACTATCGTATCGTGTGCATTTTGCGATTTCAAAACAATTAGTTAATAATGGTTCTATTAATGATTAATCACACTAGAAGTTCCTATTGGGGTCTGAATTATTGACTACCTGGTGTCAAAATAAATCAATTTGCTTTGACAGTTCTTTGTTTTGATATATCTATTCATAAACCTATGACCAGGATAATAAATCATAATATATAATAGAATGGGTTTGGAAGTAGACGTCCAATCGATTGATAACCCCAAGGTTTATCACATGGCGAAGCTAATAATCCTGGATACTGGTTTAGGAACGGTATAAAACATTTAAATAAATCTTAAATACCCTGAATCAGGTGAGCATGAGCTCGACGTTAAATCTGGGCGTTCTAACTAGACGGCTGTCCAGGGACTTCTACTCGTAAATGGTATCCGAGCTTTCCCAGTGATTATATCCTGAGTTGAGACACGCAGGACAGTAGACGCAAATACTGGAGCTGGGAGATTTCAAGCGACAGCGTACCTAGTTTTCATACGCAAATTTTATCAATAAAGTAACCATTCAGTTTATTATAATTGACACGAGTTATCGGTAGTTGCTTTTATAGCGTGAGCTATCGTGTCAGCTACCGTCTTTACATTACAGTATCGGGGACGTAGGGGAAGCTGGGGTAATGGCGGACACATTTTGTTAGAGAGGTATAACACACATATAATACGTCATATAACAATAAAAATCATGTAAACACAAAGCACTGTGAAGGTTCTACCTTTTATCAAGTTTTTATCAACTCATCATTTTGAAATTCGAAGCTACGACGCAATAAAAAAAATGGCATCGTCCGGCATTACCCCACACTCTGGGGATAATCCCGGACCGTATTTATCAATGGCAGCTCTCTTTTTATTGGAATATAGCATTTCAATGGGAGTTAAAAAATACCCTTTTTAAAAGTGTAGCAGAAATCAAAGAACAATTCAACGTCAAAATGACGTTGGCAATTGGTCGGTAGGCGACGGTCGGCAAGCCAACGTTGGCCCAACCACATTAAAAAACACCAATGATAAGAGATTTAAGATATTTATATAAGTAAATAACATGTTAACAAAAGTTACAGATTCACTACCTAGAGGGAATGATATATGTAGCTCTGCTGCATCGCCCATAATTCCCATTTCAAGTTACCGGTTCACAACCGAGAGGAAGTGATATATATATGTTAGAGAGGTATAACACACATATAATACGTCATATAACAATAAAAATCATGTAAACACAAAGCACTGTGAAGGTTCTACCTTTTATCAAGTTTTTATCAACTCATCATTTTGAAATTCGAAGCTACGACGCAATAAAAAAAATGGCATCGTCCGGCATTACCCCACACTCTGGGGATAATCCCGGACCGTATTTATCAATGGCAGCTCTCTTTTTATTGGAATATAGCATTTCAATGGGAGTTAAAAAATACCCTTTTTAAAAGTGTAGCAGAAATCAAAGAGCAAATCAACGTCAAAATGACGTTGGCAATTGGTCGGTAGGCGACGGTCGGCAAGCCAACGTTGGCCCAACCACATTAAAAAACACCAATGATAAGAGATTTAAGATATTTATATAAGTAAATAACATGTTAACAAAAGTTACAGATTCACTACCTAGAGGGAATGATATATGTAGCTCTGCTGCATCGCCCATAATTCCCATTTCAAGTTACCGGTTCACAACCGAGAGGAAGTGATATATGTAGCTCTGCTGCATCGCCCAGAATTTCCATTATTTGCCCACCTCGTGTTTTAGATCTCGAATCGAAGTTCTAGAAACACTTTCAGGTCAATTATCTACCAACAGTCTCTATGCAGTCACCAAATAGTCTATACCGATAGTCATTTGTTGACGTTGGCCCAACGTAAGTTCTTTCGTTGGCCTAACGATTGGCCAACGTTGTGCCAACACTGTTGTTGAAACGTTGGGCCAACGTAGTGTCAACGCTGTTGTTGAAACGTTAATCCAAAGTTGGGCCAACATTATATCAACGTCAAACAACTGACGTTGTGCCAACGTTGGCTTGCCGGACAAAATTACGTTGGCCAAACGTCATATGTGGACGTTGGCCCAACGTAGTATTACTATCTGGGCTGTCAGACTGTACACTACACCACTGTAAAGGTTAATCCAGATAATACGCTTCCGACTAGCACACAGAATAAATTCCGTGCACTCCAACGTTGACTACGATGTGGTATTCAAATCAACCTTTTGGGGTTATAACGGTAACGCTGGCCTCTTTCAAGCAGTAGTTAACATGGGCCCAGTGCAACCTCCTCAACGTAAGGGGGTCGCTTACCACTGCACAGTATGCTACAGACGAACTTCAGGAACTGCAACGAAAATTTGATGACCTGGATCGTATCACCTCTACCCCCCTTAGGCCTCAGTGAGATAGTACACAGTCTAATTGGCGGTTTGACACCCGTGTAAGCCGCCATTTTGGTCCTCGGTGTGTCGGTGTGTGTCCAGGTTGGTGGGTCCTCGTTTGGATAGTACCAAAACTGGGTCCTCGTTTGCAGGTCATTACAAACAGGGGTGTGTATACAAGGTCAGCGATGGGTATGCTCTGTTCGGAGACAGCGCTTGAAGAACTCATGTATCGCGTCCATGATGACCTTCTGGAGAAAGGTGTCGTCACCAATCTGGCTGATGATGTGTAGGCCTACTGTGGCGGTAACACTATTGGCGAGTTATACGAGAATTGAAGATCAGTACTGCACGCTCTGTACAAATGTCTTCTCCGGCTTTTAGCTTCTAAGACACTGAGTTATTTGCCCCAAGAGGACTCTCATTGGATTTGGTCCAACGGTAACGGGGCAAACTTGAACGAGTTGTTCTTGGCGCATCAGGACGAGTGGCTCAGATGTCAAGTTAGGGATCCTGACCTTTCCAGATATGCTACGGACGATGGAGGGGCCCATACAGGACTGTGTGTCTAAGCAATGTTCGTGTTTGTACATTCGAGTGTGAAGTCGGAGCAATATATTTGCCAGGCCACAATGTTATCATCTGTGAGTAAGTGTGCACGGCGTACGGCTTGGTGATCAGATGATTCCTTTGCTCTATATGAATAATAATGTGCCATTGTTAGTATGATTTGATGTTTCGCTTCTATGCATGGAGTACCACCGAGTATGTCAACATCAAGCTTCTCAACAACTAAACCATCAAAACAAAACTGGTGGCCATTCCGTGTAAGTGTGAAAGATGTCTCTCCTTTAATGATCAGGGCCGGAGAGAAGATCCATCTGCTTGGTGGGCGTATTGTGAAATCTTGTTGATTCTCATTCCTAGTGATTTGGCTGTTGACTCGTGTATCACATTGCCTGTGGCACCGCTGTCGATGGTGACGTGGACGTTATCACTGGTTATGGTGCCGATAAAAGGTGTATAGGTAAGGCGTTTGACGTATTTGGATACGGAGATTGGGAACACTGGCTGGAGGATCAGTGTCATCTTCAACAAATGCGGATGACAGATCTGCACTGGACTCCTCGCCATCGTCATCGAATATATTCGCAACTTATTTGGCACGTTCTATGTACTTTCTGTCATGTTCAGGCAGGTGTTTACACTCACTGACGTAATAGTTGGTGTCCGTACGCCCCAAACTGCTTGCCATGTCTAAACCAGGGCACCATGATTGAAGTCATTGATTCTCACTTAATGGATCGTTTAAGGTGACACCTCTCAAAAAAACTACTCCGCCCACTTCCTTTGTAAATTGTTATGTCAATAAAACCAACGGGCGAAAAGTAAATACACCGAATGACCCAATTCATGGTGCAGTGGTACTGGCGTGATTGGAGATACAGACAGGCAATATTCTTATTTTTAAAGCCTATCACATTTTGATGACTAGTGAGTTTAAAAACTGAGAAAACCACCCAAAATGGGTTGAGGTTAACACTTTTCACGCGGCAATTAGTTATGACATTATACAAAACAGATTTTTCAGAAACCTTTCCCAATTTTCAAAGTATACTTCAAGGATGACAGAACCAAGACTAGGTATGTTTGTACTTCTTTCAACTAAAATTCTTTCAATGCGTTTCTCATAGTGATTCTAAATAGGGTATTGAAAGTCAACAAAATGGTTTTTTAAACATTTTTTGAACTTTCGGAATGTCGTCTGCAGACGCCTGCCGCGTGAAAAGTGTTAAGGAAGTGACGTGCATGAGGTGGGGTAGGCGGGGTGATGACGTGTGTTCCGGTTTTTAGGATCGAGATAGGTGTGATGTGACATGAAATATATATAAATTCAACTTTGACATTCAGCAAAGTAGGACTAATTGGAGGATTATATATATAATTTTGTCTTTTCTTTTTTTTAAGAACAGATTTGCATATAGGCTGCCCCAAAAAGTTACTTTGAAAAAAGAAAATGTGTAATTAATGATTTTCTTTTCGATATATGGACGATTATGTAAATTTTTCTCCATAGAGCTGTGTATAAAAGCTCATTTTCTCCACCCCACTGTCTTTTAATGCAAGATCCTGCGACATTGTCACTTCTCGGACACGTGCCCTAGGCACCAATGATTGTTTTAAACGATTTAAAGTCTAACATGTTTTATTTATCTAAATGGCAGAAATATAAGGGTTTCATTTTCGCTTGTAGGAACAAAATTCGGAGAAAAACTTTTTCTTTTAAATATCAAAAATATAATTTTAAAAGAATTACGCTCTAATGAGAAAAAGAAGAAAAAATTGAATTTAAGTTTTTGAATTTTGAATTTTGAATTCCACCCCTCCCCGTAATTAAAGTTCTGCTTACTTCCACCCCTCCCCCCCCCGTAATTCAAGTTCTGTTTACTTCCACACCACCCCTCCCCCCACCGTAATTCAAGTTCTGCTTACTTCCATACCCCCTCCCGCAATTCATGTTCTGATTACTTCCACCCCCTCCTTCCAGCTGTATTCGCCGCCGCCGCCGCGTGTAATTGACATAAATAATATGTTCAAAAGATTTTTAATTCAAGTTCTGCTTACTTCCATACCCTCTCGTAATTCAAGTTCTGATTACTTCCACCCTCCCCCCCACCCTCCCCCGCTCTATTCGGCGGCGGCGCCGCGTGTAATTGACATAAATAATATGTTCAAAAGATTTTTAATTCAAGTCTGCGTACTTCCATACCCCTCCCATGTCTAAACCAGGGCACCATGATTGAAGTCATTGATTCTCACTTAATGGATCGTTTAAGGTGACACATCTCAAAAAACTACTCCGCCCACTTCCTTTGTAAATTGTTATGTCAATAAAACCAACGGGCGAAAAGTAAATACACCGAATGACCCAATTCATGGTGCAGTGGTACAATACTGGCATGCATATGGACATTATTTGATGAACCGACTGGGTCACATGAATAAGCCCGGGGTGCTCTACTGTGTGGTTTTTGTTGTACTGGGGTCCAGATGAATAAGCACGCAGTAATCGGGCATCTTCAGAAATGTGCAACTCGTCCAAAAGAGAGTCCAGTGCCTGCGAAATTTCAGTCTTATGGATGCTAGGCTGCGGGATCGTAGCTCAGTTCCATACCTTTGCTTCACAAGGCGAGGTAGCTCAGCAGGGTGCACGAGCTGTAGCCATGTCACGACGATAATGCTTTCCATGGTTGGTGTGAGCTCCTCATCTTTGGTAACCTGTTGTCCATAGTGGGAGATTCCCGCATCTTGCCGCAGGAGATTATACCTTCAAGAAACGCCATTAACCTTTGGTATAGATCTTCCGGTCTCTCGTCAGCATTTAACTGGATCATAGAAAGATCAAAGATATGTCCGCCTAGCCTGTCGTCTGGAATCCATAGTGAAGCCGAATTGATTGCCAGATCTATGACAGAAGTGGAATATCTGTCGATGGTGTTTCAGGCAATGAGGAAAACTACTTATCACGTGAAGCATTCTGGTATTGATGAAAACAATCTTCCCTTTCTGTGAATGGCATGTCAGGGATCAATGACTTAAAAAACAGTGAAGATATCAGACACCGATGCTGTTGTGAGCTCTGGGATTCAGTTTCAACTAACTAACTCTACATGAGCTTATTGTTGTATGCTCATAATAGATCTTAACAGTGGGATGTCCCGGTGCATGGGTGATGCTGAGTATTTATGTCAGATTTGCAATTTTCGGTGGGGGCGACTCAGGCTACGCACGCTATACTGTATGCCGGCCCCCTGACCACATTTTTTTCATTCGACGAAAGACCCTTAATTAACCTATATTTGTGGAAATTATCCTCTTGGAGTAAATTTCGCATTTTTTTGCACTTTCACTGTCACCGAATTTTAAGTGTCGGCCTTATGCGCGCGTAGACATCCATTTCAATGAGTGCGCCCCGGGATGTAATAATTGCATACAGACATCGTTCATATATACCGGGTCGATCATATTATTTAGGTTGTTGCTCTAAATAAAATTGTCTGATGCTGATGAGATCAGCGGGCTACCTGCCATGATGACCTACAATTTCCTTGTACATTTAGCATCTGAGTGGGCCAGTCGGGTATAATTACGAAACACGGAATTAAGGGTGCATTTTCGACCACAACGCTAGTCGACTGTAGTATACCTTTTTCCTTTTCTTTGTCACTCTATGAACATGTACCGATAGAGGGCTCACTCCCCATGGACCGCTCCCATCCTCTGATCTCACCCCCGGGAAAACGTTTGGTCGGTTCTCGGATGGGAAGTATCAGGGGGTGTAGTGTTCGATAATCGAATGTGACAGTGAAATTATACAAGGCCGTACGAGTAGACTACCACAACGCGGGCCCGTGTTCCGTGTTAAGGAAATCAAAATCGCCAATTTCAGAGAATAGATGTGTCTTTTTCAACTTGAATCCGCGCTAAGGGTTGGTTGGGCTGATAGTCACGTGTCATCATTGTAAAACAAACGACATCACAGCGTATTATCATGGGATATATTTCGACTCACGACCCTGAAAACATCATTTTGAGGAAATGTGACTGTTTTGGGGAAATTAAACATGATATCGAAAATGGAAAACTTTCTATTGGTAGGTAGTCAAGTGTTTTCTCTTTTCATTATCGTTTCAATTTTTCAAAACGTTTCATTGTGTGTGAAGTGATGTAAACAAAAGTAATCTAGTTTTAGGGGGGCTTACTTTTTTGACCCCTTTAGTATCCAAAAATAGCCCACTGGGGGCTAAAAGTCAACATAAGTGGCAAGTCATCAAGTCGTGTGGCAAGATTGTAGACTGCCTTTTGGCCATCCTCAAAGTCCCCCCCCCCCCCCCCCCCCCCCCGTGCGGTTAATGGTGTTGAATCGGCCAATTCTTGGGTGGAACTATAGGGCCCAACATGAACTTCGATTTGCTATTTCAGATTTCGTAAAATCAAAAGTTCAAATTTCGAGAGAAGTTACGATCGAGCAGATTTTAGTTGTTTAGTTAGAAATTGGCTCTTTTTAGCCCCCTCTCAGACTTATTTCTATTAATGTAATACGGACGTTTAAAGTTGTTGTTTTATTTTTTTAATTCACACAAAAACGCGATATGGCGAAGTCGCGGTAGTTGTAAACATACATCGATAATGATAGGCGTAAGTACATGTGAGACCTTAAACATGTTAAAATGATTATAGTTCGTGAGGCCTTTTTAACTATAATCATATAATTCAGCATACATTTTCATTCTATGAGTTATGTAGGTCAGCAGACAAGAATGATAATTGAATCGTCATTAGACATATGCGGGAGGTGCGTGCCATTATTTAACTATTTAATAGTGTAATCATTTAGGTTCATGATTATTGATTAATAGCTGTACAGGTGTAATCAATCATTGACGGGACAGGCGTTCCCGGCAGGCGTTCTATTAGTATTACACAGCACACGGTTGTATTAATGGTTTGTATCATGTCATTTAAAAATCTACAACACATCTGTCAGCAGTGAGTTTTATTAGCGAATGGAAAATTCGATAATTTCCACTACAGATAGGTGATGTGCCCTTCTTACACGCTATATTTGTTTTCATAAAGAGTTGGTGATAAGAATTTTAAAGCGCTCCAAAGGCTTTTACTATAACACTTGCCTCTTTGTTCCAGAAAGATAAGAATTTTAAAGCACTCAAAGATGCTTTACCTTCAACAGTTAATACTTATCTAATGTATATTAAAGGTGTATGTTCCAATCACTTTTTGGGGGCTTTATTTTTTTATTCAAGAAGAATCCCCATATTTTTCTTATTGTGTCTGTAAAATCTTAGGGGCCAGAAATGTTCCATTTAGAAATTATAGGTTAAAATGTGGTGAATTACTGCAAAATGTGATTAACCACCAGCCAGTTTGTGCACTACTCAATGGAGAAAAAAAATTCTGACCTTGTGCTTCTAAAATAAGAATCATTGGAGTTATGCATCTCAAACTTTGGAATGTAACAAATTTAAGGATGACCTTCCATGTAAAATAGAAAACATCAAGTCGAAAATCGGACCAGCAATCAGAACATCTACCTTTAACCATTTTAATTGAACACAAAACTATATTGTTCAATAAAAAGAATTTAAACTGCACATCCCCAGCCTGTGATGATTTGAAATTCGCACCCAGTTGTCTGTGTCTAAAGTGCTGATGGAATAACCATACCCAATATTGTGATGTCATCGTTACTAAAATAGCCTCTATCAGCAACAGGTCACTGCACGTTATCACGCAGGAATTCAATGCATACATCGAAAATATCAATACAATCATGAAACAGAGATGTGGAAATCTCGTAACTAGCTACGATCAATATGGCGACGTCCAAACAGGTAATGTTTTACCTTCTAAACGCCTATTTTGTCTTAACGCGGCACTTGTAACAACTTTTACCTTCGGATGTGGTCTGAATAATAATATTGCTACATATCTGAGCGCTAAAGGTCCATGGCACGGATTTCCTTTAAAGCACACAAAATGCTTTTCCTATAGAGTTTGCCATAATCTTTTCAAAGCACATGAGATGCTTTTCTTTCAAAAGGTTTCCATAAGCATTTCAAAGTTCTTACGATGCTTTTCCGTACGAATTGTAGAGCACTCAAAATGCCTTTCTTTCAACAGATGTCTATTATCATTTAAAGCACACCAAATTCTTTTCCTTTTAGAGTTTGCCATACGCTTTTCAAGGCACATGAGATGCTTTTCTTTCAAAAGGTTTCCATAAGCATTTTGAAGTTCTTACAATGCTTTTCTATATTAAGCATTTAAAGCACTCCTTTGTTTGTCATAAATATTTCACTCCTTTAACAGTTGTCCATATAAAGCATTTCAAAGCACTCAAAATGTGTTTCCTTCACAAATTGGCCATAAGCATTTCAAGATGAGCCTGATGTGTTTAACTTTCCAACAGTACCATATTTGTAGCACTCACTTCTTTCAAATGAGGTGTCAACACAACCCTATGGCTCTTGCCCAAACACAAGTAGAGGAAAGCTTGAGGAAAGAGCGGTGAACGTGTGATCCTTTTTTCTATATTATAAGTACCCATTCAGTGAGGTGTTAATCACAGATCCTTTGTCACTCCTCTTAACAATATAGAAAAAAGGATCGCACTTTCCCTGCTCTTACATCAAGCTTTCCTCTACTTGTGTTTGGGCAAGAGCCCTTATATCATAGCACATACAATACAATGAGACAATGAAAACCTAAATACTTCTATGATTTTATTTTTAATTCCATATATATATTTATCATTTTCCTATATCCTTTTTGTCAGAACAAAATAATAAATGTGCATATTCATTCACACTTTGCCTATTAAGGTGCATTAATGTTTCTATTACTGTGTTCTCAAAAAAACCCAAAAAAAAACCCAAGTGTAAATTGCTATTGAATGGTGAAAAAGATACCTTCATTTGTGCTGGAAAATGGGTCCCAAATTGCACACAAAAATCATGGTCCCAAATCCCCAAAGAAGAAAAAACAGTCAAATCACCATTTTTTTGAAGTAAAGACACCCTAAAACTGGGCCAGGATTTCAAACCTACACACCACCTATCAAAAATGATGAAAGTACAGCTGAATTACACCCCCTCCCCCTCTCTGGATCTCACAACAGCTGCAATTTATGGTTCTTTGAAAACCATCAATCACCATGACCATGACAAACCTATATTGCTGAATGTTGTTATTAACCTATCATACTATAGTACATGTATGTAAATCAATATAGTGTTACAGGACGAGTCAGTAAGAACGGGCACTTTTCACAAAGGCATCACAAAAGTCTTATGTATGCATATTCAAAACCAATGGAGTAAAAAAAACATAATTTGGCTTTCATTCAAAAAATAATTTAAAACAATTTGGACATTACATGCGTTATCATTAAGGTCACGAATTTTCTGCTTTGTAACTGTCGAATTCCGCGTTTTTCCGCTTTGTAAATTTTGCATTTTTCTGTGATGTAATTTTCCCCAAGAAAGCTTAACATGTACGTTTTTTTACGATCTATAAAACCAAAATAAACACACTTTACAGAAAAACACATCATTTTTAGGTTTTATTACGTATCGTTTTTTAATATTTATATTGTTTTATTCAAGAATATTCAAAAATATTGTGTTTTGGACGTTTTTGTGTGCATTTTTCTCCTTCTTTTCATCAAAATGTCGTTTTCCGCGTTTAACCTCAATTCCGCTATTTTCGCGGAAATTCCGCAACGCGGAAAATTCGTGACCTTAGTTATCATGTAACAATAATTTGTTGGGCTTCGGCCAATCCATGGGATTCCTCTGGACTAATGGTTGAATTATCAAGACATTCTGCAATGTTTTCTAATCAGACTCGCTTTCTTTATCAGTTGAGATGCCCTTTTTTCAGTTTTTTTCTTGCATTCAGGTTTCTTCATACTCATAATTCCAGTCATTTTAAGATTTTGTATCCAACATTTATGTGCCTTTTCTGGTTTTCATCAGTTTCTTTGATTGGCATCTCTCAATCAGCCAGCCAACAATACTAAAATACCGGGCTCTATGTAACATTTATGACGCATTGGTCGTATTCAAAAAAATTTTTTTTAAAGAAAGCCAAATATGTGGTCTTTGCAGTACCATCATTTAGTTATGTGTGCAAGGCTTAAATTTTGTGGCGTCTTTACGAAAAAAGTGCCTGTTCTTTCTGATCGCCCTTTACATACATGTACAAATATAGGTTGTTCATGGTCATGGTAAATTAGTATAGCGCCATACATATTTACAGAATATAATTGTTTTCTTGTTTGTGGTTATTAAAAACTTCCAAACGTTTTTAAATAAATCATAACCTTACAAATAGGTACACATGCTCAAAATTGTACAACTTGAACATTCTATAATTTAGTTGGGACACCCTGGTAAAAGTTATACTTAAATGTGTTCCCGTTTCCGCAATATTTACACTATTGAAACATTGCCGTCTTTGACAAAAAGCTTGAAGCCTTTCCTCAACATCAATAACTCCCCCCCCCCCCCCCCCCCCCCCACCCCACTGGGCAATGTTTACCCCTTCCAGTATCCAATTACCCAAAAATCATGTTTCAACATTGATCCAGGGGGAGTTTTTAAATACACATATAAATGTGTCCCAACAATATTGTCCGATATTGTAGGTTATTTGAACCATATGATTTGAATTGAGATAACTCTCTAAATGTGGAATCTTGACAAACCTATTTAATACATGCTCCTATGTCAAAAAAAGATTTTTAATAAAAGGAGAACTTTTATAATCAGGTATAAAATGGACAAAGATTTTTAGTTCAAGTTTGATGGTCTCCACATCTAATGTAGGTGTTATATGACACACTATAATACATAACCCTGATGAAAAATACATTACTGAAATTTGACATCTTTGAATTGGTCTTTAAACTAAGGGAGGACGTGTAGAGTTGAAATTTACAATAATATACCTTTGAAGAACATAGCATATACACTCGGCAAAAGAAGTTCTTGGACACTTAAATTAAATTAATATTTAATAGAATATATATAATTATATATATGATTTATATATAAATGTATATATATCAAAATAAGCAGAAAGTAATCCTCTAACAGCTTAACATGGAATTTAGACATGATCACTCATGCATGGCAGATCCCATTCACTTGACAATGGCAAGAAGATTGCACAAAATTGGATAATCCCTCCATTCAAATGACTGTAAATGCTCATTTCTTGCAATTTCCTTTTACGCACCTTACCATTGCTTAATGAATGTGCTCAGCCATGCATGAATGCGTACATCTTAATTTCATACAGACATGATAGAGAATTATTGTCTGCTTATTTTGACATGCAATTGTTTAATTTATATTAAATATTTATGTGAAATATTTGAACTTCAATGAGTGTCCAGGAACTTCTTTTGACGAGTGTATATTCAAATGTGAACATGTTATGAACGTTATACCTGTTCATATAAACCTTTTAGAATTGATAGAGAAAAAGGTAAAAGAACATCTGTACTCATTAGAAGGATCATAACTATGACTAAATATTTTGTATACTAAGCCTATGGATGTATTTCTTATGCTTCAATATCATTCAAGTTATGACCTCTCTTATAGGTGTACACTAGCTCATTTAGACTGCATGAGTAACCAGATCTTTTTGCTTCTCTGACGCCTATCTCTATTATTGATATTCACCCTTTGCCAGGTTTTTGCCGGCAAAAAGTGGCAACAACTAGGAAAATCCCATACATAGCAAGGAACATATACATCAGAAAACACATAAACAATATTTAGTGAATCATTTCACCCAACATTTGGTTTCACCAAGTCCCTAAAATTGAAAACAAATACGTGAACATAATATAACAAATTTGAGTCAAATGTACTGGTACCATTGCAAAGAAAAAAGAGCTTGCCATATAACAACCACCAACAAACTTAATTACTGTTTTAATGTTATAATACACTCAGAAAAAATATTTATAATTTTCATTGGCTTTTGAGATGAATTCAACAATTTTTTTGTATTTTGCCACTACATTATTTTAGTTTTTGCCAGTGGCAAAAAGGTATTTTTGCCGGACGGTTAAAACCACAGTTCAAACCATGGTTTAAACGACCTGCGGCAAAAACCTGCAAACCCTGATAGTGACGACCCTGAAAGTTTAAAACTTTTATCATTTCACCAATCTCATAGCCTCACTTATTCAAATTATTGAATTGCGAGAAAGAGAGGTTGGACAACGATTCTAAGGGACCGTTCATTATTTATGGTGGAGGGGGGGTTGGGACAAATTCGAGACTCGTATGTTAAAATTACCTAACCCCCCCTACAGCTGAAACTGAAAATTACATGACCCCCCCTGCTAACCAGTAACTTTTTACACGCCCCCCCCCCCCCCCCCCTACCCCCTCCCCGAAAAAAATCAACTTGACACATACTTAAGGGGCTGTCTTTACCTTTGGAATTTTGTTCATGGATACGTTGGCAAATTTTGTTTGTGCCCTATCTGAACGGCCAATAATTTTATGATGCCCCCTCTTTTTATTGTGTGAAATTAGTAATGGCAAGCGTAGCGAGTTTTAATTTTTTTTCATATTTATACATTTTGGGTGATTTTGTGAGTCTTTATAACCCGAATAAGTTAGAACATTCTGAGCAGAAACGTATAATCCAGTGAAATGTTCTACTTTTGTGACCATTGGTGCAAAGCAGAGATGAGGTGAAAAGCATGCAATAAATCCCATTTTTAAATCATGAAATTGTATAATAATCATCCATGATCCTCCATAATTTACCTTTATATAATATCCTACCAAATCAGCTTTCCAACATCAATATAAACTTGAGAGGAATCAGATCATGTCAAATATACAATAGCTGCCACATAGCACATTCCATACAACTTACTGTGTAGATGTATATGCTGATTGCAGATGGCAGCTATCTGTGTCACTGCCACTTGATCTTGATACTTCAGTTCCAAGGACCCATCACAAAAGCCACTCAACAATAGGTATAATCTGATCACTGATGGGATTCAAAAGAATGGCATCTTGACAATATTAATCTAGTTCAATATGCCTTTATACTATCAACACCATGGTACAACAAGTATTTATAATGATCTGTAATTTAGTTTGCATCATTCATTACATCTAAGGCCAAATGAAAAAATATTCATGTTTAGGGTCCCCGCCCGCTTCCTTTTTAGGGGCCGCCTCCCTTTTTCTTTTCTTTTTCTTTTTTAAATTAAAAAATGAAAAATTGTATTTTTTGACTTTTAGCACACCTTGTATGAAGCTGTTTGCCCCGTGAAATAAACTGGTTCTCTACGTCTCAGAACTCAGGACAAAACATCATTTTGGTCTCATTTTCTGTTTTATTGCCTATAAGAAGCCAATATGTAATTTCTTGAGTCCAAGTGGCTGTCATTTTGAAAAAAGCAGGCAACCATCTTGAAAAATAGCCCGGCCAGCTATCTTGACAAAATGTGGCCATTTTGGAAGAAAAAGAAAGAAAGAAAAAAAGGGCCTCCTACTTCCTTATTTTCAAAAAGGCAGGACGCTAAACATGTTTTAATTTTAATTTTGTCTAATACACTGATAATCAGCTCATGCACCTGTTTTTATAGTGGATTTTCTTTTTTATACCAAACTAAAATTCCCATTTATCAAGGCTTATTCAGAAGAGATGATTATATTATCTTCAGTATAAAAGTGCACATTTGGGCTATTTGATGGCCCGTTACTATTTTCCATACAATTTACGAAAAGTTATCCGATGGAGCCTGTGGCTCTAATGTCTCGACCGTTGATGATTATATACATGTAGATGTTTTTCCACCATATCGTCGATTTGCTGTCCAGAAGTCGTCTCATAGTAAACGTTTTGAAGTCGATAGGTTTTAAGAAAATATGCGCGAAGCGCAGAAAAAAATGGCATTTACACTCCAAAATAGCCTCTAAAATCACTCCAATCACCACCATCTTTATAATTTAAACAAATTTACACAACCCCCCCTGTTCAAGAATAAAAAGTTACATAACCCCCCCTATTTCAACATTTGAAAGTTACATGACCCCCCCTATAGTTTACCCAACCCCCCCTCCACCATAAATAATGAACGGTCCCTAACCTGTAATCTTTCGCCCCATGTACCTAACCCCCTGGGGTCTACCTGTCTATCTAACGGCGCTTCTGATTGGTTAATTACAAGATATACTCATTTGAATAACTAATTACGATACAGCTTTTAAACTATTTCACCCCGATCTTTATCAGGGATACAATTATTTAAACAATGTCTCTGATTGGTGCAATAAATGATGAATCCATCTTTCTGACCAATCGGCCGGTAGCTCTCAGGGGGTTAAGTGAATCCTAATCCAATGAGCTATGCAAACCGATCTGGTAGAGGTGGCTTTTTTGTAATATTTAAAATCAATAGAGTGAAGGAATAGTGTACTATACATGTATGATACAGATTAGTTGGTATATGTAGTGCTGTTTCTACTATTCAAAATGTTGTTTACGGTTAATAAATACGCACCCAGCACAAAACAGAAACTTACCGAGCATGCCTTCAACTTAACTTGTATGCTAATTTCATGGCTCCTACTGTACATTCTTGTATGATAGAATCAGCCATATAGAGTTATATACAATGACTAGAAATAGTTATCCCTATCTATCTTACAGTTAGTTATAATTAATAAACATTTTAAATTTTAATAAAATAAATATATATCTTTTATTATTTTACAATACATGCACATTTACAGATGAAGAAAAGATGTTTTAACTGCTATACAGGGTGGGTGGATATCAAATGTTTACCCATTTTGACAGCCATTATCAACTACTTCCTGTTAATATTGTTTTTAGAAAACACTTTATTTAGCAGTGCTTATTGTGAATTGTTATAGGGATCAAATCTAAGAACTGCTATATTTTGTTTATGAAATACAGGAGTTTCAAGAGTAATGGTGCAAAATAGATTGATAACGGACTCCTTCTTATCAGTGTCCCGTTTCAAAAGTGACACTCATCCCTATTGAAAAGCACGAATCTGATCATTCTAAACAGTAATGCAAGCCTCCTACTATAGGATGATTGTCACTTTTGAAACTGGACCCACGACCATTGAAATGACAATAACTCCGCTCCGCAACATCGTATCTCAACGATCGAGGTGTCTAAATACGCAGAACAAAATTATGCACTTGGTAATTTGCTTCGATTAATACATACCCTTTCGAGCCGTTATGTATTGGATCATTTCTAAGTGTTTCGATACTTTTTGTGAGCAGTTTATTTACCCTCTACATGGAGGACAGCAATTATTACACTTGTATAGGCCCTAGCTACTATGGGTAATAATTGTGGGAAGAAGACTAGGACACATGATCGTAAGGTGTTGAATATCAGGTGCTTTACCATGCTAGGTCTTGTGGGGTAATGGATAAGACGCTTGCCCTATAAGCAAGAGGTCCTGGGTGCGATTCCTGTGCGAGATCGCTTTCCCATATTGTCATTTTTAAATCAAACTGGAGCACCGTGCTGGTGGACCAGCATTCTCCATTGTCAATCTCAGTGCACAATCACACAAAGGTGTAGATAGATTGTGAAAAGGTTTTTTGGGGGGAGCGTGACCCCCTTAGCATGATGCACTGCCCCCTGGACTTAGGCCCGGGTTCGACCCCCAGGGGCAGCACATCTCATTTTGTGTGTCATTATTTGTCCTGTGTTTCCCCCTGTTTAGCTTTATTGCTATAAACCACCTGAATGGGTTAGGGTTAATTTAGCACACATCAATAATAGCATGATAGCTTAATAGCAATAAGTAAGAATTTCTTAACTGAGATTGATATATCAATACACACACAAGAAATCCCCAAACTACCATATTCTATGAACAAAGTATAAAGCCAGTCTTAGATATATCATTATCTAGACTAATGCTATTAAAATAACTGTTGCAGAAATAAATACAAACAATAATTATGAAAAATTACTCCACATACAATAAGATTATTGGTGTGCAAAGCGGGTACACTAATTTCGAGGGTTCGGCGCCAAAAGGCCGTATCTACAATATCTGCCATATATAATATTGCATTTTTCAAGGTTGCACCATCATCGCACCAAAGGTGTGTAACATATGGCAGCTATTACAGATCACTTAGTACTAGTTTTTGAACGAATATACTATATTTGCAATAGCTGCTGTGAGATACATTTAGTGTATACCAATAGGTCAGCCCGGTCATCCGGGTACTTTTACCGTTTGCCGTTGACAACAAATTAGACGTTTTAACATACCTATCAGTTTTACGCTCTAACCATACAGTAGATCAACCCTAGCGATCGCGTCACAGCTGTGTAAGAGGCCTTTATTTACCTCTTTGGTTTGTGGTCAACGGCATGTGACGTCACTCCGGGCCGACCTATTGCTCAACTTACATAGTAATCCATATGCAACAGCTGGCAGCTAATGCTGGTAAGGCCTTGTGACACTAAGCCCTCGATTTGTTTTTTAACCAGCCTGTAGTAACTTATAATTAGAGAATAAAGGTATTGTTTTAGACCGTACCCGTGTTATATTGTCTGACATAAATGCGGACGATAGTATTATGTTAAGTAGAAAAATAATACTACCGAACGCATTTATGTCAGACAATATAACACGGGTACGGTCTAAACACAATACCTTTATTCTCATTCTTAAACAATCATACTTAAGACAATTATCAAAGAAATAAGTACATTTTATTGTCCACATTTGACAACTTTACCCCTGCTAGGATCGAATAACCCACAAACATTCCATCCAATCCCATGCGATGAGTACACCATGCGTAAGCATCGCGGCACCGGCATAAACGCAGGAAAGGTGCCAAAGCAGAAGTGCGCGTTATGGAGCAAACGACGCATTGTGAAGGTCGGACGCACTGTTAAATCATAAGCCCCACCTCCCCGTGTTCAATTGTCTCATCTAAATGTTGCCAATTTCTCTGAGAACCAATGAGATTGCTTAAACTTTCTTAGCTGTTTAAGAATAGAAGTTTGTGCTGCACAAAGTGATAGGATGGGGAGCAAATTACATCACATTTTAAAGAAATTCTATACTATCAAAAGCATCAATATTGATCAATCAAAAGGTATAGATGGGGTGACATGTGATGTCATGCCAGGCATTTGTTCGGCAGTTGCCAATGTTTTTTGCCCGGCGGTGTGCGCGCACATCCTGTTTTGTTTAGGAACCATGCTTTTAAAACTCGCGCCAAAGCATTATAAAGGGCAATAAGGCATAGTGGACCGTGTTGTGGTCACATGCTGTTCCCTCAAGCATGTTTTGACAGTCCAGTCCCTTCGACCGTTGCTTTTGTTGATAAACATTGCAGTCACCCCATCTATATCGTGTCTACCTTTGGAAAATATGAGATTTTGATTCACAAATCTGACAGAATGTTAAACAGGCTTTTCAATGATACCTAGTTTTTGAGAATTGAAGCAATACTTTTGAAAATACAAAGAAAATATATATAGTTTGTATTGCTTGCTATTTTCTTTACATTTATTAAGTTATTGCCGGGCAATTTGGGCATTTTGGAGGGAAAGTAAGAAATTTTACATTTTGGAGGGAAATTTGGGTTAGCTTGCCAGGAAATCACCTTTTCTTCCATGCCTGGTTGTTAGTTTATTGAATTCCCGCTACAGTCAATCCCCAAAATCATTAGCACACATGCTCGAGTAAAAGATATTGAAAACAATCCCTTTTCACAATTTATTAAGTGTAAATACATGTAGGACCTTTTTTTTCTACCAAATAACAAATATTTGAGTTTCAAATACTTCCTAGTTTGGCGAAATCAGGCACCTTTTTTAGTTTACCATCCTTTGCAAATCAAACATGAAATATGTTTAGGTAGTCAGTAAAGAAAATGATTCACTGTCTGCCATCCATCTATCAATATGTCTGTCTGAAAGTTTGGAAGTTTATTATGTGTGCGCTCAGAGCAATTTAAGCTTGAAATTTAGACACAATTTATCAAAATTTATCAAGCGATCAGATTTTACGAGTGAAATTGACTCCTAAATTCTTATTATTTTCTTTATTTGTTTCTGTCCGTTTTCATCTATACCTTGAAAAACACAAAGCATTAAAGTCCCCCCCCCCCTTTTGATGTGCTGCATCACAACTTGTTGATGGAAATACATGGGCTCATGGTGAAATTGATGTAAACCAGAGCAAAAAAATAAAATTGAATAAATATGGAGTTTTGTGCCCCGTTGCAAATTGGGACACACTACCCTATTTTAGAATTGTGTAAACTTTCCAAATGAATTTTTGAGAGAAAAATTCATGTAACAAATTATGGAAAAATTTGGTTAAGTTCTACACAAACATGGGAATGGGAACTCAACATTTTCTGGAATGATGATACCATGATCAAATCTTACTGGTGTCTATCATCACATCACTTTATTTAGAGGATCTGCTGGTTGCCAATAAAGACGACACTCACTGAGTTGCTTTGGCCGAACAATCATCAAAAAATGTCCTACTTCATGTTATTAAGTCACTTTATAAAAGTGAGCCTCACTCATTCCTCGCTATATGGAAGGATGAATTCCTGTCTGTATTGTACACACACACGTCTGTAATGAAAAGTAAGGCAAAACATATCTGTTAATTAAGTAAACTATTCAACTTTACCAAATTGTTTAAAATACAACATACATGTGAGGCCTCACATGTATGTTGTTTTTAACAATAAGTTATTGAGGTTATTGAGATCATGAGGTGATCAAAAAAATTGAGACTGAAGTCGAAAATCTCTAATTTAATTATACACTAGTATTAAAACTATAAACTATAATATACAGTTAAGCCCACAATTATTCATACCCTTTGAAAAATATGAGTTTTTTGCATTTTTCTTACATCTATACCAGCTGGAGTGATGGAACTTTTCCCTTTACACAAAAGACAGTTAGTTTGCAAGAACAAATTAATATATTTGGGCTCAACATTTTTTGCATAACAATAGAATTGAACAAGAATTGCGTTTTTATGCCTGTCCAAAATTATTCATACCCTATACCAAATCTCAGGATTGAGGCCATTTTTGGTGATAATACACATGTATGTTGTTGACATTCCAAACGTTCTTTATATTGTGTGATAGGCTTTTATATTGTCATGCACTTATTACATGATGTGTGCAAAACAATGCGAATGCATTACAAATGTGTCCTATTGAATGTACAGTGAGGGATATTATAGGACAACATTCTAGCTCTTTCTCAGCATGGCGAAGAAGACCAAAGAACTCAGTGAGGACCTTTGTATGTGCATATTGTGAATTCTCACAAATAGGGAAGAGGCTACAAAGCCATTTCAAAGCAACTCCAAATGCCAGATTCCACCATACAAAGCATAATTATAAAAAACAAGACGTTCAACTCAGTTAAAAACCTTGAAGGACACGGTCGGAAGCCAACTGTGTCCCCTTGTTTGACCAGAAAAGTATGTGAAAGGCCAACAACAATCCACAGATCACCGTCAATGCTCTCCTGAACAACCTTGGTGAGTCTTGGACCAAGATAATAATGCAGACACTCCAGCAGACATTGCACAAGAGAGTTCTCCATGGACTCCGCCCAAGAAAGATTCTACTCCTGAAAAGAGACAAAGAGAAACTCAACTAGCATTTGCAAGAGCACTTCTAGACAAAGATCCAAGCTTTTGGGCCTCAGTGCTGGGGTTGGCTAAGATGCAAGACCAGTTTCTCTGTGTCTCTTTTCAGGAGTAAAGTCATTCTTGGTCGGCCTCCACGGAGATATCTCATGTGCAATGTCTGCTGGAGTGTCTGCCATGATATCTTGGTCCAAGAATTGCCCAGGTTGTTCAGGATATCATTGATGGTGATCTGTGGATTGTTGTTGGCCTTTCGCAATACTTTTCTTGCCAAACAAGGGGACACCGTTGGCATCCGCATTGTTTGCACACATCATGTAATAAGTGCATGACAATATAAAAGCCTAAACACACAATATAAAGAACGTTTGGAATGTCAACAACATACATGTGTATTATCACCAAAAATGGCCTCAATCCTGAGATTTGGTATAGGGTATGAATAATTTTGGACAGGCATAAAAACGCAATTCTTGTTCAATTCTATTGTTATGCAAAAAATGTTGAGCCCAAATATATTAATTTGTTATGCAAAAAATGATGAGCCCAAATATATTAATTTGTTCTAGCAAACTATAAACTGTCTTTTGTGTAAAGCGAAAGTTCCATCACTCCAGCTGGTATAGATGTAAGAAAAATGCAAAAAACTCATATTTGTCGCCAATTTATAACTTATTTCAAAAATATAGTTTGTTCCATGACTCACATAAAACTGCATTGTTGTTTTCTTCTTCTATCAGCCTCTTTATCACATAATCTCTTCATCAGACCCTGTTGATGATAGTCTCCTGGTAAGCTCTTCTAATTCCTCTTCTGTTACGGATATCTTTAATTAGATTGGAATGTGATTAAAAGAGAAAAAAGGTTAAGGGTTACTGAGTTGTAACAACAATTTAGATTAAACTGACAAAAACAGAAAGTTAACCCCCTGGGGTCTACTTGTCTATCTTATAGTGGTTCTGATTGGTTAATTACAAGATGTACTCATATGAATAGCCAATTCAAATGCAGCTTGTAAAATATTTCACTCCCATCTTTATCAGGGATACAATTATTCTATCAATGTCTCTCATTGGTGCAATAAATGATGTATCCATCTTTTTAACCAATCGGCCGGTAGTTCTCAGGGGGTTAATATCCCCTTGAACGTTTCAGAGCCAGCGTTAATTTCAGCTGAATTTATTTTTTCTTGAACATTTTGAAAGATGATGATAAGTCTTCTTTCTAAGCAGTTCTCATAAGCCCTTTCACACAGGCCTGACCAAAGGAGATTTCTTGTGCAGTCCAGCATGCTTAGCAATACTCGGGCAACACTACACTGGCAACAGGGCTATCTCCCAACCAAACATGTGTTAAAGTAATTTACAGCTAATACATGGTACATATAGGCCGTGTGCAGCCCAGCATGCTTAGCAACACTCAGACAACACTACACTGGCAACAGGGCTTTTCTTCCAACCAAACAGCCAAACATGTGTTAAAGTAATTAACATTAATTTTAACAATTACATGGTACATATAGGCACATTTGGCCCTAGATATGAAAAGAAGTTGAATCTTAACTGAAATATTTATTCAAAAAATCAAGGGTCTTTAAGAAATACAAGATTGGATTGAGTTGAAGTATATATCAATTGTACTACTACTTGCAGCAGGATTTTCTTAAAGACCCTCGTTTAACAAAATTATAAGCCTTTCTTTGCAATGTAATATCAATGGGAACCAGTAAACACTGTGACAGAAACCAGTGGTCATGTGATGAAAGTAAAGCATGCTGCATGGGTTTGCTCAAGAAATCCTCTTTGGGCCTGATAATCAATCTCCGGCAGATCAATTGTACTGTTATAGGTGCAATAACAGTCTCAGTGACGATCAGTCGCCAAAAATGGACGATCAATCAAAAATCTTGCACTTTTTAAAATGGCTGAATTAGCTTCTCCACTTACAGAGATAAACAGAATTCAAAACTTCTCATAGCGACAACAAAATCTCATAAAAATTAATAAGACAAATTGCCTGGCTAATGTTGATGTCATTTAAGGAAAACAATACTTGACATAGATTGAATAACATTAAGAGACAAAAGTGAATCTCCCTGTTTTGCAAGGTTAAAGGGATGCTACCACTCTTGGTTGCTAACCACCTCCAGTTCTCTTGGGAATTTGACTAGGTTAACATTTCTCCAAGTTAACTCTGTACTGTATGTCACAAAGTGAACAGGTGTATGACCAGTTCGTCTATGACAAAATATCTATGATTGTGGTGCTCGTGAATGGGGAATTATAGACATCTTGTTAGACTAAAAATGAATTAAATTAATAATAGCCCTCGTACTATAATGTAACACAATTGACAATACTGTCAATATTTCTCCAGTGATGAGTATGGCATTTTGACTGTTGGGCGAGCCGACAAAATGGATTGGGGTGCTGGCAGTCCAATATTGTGTCAATAATTGCGTCTATAAAATCCAGTCTTGCGACAAAGGCTTCTTAATCCCCATTGATACAGCTCCTACAATATTAAATGTTTTGTCCAATTATAGACACTTCAAAGTTTTGCTAGACTATTTTCTATACATCTGCAACTTTTTAATAGCTTACCCCATTATGACCTCTAGTCCTGCTTCTCTCCTGTTCTTCACTCTCAACCATCATAGTCTCTTTGCTTTTATTGTATATAAATATAGCTATCAGCACAGTGGGTGCCTGAAGGAAAAAGTCCAACGACGGTTTAAAACCCGCAAAAAATACCGACAAAGTGATGACGATGACCGTCACAACCTGTTGGGAGAGTACATGAAACATGTTGTCTCGGAATTTCAAGATGAGTGATATGTTCAAACCTTGAAGAGCGGTGACGAATATCAATAGAGTTGTGTACTTGTTGTACCCGTCAAAAACACCGCACTGAAAAATGTGCTGTCTGTAGTTTTTGCTGATGAGTAACGACAGGGAGTTGAACCCCACACCAAACATGTATAGCTTAGAATTCTGAATGTATATACTCTCCTCCATACCATGGTCCTCCTTAAAGATTTTCTCATTGTATATATTTGCAGACGACGAAATAAAACACTGTAATAACACCAGCACATGCCCTCTATTCAATGCAAAACGTTCACTGTCGGCAGTTCGACGCAACCTTTCATTTGTCAGAGTTTTGTCGAGGTCTACTTCGATGACCTCTTCCAGATGTCGTTCTTTATTGAGTTGTGCTTCCAACGCAAGTTTTTGAGAGCTGCATTTGGGATTTTTCGGTACGACTGTCACGTTAAGTGAATGATGTATGTGTGGATGACTGAAGTGCATGTTACTACCGTTACGCTGAGCCTGATTGGACAATGATACTATCCCTAGGAAGAGAACCACCAGAGAGGCCCACTGGATGCTGGATAATTTTCTCCTGGAATGCAAAAATAACACAAATAAATTGAAGGATATCATTTTGTAACTGATATGTCAAGTGTTCAAATTTTTACAAAATATTGGACTACAGGGTCAAAGGTCGTCCGGCAAGGGGAGATATTTTCATGATTTTTATCTGCGGACTCATCTTTGGGTCATGTATTTATTAAAGGTCTGAATGACCTACACTGCTTTGGGGTTAATTAAGTTACATGGCTATACAACATCAGTAAGCGATTTGAACATTATGTGATAACTATTTCTGTGTTTGAGGGTCTGAATATAAAATATATTCAAATTTCTGAAATACGAGGGTCATTCAATAAGTTCTACCTCCTCACTTATAACATCGCTAATAGGAATGTCAGCCTCATGACATTTGTCATAATTATAGCTCTAAATCATAGCTACACATTTATGGTAAATCATAATTGATACCTGTTTCACTTTTGTTACGAGGCGGGCAAAGCCAGGGAGAGATTTTGGACAACGGAAACAGAAAATTACCTTAAAAATAAAATATATGTTATGGAATATATGGAAATCAATAACACATATCTGAATATATCACAGTATTGTCATGTATACATGAGATTGTAAGCAATATTAATGCACGTAGGCTTTTAAATAGTGTAATATCAACTCGAATGTATTGATATGCCTTTGGCATACTGGAATACTGCTAATCAGTCGAATTTTCATTGTTATAAGTTAAGCTACAGGGATGCCTCGTATGTGAAATCTTTAACATAATAGTCACTTTTTGAGTTTTACTTATGTACAACCTTCAGAATAGATAATCAGGTAGGAAATGATAGAATCCCTCCTTCAATCCTGTATATTGAAGATCTCTTAGTTCTTATGAAAATCAAATATGACTTTTGCAGGGTTCTCTAGGGGAGGGGTAAAATAAATGGTTGTTCTGATCTGGTTCTGGCTAATCAAAGGGCATATTCTTTTCTAAGAAATAAGTCACCTTTATTATTTATAGTCTGTTCAAGAGATATCTGACATTTAGAACTGTTATAATTGGCCGATAGCTACGTTTGATCTCTATAACATAGGCCAAATTAATAGCACTTCAGCAATATTTTGGGTGATTTTCATCCGTTTCCGTCACACTAAATGAAGGTTTGGCTTTCACTGCATCTACAGAGAGGTGCAACCATTACTCAGATCAATTTACTATGAATTTTTAGCTGAGATTCTATGCTACAATGTGTAATATTTCATAAGGCTGGCTTATATAACAACAAAGTTATGAGGTAGGAGGTAGAACTTATTGAATGACCCTCGTATGAACGCGTATTCGGAGGCCCACGGCCACAGCACCATAAGTTGACAAGATACAGTGTTTCTTGACTTCATATTCTATTTATAATGGGTAGCAATTGCCCTAGCTAGCACTTTACAGCTCAATATATTTTACCAAGTAAAGATGTGCACAATCCAAAATTCAATATATTTAAAAGTGCAAATGACAAAAGGGGCATCGGTGTCAAATTTCAAAAGGCCACATTTTCAAAACCGCTTTGATTTAAGCACTATTTTTTTTTTGCATGTGTTCATTATATCTATAGATGTTTTCTAAAAATGATGTTCAGCCAATTCCAAGAGGGTGACCAGCCAAGATTTTTGGCAAATTGGTTGATTTGGCATGGAATTACCCTAATACAAAGCGCTCACAGCAACTCGGCAGTCGAGGGGACCAGTCACGCACGAATTGGAATTAAGTCAACTGCAGTGATTCAGGCCTAGCAACCTGGCACGACTTTTGGAAAGTGATGTGCTGTTTCTGCTGACTAAAATGGAAACATTTGAAGATCAAATGACATAAATACGTCATCAGGAGCGACCTGGATCACAAAGTGACTTTATTATGTTATCAGCATAAAGAAGTGCCAAGTACCATTATCTGAAATGTCTCAACTCAAATAAGAAAGGACACTCATTGGTGTCAGGCTTTGAACCAACTACGTATACTGGAACAGGCACTGATTGCCCTTGCGTGTATGAGTTGACACATTCAACATGGACTAAGTTTCATAATATAGGAAAAGCTGTTAAAAATTATTGAAATTTCATAATCCTTTTGATGACTTACTTGAGTACAACTCTGAAGAGCAGCGATGTTGAGATGATAACAAAATTATTGAGTAACACCACGAGGGCCTGTGATGAAAGAGAACATGTGTGTTAGACGTTGATTATTTATAAAATAAATCATTGTATAGGATTTCCATGTTCATAGCAAACGAATAACAACTAAATAATCAGTAAACCTAAACAAACAGGTGATTTTTTTTAATTAATACCTATTTGAATCCAGATTTATACTTTCTCTTTATATTGTAGTCAAATGGAGTAATAAATGCATACAAAATATGAAATATCAAATTGTCATACAATGTTCATCAAACTTACGAATACCATTATCATTTACCTTAACCTTACCAGAGGCCACAGCAAATAGCTGCTGCATCTCGTATCTTGTGGCACAATCTGGCGAGCTGTCAAATGGTCTACTCCACTGTTAAGTGTTCGTGAAATCAGAAAGGCATCCGCCTTCCACGCTGGCAGCCCGGGTTCGATCTAGCATTGTTTTTATACATTTTTTTTTGAAAATTTTCACATTTCAAAAATGTCAAAACTTTTTCTTTCTTCTTATTTTGGTTCAATTTCCACACAAAATACAAACATTTTCAACACAATTCAGAACAATTGTGAACAAGAAATTTTAAAATTAAAAAATGGATCTGTTGGGCCTATAGTAGAACAGAGCTTTTTTTTTTAATTTGTTGCCTTAAAGGCTAACTACCACTCTGGGTTCCTAGCCACACATAGTTCTCTTGGGAATTTGTCTGTGGGGAACTACCTAAGTGGTAGGCCAGCTTTAAAGGCACTGATATATTATACTTACCGGATCAAAATATGAAATAACAAAGAACCCAATCAAGTTATCCATAAAGTACAGCAATCCAGGGACGCTCCACTTCATAAATCTTAACGTTTCATACCATGATGATGGGTAGAAGGCAGAACGCAAACTTTTTCCTTCTGTATGAGTTGAGTACAAATCACAAAGTGTGCTTATATATATATAATCTGTTTCATGGTGGTGATTTGTGGTGAATGGTGATAATTACTATCAGCAATAATGGTGTGGGGGGCTCGTATACTCCCTGTCATAGTCCCTTGGGCATAATTCGCGTTATTTTACACGAGCTTATTCTGTTGTTGTTTGCGGGGCGCGGCTTCAAAATGCTTGACAGGTGCGAACAAAGTCACGTGCCGTCAATCAGGGCGTGTGACGATTTCACAATTGACCAATAAGGATGCGCGATTATTTGTTTAAAGGGATCGGTACGCACTTCCGTGTTTACGCACAATCGCACCTACGCATTGCAATGCGCACCTGCGCACATACGTACGCAACTCAAACGTACGCATGATTTGATGGAATTATGTCCAAGGCATTATGACAGGGAGTATAAGTGGATATGAGTTCACAGGGATGTACCGCCAAATAGGGTCCTGTTTCCACCCGTCTGGTAAATGAAAGCCCCTTATGATAGCCACTGTTGGTCAATTTATGGGTCTAATATCCTTAAATTTGCTGTTTGTAACAGAAATTTTAGCAAAATCTGTCAAATATTTAGAAAAAATATGCATTTCTGGTAAGAGGCTATGTACCAAGTCTGATCTCAATTACGAGCACAGGGATAGTTGTAATAAGCTGCGTCAAGTGTGCCAACTTTTATTTTCCTTGATTGAAGGTTGGACCTCTTTATTTCCTGGTAAATTACATTATTTCAGGTATTTGTTTGGTTATAATTTGTGATATTTGAAATCTTGTTTCCTATACTCGCTGTCAGTCCCGGTCAACTCGTCACATTTTTCAGGACACCATTTACCTATACACTTTCCGATGTCAGTGCCAGCTTAAAACAATAACAAATCTGCTGATTTATGCAAAACACTTGGTGGCAGTACCACAAAATGTTTCTAGTGTGATAAATGTTTTAAAACTATCTATTCAAGCGTTTTCATTTCAAGCAGAAAATAGTAATATTTTGACAATTGGGGAAAATTTAAAACTTAAAATAAACATAAAAACAACTATAATTTTTTGAGACTTTAAGGTCGGTCACTGAGGGCAACACAGCATTTACTTTTGCCTAATCATTTATCCCACTTACCTTGGGATAAGAGACGGAAACTTAGCGTAATGCAAACTAAGAGTTTCACAGCCTCGGCACACACATTTACAGTTACTGGGAGGTAGTCATATTTATTTTCTGTAGAGATGGATAAAATCACACAAAAAGTTTATGGTAATTATGTGTAAATCATAAAATGCTATCAATGTGCTTGAAAACAAGCTGTTCCTGAACCGCCTGTCATGCCTGTTTGCGTGAAAACGCCTGGACATCAAAACTTTAACCAATACAAACCCTCGTCCTCTTTAAGGGGGTAGTTACCACCCCCCCCCCCCCACCCCCAAGAATTTTAGCCGATTGCGCTAAAACGCAAAGGACAGTGACCAAGGGTGTCTAGATGATCGCTTTAACATCCCTTGCACTCATTTTGATGAAAAAATTGAGGGTACCACCTTACCGGGGGTAGGGTAAGCCGTCAGAGTCCAATAGTTAAATCCTAATTGACACCTCCCCCCAGGCGCGTAGCCAGCATTGTCATTCCGGGGGGGCAAGCATCAATATCGTCCCTATTTTTTTTTTTTATGTCCCTAAAAAAATTTCGTAAAAGGTTGCCCCAATTTTTTTTCTAGTCACTTACCTCGTGAATTTCACGTAAGTGTGGGGGGGGGGGTGAGCTGTAAAAAAAATTCGCACAGTCCCAAAAAAATCGCACAGTCAAACAAAATCGCACAGTACCAATTTCTCGTCCCCATTTTTTAGCTTCTCCGTCCCAATTTTAGCAAAAAATGTCGCACAGTTCAAAATAAATCGCACAGTCACAACAAAATCGCACAGTAAATGTACTACATGAACACTTTCTCGTCATCATTTCTCTTCTCTTTCCCTTCTCCTTCCCCTTTCCCTTCTCTTTCTCCCGCTCCTTCCCCTTTCCCTTCTCTTTCTCCCTCTCCTCCCCCTTTCTCTTCTCTTTCTCCCTCTCCTTCCCCCTTCTTTCTCTCTTTTCTCCCCTTCTTCTCGTCCCCATTTTTCCGCTTCGCCGTCCCCATTTTAGGTGTCCGGGGGGGGGGGGGGGCAAACGCCCCCCTGGCCCCCCCCCGCTGGCTACGCTACTGCCTCCCCCATTACCTGGACTATTCCCAGGACAAAATCCTCACCATCATTTGAAGACAATCTTGTGAGTAGTATACGGCCTGCCCCCAATGTTACATAGATGAACCCCAGTGTCACAGTTATTATATGTGCCCACAAATCCATCACGGCGATCTGTGGGAAACAAAACAGAAACAATGAAGCTTATTAATGACTATGACTGTCATATAAAAAACAACATACAAATGCTGAGCCTGTACTCTCTCAGGTAATTCTTCTTTCAAGACTTTCTGATATCCAAAATGAATTTAGAGTGAGATAAAACTTATCACTCATAATCAATGAATGATAGCCGTTTTTTTTTAAAAATAGCATTGCAATATAACAGTGCTCTCTCAAACATGGCTTATCATACAGCAGTTTCCAACTTGGACACATTTCTGCCATTGGAATTTTACTTTGTATTTTCCATTTCTTTTAGTTATTGCAAATAAGTATGTTATTAAACATAGATTTTTGAGACTTCCAAAAGATGTTCCAATCTAAATAATGCTGTTTTTAATAAGTGTCTTCAGTTCATTGGACCGTATACGTCTATATAATATAGTCATAACATTGCAGTCTAGCGGGACCCACATTCCATTCCCATAAAAATATAAACTAGAAGGTAATTTTGAGTGTCATAATTCAAAATATAATCTACAGAGATCATGTACATGTATCACCAAGAAGCCACATGTCACACATTTTATTTAACACCAGGTCGCATGTCAAAGGTAGACATGCAAAAAGGGTGGCGATGTTACATTTTCCCGAATGGAGATGGAGTCATCATTAAAATCTTATAACTTCACAACCCCTTGACCTATTGAAGTGGTTGATGTTGATGCATCATCTTAAAGCTACAAGATGAGTCTATAACTGATATAGTGTCATGTGGATTTATAAAAGAGTAATAGCAGTTTTAATCTGAACAAGGCTGTTCTCGAACATCATGTCTTGCCTGCTTGCACAATAGTGTCTGATAGTGATAAGGGCAATTCCATGTTACTCACGGATTTTTCGCTATGTTATTGTTTTAGAAGTGCCATATTTTTTAGTCGATCAAGCTTGACAGAATAATTTTTTCTGCAATCTTAGTTACACAAGACCCAGCACTAAATGTATGCCATTAGAATTGCAATACAAGACATGACTTGTGAGTGAGAAGGAAAAAACTGTTGTTACTCACGTTACATTTGATTGGACATCATAAAATGGCAACAAGCCTTTATTTACAAAGTGTCCTCAAACAGGATATTTTGGGAAACAAGTTTAACATGGTTGATATAGCTAACAGTAAGATCTACACACACAAGGTGAACATAATCTGATTAGACAAACACTTTTCAGTAAATTGACCAAAATAGCTGTTACTCATGTTACGTTACTCACATTAGTTGTTTTGGCAAATTCAAATTGTATATATTGTATATATTGCTCATGCAGATTAGCTCAAAATGTCTTGACATGTTTTTAATTTTCCAAAATGTTATTATGTCTCCAACGGTAAATTATGACTGCCACACAAGTTTAAAGGACATTTTGCAAATTCTCTACATATTACACTAACAATATCTTGATGAAAATGGTACCATTTTGCATTAAAATAGAAACAAATTCAGAACTATTTTCTTTTTTGAAACTTAACATTATGTTATGTTCTACAAGTTTTATGTGAAAATAATTGCATACAATTGATGAATTATAGAAAATACGAGGAGGTAAAGTTAGCTTTAACATCCTAAATGACCAGTTAGTATCGGTCTTCACTAATGAGGACACAGCCACACTTCCATCTTTTGGGATTAGTCCTCACCCGACGGTAACGGTAACAACATCTGTAACTGAGTGTAAGAAGGCAAACAGCACCAGAAGATTCCTTCAACGTAACCTGAGGAGCTGCTCACCCAAAATAAAGTGAGCAGGCTTATAAGACATGTGACGTGTTCTACCAAAACCAGTCACAATTGGGCAAGATATCAAAATTGAGTTAGTTATTGATTATTAAAGTAGAGATCTTCAGCTTTACAATGGTACCTCTCTTTTTTTTAATCGGACTTCCCAAAGCGGAGTTACATCATTTTCAAGTTCGTCTTTTAAGGTCTTTATGAAAACTCCAAACTGAGATATCGCCTTTTAAAGTTACTTTGTACCATGGTTTTACATGTTTATATCGCCCTTTAAATAACTGAAACATACATCTAGGATGATTTTTTGATCTGAATCTTTCACAATAATGTTATAAACACTCTGAAGATTAATTATTTACCAGAAACTCAAATTCATAAAATATCACCCCCAATTTATGTTTTGGGCTATTTCTCAGTTTTGAGCTCTGCCCTATTCCGTCTGGTTTTGGTAGAACACGTCACATATGTCTGTCCAACCCTGGAGTATGCTTCATCTGTATGGGACCCACACAATAAAGACCTCATCTTCAAGATCGATATGGTACAGATACAGGCAGCTCGCTTCGTCAAACGCGATTATGACCAGCGTCACAGTGTATCAAAAATGCTACAAGACCTCCAATGGTAGACACTGTATAAACGACGAGCTCACAGCAAAGTCATCATGCTGTTCGAATCAACCATGGACTAGTGAACGATCTTAAGCTGAACGATGACAAGACAGAATGTATTGCTTTTGGAAACAAGCAACAATTATCAAAAGTGGAAATTTCTCACATAAGAGTTGGTGAGTCACATGTTAAACCCTCACAAAATGTTCGCAATCTTGGTGTCATGTTTGACCAATCGATGACAATGGAGAATCATATCAATCATATCTCCAAAGCTGCATACATGTCCATTCGAAACATCGGACGGATCAGACACCACCTCAATAGAGAAACTGCTGAATTGATCACCCATGCATTTATTACCTCAAGACTTGACATGGGAAATTCATTATTGTATGGGGTTACAGCTTCTCAACTTCAGCGTCTTCAACGTATTCAAAATATCGCTGCTAGAATTATAACTTTCACCAAAATATCTGATCACATAACCCCTGTGCTTATGGACTTGCATTGGCTACCTGTTGAGCATAGAATCAGATATAAACTTGCTTTACTCGCATTCAAAATTTTACAACACAAGGCGCCACAATATCTCACTGAGCTTGTGCAACCCTATATACCTGGACACAGTGGACTCCGCTCATCAAAACAATTGCTTCTTACCGAGTACCCAGTAAGAAATCAATGGGGAGAACGTTCATTTCTCGTTGCTGTTGCAAGAATTTGGAACAGTCTACTACGCGATGCTAAATGTACAGATTCTATTCATAGTTTTAAAAAAACTTTAAAGACTCATTTGTTCAATGAAGCGTACAAACCAGTATAGGTATAATACCCATGCTATTTATCATTTTTGTGATATTAATTACTTATATTACATGTTTACAAAAGCGTCATGAGCGTCATTTCTGACGGATACCGGCGCTATACAAATTACCATTATTATTATTATTATTAGTGGCAATACCATCCTGCCCCCCCCCCCCCCCCCCCTAGTGCCATCAACAACACAAATCAGAGGCCACTTCACTCAGTTCCAGAGACAACACTACCGGATCTCTGCTACTCTTCACTCTTTCTTTCCCAGCGCCATCTGCCTGTGGAACAACCTGCCAGCCTCAGCGATGACTGCCCAATCCATGGAGCTGTTCAGGAACAGGCTGAGCCCCTTGACCCTACGTTAACAGTCGGGTGGCGTCTTTTTTACCTGCACCCCTTCACCTGTAAATAATGGAAATTGTGTTCCTGCTCGCACCCTTTGCACCTTACAGTACGTGTACGACTTTACTTTCAACCGAGAGGATTAGAGGAATGTACTTCACCAGATCTAGCTCTGGTCCAGGGACCATTTATATGATCGACAATTATTTGTTTTGATATAATGATAATATATTAAAGATGAATACAAATTCCTCTAAAAATGAATGGCAATAATCCATTAAATTAAATTTATAGTCCAGGCAGAAAGAAGCCCGGGAGGTTTATTCAACTGAAAGATATGTATAACTAATCAGATCATCAAACTTAGAGTTTTAAGGTTAAGGTTAGGTGATCTGATTAGTTTAGTTGTGTGACGTTAGACTTCGGTCGTAATCTCATGTGACATGTGATTGTGAAATGAATTATAATTTATTGAGTGAATGAAAGTAAGCTTATTTATTTTAATACATTAGTCATTATTGACAGACACTCACTGCAGTGCACAAAAGTGTTAAAATCTGCGTACAGACACAACCACAACGGTAAAACCGTACCACTCGTCTGAAACAAACCTTGACTTTAGATCAGGGATCATCAGGCCATGCATTGATGGCATACGATTATTATTAAATTTAAATGTCTCGTTTCGCTGTCCACGTATTTACGTACTAAACTTGTCAGTGATCAAAATCAATCAATCATCACTGTTTCGACTCGCTAGAGATGGGCGATGCTGGAAAATAGTATCGCTTGAGAACAAGAAGAGTCTTTAAAATAACCAGTCAATTTGTTAATTGGGCGTTCTCTGATACGTTTACTCATATCATGCATATCATGGAAGAATTCCATGCTCATATTGATCGTGATAGCGATACAAAATATTCGCACCATCATGCACCAGTGTCGTAGCCAGAGGAGGAGGGAGGGTCAGGGGGTTGTCGGTTGAGATTGGCAGTCGGTTCAAGCAGTGTGTCCGGCTACGATCATCGCAACTGTACACAGGTGACTACACACTAGTCCAAGTTATACACCCCTTTCCCTAAATTACACACCTTTCTCCATTCTAGACCCCTTTCTCTAAATTACACACATTTCTTCATTCTAGACCCTTTTCTCTAAATTACACACCTTTCTACATTCTAGACCCATTTCTCTAAATTATACACCTTTCTACATTCTAGACCAATCTGAAAAATACCTCAGATACGCCATGTCTTTAAAGCTCTTCCAAAGTTTTGCAGACGAATTCTCAAAACTTTAAGTTAGCCAATGTTTGCCTATTGTGACCAAGCAGCCTCATTGGTTTTTATCCTACCATCGAAACAGTATTATGACATGGTTTACACAAAGTAGGCCTACGCTAGTTTTCTTATTTTTCATCGGATTAATCTCATATTTTCAGGATATCATAATAATGAATTGGGTTTTACATTGAGACTAAATTAGTCATGGTCTAATGATTATAATAAGAATTACACCGTCATGAAACAGAGTCCTTATTGATTGGGGTCACCTTTTAGTATCCGCCTATTTTCCATATACCGTCCAACACTACCGTAAAGCTTACACAGGGCAGTTTTTTTACGAACAGGTGTGTATAGTCTCTTTTATCAGAAGTTCCTTTAAAAAATGTTGCTTGTAGGTATTATAGCACACTAAATTTTCAAATACATTGGAATTCAACAAAACAGGGAACATTTTAAAGATCTTGGATCTGATTCAATTTGGTGCAAGAATCATTAATCGAGCAACGTTCTGGTGATGAAATTCTCCAAAAGTATAGTCGAAAACCTGCCACGAATATTGATTTTTTTTTTTAAAGTTGAACCTCTTTATTTAGATAAAAAACTATGTTCTAAAATGACTAAAAGCATTAATCATCACACTCCTCACATGTTTATCAGCTGATGAAAAATCAGAAGTGCAAAAATTCAATCCCGCGATGTGGAAATCCTCAAAAAACTACTAAGTCCAGCTAATTAAAATATGCGTACTATAGAAATGATCTCAAGTCCTTTGAGTAGTAACTAATGACATTTGGCATGATGGTTTTGCTAAGATACTTTTTTGAATTTACAATCAGTTCGATGTCTAATCAAATATGCAAATTAGATCATTCATTATTCAAATCTCAAATAAGACAAAGTAGGTACCTTACGGCACGCCATATTTTGTTTTGACATGATTTTATTCCTTACATTCATTAGTGTCACCATGTTTAACCTAAGAATATTGCACTAATTTTGAATTATAACCATGGTAACCATTGATTTGTATCCAATTATGCATGCTTGTGTAATGCACTCATTGTTTTGAAAATCCAATACCAATCGATCCCTTGGAATGTGTAAGATAGAAAAATAAGGTATTTGGTCCCAAAATGAGGTATTTTGAGCAAATGCGTGGATTCAGTAGCGTACGCGTAACCAGGGTCTTCAATTTGGGTGGGGGCATGTGGGGGTCATCAGGGGGCATATCTGACTATTTTTTTTAGTATACATAGATTTTGTCATTTTAGTTTACCTGCTGTATATTAAACCACTGAAATAAATAATTTAATTTAAAACATTTCTAGGCGGGTTGATGACAAGACACATCCCCACAAAATCAAGAATATAACTAAATTGTATAAAGTGAAAAGATCACATTTATATATGCCTTCGTTTGTTTATAAATTAAATTTGGGTTTGCCTAAAAATTGACATGCATGCCTGTACTATAATCATTCAAAAAACAATAAACATGAAAGTGACCCGTCGTCAGTGGCCATCAACCCAGGGGCGTCATATGAGGACACGTCCTAATAGCAGATGTCCTCCCGCCCGCGTCTTTATGCAATTATAACGGGATGCATAGACGACATAATCGCTACACGGAATAAAGCGTAGTAACACAATGAGATGCATCCCGTTATGGTTGCAGAAAGAAATTAAGCCTCCCGCCCCACTTTTTTGAATAATCCCGAGGCTGAAAAGTGGATGATGATGATGATGATGATGATGATGATGATGATGATGATGATGATGATGATGATGATGATGATGATGATGATGATGATGATGATGATGATGATGACGATGATGATGACTATGATGATGATGATGATGATGATGATGATGATGATGATGATGATGATGATGATGATGATGATGATGATGATGATGATGATGATGATGATGATGATGATGATGATGATGATGATGATGATGATGATGATGATGATGATGATGATGATGATGATGATGATGATGATGATGATGATGATGATGATGATGATGATGATGATGATGATGATGATGATGATGATGATGATGATGATGATGATGATGATGATGATGATGATGATGATGATAGATTTCGATGATGCCCGGCCCTTGATGGGGATGATTATAATCATGAGATCACACGCCAAGGCCCTCAGGTGACAGGTCTACTAGTTGATGATCACCTTTACTAGCACAAACTTACAATAGCGACTAAAGAACACCCTGTTTTTCAGGTGGACGGACTCTTGGACAAGTAGGTTCGGTCGGTCGGTTTTTTGGGTCTTTTTAAACCTAAAATGTCACAAAAATCTGCAAAAATCGGGAATTTTGATAAACATTTGTGAAAAAATTGTTTCGACAGATTTTCGGCCAATTTTTGTTTTAAATTGGTGAAGAAAAAAAATGCTACAGATTTTCAGCCCAAAAATGGTGATTTTACATGATTTGAGAATAACAATTCTAGTAATAATTTTTTTTTTAATCTTGAAAAACGAAAAAGGTGGGTCGGTCGGGCATGTGTATTTTTTTCGTCGCCGAGCAGCCACTCGTGCCCCCCCCCCCCCCCCCCCCCCGTGTCAATACTTTCCACGCGGCTACTACCAAATCAGAAAAACAATTTTTCAGAGACCTTTCCCAACTTTCAAGGTCTATCTGAACCAATAATAGGCATATTCTTGTAAACTGCTCACAAAAAGTATCGAAACACTTAGAAATGATCCAATATATAACGGCTTGAAAGGGTATGCATTAATCGAAGCAAATAACCAAGTGCCTAATTTTGTTCTGTGTATTTTGACACCTCGATCGATGAGATACGATGTTGTGGAGCGGAGTTATTGTCATTTCAATGGTCGTGGGTCCAGTTTCAAAAGTGACAATCATCCTATAGAAAGAGGTTTGCATTACTGTTTAGAATGACCAGATTCGTGCTTTTCAATAGGGATGAGTGTCACTTTTGAAACTGGACCCACGATCATTGAAATGACAATAACTCCGCTCCGCAACATCGTATCTCAACGATCGAGGTGTCAAAATATGCAGAACAAAATTATGCTATTGGATATTTGCTTCGATTAATGCATACCATTTCGAGCCGTTATGTATTGGATCATTTCTAAGTGTTTCGATACTTTTTGTGAGCAGTATACTTCTTTTAATGCATTTCTCATGTTGATTTGAAATTTTTGAAACATTTTGTGAAATTGTTGAATGTCGTCTGCAGACGCCTGGCGCGTGGGAAAGTGTTAAAGGCAGGTCCTCCTCTAGCTCGTTCACGTAGCGTTGTGTTGTCGTTTCTCCCATTCGTGGAGAGTAGATCAGTGATCGTATCGGAACAAGTCTGAGCCACCTCAGACTAGTCCTCCTCTTAAATGAGAGGAGGTTGGGCCATACTTTATTTTGCAATTGTATTATAATCAATTTTGCTAGGTTTTCGTGAGTGGCAACAGCAATTTGATGATTATTAATGTTCTCTTGAATTCTGAAGAAAATGATATACAATCTTCCCCAACTTGCAAAATGCGACTGGTATCTGCGACCACCGCCATGTATTTGAGCGGTGAGCCTTGTGCAGCTTGCGGGTCACTGGCGCTATGATTGCGCGGATTTCGGGAATGTCCAGCACCTATCTCTCTAGTCCACACTAGACCCGACCTTTGAGACCGTAGACTGACCCGAGGCTAACCAAAGCGCCCAAAATAACACGACGCCCACCCTGCCTAAAGCCATGTTCAACAAGCCGCGGTAGGGGTTGTGTAATACCATAGGTAAGCCCAAATTAGGGAGTGTGCAACCATGGCTTCGGATTGTTAATTCTATTTCTAAAATCTAATTGGAAAATATTGCATCTAACAATATCATTTAATAACTAATTAATTACTCACTTTAATTAATCAATTTAGAATGTATATTTATTCATTTATTTCTTTACTCATTCATAATATGTATTCATTTATTTATCTGTTTGTAGATTTTTTGTTTATTTGCTTGTAACCTATGTTTTGGTGTTTGTTTGTTGGTGTTTGTTTGTTGGGTTTTTTTTGCTTTCATCTATCCACCCACCCATGCACCCACCCACCCCGACCCACCCACCCACCCACCCGAAGCGCGCAAAATTTGGCATTTATAAAACTTAAATGCTCCAGTGACGTTTATAACGTCCGTCCCCCACATAATACATTGGCGTGGTTCGAGACCCATAATATAACGTTAAAACCTGTAGAAAGATTGCGCGCAAAGAATTTCAGTTTTTAAACTAAAATGGTCATGGACAACTTTACTGAAGCCATCTTGTTCAGCTTGAATAATCATGATAATGAAACATTGAAACTATTGGCAAAAATTGGCATTTTGAACACTTTAAAGGACTGGTCCAGTTTAAAGTATTTACCCACATAATATTTGGTGTGTTTCGAGACCCATTATATTGTTGAAATTTAATAAACCTGTAGAAAGAATGCACGCGAAGCGCGCAAAGATTTTCAGTTTTTAAACTTAAATGGTCATGGAAAACTTTCCTGAAGCCATCTTGTTCAGCTTGAATAATGAAACGTTGAAACAAATACGCGCAATGCGCGCAAAAATTGTTATTTTTAACACTAAAAAGGTCCATTATAACGTTTTTAACGTCCCCACATTAAAATTATGGAGACGTGACCCCGTCACCCCCGTAACCCCCCCCCCCCCCTGCTCCTCATTTGCGCCGTATATGCCCCTACCCTTCCTCATCCCCTACCTCCCCCCTCTTCCTCCTTCTTCTCCTCTTCCTCCTTCTTCTCCGCTTTCTCCTCTTCCTCATGTTTTTTACTCTTTTGTCAAGGGGGGGGGGGGGGGGCATGGTCTGCTGGCCCCCTGGATACGCCACTGGAAAGTGACTGTAGTTGATTAATACATAATTAGGACTAGGCCTATAACCATTATAATCAATTTTAGTGTTAGAAACTCAATAACATTTGAAAATTGAAAAATAAAAAAGAAGTTGACCTTATCTCAGAAAGTGGGGAGGGAGGGCTACGAGAATCGAATTCTTTTTTTTAAGTGGCCTAATGAGAACAATTGTACATGTCCTCATTAACGTATATAAATGAAGATTTTCGTGCTGCACCTATGAACCAAGTTTGATATAAAATTGGATGGATTGAGCGTGATACACAAAGATATTGGTCGAGCTATGAGTTTTAAAAAATATTGTGCTAGACGCAGTCGAGCACAATATTTTTAAAACTCATAACGAGACCAATTTATTTGTGTATCATGCGAAAAAATCCATCCAATTTTATCATTATTATGCAGTGAGAATCTTACTTAACAAAAACAAATCCAAAAATGAAATCACCAATATATTGTAAAAGTATAAATTAACAACAACAAAAAAAAGAAAATACAAACATTTTCTCTAAAAATTCTCATTTTTTTTTCAAATCAAAATCCAAATCAAAAAACAAAAAAAATCAACATCAAAATCCACAAAAATTCTCAAAAAAATAAATCCCCCCCCCTCCAAAAATTGTTTCAAAATATTTCAAAAATTAGTCTCGACTACATTTTCTGCAAGCTACACATCGGCGTATTGGCACACCGCTTGGTCAGGTTGCTTGGACTTTGAATGAAACAGAAATGGAGAAAACCAAAAGGTGTATACCAAATGTTGGATGTTTTCAGTTTATAACCTCAGTTGACCTTTGACCTTGATATTTGACAGTTGACCTCATTGACATATGAAGGTTCCCATGTTCAAATCTCCTTCGTATTTCAAATACCACACTTCCAAATCCTTTTCAAGGTTTTCATACCAGTATGATTCTTAAGGAATCCAAAGGTTGTAAACAATTTTATAACATTTTTGTTAAAGGTTAAGTTTAAATGTACTGAAAAATGGAACCATAAATTAGGTATATATTAAACTGAAAAAGAATGTTTGAATATTTGTCAGTATAACTGGAAATGTACTCAGGAAGTTAAACTCCGTTGGTTCCAATTTCGACTTTTAAACAGAATCCTTTTGTACAAATACCCTTTTAGTTAAAATTGGTAAATCGGTCAATCCAAAATGTACCTTTTGTAATGAAGTTGACGAAAACTTTGTTCATCTCTTTTGAGAATGTGAATTTACTATAAAGTACTGGAAAGACGTTCAAAACTGGATTAATAGCAATATGGACACAAATATTCGGTTGAAAAAAAGAAATGATCCTGTTTGGAAATTACCAGTAGGGCCTATACAAAGATTATGGTTTTAACAATATCTTATTAATTCTGAAATTCAATATTTACAAAAGCAGGATAAATAAAGAAAAAACTTGTTTAACCTATGGAAAGAAAGAGGTGATAAATTTGTATGTCAACGAAAAAAACTATTTATAATGCAGACCTGAAAAATAAAGCTTTCAATATCCAGTGGCATAAATGGACATCACTTTTTGAGAAATAAGATAATTAAATTGTAAAAGTTATTACATGTATGTTTATAAGAAAGAGGAAAAAATACACTGTCTTTGTATATAAATTTACCTGTTTATATACAAAATACATTCAATCTATATAACATATGTTCATGAATGTACCCCTTGGTAAATATAATTTGTATCACCACATGTATATTTGAATTGTTTATGATGTAGGCCTATGTGATCTTTTCAGCGAAAGAAATGATAATAAAAACTATAAATGAGAAAAAAAGGTTCCCATGTTGCATATTTGTACCAAGATGAAAAGGAAATGGAGACAACCAAAAACTGTAAACCAAATATATGACAGATAGACGGACGACCTCTCTAAAGACTCATATTATTATAGGCCTAAACTATTAGATAATCAATGACCAGTCGCTGTGAGAAGAAGGTTTTTTTCCATCCAATTGCGATATGGAAGTAAATATTCCGACCAAGTTGAGGCTATCCCATAATATAATAAAAAGCTTGCGTTTTCGCGGATATCTTGAAACATTGATAAACCTGCCAATATAGTTTACCTGTTATTTTGGTTAATTTTTCTCGTGAAGAACGTGATAATATATTACATTTCACAACTCCATCATATCATTTATAGGCAATCTGTAAGTGTAAGCGTTAGCGGACACTATAGCCAGCCATGGAGGAAAACTGTATGGTAAAGCCATGGGGAAAATTCAAACTCGATCTCTGCAATTTAATGGTGAAAGAAGAAGTGAGGCAAGCCGTGCTATTGGTGAGAGGACAGATAAGCGAGATTCGTCGAGAGAAGCTGATCGAGCCGATTGATCTCTTGGAGGCCTTGGAAGACGCTAGGATTATCAGCGAAGATTGCACCGATCCATTGGTGGAACTACTGGTTAGTTATTGGTCACTATTATCATGATTATAGTTTAATCAGTTTTAAATTTGGCGAGAAATGTGCGGTTCTATCTCTCCGTGCTCATATATCCAAGAAACGCCAATGTTGAGTTTCATATATTCAGGAAACGCCCTTGAACTTCATATATCCAGGAAACGAAAATGTTGAGTTTCATATATCCAGGAAACGCCATTGAGTTTCATATATCAAGGAAACGCCAATGTGGAGTTTCATATATCCAGGAAACACCATTGAGTTTCATATATCCAGGAAACACCATTGAGTTTAATATATCCAGGAAACGTCAATGAGTTTTATATATCCGAGAAACGCCAATGTTGAGTTTCATTTATCCAGGAAACTCTATTGAGCTTCATATATCCAGGAACGCCAATGCGTTTCATCTAAGAAACGCCAATGTCGAGTTTCATATGTCCAGGAAACACCATTAAGTTTAATATATACAGGAAACGCCAATGAATTGCATATATCCAAGAAACGCCACTCTTGAGTTTCGTATGTCCAGGAAACGCCATTGAGCTTTATATATCCAGGAAACGCCAATGTTGAGTTTCACATATCCAGGAAACGCCATTGAGTTTCATATATCCAGGATACACCAATATTGAGTTTCATATATCCAAGCAACGCCATTGAGTTTCATTAATTAGTTCACTGATGTATTTATTTATTCATTTATTCGTGTATTTACTTTAAAACGTGGATTGTTATTGTTGAAAATCCTGTCCTTAAAAGAAAAAGTTCATCTCTAAAGAGTGGATTTACTCTGTTACAAGACGAAAGTATGTCAAGTCGATGCATCATCATATCGACCGCAGTGCAATTTCGTAAGAGATAATATCTTTCAATTATGAGGAAGATGTGAATTTAAATATTAAACTGGTGATTGATGTGTGTATGTAGGGGTGCGTCTTTTTTTGTATATAAATTTAGTTCATTTCCAGAATAGTTACAAAGGATTCGCGGGTTCTAAGGTAAACAAATGTAATACTTTGTCTCAGCGACCCGCACGTATTGCTTTCAAAATGATGCTTTCTCACGTAGCGTTACTCGTGGCAGCCATTTTTTGTGACTTTGTGACTGAGAACACACATTCAACTAACTAAGTTAAGAGATCAAGAGAACACAAGCGTACATTGGCATTGATCGTGTCTGATTACTTTTATTTGATTAAAAATGCAAAAGCAAAACTATTGAATATATTTGGATTTTTATGAAATAAAAAATCGCGCATAATTTTATTTTGCCAAAAGGTGCTGATGCTGAGACAAAGTGTTTAATTATGTTGGCCATAGTCCAAATTATATACGATGCCATATTGGTCATGGTTGATCGATTGTGGTTCTTCTAATACAAAATGGAATAAGACCAGATTTGAAACCGATCGGGACATATTTATGTATCTGCTATGAAAGCTCGCTTTATTCTTGTATTTACACAGAGAGCCATTGATAATGTTGAAGCTGTGGAGGATCTTCATCAATACAGACAGCTACGTGACAAGTATAGGAAAGATGTGAAACTTTTATCGGGAAAAAATGATCCACTTTTTGTTGGTCGCGACGACTACATACGGAAAATCATCGATGTGTTTGGACGGTAGGTGGCGGTATACGTGAGCCTTTAAATGTCACATATTATGTCTCTTGACGATGATGATCTACCCGAATTATAATCCAAAAATCCCATCCCATAAGTACGTATGCTATTTTGTTCCAAAATAAAATAAAATACATCAATGTCAGACAACGGCATCTAGTAGCCATGTCACGAATATTCAAGGTATGCCTGGTCTATATTACGTAGCCTCGGCTACGTAATATAGACCGAATGAAACAGTAAACTTTTTAAAATATCCAAATTTTGTTCAGCATTCGTAAAGTCGGTGTCATGGTATTTTATAATGCTATGATATGACCGAAGGTTGTCAAAACAATTCGGATAAAGTGTATAGGTCCCAGGTATTCATCGTGAAATTAAGTTCACTAATACCCAAATCATCCGATGTATACCGACTGGCCTTCATGTCTTCACTATATACACACGGACCCTACGAGGGTGCTCAAAATGTGAATTTGGTCCGCCATTTTTAAGATGGCGGCCATATAGAAGGACGCGGGGACCCAGTCTAAAGCAGCCTTTGGATTTACCCAATTTCAGAAACAAAATCTTTATTTGATTAACTTAATTTAATATTGTAATCAGCCATAATCTTACCTCAGTGTTCAATTGTTAATCACACTTCATTAGAATCCTATATAATTGTGTAATGATTGTATATATTAAGAGAAGGCATCACTTCAAACATAGATGGACAACCATTGTTTAATACTATTATAATCCACATATCTAAACCTCTTATACTTTTACTATTAGATCCGCAAAACTGGTTAGCTGTGTCTGCCTGTATGGGCTCGCCGGCACCGGGAAAACCACTCTAGCTGTTGAAACTAGCGCAATATACAAAGAATTGCAACGCCCAGAACCAAGGTAGTTCATTGTTAAGTAAAACGCAAATCGTTTAGAAATAAACTTTGTCTTGCTGAGGAGATTTCATTTTACAATTAGTTTAACACTTGTACATGTATGCAACGTAATGTGTCAGTTGTGTAGCTATAGAGGAGGAGGCGTTCTCTAGCTTCAGCTAGTGACGTAGCTGGGGAGGAGTTCGTAACTTGGACGTAATTTTGTTTTTCCCCGGCCCCCTTTGAGTTTCACCCGATTACCTCACCGTATGTTGTTGCATAAACGTAAGTGAGTACCACCACCCAGATTTCCTCCCTGTCTAACGGCCATCAATGATGGCGATCTGCGAAACAGTCTCACCATGTTTCACACCACACATTAAATCAAAAACGTAAGTTTTGCCTTTGCGTTACGATTTCAGACTCATCAAAGTTGATCTGCGGAAGAGATCTAATGTCGTAGACGCAGGAATCGCTCTACTGACGAGCGTCGGTAGACAAGTATCAGCCAAAGACTTCGACATGTCTATGATTAACGAATGGGTACAATCGTGTACTCATCAAGGTAGGCTTAAAGCCCAATTGACCAGTTGTATATTTCATGCAGGTCCTATATGGTAATCGTCTGAGTCAATCCTATTGAAATAAAAGTAGCCAGAAAAAAAGTTGCGTGTGAAAGAAAAAGTGAAGGCAATGTAATTACATGTACTCGGATGTGCGTCAAAAGTGTCACAATATATTACCTTGTGCTTTGTTTCGACATAAATATTTCTAAATAAACAGACAATTAGGTCCGTATGCACAAAAAGTTAGACCGGGTCTAAAGTTAGACCTGGTCTAAGTGGATTTTAGTTTTGTAAACTGCACACCTTTAATTACATTTCCTTCTCAAAATAGCTAACAAATTGTAAAGATTTGGATGCAAAGTTCAAAAATAGCACAACATATCTCATGAAAATGCAGAGGAAAACAGATTTTGAGGCATGAATAAATTTCACTTAGACCAGGTCTAACTTTAGACCCGGTTTAACTCTTTTTGTGCATACGAACCTTAATGTTTTGGGATAAATGAATTCCGCTCATGCGGGATAATCTTCCACTGCGAAATAATCTTCCACACCCGTTTGTAAAATATGGCTTTCAAAACGTATAGTGATCAAAATGTGTTTTTGTTTTATATTTTATTACAGAAAATGTAATCCTAATGGATAATGCCGACGAGCTACTTCAACCTTTGTCTCTGAGCAGAGATCACTTTATCAACATGATGGCCGATGTTTTAACCACCCCGAATACAAAAGTCAAGATAATCATCACATCTCGGTATGCAATGCGGTTTAATACGCTTAATGATAAACCCAACTTTGAAGAAATCGAAGTGAAAGCGCTGGAGGTTATAGAGTCAATACAGCTACTAAAAAGAGAAAGTCAGATGGCACAAGGCGGAGAGGAAAATATGGACGAGAAAACCGCGGAAGAGATCGCCAACCATTGCGGTAACAACCCGCAAGCTCTACGTGCCGTGGCCAAACGACTTCGAAGTGGATTCAAACCAGTTCGTCTTGCGGAGATGCTTCGGAAGCCGCATCTAGCCGGTCGAGTACTTGATCCCGGTCTTCTTGGCAGCACTTCATTGGAGGAAGGCGAGCAATTCCAACAAAAACTTGTACTGAAGAGTCTAAAGGCAACCTTTGATATGCTACCAGGTCGACTTCAAGAAGCTCTCGTTAGACTATCGGTTTTCCCAGGAGCTTTTGATAGGCAAAGAGCTGCGTTGATTCTTGGTATCGGCGATGTTGAAGCGGTAGATCTTGAGATCGATGACCTTCGTCAGTGGAGTCTTGTGGAATGCGAAGAGTTTAGGGGATTTGAACATCCGCTGGAGGAAGGTGAAAGGCAATATGCAATCCACCAACTGATACGAACCGTATGTATGCTTGAGGGAATGAAAGGAGAGCACCACAATGCGGCTTTCACCGACGCGCTAGAGCGTATGTGCCGTTATGTTTCAGGTCTTATGGAGGAGCTGTCTATCGATGGTCATAAGGATTACTCCAGAGCTCTTGCAAGGTTTGAAGAAGAAAAACCGATTGTAATACACTACATGGAGATGGATATGGGCGAAACCTTCTCTGGATTCAAATTACCATCACAATTACTTGAGGAGGAGGATTCTGCGCTGGAAAGAGCTCGTCTCTCAACGTCTACGTATGCCGACTCTATCTACAACTTATTTGAATGTTTCTTAGATGTGGAGAAACTGGAAAAGTACTTCAGGTGTAAGACGACTCAAATGAAAGCGAAAGGCGAGAAGGAAGCATGGGCATTGTTAAGCGGTTGGTTGGCTGACCAGTTCGTCGTCCAAGCTAAATATCCGGACGTGTGGGAAACCCTAAAAGAACCGCTGGAGTGGCTTAATTCACTACCGCAACCGCTTTCTAAAGACGCCGAGTTGGCTAAAGCACAATGCCAGGCTATCCTTGGGCGATATTACGCGGATAAACCCGACCCTGATTACAAGCAATCCATCAAGGTTCTTGAGGAAGCCTTGAAGATTAGGCAGAAGCATCTTGGTAAGAATACATTAACCGGAAGATGTTTTAACTTTCTAGGTCATATTTATCACAAGAAAGACGACCCTGACAAGGCGAAGAGTTATCATGAGCAGGCTTGGGAGATGCTGACCGCGATTACTGACGGAAACCCAGAGCAGCATTTTGATGCACCACTGTATGCTCTAAACATTGGCAGCGCCTATCACAAGCTGGGGAACAGGGAACTCGATAAAAATCAACGTCAGAAAGCCAATGAGTTCTACCGTCATGCCATTAGCTTTTTCGACAGATCACAAGAGATCGAGAAAAGGCTTCGACTAGAAGGGGGTCCCAACACAGCAGTGATTCTCAAAAATAAAGCCATGAGTTACTGCGAGATGAAGGAATACGAGAATGCCTTACCGTTGGCTGTCAAAGCCAGTGAGCATCGGAAAAGAGGAATCGGTACCCACCCTGACACGGCAAAGAGTATATACTTTGTGGGGTCATTGTATGAGAGTCTCGGCAAAAAGCAGAAGAAAGCTTCCACTACAACAGGTAAGTCATGCTTTTTATCGGTTAACACTTTCCACGCGGCAGGCTTCTGCAGACGACATTCCAAAATTTCACAAAATGTTTCAAAAATGTCCTTATTATTGAATTTCATTACCATATTTGGAATCACCATGCAAAATACATTGAAATAAGTACAAAACATGTCTAGTATTTGTTCAGTAATCCTTGAGATAGACTATGAAAATTTGGAAAGGTTTCTGAAAAATCTGTTTTGTATATGACAAAACTAGCAGCCGCAAGTAACAACAGGAAGCGGAGTAGCTAGTTTCATATCGTCCCAAGAGGGTCCCTTCCAGACCTCAGAATGAGCCAAGACTCCCACATTAAGGTGTATAGATTTGTGAAATGAATGAAACAATACGAATTTGTATTTATTCGTTCACTGTTTGTTGTCACTTTATATCGGACACATCAAATGCGTTATATCAGGAAGACCTTTAAGGTAATCACATACCGTAGTGGTTATTTTTGGTAATTGTTGTAATAATTTGCCTTTTTTTCTTCATCACTGAAACAGAAGAGCATATCCAGAGCTTTAAAGAGGCATTAAAGTATTACAAGGAAGCTCTGAAGATGGAATTCAAACTTGGTCCCCAGAGAAGAAGTAACCAGTATGAGTATCTGAAATCTGATTTCAAGAGACTGCTATCAAAACAACTGCACGACAAACGACAATTGCAACTGTACGAAGGACTGTTCCAGGTAGGTGATAAAAACGGTGTTCTATATTGTGGGCTATAATTGTATCAACCCGGTCCGACTGCCTGCAACATTGCTATATTCCTGCATAGGAATCCTTAACATGAGCAACCCTATGGAAGTTGGTAACGTAGTCCTTTGTTATAAATGTATACGATTTATGAACTTGATAAAGGTTATTGTTGTCGATATTTCTTTTGTCATACGACATATTGCCAGATCAGGAATTTTTTATTAATGATATGACGAATTGAAATCATCAAACATGGCGTAAATCTGAATCCAAAATTATTGTATTGAAAGGTCTCAGTTTGTATCGATTAAATGTGCCTGTTATTTTCGAACTCACCAGCAAGCTAATAAGGGCGGCATCGATGCCATAATTCCAGAGGAACCGAAAGACGATCAACCTGAAGGTGGCGCCGCTAGTACATCTTCTGACTCTCCCAAGAGAAAATTAACCGGTGAGTTTGTTGATGAAAAGAGGATATAATTTAATGACAGTTGATATATCTTCACCAAGAATTAAGAGGTTTTAACTGATAGTTTGATTATTTTGATATATGCGGCCAGTTTAAGTTCACAAAATACAATAGAAAACAAAAAGACATTGATTGAAAGTGAAGTATTTAAACATACTGAAACTAAAAATCTAGCCGAATTAAATTGTATCATTTTAAAGCTTACGATATCTCTGAATACACCGAAATGTCAGTTTAGAGCCCTGTTATTGTAGTGTGTCGAAATGTCAGTTTTGAACCTTGTAATTGTAATTTGTTGAAATGTCAGTTTCGAACCTTGCAATACTAAATGTGTCAAAATGTCAGTTTATAATCTTGTAAATTGTAACGGGTATGTCAGTGTCAAACCTTGTAATTGGTTGATTACTCTAAAGCAGTTGTTCTCAACCTTTTTGCCCCACGACCCCTTTTTGAATTCCTGGTCAGTACCGTGACCCCCAAAATAAAAATTGAAGAAAAAAAACACCAGCCGAATATCATAAATTGCTTAGTTTGGATGCGAGCGTAGCGAGCAGGAAATTTTGCATATTTGAACGTTTCTTTAGGGTTTTTCTAAGCTTTTTTAAAGCGAAATGTAACACGGTTTCCCCAAAACTTATATTTATGAGCCCTTCATGACCCCCTGGAAAACCCCAAACGACCCCAATCCCCATGTTGAGAACCCCTGCTCTAAAGCATTTGACTGCGTTCAACATTTGCAAGAAATGGGTTTCCCTCCTCATTTCACTGAGCTGATTAAACATCCCTCTACAAAGACCAAGAGGCTACAGTAAGACTACAGATAATGGCTGTGAGCGAGTGGTTCCCAATTAGGCAAGGCGTTCGTCAAGGATGTATCCTGTATTCCTGTCACCCTAGTATTCAACATTTATGCGGGAGTACATCATGGCTTTTGATGAATTTGAAGGTCAAGTTTCATTGGGAAATCGCACAATAATCAATCTCCGATACCACCCTGATATAGCGAGAACTGGAACTGAACTTTAAGATCAAATAAACACATAATGAAAGCAGCCAGTAAAAAGTTTGGACTCTTTCTAAATGTTACGAAGACCAAAGTCATGATCCCCGGAGGAAACAGCAACCAACAAGTGTATGGTCGATCGCGACATAGTAGATTGTGTTGACATTGACACCTTCTATTTTCTTATTTATGGTATGTCCGATTGAGCGCAATCCGATCTTATTTAAAGAGAACTACGGCACGTATAGGGTTAGTTTGAGGTCATTGAAAATTATATCAAGAATTTCTTAAATAAAAAACACACGAATAGCAATAGTAATCGTTTACAAAACACATAATTAAAAGATGTAGCCGGTAGTATTGGCTTTCATGACTTCATCGCCTAAATACCTAAACGAATAAAGAAAGAAACACAAGAAATAAAACTAACAAACAAATAAACAATCACTAGCAAATGAACAAACACCTTACCAACACTCAACAACATCCCAACACACAGTCAAACCAAAGAGTTTGGACAAACCAACTACTGGGTAATTCTTCCGTGAAATTATTGATTTTATTGACAAATTGTTATTTCCATATTTCGCAGGTCTTGAAGATATGCCTGAGAGTCCTAAACGATCCCGATGTGTACTGGCATGAGGATGATAACACCTTGTACACCTGTGAAGTCAAGAAACTCTACACGTCTAACACAGGTTCTTTTTTGTACCATGTATGTCGTACTATTCGCTCTTTGTACGGATCCGCCATTTGCGAGGAGAGCCTCGAACTGGCATCAGATTGAATGAATAATGGTTCAGTAGCGTAAGCCTTCTGGCGTAACCAACTATTTGTTTTATACATGTACATAGAGCTTGTCATTTTATTGGGGGTGGGGGGGGGGGGGTCAGGGAGGCAAGCCTCAGGGGTGGTGGGTCGATCTGTCCCCCCTTTAGTTACGCCCCTGGAATGCACTGCAAAAACTAGGGTGTTACTTTACATCGGTTTGAGTTAATACGGGTCCAATCCAAACACCGATGTTAAGATTCTTGGTGTTATTTCAACACCAGTTGGTGTTATTTTCAACACTATACTATTATTGTTTTTTAAAACAAACACTGGTAGGTATTGAAATAACACTGATTGGATTGGACCCGTATTAACTCCAAATGGTGTTATTTAAACACCCTTGTTTTTGCAGTGTGGTTACAAATTTATGTATTATTAAGCTATGATATGTGATTGCAAATAATCGATACAACCTGAAATTATTGTGTATCATTATTCACAAGTTATATGTATGAATATATGCAGGATCGTTCGTTTAGTCTGATGGGTACATTATTTATGAGACCAACGGCAACGTATAATTATAGCATAATAGCTACGAACTATATTCTATTCTCTAAATAATTGATCTTTTGCGGAACAATTTGATTGTACTCTTCTGAATATTTCGTGACGTTTTTTTTGCCCAAAATGTACCCGTCCTTTCTATGACTGCAATCTATGTACAATTGCATTCGAACAATCAAATTTACTTCAATAAATTCACTTAGTGACGATTCTATTATGATCATGTATTGATCAATGTAATTTAATAATAAAATGTATAGGCCTACATGTATGACAGTGTAAGTATTTATATCTAGTTTTAATCTTTTTGTACCATTCACTTTAGGGTAGTGCAATGGTAAATTTGTAGTAAAGTATTGTAGTATATTATTGTATAATAAAATGTCAATAAAATAATCAGTACTCTAATATACCAGATGATAATAATGTCAATTTGTGTAATTTTAACGGATACTTGCCCAGAAAGGGGCGGCTTTAGTGGTTTAGTGAAATTGTATTAGTTGTAGCTAATAACACAAAATCAGAAAATATTTTGTATTTTATAACATTTTAAAATGGTTAGATTGTATGTAATTATTCGCAAGTTATATGGGCTTAAGTCTTAGATTTATTTTGTATTGCGTCACAAATTTACAGAAAACTTTCAATGTCTATCCCAAGAATAACTGAACCAATACTATAGGGTGAGTCGAAAAAAAGTATACTCAACTTTGGGATTTTATATCTTAAAATCTGTGCAAAAATGTCACATATTGTTTAATGAGGCAGACAGGTTATCTCATTAGCTTTCTAAAGAATTTTATGTGGTTGAAATTGGTTGTTGTAAACATATGTTATGCTCATTTGCGTAAAAGTGTTCATTTTATAAACCGAACAAGATTTGTGATATTTTCACCTATAAGATTCAATGACGGTCCACACTCTAGTCCGAACTGAGTGTGACTATCACAAAAGCCACATTTGTTGTTGTTGTTGCTAAATTCGTGTAATAATGACATTGTTTTGTCATTATTTTGCATTTAATGCTTGAAAACATAAATGAGAAAGTTTGATTTGTCTTTATTACTTAGCTATTGTGTACCATACATGAATCCACTTGTTCAGTAATATCAAGCATTATTTCGTAAAATATCCAATATTGTGTTCGGTTTCAAAATGCTGTGACTTTACCAAAATAGTTAGGCCCTATATCTGGTAAACGGTACGATAAAATGTTATTATACTTTTTGCTGATGATAGTGAATAAATGCATTTATTGCCACATACATTGGTTGCCTTCATATTCTGATAACAAGTATTTGTATTAATTATTTTACTTTGAGTACACTCTTTTTTTACTCACTCTGTATGTACTTATGTTAATGCATTTTTCATGATGAATCCAAATATGGTGATGAAATTCAATAATTTTGACTTTTTGAAACATTTTGTGAAATGTTAGAATGTCGTCTGCAGACGCATGCCCCATTGAAAGTGTTAAATTGAATGTAGCTAGGTTACCTGTTTCAACTTGATTAATACATCTGAAAACCACGATCAAAATAATCGCTTCACAGACACATTAATTTGAGGGCTATGCAAAGAAATCCAGCAGCCATTTTAACTATGATGTATTCACTTTGATGGTAGGCCAAACGGATATGATTACACGCCATAGACTTATTTGCATCAATTTTGGAAACAGATTTTCTCAATGTTACCGTGGGCTTACCCCTTAGAGTCATATATCAAATTGAAGCTTAGGTAACAGTCTAATTGGTCGGTTCCTGGTTACCATGGCAACCGTATAAAAAATCCGGCTTCATGAGTTTGTTAGCATTGTTCACATACATCATCTACCAAAGTATGGTGAACATGCAACATTTAGTTTTCTAGATATCTATGTCCCAGTGTTTAGCCACTCAGAGGCCTCCCCCCCCCCCCCCCCCCCAAAGGCACATTAAGTGGTGTTGAACATTTTAAATGTTTAAAAATTTACTTCAGAATTCAAGATGAACATTAAAAATGGCCATTACTGTTGTTTCTACTAGCAAAAACACAGCAAAACTTGATTAAAACAATATCATCTCTATTTATTGAAAAACGCCCTCTATGCAAATATGGTTCGCGTTATGTATCACCCCACGTGTTGGGGTAATATGGGACACATTATAGTGGGTGATATGGGACAACATTATAAGCAGAAAATTATATATTAAAGCCTTTCATAGTCAATGAAAATGTTGTTGGTATGTGAATGAGGTGTTGTTTTAGTTTCCACAATAGATTAAAACGATTATTTTAGAGAATAACTTTGACATGTGATAACTTCAAAGATAGAAAAAACGTCCCATTTTACCCTATTTAAATTATACTTGAAAACACTAAATGTTTAGTAACATTAATGGTGTTTACTCACCGTAAATTTATTTCAAAACTGAATTGTTGAAGTGTATGGAGAGCCCGTAGGTGATACCCACACTCAAGGTAGAAACTAAAAACTATGGTTGAAACCATTTTCAACATTAGGGGTGAGCCAAATGTATTTTTACTAATTAGAAACCAACGTTTTAAACTCAAGTGTCCCACTTTACCCCGTATCCCACTCCCATACTACTCCATCTATAACCATGATAACCGTAGTGTAGTATCGTTACTAGCGTGTAAACGAAATAAAGTTTTAAATAAACATTAAGTACTCTGATAATGTATACGAAATTGTATACTTATATTAAGTTAAAGGGATAGTCTATAACAGGCACGAGATTGTGCATTCGGCATAGCTTAAGTCATGCTGTACAAACCTGCCACGCACAGACCTTCGTGCACAATTAACACAATTTTATTTTTTAGGTAAACTCAAATCTAATCTATAAACAAACGAAGGCATATTAAAATGTGATCTTTTTTTGGGGGGGGGGGCGAAGCCACCCTTATAGCATGAGATTGCAAAAATGTACACATTTTGGTATTTCTAGACATAAGTGGGGGCCACCATGTTTGTAGTCTTTGTAAATTACATCATGTACCTATGCAGTTTATTTCAACTGTACCTGCAGTCTGTGCTGGAGTCAAAGCTATAGTTGATTAGAGATGGGCTACTCCCAACAGAGATACATAATAGCTTATCTTGTTTGACTAGCTTAGGCCTATCTTGTTTGACCAAGGTCATATATACCTAGATTGTTCTTCAGACTGTACACCCCCCCCCCCCCCCCCCTCCCCCTCCATGCACACAAATCAACTTTATTGGTTTCCTGTACTATTTTTAGACTGCGGTGTTTTGATTCTTTTTTTGGTTTGAATTATAGAAAATACATACACACTTTTCCCTGGTATTTTTGTATGAAACAGATGTTTGGTTACAAAACATGCTTCTTTTTCTTGGATCGCCCCCATTCCATTTCAATGGAATTTTTATCACTTTATATAATCTAGTTATGTTCTTGAAATTGTGGTGAAGTGTCAATTAATTAACCCCACTACGTGTAGACATATTTTAAATCAAATTATGTATTCTTTATTTATTTATTTATAACAATTGGCAAAACAGCAAGGACAAAGGGGGGGGGGGGGGGGGGCGGGGTACTCAGATTTGATTTGGTCGGGGGTGTGCCGCTGGAGATTCAAAACCCCTACCCATTTCTAAGGGTGATTTTGGAAAAATCGGTACCAATTTTAGGGGTTTTGCTTCATTTTAGACCAAATTTTCGCAAATGATCGGGAAACAAGACCTAGTTTTTGCAAATTTTCGTGAAAATAGACCCATGTCTAAGGATTTTTCAGTTGAAAAGCCTACCCATGGCTAAGGATGTCTCATGAAAAAACGACCCACTGGAGCGGCACGTCCCCGTATGCCTTACATAGGCCTACGTGAGTACCCCCCCCCCCCCCCCCCCCCCCGGAGGACAAACCCAATAGTGACATAATCACTAAATTAAAGGGATGCCCCCAAACATCAAACAAACAAAGAAACATAGACACACAAAAATAATAAGCAATACAACCCACCCAGACCGACACCCCCCCCCCCCCCCCCCCCAAACACAGAGACACCAGAATATGTATAGAGTTGGAGGCGGAGAGCAGTTTTAAAAGCAGGCAAAGAGGCACAGTTTAGGCCTACTATGTCTTCAGGAAGGTAGGTCCATAATGTGGGAGCATAAGCATGATAAGGGTAAAAAGACCTATGTGAAAGAGTTAGCCTGCAAAAAGGTGGATTGAGAGAAAGGCTATTGAGATTACGGAGAGTTGGCCGAGGATGAGGCTTGAAAGGATTGGGAGATGAGCAGAGGTAGCTGATAATCTTGAAAAGATGACACAGGTCGGCAATATCACGGCGCTTGGATACTCTATACTCTATAGGGAGATCGGCTTTGATGAGGAGGTTTTCATGGAAGAGCTTCCATGATTGAAGAAAGCAAACCTGAGAGTGGAAGTTGGCCAAGGATGAGGCTTGAAAGGATTGGGAGATGTGCAGAGGTGGTTGATAATCTTGAAAAGATGACACAGATCGGCAATATCACGGCGCTTGGATATTCTATAGGGAGATCGGCTTTGAGGAGGAGGTTTTCATGGAAGAGCTTCCATGATTGAAGAAAGCAAACCTGAGAGTGGAAGTTGGCCAAGGATGAGGCTTGAAAGGATTGGGAGATGTGCAGAGGTGGTTGATAATCTTGAAAAGATGACACAGATCGGCAATATCACGGCGCTTGGATATTCTATAGGGAGATCGGCTTTGAGGAGGAGGTTTTCATGGAAGAGCTTCCATGATTGAAGAAAGCAAACCTGAGAGTGGAAGTTGGCCGAGGATGAGGCTTGAAAGGATTGGAAGATGTGCAGAGGTCGTTGATAATCTTGAAAAGATGACACAGGTCGGCAATATCACGGCGCTTGGACACTCTAGGGAGATCGGCTTTGAGGAGGAGGTTTTCATGGGAGAGCTTCCATGATTGAAGAAAGCAAACCTGAGAGTGGATTCAAGCCTATTGGTAAGGGTGGTATTTAGTGGGTGCCTGGAGATACTGCCGTACTCAAGAATGGGTTCAACCAAGGCTAAGTAAAGAAGCCGGCGGATTTTAGGGGAGACGCTGTTGAAAGCCTTGTGGATGTAGCCGATGGTTTTTCTGGCTTTCTTACAGATGTAGTCCACATGCTCGTTCCAGGTTGTCTGAAATGTGAATACCAAGAAATTTGACGATAGTTTAAACACAACGCGTAAAATCTGCCATTGAGTCCATACACAGAAATCACCCGTCCCATTTCTTATATACACGTAACACCGGTAAGAACTGCCTTTTCCTTGAGCGATACATTTCCACGTATGGGCATGTCCTTACCATACATGACAATTTGACCATTATTTGTGATAAACAAATCAGAATCTTTCTATAGTTGTTTTCATGAGCTTATCTTAGGTAAAAAAGGTATTCCATGCATAAACAATTATAGTGGAGGATGGGGCAACTGGTCCAGTTATGCATATTTCATGAATAAAAGATTAAAGCGCGTGTAAATAATTATCGAATTGCTATGAAAATATCACCTGTAACTAATTGTAAACATATAACATAATTATAATCAGTGTTAAAAGTATTTGAAGAAAAGTCAATTACCACTAACTGAAAACTTTACTTGTCGCGGACCAGTTCCCCCATCATTGGGTAATCACATTTCAATACCGAGTCATGTTTCATTGACACTCACTACTAATTTTCCAAATGAATTTTACAATTTTAATAACGTTTTAGCAGGTGGACTGACCAGTTGCCCCATACCCCCTTGGACCACTTGCCCAACAAATGACTCGGCACTTTGTCGAGATGAAAAATATTCAAGCACGCCTGTGACATAATACATTTTACGCCAAAATGTTTCAAAACATACCACCATTTGCCATAATAATCAATAACTTCAAAACCTTTCAGAAAAAACACACAAAACTGCATTTTTGTTTTTAGCCATAGTTTTCTGTATATCCAGCGAGCATCTTTGAATTCACATTTATTATATACGGTGTTCGCGTCCTGTCCTACACAGGACAAGAAGACCGTCGAGGGTCTTAGAAATTATATACTTTGTTATTTGCAAATTCGTGAACTAATAAACTCTACCAAATTAATACCCGTAATAATGATTTAATTTGTAGCATTCTTTAAATGATAATACGGACCGCAAATCCAAAGTCCCAAGTCAGCAACCTGCGCCATTTTCCGGTCGTTACAACCTGCGCCATTTTCCGGTCGTTACAACCACAACATGGTTTTAAACATATTTCGGAAAGTCCCTGCATGTGAGCACACCACAAAATAGCACCGATCAATCAAATGCACTAAAATGCACTTAGCATTTCTGATATGATCTGGAAGCCGGTTCCATTGACATGATTGACGTGGAGCATAGGATGAAAAGGCACGATCAGCAAATGTGATAAGGTGAGTTCTTGGTTCAACCAAATGTGGTGGAGAAGAGGTGGAGCGTAGACACCTACGACCAGTCTGAACATGGAGCAAGTTTGCAAGATAGTCCGGCATGTCCGGTGTTTGTTGTTGATGGAGAGATTTATATGTGAGAACTAAAATCTTGAAATCAATATGCTCAACTGGAAGCCAATGAAGGTGAACAAGATCATGAGATATGGGGTCATACTTTCCCTTTCTCATCACCAACAGTGCTGCAGTACGTTGCACATTCTGAAGTCTTGTGATGAGAGTCTTGTTTATGCCAACTAGTAGCTGTTGCAGTAGTCAAGTCTTGAAGTGACCAATGTGTGCAGAGCTATTTTAGTGGAATCCGTGGTTAACATTCTCCGGGCCTTATCGATGTTTCTGTTGGAAACTTGCCGATCTGGTGATATTAGCAACTTGAGCTGCCATCGTCAAACCGGAGTCAAACATAACCCCAAGATTCCTCACAGGATCAGATCTGATACTGATAGGTATGTCAACGCCAGCGATATTCACATTTAAGAGATTAATCTTGGCAAGTTGGGTTTTGAAACCGAGCATATAATAATCTCTGTTTTATCAGCATTCAGCTTCAGAAAATTACATCCACTCATTGATGTAATTTACACACTGTTCAAGTCTAGATACAGCAGCAAGCTTGACACCATTGGGAGTTGTTGGACAGACAGATAAACTTGAGTGTCATCCGCGTAGATGTGTAACTCCAGTTGGTGTCTACGAATAATGTCCCCAAGTGGCAAAATGTATATAGAAGGAAAACAGTAGAGGCCCAAGTACTGCCCTGCGGTACGCCATATATGTTGTGGAGCAGAAGACTTTCCATTAATATGCACACATTGAGTCCGATCCGAAAGATATTTGAACCATGTCCAAGATGGGACCACTTATTCCAAGACGATGTTGCATATATTAGGTAATACTGCATGGTCAATAGTGTCAAATGCACTGCTAAGATCAAAAGAACTAGCACGGTGACACCCTGATTCTCCATTGCACATACTATATATGTCATGGACCCTCAGCAAAGCAGATTCCGTACTATGGAATTGTTTGTATCAGTGCCGATTGAAATTGTTCTTGCAAGTTGTGATCAGACATGCTGCTTCAGCTGCTAGCCACAACACGCTCAAGAACTTTCGAGATTAACAGGACGATAATTCCAATCCAAGTTCTGTTTCTTGAGTAGAGGCTTTAATCACTGCTGATTTCATTGAAGATGGTACAACTCCCTCTACGTGACATATTCACGATGGACGGTGATTATGGGTAGCAGTGAATCAAGTAAGTAACTTCTTGATCAACAGTGTTGGCATAGGATCATAATAGTCCTGTAAAAAGGTGCACTTTAGAGATAATTATGTCCTTTATCTCAGCATCAGAAACTGTGTTAGGCTCCTTCCAAGACAAGGCGGATATTGTTGATTGAATCTCAGAAGACACACTATAGGAGAATTTTATGTGAGATTCATCCTAGGTTTGTAAACTGGTTATGTTGCAAACCGATTTAGTGCCAGTTTAGACTAAAGATCTGTGATCAGGTGAAAGAGCATTTTCTGAAAATCAGTTCATCAGGTGTTGAACTGATTTTAAATTTGCATTCATAAAACTCCATTAGAGAAAGTCGCATTTAAAACCGACTTGTTAAAAACCAAGATCTAACGTTACTAGTATTTGTTGCAACAAAGAAGGAACTGTCTCAGTTGATTACATCACGTTTCGATTCGATTTTAGAGTAGTATATTGATTAGTTGAGTCTGAAATATTACATTTGAAATATAACTGCAATATTACGGGTTTTTTCAGATACAGGCGGAACCCGAGACATTTGTTTTGCCGACGGTGTTCTTATGATCCCAGCCTTGCCACAAAGATTTCGCGTGGCCGCCGTCGTCTGGCAAACAGCATCACTTGAAGGACACCCTCAACGGTAATCTCACTTCAAAACAAAAACAGCCATCATTGGCGAATTCGTCTCCTTTTTAGCTCCACTTGCATGACGTGTGCTCAGTAACTTTCTTCCTTAGCCACTTGTATTCGAGTATAGTTCTTGTCATGCTAACGATGTATAAGGGGTAATACAAAACACAATGTGAGTAGTATAGTGATTAAAGTGTAATGTTTCATATACTTTTATAGGTTCGAAAACATGCAACACTAAAAAGTTGTGTCTCGAGTCCAGTTCTAGCAGGTGGCCAAATTGTCCCATCGAGTAAGTGGGCAAATACGGCCACCAAGACAAAATGCGTAATAAATTCACTATTTTTCATGTTTGAAACCCAAAATAATTGTTCCAATGGAGTAAAAATCTGCTGGGGAAAGGTTTAAGTTTGATTTTCTGTTTGAATTAAGCAAATTCTGATAGCTAGTACTAGTACTAGTAGCCTAGGTAGGGATGTTCATATCATTGACTAAAGAGGGCGACATTTTTTTGAAAATAAGTTGAACAAAATATGTAGAAAACTCCATGTTTACCTCTTTTAAATACAGCGATGTTAGTACGATGAGCAGGCCTCAAATTTCGTCATTTTAGGGGCACGGCCACTTTGGCCTTAAGAATATACCATTTCGAAGGGCACCAAGGCCAAACCAAGGGCACACACGGCCTCTGTTAAAAATAGGGCACGGCCATTATGGCCGTGAATTTTTTACTGATCCGAGGGCATCGCGGCCAGATGAGGCTATTCACTGATGTCTATATAACCCCGCACAAGCAACTAAATATCATGAAAGTAAACCCTTTTTTTACCTAAAATGGTTTAAAATGTGCATGACTTGCCCAGTTAATAATAATAATAATAAAAACAGTGTTTATATAGCGCACTGTGGATCACAATTACACGCGATTTCTACCACAAGATCGATCGTGACAGAACCCCCGCGTTGTGTGGTGGCATATAAACCCAATTTTCAGTGGTATGCACTTACCGTCCAGGCTACATTTGACGTCTTAGAAAATGTCACTTGGGCTTAGCAAATACGTCAGAGTTACAAATATAATTAAAACATGAAAATCGGTGGATTACATCGTCGTCAAATTGTATTTGAAGAAAATGGTGTGGTCGGAAAAACACATGATTCGGCGACATTGTTTTGAGAACGTCACGAGGTCAGCCGGGTCAGAATGAATATGCAAAACAAGAGCCTCCCATATACGGGCATATGGGCGTGGATTACGCAAGATGTGACTCGTAAATCGAGGGCGACGCTATGATACGAGAGTCCTTATATAAGTTATAAGGCATGATGGGACGCGCGATGTCACCCGCAAATCGAGGCTGTTTGCACACGTGTACGATATTTTGCATTCGCTTGAATATGCCGTATGGTTCATGAATTTGTCGCCATTAAATAATTTAATAAATCACTTTTATAAAGTTCTTGTATGTATTTATATGAATTCTATTTCATCTCTTGCATTGTTTTATATGTTTTTGTTGTATTTCTTCAACCTTCATGAGGTCTAATGAGATAAATTTAAAAAAAACCACCTATAAATACTTACATGGAGTCTACGGTATATACTGCTTTGACTATCTGCTTTCCGACAAATCAGTGCGTGGAATTCCGGGACTTTGACAGTACTTTGACAGTTGTTGAAGAGACACAGGTGGTACACACAAAGGAAGTCGATATCGTAATCCGTTTAGACGACATGTATTCACGAATTTTCATTTTCACACCTCAGATAATGCGCTGTTTTTCTGCTTTCGTTATTCGGTTTTAAAAATAAGGTAGGTAGTAATGTACTGTAGGAAAACGTATTACTGATAATCTTATTTGCAAACGTCTTACCTTTGCGGTGTTCAAGAAATATTTCCATGAAAAATTACCCGCTGCTGTGACACATTTGTATCGGCTTTGAAACCAGGGGCTATGTCACGTACCTATTGCAAGCAATAGGTACGTGAAGTTATGTATAGATCACAATCCCTCAGAGCGCTTTACAATATGATACATCATAAAACAATAAAAATACAAGCAAATCAATAAAAAATTGCAAGACCAACAATTGCACATTACATCAAGCCCTGATATATCATAACATTTACAGACCAGCTGTGATTATATAAAAAGTACATTAATTGCACATCAAAAACAATTAGAAGTCAAATGAACACACTATGAAGAATACACTCGAAAAAATGCATACATACAGCCATCCCCGAGTCAAGTCTCGAAAATGACTACATGAAGACAAAGCATACGTGAAGCCATCTTCGAGACAAGTCTCGAAAATGACTACATGTAGTAAATTAACACACATCATGTACATAATACAACAAAATATAATTAAAAATAACCATGAAATACAACAGTAATGGAGGATTGTTAAGCATGAGAGACCCACGGACAGAGGCCGTGTAGCATGTCAGTGGATCTCACATACCTAATACCATATCATATAATAACAAGGCAACATATTAATTACAGAGACCAACTGACAGATCCGTGGATACATCAGTGTACCTCACATATACATACAATTATTATAATCACACAATGCATAAAATATGGCATAGGACAAAATACAAAATGAAAATAGCACATACAAAATGCCATTCAACTGCAGCTGAAATATTCATGTTAAAGAAAGTCATAAACTAAAAAGGTGAGTCTTAAGCAGAGACTTGAACCTATTTACTGATCCAGCACACTTGATTGTCAAAGGGAGTTCGTTCCAGAGTTTTGGTGCAGCTGCTGCGAATGATCTACAACCGTACGCGGTAGATGTTTTCACCGGTTTCAACAGATGCTTATTGCTGGATCTAAGTGATCGCGTTGGCTTGTACTCTGTGAGTAAGTCCAAGATATACGTCGGGGCAAGACCATGAAGTGATTTGTAGGTCATTAGCAGTATTTTGAACATGATCCTCTTGCGAACCGGCAGCCAATGTAGTTGCTGTAGAACAGGAGTAATATGTTCGTGTTTCCTCACAAGTGCAACCATCCTGGCAGCGGTGTTCTGAACTTGCTGGAGCTTGACAATCTCACGGTCAGGCAAACCGACTAACACACTGTTGCAACAATCTAGTCTCGAGGTGATGAACGCGTGGACGAGTTTTTCAGCGGTTCCTTGATCCAGATATTTTCGGATTTGTCCAATTTTGCGTAACGCGAAGTTCGCGGCCCGACAGATGTTACTGATGTGAGATGTCATGCTCAGATGGTTATCGAAGATCACTCCAAGATTTCGTGCCGAGGGTACTGTCTGAATGTAATCTGTGTCAATCTTTACAGCGGCAACAGTAGAAGATGTCTTGATAAACTTTGACGTTATGTGAAGTATTTCCGTCTTGCCGCCATTAAGTTTAAGACGATTTGCAGTCATCCACATTTTGACACTCTTAACACACTGCTCAAGTTGTGAGATTGCAGAAGCTTTCTCGGAGGGGTTAAACAGCATATACAGTTGTGTGTCATCTGCATACACCATCAGCTCAACACCCTCAAATGATCTTATAATAGCTTCTAGAGGAGCAGTATACATTGTGAAGCACAGCGGGCCCAGAACAGAGCCTTGGGGGACACCATCACTCAGTGGAGATGGTTCAGACTGGACACCATTAATCACAACTGACTGCACACGATGTGCGAGATATGATTGAAACCACAGTAGCGCTGTTCCGTTAACACCGTAGCAATTTGACAGTCTTTGGAGAAGAATGCCGTGATCGATGGTATCAAATGCTGCCGTGAGGTCTAATAGAACTAGAGCAACTTCACCATGTGTGTCAATAGCTCGAAGTATGTCGTTTGAAACTCGCAACAATGCTGTCTCTGTAGAATTATGCTTTCTATATGCCGATTGCTTCTCACCGTGTAAGTTGTGGGTATCAAGGTGTTGTGTTAATTGTGCAGCAACACACCTCTCTGTGATCTTGGATATGAAAGAGAGATTCGATACCGGGCGATAATTCTTCAGACACTCTCGGTCGAGAGATGGTTTTTTGATTAATGGTGTGAGACGCGCTTCTTTGAAGGACTTTGGAACTTCACCGGATCTCATAGATTTGTTTACAATATCACAAATAACAGGTGACAATTCAACCAGGCATTTCTTCAGCAACCATGATGGTAATGGGTCAAGGGGACAAGACTTTGATTTTGAGCCCATGATGATTTTGTTAATGGCTTCATGAGACATTTCCTGAAATTCACAGAGTTGAGGAACAGCACGTTTTGCGTCCTGAGCAAAGGTGGTAGTTTCAGATAGCCATCTAGCTCATCCTTGACATTTTTTATTTTGTCATGGAAGAACTTGGAGAATTCACTTGCAAGTTCATCTGCCGATTCGTGCGAAGGTAGAACTTTGACTGGTTTAGAAGATGACAACTTATCGATGACATGAAATAACTTTCCCTGATCACAGTCACTGACTTGAGCTCTATGATATTCAGTTTTTGCTTTCTCCAGTGCACTCTTGTATTGCCAGCACTCTTCTTGAAATATTTGCTTGTGGACTTCTAGTCCAGATGATATCCACTTGCGCTCGAGACGACGTTTTTCTCGTTTCCTCTCGCGCAGCATGTCATCAGTTTTCAGCAATAGAGGCAAACTACTTTTGGTTATAACTTTTTTATTATTCAGCCTGCAGACATGGTTGAACCATCATTTTTGTCTCGCCTGATGTAATCAGAAAGAGACTATGTTATCACTATTTCTGTCCGGCGTCTGGCGTCCGCCGTATGCCGTCCGCCGTCCGCCGTCAGCCGTGTGCTAAGAAATACCTTTGTGACGCGATATCTGGAGATCCGTAAGGCCTATCGTGATGGGACTTGGTGGAGGGAAGGGGGGTGGTGCGTTCTGTTGCTGATTGATTTTTCAAGGTCATCGGGGGTCATACAAGGTCATCGGGGTCAAATATGCTTAAAACTTTTGAGACGCGTTGTGACGCGATATCTAGAGATATGTAAGGCCTATCTTGATGGGACTTGATGTCAGGGAAGGGGGTGGGGTGTTCTTTTGCTGATTAGATTTTCAAGGTCATTGGAGGTCATTGAAGGTCATCGGGGTCAAATATGGGGTCAAATATGGGGTCAAATAAGATCCGTAAGGCCGATCTTGATGGGATTTGGTGGAGGGAAGGGGGTGGTGTGTTCTTTTTGCTGATTAAATTTTCAAGGTCATCGGAGGTCATTCAAGGTCATCGGGGGTCAAATATGGGGTCAAATAGATCAGTAAGGCCTATCTTGATGAGATTTGGTGGAGAGAAGGGGGGTGGTGTGTTCTTTTTGCTGATTAAATTTTCAAGGTCACCAGAGGTCATCGGGGTCAAATATGGGGTCAAATAGATCAGTAAGGCCTACATTGATGAGATTTGGTGGAGGGAAGGGGAGTGCTGTGTTCTTTTTGCTGAATAAATTTTCAAGGTCATCAGAGGTCATTCAAGGTCATCGGGGGTCAAATAAGATCCATAAGGCCTATCTTGATTGGATTTGGTGGAGGGAAGGGGGATGGTGTGTTCTTTTTGTTCTTAATTTTTCGGGGTAATCAGGGGTCAAATATGGGGTCAAATAGATCAGTAAGGCCTATCTTGATGGGATTTGGTGGACGGAAGAGGGATGGTGTGTTCTTTTTGTTGATTGATTTTTCGGGGTCATTGGGGGTCAAATATGGGGTCAAATAGATCAGTAAGGCCTATCTTGATGGGATTTGGTGGAGGGAAAGGGGGTGGTGTGTTCTTTTTGTTGATTAATTTTTCGGGGTAATCGGGGGTCAAATATGGGGTCTAATAGATCAGTAAGGCCTATCTTGATGGGATTTGGTGGAGGGAAGGGGGGTGGTGTGTTCTTTTTGTTGATTAATTTTTCGGGGTCATCGGTGGTCAAATATGGGGTCAAATAGATCAGTAAGGCCTATCTTGATGGGATTTGGTGGACGGAAGAGGGATGGTGTGTTCTTTTTGTTGATTAATTTTTCGGGGTCATCGGGGGTCAAATATGGGGTCAAATAGATCAGTAAGGCCTATCTTGATGGGATTTGGTGGACGGAAGAGGGATGGGGTGTTCTTTTGTTGATTATTTTTTCGGGGTCATCGGGGGTCAAATGTGGGGTCAAATAGATCAGTAAGGCCTATCTTGATGGGATTTGGTGGATGGAAGATGGATGGTGTGTTCTTTTTGTTGATTAATTTTTCGGGGTCATCGGGGGTCAAATATGGGGTCAAATAGATCAGTAAGGCCTATCTTGATGGGATTTGGTGGAGGGAAGGGGGTGGTGTGTTCTTTTTGTTGATTAATTTTTTGGGGTCATCGGGGGTCAAATATGGGGTCAAATAGATCAGTAAGGCCTATCTTGATGGGATTTGGTGGAGGGAAGGGGGGTGGTGTGTTCTTTTTGTTGATTAATTTTTCGGGGTCATCGGGGGTCAAATAGACCAGTAAGGCCTATCTTGATGGGATTTGGTGGACGGAATAGGGATGGTGTGTTCTTTTTGTTGATTAATTTTTAGGGGTCATCGGGGGTCAAATATGGGGTCAAATAGATCAGTAAGGCCTATCTTGATGGGATTTGGTGGACGGAAGAGGGATGGGGTGTTCTTTTTGTTGATTATTTTTTCGGGGTCATCGGGGTCAAATATGGGGTCAAATAGATCAGTAAGGCCTATCTTGATGGGATTTGGTGGATGGAAGAGGGATGGTGTGTTCTTTTTGTTGATTAATTTTTCGGGGTCATCGGGGGTCAAATAGATCAGTAAGGCCTATCTTGATGGGATTTGGTGGAGGGAAGGGGGTGGTGTGTTCTTTTTGTTGATTAATTTTTCGGGGTCATCGGGGGTCAAATATGGGGTCAAATAGATCAGTAAGGCCTATCTTGATGGGATTTGGTGGAGGGAAGGGGGGTGGTGTGTTCTTTTTGTTGATTAATTTTTCGGGGTCATCGGGGGTCAAATATGGGGTCAAATAGACCAGTAAGGCCTATCTTGATGGGATTTGGTGGACGGAAGAGGGATGGTGTGTTCTTTTTGTTGATTAATTTTTCGGGGTCATCGGGGGTCAAATATGGGGTCAAATAGATCAGTAAGGCCTATCTTGATGGGATTTGGTGGACGGAAGAGGGATGGGGTGTTCTTTTTGTTGATTATTTTTTCGGGGTCATCGGGGTCAAATATGGGGTCAAATAGATCAGTAAGGCCTATCTTGATGGGATTTGGTGGATGGAAGAGGGATGGTGTGTTCTTTTTGTTGATTAATTTTTCGGGGTCATTGGGGGATTCAAATATGGGGTCAAATAGATCAGTAAGGCCTATCTTGATGGGATTTGGTGGACGGAAGAGGGATGGTGTGTTCTTTTTGTTGATTAATTTTTCGGGGTCATCGGGGTCAAATATGGGGTCAAATAGATCAGTAAGGCCTATCTTGATGGGATTTGGTGGACGGAAGAGGGATGGGGTGTTCTTTTTGTTGATTATTTTTTCGGGGTCATCGGGGGTCAAATATGTATGGGGTCAAATAGATAAGTAAGGCCTATCTTGATGGGATTTGGTGGACGGAAGAGGGAGGTGTGTTCTTTTTGTTGATTAATTTTTGGGGTCATCGGGGGTCAAATATGGGGTCAAATAGATCAGTAAGGCCTATCTTGATGGGATTTGGTGGAGGGAAGGGGGGTGGTGTGTTCTTTTTGTTGATTCATTTTTCGGGGTCATCGGGGGTCAAATATGGGGTCAAATAGATCAGTAAGGCCTATCTTGATGGGATTTGGTGGAGGGAAGGGGGTGGTGTGTTCTTTTTGTTGATTAATTTTTCGGGGTCATCGGGGGTCAAATATGGGGTCAAATAGATCAGTAAGGCCTATCTTGATGGGATTTGGTGGAGGGAAGGGGGGTGGTGTGTTCTTTTTGTTGATTAATTTTTCGGGGTCATATGGGGTCAAATATGGGGTCAAATAGATCAGTAAGGCCTATCTTGATGGGCTTTGGTGGAGGGAAGGGGGGTGGTGTGTTCTTTTTGTTGATTAATTTTTCGGGGTCATCAGGGGTCAAATATGGGGTCAAATAGATCAGTAAGGCCTATCTTGATGGGATTTGGTGGACGGAAGAGGGATGGGGTGTCCTTTTTGTTGATTAGTTTTTCGGGGTCATCGGGGGTCAAATAGATCAGTAGGGCCTATCTTGATGGGATTTGGTGGACGGAAGAGGGATGGTGTGTTCTTTTTGTTGATTAATTTTTCGGGGTCATCGGGGGTCAAATAGATCAGTAAGGCCTATCTTGATGGGATTTGGTGGAGGAAAGGAGGGTGGTGTGTTCTTTTGGTTGATTAATTTTTTGGGGTCATCGGGGGTCAAATAGATCAGTAAGGCCTATCTTGATGGGATTTGGTGGAGGGAAGGGGGGTGGTGTGTTCCTTTTGTTGATTAATTTTTCGGGGTCATCGGGGGTCAAATATGGGGTCAAATAGATCAGTAAGGCCTATCTTGATTGGATTTGGTGGAGGGAAGGGGGTGGTGTATTCTTTTTGCTGATTAAATTTTCAAGGTCATCGGAGGTCATTCAAGGTCATCTGGGGTCAAATAAGATCCGTAAGGCCTATCTTGATGGGATTTGGTGGACGGAAGAGGGATGGTGTGTTCTTTTTGTTGATTAATTTTTCGAGGTCATCAGAGGTCATCTGGGGTCAAATAAGATCTGTAAGGCCTATCTTGATGTGATTTGGTGTAGGGAAGGGGGTTGGTGTGTTCTTTTTGTTGATTAAATTTTTCAAGGTATTACATCCCTTGCATTAACTACAATGCATACCTCTGTGACAGTGCTACATTGTATCATATGTTTCATCATCATTTCTTTCAAGTCACTTTTGATGAACAGGCGAGACGCGCCGTTCGAGAACCGCCTTGTTTATTGTAAAGTAGGCCTACTCTGTTTCCATGTATTCCATTTTCAAAGAGATAATTTTATTTTCAAAATTTTATGAACATGCCTAGAGGCCTAGTAGTAATACTTGTTGAAGAGATAGAGGTAGAGGTGGCCGAGCGGTCTAGCGCGCTGATCGTCTGTCGGGAATATTCTTTCAATCACAGGATCGTGGGTGGGTTCAAGTCGCCATGAAACCAGGACTCTTTGTTCATCCCAAAAAATTCCTATCTAGGTCGGAAATTCTACAATCAAGTCTTAATTCAGTTAGGTTACTTTATCGGATCTTTTTTCCATGGTTAGCTGATGATCGATTTAATTGTAGAATTTCTCCTCTACCCCATTCGCCTTGTATAACGTGCAGGTCTAGCCCAGTGGCGGGCGGCCCGCCCGGCGTAGCTACAACCCTGGTCATAATCAACATCCGAGTAGGCTAGGGGGGATCATAAAAATAATCAACATCTGAGTAGGGGGGTCATAAAGATAATCAACAATAAATGAGATTTTTGAGACCGCTCTCCCACCAAAACAAATGACCGCCCCCTAAACAGACTTTGATCGTAGTCACTCAGAGTCTCAAGTGATTTGAGGGTATTTGCCATTTGGTTTTTTGTTTTGTTTGATAAATCAAGGCGTGTGGTGCATCGCGTCTCTTTTAACACTTTTACAAACGTTTTAACATTATGGACGGCTTTATGACCACCCCTCCCCCTACTCAGATGTTGATTATTTGTATGACCGCCCCTCCCCCCCCCCAAAAAAAACCACCACGCACTCATGACGTCTATCTAGGTTATTCGGAAAACAGTTGATGAGGAAAGAGGAAGCAAACAATTTAGGGTGGCCAAGCCCAAATTTTGATTTACAATCAGTGTTGAATGAAACATGTAGAACAAAACGCGCAAACATTTTCAGTATTTTAATTTAACTAGAATTAGGGTGGGCATTTGGCCAAGCCCAAATTTGTTTTACTATCAATGTTGAAACTTGTTGCACAAATGCGCGAAAAGCGCGCAAACATTTTCAGTATTTTAACTAAAATTAGGGTGGCCAAGCCCAAATTTGTTTTACAATTACTGTTGAAATGTAGAACAAATGAGCGAAAAGCGTCACAAAAAATTCAGAATTTTAACTAAAATTAGCATGGCTCCTAACTAACTACTAGCTAGCCCAAATTTTGTTTTATAATGTTGAAACATATAGTTCTATAAAACAAATGTGCGCAAAGAAAAAAATCTGCATTTTAACTAAAATTTTGCTTTGACCCCTCTATTTCAATGGTATTCATTTCATATGACCCCCTATTTTCCATGTAAAAATCTATAATCCCCAGGATATTTGGGTTGGGACCCTACAGAAGAAAATGACAGCCCTATAAGTATTACTATTATTATAAGGGCTCGAATGCTCGGCCTGTGTATAATTAATTAATGAATCCCAGTTATAGCAGCTCCATGTTGTGACGTCACAGCGATGGTTTCCAATACGACTTATTCCGATAAAATATACTACCAGGTTCCAAAGGCAATCAATAATTTTCTTTGATCTTGTAGCTGCCGTTAATCAGATTGATTGACATGCCAGCTGTAAAGTTTATTGCTGCTAAGGGAGCGTTCATAATACATTTGAGGGGGCAGACGGTCAAAAAAGTTTTGAAGCTCAAAAAGGGGGCGGTCAAAAAGGTTTGAAAACCCCTAACAAATAGAGGGGGTCAAACAAGTTTGAACCAACTCATTAACTTCAAAAAAATCTGGGGGGTTCACCCCAGACCCCTGCTTAGGGTCTATTATATATTCATAGTTCAGTCAAATTTAACAATTCAAACACTGTCATGTCGGCATACAAATAGAGAGGTGTGGGTGGGTGCCGGGGCAAATTGCTATTTTATTATACTAAACTGCGCCAATAAAGTATCAAAACACTTACAAATGGTCAGATTTATCGGAACCTGAATTAGTATGCAAACAAATAATTATTAAAATAAATCGATTCACAGTTATCTTCTGCGCATTTTGACACCTCTTTTGTTGCGCTATGATGTTGTTTGGCGGATTTATGGGCAGGGCACTTGAGTGGCTTACAGTTGAATTCTAAAGTTGCAAAAGCTCCTATTCACCCCAATTCCAGAAAGGAACTCGCACAAAGCATCACACACAGACAAAATTAAGACAAAAGACACCAATTTGTTCTGTTTACTGAACCATGACAATTAATGATTGATTAATTATTGATTCATGCCTCCCATCTCTGACCCTTTTGTTTTGTTATTGAAAATTAATGCTGATATTCATTGCAATCAATTTATCCAACACGCGACATCATTTAATAAAGGCGGGCAAAAATAATGATGATCTTATTCGTTGCTGGAATAGGGGCTTTTGCAACTTTAGAATTCAACTTTAAGCCACTCAAGTGCCCATAAATCCGCCAAACAACATCATAGCGCAACAAAAGAGGTGTCAAAATGCGCAGAAGATAACTGTGAATCGAATTATTTAATTATTTTTTTGCATACTAATTCAGGTTCTGATAAATCTGACCATTTTTAAGTGTTTCGATACTTTATTGGCGCAGTTTATCTGCAGCTGCTATTCTTTTGCAATATTTTTTTTGGGGAAAAGCCCTGTTGGCACTGTAGTGGTGCTAAGCATACTAGACTCCACAATACATTTTCTTTGTGTTCTGGACATTTTGCATGATTGGGATCAAAGCATCAGTTAGTTAAAAAGAAATTCTTAAACAGCTAAGAAAGTTTAAGCAATCTCATTGGTTCTCAGAGAAATCGGCGACATCTAGATGAGACAACTTAACACGGGGAGGTGGGGCCTACGTTTTAACAGTGCGCCCGACCTTCACAATGCGTGGTTTGCTCCATAACGCGCACTTCTGCAGCGCGTCTTTAGCGCTTTTCCTGCGTTTATGCCGGCGCCGCGATGCTTACGCATGGTTTACTCATCGCATGTGATTGGATGGAATGTTTGTGGGTTATTCGATCCTAGCAGGGGTAAAAGTTGTCAAATGTGGACAATAAAATGTACTTATTTCTTTGATAAATGTCTAAAGTATGATTGTTTAAGAATGAGAATAAAGGTACTGTTTTTAGACCGTACCCGTGTTATATTGTCTGACATAAATGGGGACGATAGTATTATTTTAAGTAGAACAATGACGCCGCAAAGTATGGAATAGAGAAAGAAAGAAAAACAGAAAGAAAAGAAAAACAAAAACATGCATTTCAGGTGTTTTTATTATAGTTTGATCAGTTCCAATTTGGTGAAGCCTCCTTACAGCAGCGAATGAATACAGAAGGACATGGGTGCGCATGAATGCAACAATCGCACTTTGCATCATATGCATGAAGCGTGCGTGCGACCAAAACCGTGTGTGTGTCAACATAATTGTGTATACACTTGGATTACTTCTGCTCTCGGAGAGATAAAAGCAGAATATATCTCGCCAATTTGAAACAGGATAAACTATAGACATACTTTTGTGTATTACAGGTTGTCTACATCGGGCGAGGCTGGTCATGAAGCAAAGAATAGTCCTGCATCAAGTTGGGCGACATCATCAACCAAGAAACAAAGAACTAAACAGGATCAGGTAGATTTGAAGACAGTGAAGGAGTCCAGCGTAGAGAGTGAAGCCTCAGTCTACGAACGGAAGACAAATGCCAACCCTACAAGTATACAGTAAGTTTGTATTTAATTTAGAGTAGGTTCATGACTTCAGGTCATAGAGTGCCAACCCTACAAGTATACAGTAAGTTTGTATTTAATTTAGAGTAGGTTCATGACTTCAGGTCATAGAGTGCCAACCCTACAAGTATACAGTAAGTTTGTATTTAATTTAGAGTAGGTTCATGACTTCAGGTCATAGAGTGCCAACCCTACAAGTATACAGTAAGTTTGTATTTAATTTAGAGTAGGTTCATGACTTCAGGTCATAGAGTGAAGCAGCAGTCTATGAGGGGGAAATAGTGCCAAGACTACTAGTAAGAGTAAGTTTTCATTTAATTTAGAGGTGGGCTGGCCATCACAGGGTCATAACTTCAGAGAATTATGGTCGATGTGTTTTATGGTTAGACGCCCTTCTCATGTTCAGTTCATTAATTCCCTGGACCTATCAAGTTAAAACTTTACTTATAGCTAGAAGAAGGATAGATTGATTATGACTGAACAAGTGAATTGCGTTCCAATTGGTTATTTAGAACGGGAGATATGCTTCAGCAAACATGAGGAAGCAAAATCGGCTTGGTCCAATCCTCTCAGTATGAAAGTATTACCAAATAAGCATTTCTGTAGATGTCATAATCATAGATTGATTATGACTGAACAAGTATTAGGGATCTAATCAAAAGCGAATTTGGTGTTATGACAGGTCATTTATTGGTCCTTTTTGGATTTTGGTGCATAGAGTAAGGCCACAAGTATTGATTGTCTCGGTCCTAATCAGCATGGTCACCAACCCTGAGTGGTGAGTAAAGCTACGGCCTTGGATTTCCTTCAACATTTTGGATTAGCCATTTCTTTTCACAGCTCAACCTCTCTTCCAATCAGATGCCTTGTTTTGGTTTCACATTCAATGTCTAGTTGGAGCAGTCGGCGTTGTGTCCAAAATCCTGGCCAACCAACTCAGTTGTTTGAGGCGGGGTAGCTGGGGTGAAGGTTGAGCTGGGTCGCCCCAGACGAATGTTGTTGAGGTTGCAGGTGTTGGACTGTAGCTTGGTTTCATGTATTTTGGGACTAGCATGCCCCCCCCCCCCCCCCCCCCCCCCCCCGATACTGTGTTGCTTCAGTTGCCAGGTTTTGGAAGGGAACAGGATCTAGACCTGGTTGTTGACGCTCATTTCGATAGTCCTATCCACAAAATCATTTTGAGGAGTGGGGTTGTTCCTTTTGGGGAACTCCCTCAAAAAATATGAACTTCAGAGTTTGTGTTTATGAGCTTTTGTAGCAAATATTATGCACCATTGTACACTGAAGTTCAAACGTTAAGGTTTATAAAGATGATAATTTAATGTGATCTCATTGTGATGTGTTCGGTCTAAATGAGATGCCTGTGAGTAAAATCTCAAAATTAGATAATTGTTTTGATATATCAAAATTAGATAATTTTGATATCCAGTTTCTCCATTGAATCCCATGCATGACTAGAGACTTTAAATGGACGAAAACATTTTAAAGTGTCTAACTGTCTGATCAATACTTTTGGACCCAGAGGTGTCTCATTTCGACAGAACACATTACATAGTTATAGATCTTTGGTTGAATAACCACTTTTCTTCTTTTCCTCTACAGGAAGAGTATTGCAGATCTCAATAAAGAAACAGGAGGTGAACTGAGAGAGCTCCATCTGCCTCACCAAAGTTATTTTCTGCACCCAGCCTTCAGAACAGCACTAACACACTTACTAGAAGACATCGAATCAATTTCAAAATCAAATAGTGCAACTATATTATTGATCCATGGTGTTCCGGGTGTAGGAAAGAGCTCACTAGCAAAATGCTTGGCCTACTACTTAGCCCTTGCAGGTGATTCTGCATTGTACATCAACATGAGGCACCGGGTTGGTACAGACAGCCGGTCGGCAACAGAGAATGTATTAAGACGCGCAGCAATGAGTAAATGGATAGTTTTTGACCAGTGCAATGTGCACAACTTAAAACTACCCCAATTGATATATTCTCTGCATGGTTATTACCGTCGAGAGGAACTTGAAAGGCCAGTAATTATGTTCACATCAGGTTATTATGCTCCCCCAGATGCATGGATCTTCCACAACTTGATCAAGTTCAAAGTTATAAACATGAACATTAATGAAGACATGTGTGCAATAATAATAGCACAACAAACCCAGGAAACAGATAAAGCACTTATCAATTCAAAGGTCACCGAGTTGATGGCAATTACAAGGAATTTTGGACGTGCGCGGGATTTGGCGGACAATTTCAATAACAACATGCATGATGGTTTTAGTGATGTACTAGACGATCGGGCGAAAGCATCTGGCAGTCCGTCTAAAGCTGAGATACAATCAAAATTCTATATTTTCTGGCTGTTATGGCCAGAGTTAACTGATGTTGGTGGAAAAAAACTTGCAGAGCTACTAAATGCAAGTAAAACGACACCATGGCGCATATCTTCAGCTAAAGTGCAACTGGTAGGTCACATTCTAAGACTTCCTAAAGACTCCAGAGATGAGAAACACAACAGAATTATGAACTTGTTGGCTATTGGCTGTAACAGCGAACTCGAAGGAGAGAGTTTGTACTCTGAATATGATAAGTCACGACTGGCAGACTTGTGGTTTTATTTGGAACAATTTGAAGACTTCAGAGACATCATTAGGAATGCTCTAGTCAGTTGTACACCAACCAAGCTGTACAATCTCTACTTATCTGTATATTTGAAAGTTGGAGGACCTGGTGACTATGGCGGGAATAGTATAAAGACGAGTGCATTTGATAGGCTTGTTCCACTTATGTGTGTGATGCAAGGGAATAAGACTACAAGTCGTAGATTCGGCATAGGTTATCATGAGAACCCATCCAGATTGGTACAAATATCTGATGTGGAAGCAGTTCTTAAACCAGACAGTATTGATGACTTGTGTGAGAAGATACTGACATATATTGCACAGAACAAAGAACAGCACTTGTGGGCTGTATTAAATGACAAAGAACAATGTGATGGATATGTCTTTGCCTTTGTAAAGGTATCTGCAGAAGGCGCAACATCCTGTCAACTGTTCCAAGCAACCATTAATACAAACACCCGCAGCAAACACACAATGGCAACGGTCTTACAAAAAGTCCGTGATCTGATCGGAGATGGTGCAACGGTGACACCATACTTCCTAACCCCTAACTATGAGCAAGCACCAAAAGACCAAAGACATCAACTACCAGATTTTGACGAATCTGCAGCTGTTGTGTATTTGGACATGCCACGTTCTCAAGCAGAAACAGACGGCTATGAAGTGTGAAGTGTAAATTGTCAAGATTTTAGAGCCACAAGGCCCTATCTGTGCAATGGCTGCCATGTGTAAGGTTGCAATTTGACAAGGGTGCACCATATAGAACCAGAAGTGTAGAACTTGTGGCAGCTATTACAGATAGTGACTTGTCACATTACTAAATATTTGAACTCAAAGATCATTTTTGCAATAGCTGCTCTGAGTTACATTTAGTTTAAACCAATTGCTCAGCTTATAAACAACCCCATAAACTGACATCTATTTCAGATAGGACCTTGTGGCAAACAAGACAGAAAATGTCGCTGTGTTTTGTTGACCACTTCTCTGAAATTAACGACCCATGTCCTGTGAATAGACTAGAGCTCTTATTACCAGGGCCTTTGAAGTCCCAAAGTAGTGCGTAAGTGGTAATTTCTGAAATGTTAATAGATTTTGCAGGGGGATTTACAATTTTAACCAAAGTGAATTGCATTCTTTATCTTATGTTCAGAATTCACATACTCCCTGTTTAAAAATATGAATGATACTTAACACATAAAGTAGGTTGAAAATAGGCGATGTGTGTGCCCATTGATCTGTGACTCTGCTCCTGTAATATCTGAGAACAATGTGGGGTTGATTGATGAAGATTTATTCTGTGTTAGATGTGCGGTAGAGCATGACATTGTATTCAGTGAGATCATTTGACTACTTCGTACTTCTACACCATGCCGATACCCATGTCTGGTCGACATACAGGGTGTATCAAAAAAATAGGACTCTGTTTCATGGCTGTTTTTACTTTTTTTTAAAACCACTGGACCATGACCAATTCACCGTCAGTGCAAAGCCCAATTAATAATGATACTTTTCTGAAAATCTGAGATTAATCCAATAAGAATAAACCATGGCATTTACTAGTCTACAATGGGATTTACACATAATACAAACCAGAAAGTAACATGGTTTACATTTCAATACTTAGCATTTAAAAATATTGTAAATCATCTATATCAATAAACAATAGCAAAGATTAGTTTGGTATTCCTCTTAATTCTGGAACATATCATTAGTTGCTACATAATTCACAAATTTGATGCATGAATATTTCTGTGCAATGTTCAATGTTGCTTAGTGTTCTCATGAGAAAATCAAATTAATCATGGTTCAGTGGTTTTAATAAGGATTAAATCTATGCTGAAAGAGAGTCCTAATTTTGTTGATACACCCTGTATAATAATGTTTTTTCTCAAACATAAATTACAATTACATTGTTTGGTTATGTTAGAATATGGCCTACAGTTTTTGACGATTTTCCACTTGATTGCAGTGGCGTAGCCAGAGGGTTGCCCCCACCCCCCACCAATATTAGAGTCGTGTCGGTTGAGACTCGACACTGTCGATCGAGATTGGTACTGTCGGGCAGTTGCCCCACCTGACAGAAAAAAATAGTAAAGTAGTCGTAAAATTTGTACATAATAGTCTCCAAATTTATGCAGCAATGGGCTAAATAAAGGAAAATGTGACCGTGCAAATTTGGCATTTTACCTCACCCCCCCCCCCCCCCCTTCCCCCACTTACGTGAAATTCATGAGGTGACTTGAAAAAAATATGGGCAACCTTTTATGAAAATTTGACTGCATTGTCTTTGCCCCCCAATATGAAATACCTGGCTATGCCACTGCCTAAGTATTGAGCACTATCTGGCTATTATTGATATTCACGTTTTATATATATATATATATATATATATATATACTTTTCTCAGGCCTCCACGAAACAGTATTGTAAAAACATTATGTAAAATCAAATCTTAAAGGGGCATTGAGAAATATGTATGGGAGTGCGCCCTCAGTTATCCTGGAAATCAGTTATTTTTGCATCAAAGTAATACTTAGGCATATACATGTACTAACTACCATCTGAAACAGTTTACCAACATTCGCCGTTTATCATAAAATTTCATGATTTTCTTAGTTTCGATATGATCATATCGAAACTAGGTGCTGAATTCGGAAGCCTGCTATCGTTTAACATGCAGCCTTTCGCGGCAAATCTCAACTCGGAAGTGCCGTTATTTGCTTATTAACTCTGTGCTACCTGGATGAATGGGTCTGGAGTGAGCTGTGAAGAATGAAAGTCTTTGCTATCTTTACACACACACCAACAGTGCGTAATCACACAAAAATCAATGATTTCCTATACCTGCAACTTTGCTGTTGTTATGGGCGGTCATTGAAACTGCCATAACTTAAAAAGTTTCCATTCGATTTTGTTGAATGAGGTATCAAACTGCGGAGAGGAAATTTGCTAATTTAATGTATATCTCAGATTTTTGGTACCGACCAACATAGAGCTTAGGGGAGGGACCACCGTTTCACAGGATATGCAGGAAGTGTCCTAAAAGTTTTGAACATGATTGTATTAAGGGAGTGGAAAAGTGAGCTATAAAAAAGTACAAAAATCGCTATATCACGAAAACGGTAGCTTCGATTTTAACAATTCTTTTTAAGAAATGAAGAACATTGCTTCTGTAACATTTCGAGTTGAACTTCATAGTCTAATTTTACGTATACATATTTAATGAAATACATAAATAATGTTTATTTTGATAAAGTGTCATAGTTTCAAAGTATCTAATTTACAGCGGCGGGTGTATTGCATCAAGTGGGGTGCGTCAAGGGGACAAACAAAAAACATGTTGTACAAACCTGATCAACTCATTTATTTCAAATATTAATTGTTTAAACATTTGAAGTAAAATTTAAAATGTAACTAAACTGCCGCGCTGAGATTCGAACCCATGAACAGAGTCTGCGGTGTCAGTCGAAACCACTACACTAGTAGGGCAATACGTTGTACTAGTATAATGAGATAGGGTATAACAAGTTATCTTGTTAAACTAATGTTCTTCCTGAGATGATTAAGTATGGAAATACACTTATTATTATCATCGGTCTAACATGATTAACATATTGTTCAAAATAATAATCATTTTTGCGAATTCAATACGATTAACCATGGTCTACCAATAATATCTTAAAAGATGATCAATATTTCCTTTCTATTCATTCTGGTAGACCGTACGTAGTGTTCTATTGTAATTGATGGGTTGACCGTGGTTGATCAATACGGTGCTAGAGTTAATAAGCAAAACACCTTCAAAAAGCTGACTCCCCCATTAGCTCAGTGGTTTGTTTCCTGTCTTAGAATAAGAAGATTGCTGGTTCGAATCTCGATAGGTTCTTGTTTTTATCCCCCTGGTTTGTAAAACCAGAAGGGGATTTTGTGATCATGTAATGTGTGTCTGTGCGTATGTAGGGGTGTGCCTTTTGGTTAGCCTTTTTCCCCAAATGCTGTATCTGTTGAAAGGATGGACGGATTGACTTCAAACCTTCAGTGATAGGTAGGCCATGGTCAAACACTGTAGCAGCTCTGCTGGCATCGCCTAGAATTCCCATAATTCCCATTAATAGTACTGTATTTTAATCCAATTTCTAGAAACACTTCAGCAGGTCAATTATCTACCAACACTGTCTCTATGCAGTTCACCAGATGGTCTATACTGCTGTGTGTGATGTGTTTTGATATGGCCCCGATTGTCGTCAAACTTGGAGACAAGAAACATGAACACCAGGTGAACATGTCTAAAATAAATTAGAGGTCATCTGAGGTCAAAGGTCATCCAGAGGTCAAATCGTAAAAGTTGCCCGATCGACGTCAAACTTAAAGACAAGAAACATGAACACCGGGGGAACATGTCTAAAATAAATTAGAGGTCATCTGAGGTCAACGGTCATTAGAGGTCAACCAAGGTCAAAGGTCAACAAGGGGTTAAATTGTGCAATGAACACCGTGGGAACATGTAAAAAAATAATTAGAGGTCATCTGAGGTCAAAGGTCATCCAGAGGTCAAATCGTTAAAGTTGCCCGATTGACCTCAAACTTGGAGAAAAGAAACATGAACACCGGGGGAACATGACCCATATATGACCTTTGACCTCATTTAGTTGATCTCCCAGCCAGGGGGATTCGCAAGTCGTGACTTGCAGTATTTTTATAGTTTTGTTTTCGTTTGTTTAGTTTTGTATTTTATTTTGGAAATGTTTGTAACTTTTCATTCTCAAGTTTATTTTTCCGGATCTTACGAATAGGTATAATATGTATAATAATAACATGCGGTTTATAGTTAATGGATTACGTTGTCAAATGGATATGTTGTGTTTATTGACATCTATCTCTATACAAATGGCTCATTCCATGAAGTTGGGGCATATTATGTGACATGCAAGTGAAATTTTTAAAATGGATATTTTCCAACTCTTTCTTCTTTTTTAGGTTCTACATTTACCAAAGTCCAATGTAGAACCTTTTTTTTAAATGTAACATTTGGTGTAAAATAACCGCACATGTTCAACAGTTGGATGACATTTCCAAAAATCCTGATGCTACATTGACACCATTTCCCATTTCCATATCATTTTCTAATAAATTAGCTTAATATGTGGGCCAAGTTTCTATACCTCAATTAACTACTTGGAACCACAAATACATGAAATGAAACCAGATTTGTCTAGGTTGAACATAACTTAACGAACAAGACATCGTAGATTAACTTTTTTATGTAAAAACTCATTGAAAAGTGACTCTTTATTTTGCAATTTGTATAATGAATTTATATAAAGTACATGTCAATATTTGTTTGATGTAAAGTACTCTATAAACCATGCACATTGATTACATTATAGTCATAAAGTAAGTATATGAAGTATTATTTACCTGTATAATGTTATAAAATGCACTACCGATGCTACATGGATCGTCTTGTAACATTGTTAATAATAAGACTATTCATACTGTTACAATTATTTGAGTGTGAATCGTTTGTTTACTTGTTCATCATATCAAGTAGATACACAGAGTGCATTGCTTGAAATTTATCTAAACACTGTTCTTGTAAAATTTACCTTTTCTGTGTACTTAAGTATTACGATGCTACATGGACACCGTGCCCTACAATATTTGGAACAGCTTGAACAGGTGCATCTTTTTCAGATCAATAGAGAGGATGTACTATGATGTTAACTTTTTATGTTATAAGCACACGATAAATTAATAACATGGATTGTAAAACTACAAATTACACAAAAAGATAACCTGCCATAAAGCATAAAACATAATTACCTATGCTACACAGACACCATTTCTAATACAATTACACAATAACAATACACCATTGATCAAAGAAACTTTAAGATGTCCACTGAAGGGGGCGCACCACCAAATATACGCTTCATGAAAATTGAGTGTTGACAGTCATGTTCACGGTGCTATTGTGGCGCTTTCTGCAAAACTTGAGATATAGTGTTTGATATCAAATTCAAGCATTTGTCTTCAATTTTTTGAATATTTTACCAAAATTTGGAAAACCCTGTTGAATATTTATGCGTGGGACACTCGGTAAATTATACGCGGCACATTTTCAGACGTGTTTAGAGTCATTTTCATGGTCATATTTTGAAATATTCTGCAGTACTTGAGAGACACTGTTTGCTCTCAAAATACGGAAAATTATCTCAACTCTCTAAATCACCGGTCAAAACATGGTCCTATCCCTTGACTTTTCCCGCTACAGCGACAAATAGCGCCGCAACCCTATTTTCAATGATACACATCACTCATATTTGGGTATCGGCTGTCGTGAACATCCACGTGCCTATTTTAGCTTAACGTTTTCAAAATAGTATGATTTGTTGGTTATATAATCTTAACTTATATCTCAATCATATTGCCGAATATCGTGCAATTTCAAGCCTATCTTCTTATTAAAATCGTGACTTCAATGTTAGAACTTCATTAACCGAATTGCGTTATTACATAAATGCGGAGTGATTTGGTGGTGCGCCCCCTGAAACAAACTTCATGCAGTGTTGTTCTTAAAGTACCCTTTGTGATCTTAGTCTCTTTGCTCGTTTCTGATTGAATCATCCTCTATTATTGATAAAGATGATTGAAAAGTTTGATCACTTAAAAAGTCAGTTTGCAAAAAAAATAATTTAATTGCCATGATGGATTTCTTTGGAAAGGTACTAGTTTTTAATAAATGATAGGTTCCTTGTCTTCATCTCCATAAATTCCAGGACGATAGAACTGTCTTCTGAATTAATGTCAAGAACAAGCAAAACAAAATAAACCCTATGGCTTAGTATCTTTATGGAACATTGTGTATTGATATTGGAGTAGATTGTTTATTCATGTTGCACTTTTTGTGTTGCAGGAAAATATTTATATTAAAAGCATGCTGGAGTATTTTATTTATTATTCATTTAAAGGTAGATGACCCGATCACATTTTCGTAACACAGAATTATTTCAAACATACGGAGATTTTCATATCATATGAAAGCTCGTATTTTTCTCATCATCATACTGAAATTTGACGGCCTAAATCGGTATAATTACGGAGAAATCGATGAAATAACGTTGAATTACCGCGAATGGTGGTAACCACCGATACAGTTTGTGTACTACTCAATGGGTACAGTTCACAGCATCTTGTGCGTCTAAAATAAGAACCATTAGAGCTATGCAACTCAAACTTTTGAACACGACTTTTTTAAGAATGACCTTTCATGTAGAATAGAAAACTTCAAGTTGAAAATCGGAACATCTACCTTTAACATGAAAAAGAATAGCAAAGGATAGAGAACTTATATGATCGACAATTATTTGTTTTAATTATAGTAAATAAAACTAAAATAAGGGAATGTTTATTGTGAATTCAGTGAAATGCTAATGGAAATGGTGTCCATGTAGCATTGTGTATTAATATATTTCATTAGATATACATCTCTCATAATATGCATATTTTTTCTGTAAAGTGTAGTAAAATTTAGGCAATGTTTTGAATGTTTTGGGTGATGGATAATTGCGAATGGGGTAATTGTTATAGTCTAATTGGGCAAATTTTATGAAATGCTACATGGACATGGTGTCAAAATCATGTTAAACATGTAAATTCATGAAAATGTAAGCCCTAAGTTTGCAACATAAAGCAACACAATTGTATATAAAAGCATAAAAAGGGGTCAGAGAAGGGTGCTACAAATGGGCACTTTTCTGAAAAAAATCACAAAATTTTACAAAAAATCAGGTTTTTTCAAAAAAATCATAGTTAATGTATATCAATTAAAAAGAAAAACAGCTCATTTGAAAGAGCTTGTAAATATCTTTCATTTGATACTAAATATGTGATGGTAGTACTTTAAATTGTAAATTTACAGCCTTTTTTCAATTATTTTGTAATGTCCTGTTTTGCTTGGAACTGCCCAAAAACTAATTCATTATTTACTTCAAAGTTTATTAATGATGTGATTCTACGAGGGTCATTCAATAAGTTCTACCTCCTACCTCATAACTTTGCTATTATACAAGCCATTCGTATGAAATATTCCACAATTGAAGCTCTGAATCTCAGCTACAAAATCATAGTAAATTAGTCTAAATACTCATTAGAATTTTCTGGATATGCAGTAAAAACCAAACTTCCATTTAGTGCGACGGATACGGGTAAAAAACAGCCAAATGTCTCGTTAGTGCTATTCATTTTGGCCCATTCTAAGAGACAAAATGTACCTATCGGTCAATTACAATCGTTCTAAGTTACTAATATCTCTTGAACAGACTTTAAACAATACAAGTGACCGATTTCTTGGCTGGAAATGCCTTCTAATTAGCCAGAACCAGACCAGGACAGCCATCAATTTTAACCCTACCCTAGAGAACCACTGCAAAAGTCATATTTGCTCTTCATAGGAACTAAGAGATCTTCATTATACAGGACTAAATGGATATATTTCAAGTCTCTCGAAGATATATTTTTCTATCACTGACTACCTGATTAACTATTCTAAATGTTGCATATAAGGAAAACTGATAAAGTTACTATCATGTTAAGATTTAAGGCATTCGAGGCATCACTGTGGCTTGACATGTAACAACGAACATTTGACTGAATAGCAGTTTCCAGTATGCTAAATGCATAGCAATACATTTGAGTCGATATGGCACTATTTGCAAGCTACAAAGGTTAATATTGCCTACAATCTGATTTATACATGATAATATAGCATTATATTCAGAAATCATCCATTGTTTTCTATTTTCAGTATTTAATTCGGGCGATTATACCTAATCATACGATACGTATAGAGAAAACGAAAAATCATGTATTTATCTTTGGGGTAATTTTCCGTGTCCGGTGTCCAAAATCTCTCTCTGGCTTTGATTGCATCATGACAAAAGTGAAATAGGTATCAATTAGCATTTACTATAAATGTGTAGCTATGATTCAGAGCTATAATCATGACAAATGTCATAAGGCTGACATTCATATTAGCGATGTTATGAGTGAGGAGGTAGAACTTTTTGAATGACCCTCGTACAAAAAGAATTAATAAAGTATAACGATACCCAATGCAAAATATTGCCCATGCTATGCCCGATGCGACATGGACGCCAAATTATTATGGCGTCCGTGACTCAAAATTAATAACATAACATGAAAAGAAATTCTGATTCAGTGTTTCCCTTTCAATAAAAATGCATTAATAAATACAGACATACAAGTAACATTAAGAAATAATTACAAACACACTTACCATTCACAAAACTATCCAATGTTTACATTTTGATGCTACATAAAAGTCCCGATGCTACAACTGAACACCAGCGACTACAACCTTGATAACACTAGCCCACATGTGGCAAATTCCAAACAAACCTGATATAGCTATTGACCTCTATCCTTACAAAAGAAATATGGAATGCTTTATTTATCTCCAGGGGGGGATTCCCACAAATTGCATAGGATGTTTATCATGATGCTACATTTTATGGTTAGGACACCATGCACACAGCACGGTATACTTTTTCATGAATATATGGAATGGTTTTCATGAAATTTATTCTCATTTGCCATAGTTTTCAATTGATAAATGTTCTTAATTTTGGAAAATAATTTAGAAATGTATGATAGAGAACTACCCCCATTCAGCAATGAAAACTCCCGATGCTACATGTGTATATTTTCCAAGCAATTCTATGATATTTTTGCCTACATAAAACTCATATTAATTGTTGCCTTTTCCATGTCACGTTTTTTTAGCAAAAATGGTCTTGGAAACCACCCTATTTTTAAAAAAAAATTTCTTCAAGGAAGGGTCGATTTTTAATTATTTTTTTTATGATACATAACTACAACCTATTACTGTTCTTTGACACATAAAAATATTGATATACACATAGAGTAAAACAGTTTATAACCAGACTTAAATCCCAAAAACTGCTATTTTACCAAATACCTGAACTTCATGGAATGAGCCAAATACGAATATGAATCTTAATTATTATGGCGTCTCAATTAACATGCTTCAATTAAGAGTATTTTAATCCGAAATAACCCCCCCCCCCCCCCCCTCCACAACACCCCACCCTACCACAATAACACAATCATTAGTTTACTTAATGACATTATTTGTTTCTTATAAAGAAGTCTTTATTAAAAGTACCATTTAGGTGCGTAATTCAGACAATGCCCCTTTAAATTGAAGACATTACTAACCCATCCTTTTTTTAAATACACGATACTAATCATACATTATCGCTCTCTAATATTGCCAATTATGAGATAATTTGGAACTTTTTTTAATGCAGTTACAAGAACTTATATATGAATTTAGTACATTATTTTTTCAAGTTACAATCTTGTTCAAAACCTGTTGGGACACTATACACGTGCGCATGAAATATATCTTCCAAAATGAGTAAAAAGCTGTCAGTTGAAAGTATGATAGTCAAAACTAGTTTATGTAAAGCTGCCATCCCTCCCCTCCCCCACCCCAAACCAATGTTGGGGCTGATATATATAACACAGCCCGTTGCTGGACGATGCTTTTATATGGACCAACATTGAGTTAAGGGGGAGGGACCACCGTTTCACAGGATATGCAGGGTCCCAACAGTTTTGAACATGATTGTGGATCTTTTATAAAAGATGCCATGTCTGAGATGAGTATATAGTCAGGTTCACTATGTAATTTCGTTGGATTTTTGTGGGGAGTTGCTAATTTTTGCATCTAATTAATGTTTAAAGACCACTAATACCAGAAAACAATGTTTACACATTTTTAAAATCTCTAATGGCGGCCATATTGGATTTTTAAAATGGCGGCCAAATTGTAATATATTTAAACTATTTTTAAACAAAACATGACATGTGGTCACTTTTTAAAGCTTATTTGTTGGTAGAATTGTCATTTCTGTTGCTCCTAAAGCAGGATTAACTAGTCCTGATCTTAATTTCAAAATGGCGGCCATGACTAAGGGGTTATTCAAGATGGCGTCCAAAATAGCCGCCCAAACTGGTCAAATCTCATTAAATGACATAGCATGTATGGTTTAAGTATAATTTTAATAGTGGGATGTATGTATTAGACCACTAGACACTCATATGCAGAATTGTTGCTTTGTTAACACACCTAATACCAAGATGGCCACCAAAATGGCCGCCAAAAATTATTCAATTCCATAAATTGGCATAAATGAATCAACATGTGTGATCAGAGTACAGCTTTAACAATGGGATGCATGTATTAGACCACTAGAAACTCATATCTAGTATTCTTTCTTTGTTAACATACTTTAAAACCAAAATGGCCGCCAAATGAATGGCCAAAATGGTCAAATATGGTCAAAATTTAATAAAATAGCATAATATCAACATGAAAATATGATTTTAACAATGGGATGTATGTGTTAGACCACTAGTAACTCATATCAAATATTTTTGCTTTGTTAACATAGTTAAAATTCCAAAATGGCTGCCAAAATGGGTCCTAAAATGGCTGCAAAATGGCTGCAAAAATGGTCAAATTCTATTAAATGTGATAATATCAACCAAAATGTATAATGGAAATATGGTTTTAATGATGGGATGTATGTATTAGACCCCTATTAATTCATATCCAGTATTTTTGCTGTGTTAACATACTTAAAAATCCAAAATGGCCCCCAAAGTGGGTCCCAAAATGACTGAACAAATAGTCGGAATTTCATAAAATTGGATAATATCAACCAAAATTGAGTTTTAACATTGAGATGTATGTATTAGACCACTAGTAACTCATATCCAGTATATTTGCATTGTAATAACATACTTTAAATCCACAATGGCCACCAAAATGGCCGCTGTAAATGTAAAAATAGTCTACATAAGTGTATGATAATCCAGAATAGATATGGTAAGCGTGTATATTACATTACATGCACTAAATAGTTTGTTCTAAACTGTTAAGCTATTGCTTTTAGATATAAGGCCCACCTCTGTGACAATTTTGATTCTGTATAACTTTCCAAAATGTCTGCCAGAATGGTTAAGTTGATGTTAAATGATCGACCCAACAAAATTATTTTGTATTGTAAATGACCATATTATGTAATGCCAACACCCCAAATATAATGGGACAGCATTCACTATATGTCTATTATAACGCCTAGGGGGCTGTAGATCTAGTTTGAGTGTTTAGAATATCCAAGATGGCTGCAAAAGGTTAAATTAACTGAAAAGCAGTTTTAGTTTATTGTTAGTGTTACAATAGATATGACCAATTTAGTATATCTATAGGTTTTAATCTACCTAGTAAACATATTTGAATGTGACAATGTATGATATAATGGTATAGAGTCCATTTCTTTCCACTCTGACCATATTTTGATCAATGGGTGACCATCTGTGGTAATTGTTTTGACCATTCAGAAGTAATTGTATTGACCATTTAGAGGTAATTTTAATGAAATGGTCATTATAATGGCAATCGAAATAACATTTACATTGTCAAAATGGAGTCTATACCATTCAATCATACCTTGTCACATACAATACGTTTACTGGATGGATTAAAAGCTGTAGATATAATAATTTGGTCATATCTAGTGTAACACTAACAATACACTAATACAGTTTTTCGGTTATTTTAACCTTTTGCAGCCATCTTGGATATTTTAAAAGACTCAAACAAGATAGATCTACATAGACTTTTTCATAATAATATAGTGAATGCTGTCCCATTAGATTTGGGGGTGTTGGTATTATATAGTATGGTCATTTACAATCAATACAATTTTGTTAGGTCATTTAACATCAACTTAACAATAATGGCAGCCATTTTGGAAAGTGATACAGAATCAAACTTGTCACAGAGGTGTGCCTTATATCTAAAAGCAACAGCTTAACAGTTTAGAACATACTATTTGGTGAATGTGATGTAATATACATTCTTACAATATCTATTCTGGATTATCGTACACTCATGTAGACAATTTTTACATTTACAGCGGCCATTTTGGTGGCCATCTTGGATTTAAAGTATGTTATTACAATTCAAATATCCTGGATATGAGTTACCAGTGGTCTAATACATACATCCCAATGTTAAAACTATACTTTCATCTTACATTTTGGTTGATATTATAGAATTCCGACAATTTGTTCAGTCATTTTGGGATCCATTTTGGGGGCCATTTTGGATTCTTAAACATGTTAACACAACAAAAACACTCGGATATTAGTTACTAGTGGTCTAATACATACATCCTAACATTAAAACTATGATTTTCATCATACATTTTGGTTGATATTATCTCATTTTATGGAATTTGACAACTTTTGCAGCCATTTTGAGACCCATTTTGGCAGCCATTTTGGATTTTAAACTATGTCAACAAAGCAACAATACTGGATATGAGTCCTAGTGGTCTGACACATACATACCATCGTTAAAATCATATTTTCATCATACATTTCAGTTGATATTAAATGCTATTCTATTGAATTGTTATCATATTTTAACATTTTTGGCCATTAATTTGGCGGCCATTTTGGTTTTAAAGTATGGTAACAAAACAAGAATATTAGATATGAGTTTCTAGTTTTCTAGGTCTAATTCATACATCCCATTGTTAAAGCTATACTCTGAACATACATGTTGGTTCATATATGCCAATTTATGGAATTTTACCATTTTTGGCGGCCATTTTGGTATCGGTATGTTAATAAATCAAAGGTTCTGGATATGAGTGTCTAGTGGTCTAATACATACATCCCACTATTAAAAATATACTTTCACGGTTTTCCCTATACATTTTGATTGCTATATGTCATTTTATGAGATGAAGATTGGCGGCCATTTTGAAATTCCAAAATGGCTGCTATAATGGATTTTAAAAATGTGTAAACATTGGTTTTCACTTTCTGTAGACCTTTACCTTCATGAAAATGCAAAAATTAGCAACTCCCCACAAAAATCCAACGAATCTACTGCAAAGTACATAGTGACCCTGACTAATATCAGCAATTGTCAACAGTTAAAAAATAAAGGAATAAAATAAAATAAACCAAAGCTTTCAAACTTAGTTCATCGTCCTTCCACTACACACATACGATGAACTAAGTGATTTGATTTCTTTTTGACCTGTTTACAATTGGTCACATTTATTAAAGGCATATTATGTGATCTTTTCCAGAGAGCGCCCTCTATTCATGATGTTTTTTAGAAAGTAGATTTTCTTGCAGATTTACATTTCTGATCATAAATCATACATACATTCCAAGTTACAGAGCGATACGATTCCTAATTACCTCAAAATCATGGTTTTAGAGTGAATTTAGAGTGAAAATATAAACTGTCGTGTTAACACGACAGTTTATTTTCACTCTATAATATAATAATAATAATAATAATGACACGGCATTTATATAGCGCTTTTGCCAAAGGATACAAAGCGCTGTAGTTTCGCTGCTGGTGAATCATCAGAATCAGATCGCATCAACTAGGGTGCAACCCGTAGCGCAAACCCTATTATGCTGGTTCCCTGCATCTATGGGCTCCACACAACTTATCCATAGATGCAGGTACGCGCCGATTTCCACTCGAAGCTGATTTGCTGCCATAAAATCCACAAATAAATTCGATCAAGCCAGCGTCACGCTTAGAATGATAACAAATTTGCTGATTGGCACAAACTACACGTGTATCGGCGCTAACCACAGCGCCGGACTTCACACGCACATGCACGCATGTCATAGCGCGTTCCCCATCGCGCCGTATCTATGGCAGCGCGACAATGACGCTTCAGCGTTCGATGCGGTATCTCAGCTACAGTGTGTTGATCGTTATTTACCGTATGCCATAACAGAGCGACAATGCAATGTGTTGAACTTTATACGGTTACGGCCGGCAATTGAGAACCCTGTACCTGCACCTATGGATAAGTTGGGCCGGGGATCCAGGGTGCAGGGAACCAGCATAAAACCATATCTGCACTTAGATTGTAACGTTCACCATTTTTCAATGCAGCTCCCCAAATACCAATCTAAAGCCGTGATTTTGAGGTAATTGAGAATTGTATCGTGTAACTTGGAATGTATGTATGATTTATGATCAGAAATGTAAATCTGCAAGAAAATCTGCTTTCAATTTTTTTTTCTCGATGTTCAGGGCGTTCCCTGGAAAGATTACAATAATATACCTTTAAGTTGGGACCCTATTGCGTCACATGCATACATTCAGTGGCGTAGCTAGGATTTTTTTCAGGTGGGGGCAAGATTTCTAACATTTCCGTAAAAGGTTGCCCAAAAAGAAAATTCTAGTCACTTACCTCGTGAATTTCACGTAAGTGGGGGGGGGGGGGGGGAATGGTCAAAAAAATTCGCACAGTCCAAAAAAAAAATCGCACAGACCCAAAAAATCGCGCAGTAAATGTACTACATGCACAATTTTGCCTTCTATTTGGCTAATAACCTTGTCTTTTTTCTCAATGTTTTCCTATTTCCTTTTTTTCTCACCCCTTTTTTTATTTTTCAGGGGGGCGGGGGCCCAAATTGGGTTTTTTTCGTCAGGGGCAAATGCCCCCCCTGCCCCCCCCCCCCCTAAGTACGCCACTGCATACATTTGACAAAAATTACATGTGATAATGCTCTAAGCCTAATAACTCAAAAAGTATAAATCCAAAGTATGCAAAATTATACATTTTTAGAAAGCTGAGATATCTAGGATTGTGAATAGCTAGTGTTTGTTCCAGTATACAGGGTGACTTAGGAAATATAGGGTGTAACAAAAGAAATATTACTATGAAATGTAATTTACTGTATGCTTCCTAATTTAAACATAGTGCATTGAAATAAATATTTGTTTTTCTTTTTGTTGATGCCGGCGCACCAACTATTTATTTGTATTTGTCATACAGGAAACAATAACATTTAGTTTTAATATTCTCTAAATAATAAAAAGTACAGTATTTAATTAGTGTCTTTCCACCTTTTATATAAACCCCATTTTTTATTGTGTTTATAATCTTCCCTTTCCAATGGCAATATGATTTTCAACTTGGAACATAAAATGAACTAAGCCCTTAAACACTTGAAAAATCGGCCGTAAACCTGCACATCTTTTTGGGTGGCGGGCCAAAGCCCGCCAACCTTTTAGCATAGAATTGCATATTTTTGCACATTTAGGTCTTTCTACATATACATGGAGGCTGCCATTTTGTTTTTAGTATATGGAAAATTGTCTAAATTATTTTGTAGTCTTTATAAATTACATGTACCGATGCAGTTTATTTTAACAGTCCTGCAGTCTGTGATGGAGTCAAAGCTATATTTGTTTAGCCTTGATGATTCAATCAGAGAAATGTTATTAGACTCCCAACAGAGAGACATAATAGCTTATCTTGTTTGACTAAGGAGAAATCTCCCAATCGTTGTGGGGTTGTTTAATGAGTTGTGGATGTCATAGATTGTTCTTCAGATGGTACCCCACGCCCCCACGCCCCCCCCCCCCCCTCCCCCCCCTCCCCCCCCCCCCCCCCCCCCCCCTCCATGCACACAAATCAACTTTATTGGTTTCCGGTACTATTTTTAGACTGCTGTGTTTTGATTTGGGTTTTTTGGGGTTTATCACTAAACAATGGCTGTAATTTATATTGCTTTCTAGTAGTGCCATGCAAGAATCTTGCACAATTATCATCTATGCGCTTGCTTCTTCTGCCACATAATTTTAGCAACTAAAAGCTGTATTTACAAATGTTGCTATTTTTGCTCTTTCTATTTGCCTTATATCGCAATTTCCTTTTGACCGCCACCTTTCCATTTTAATGGAATTTTTATTCTATATACGTACAGTTTCCCCAATAATATAATATAATTTAGTAAAGGGTCCGGATCAAAAATATTGTATCCAAACATTGAAAATTTGTTAAACTGAGATCAATACCAAAAATGATATTTAAAAAGATCTCAACACTAGTCCAAAAACGTTTAACATGTTCACACTCGTAAACAGATGAATTAAACTTTCAACATTCCATTACAAAACGTACAATTTGGTGAATCAATTAAACCAATTCTATGAACGAATTTATTCGTTGGCAACCGCCTATGTAACAACAAAAATTGATATGATCTGGTAGGAATATCCCAATGCACATTTTAATGCAATCGTAAAAAGATAAGGCCACATTTCTTCATTAACTTGAATATCATTTTCCCACTTTTTAATTGTTTTTTCGGGACGTTCGCACTTTTTCTTAATTATAACATCATAAGCCATTTTAACAATTCTCTTAGCTTGAAATAATCTATCATTTACAGTATTTGTATCATTATTTAACAAACATACATTATTTGTAAACATAAGTCTTTTCCAATTTTTAGGAATTGCCCTAATTAACCCATGGTGGTGTAAAATATTGCAATTAATATCATATTTAGTTTTGAAATTCTCGAAAGATAAAAAGCTATCATTACCTTCAGAAAACAAATCTTTAACATACCTCACATTTTTGTTTAGCCATTGTCTATACATAACAGGTTTATTACCAACTTTTATAAACGAATTATTCCATATTCCTTGATTCGCACAGGCATGAACAGAATCGGGTTCTAAAAATGAATGAAAGTACCATGCTTCTAAAATATTTCTTAAAAATAAAGGAACATTCTTACTTTTAATCCATTTTAAATTAAAATTGGAATTCCAATATAATTTCCTCCAAACTTTTCAAGTTCGGATAAACCTTTTTCTCCATGAAATTTTTAAAGCATGGCAAAAAGATCCATAATCAGTCATTTTTAATCCCCCGTTTTCATACGAGTTATATAGTATGTTTCTTTTGATATCTGGTTTTTTCTTCCAAATAAATCCAAAAAACTCCCTTTCAACCTTTTTAATGAAATCTTTACTTGGATTTGGAAGAACTGTGGACACATGTCAATTTTGGCAATGCCAGCGTTTTAACTAATAGAATTTTACCTTGAATGGATAAATTCCTCATATACCATACTTTTAAACAGTTCTGAATTTGTTTCAGTTTGTCATTGTAATTAGAATGTACCATCTCTGTTAAATCAAGACTAAAAACTATACCAAGAGATTTAAAGTTACTTTCATTCCACTTCAGCTTTGTTTGAATTTCAAATTATTTCTTATATTTTTCAAAATGCCTAATTTTATGACTTCAGATTTATCATAATTTATACTTAAACCCGAACACCTTTTATACCTATCAAGAATTTCTATAACCTTTAACAGAGACGTTTTTGACCCGTCTAAAAGAATGAGTGTATCATCTGCATATTGACTTATTTTTGTTTCAATACCATTAATTTTGTAACCCTTTACACTATCTTCATTCCTTATAGCAGTACTCATTATTTCTGCGGCTAAAATAAACAGGTACGGATTTCAAGGATCTCCTTGTCTAACACCACGCGAAAGTTTAAAATAATTGGAAGTAAAATTGAAATAAATATTGAACCCCAGATTTGATAAGCCAAAGGCAAGGCCTTTCTGGTCATATATTATATGTAGGGTTAATTAATTGTCAAACGAAAATACAGGGTGATCAAAATGTGTCAATTTGCACATAAAAAACTATATATTCTGTGTGGACAGCATGACAAAAATGTATATAAATGTTGTTTGTTCAAAAGAAACACTTTTAAATGAAGTTTATGAACATACCTTTCTGGTAGAAAGGTACAATTCATTCAAATTTTATTATACAGGGTGTCCAAAAATGAAGAAAACAAATTCGGCTGATTATTGCACTGACATCTTGCTAACATTATAGTTAAAACTGTTAATCTATAGAAATCAGCATTGGATATTGAACAATTTGAAAACTAGTAAGGTGACGGCGATGTTATTCCTAAACACTAAAAAGTGATATTATTGTGCGGATATGGTGGATAAAATAACTTAAGCACTTCCTAGGTAATTAGTATCAATATAATTAGCAAAGATTATCTAAAATATTTTAAGGAACATTCAATATTACAGTGCAACAGAGCATAAATTTCCAAATATTGAATTATACCTCCTGATTGTTGTACAACAATGAACATTTCAATCCTAAGTATGTGTATCATATAAAATTAAAACAGCTTTATTTTAAAGTACTATTTCGTGTCCTTTGTATGATTATCAGCATTGTTACATTTCTTATTAAACCTGATTTCGGATTGGCCAATACTTGATTATCCATACACGCTAATCCAACCAGCTAAACTGCCTACTTCCTTTCATGGCCTTGACTATTTAAACATTTCTTTTTTATTTAGACTTAGTGCAGGCCTTTAACAGATACCTGTTTGTACACCCATGCATGTCAGCACACGGTCACCTAAGGTAACAATTTATTGTAGCGCGAATTTCAAACCACTGATCCCTTAGCATGGGCATGTCCTTGAATATTCCTTCCATTGTTTGCGTGCATGGCTGCACAAGTATTAATAGACTTTTGCCAAGTCTGTGTACAGTTGTATGAAATAGTGGTTACATGTGGTTTTTTCTCTTTTTAAATATACTAAATGTTTGGAGGACGATATATACACCTAGCACATAAAGTCCCTGACCAGGTGCTTTGAGGTTGGCTAATTCAAAATATATGATCGGTACCAAGAATCTGAGATATATATTAAATGAGCAAATTTCTTCTCCGCAGTTTGATACCTCATTCAACAAAATCGAATGGACACTTTTAAAGTTATGTCGATTTCAATGACCGCGCATGCAACAGAAAAGTTGCACTAGGTATAGGAAATCATTGATTTGTGTGTGAATTACGCACTGAAAAACTCATAGCTTATCAGCTAAGACTTGTATTCTTTACAGCCAGATACACCCTTTGTCCCGCACATTGCGGTTATCACTACAGACCCATTCATCTGTCTCGTTCAGATAGCACACAGTAATGACAGTAATCACACACAAATCAATGATTCCTATACCTAGTGCAACTTTTCTGTTGCATGCGCGGTCATTGAAATCGCCATAACTTTAAAAGTATCCATTCGATTTTGTTGCATGAGGTATCAAATTGCGGAGAAGAAATTTGCTCATATAAAGTATATCTCAGATTTTTGGTACCGATTATATATTTTGAATTAGTCAACCTAAATATACTCAATTGTGACGTATGGTTTGAAAATATAAGCATTTAAATGGCAAATAAGCGAAAAAATGTGACAAATCCACCCTTTTTATGGTCCCAACTTGAGAAATGTGACCAATTGCTGATATACTGTGCAAGTAAACATTAGTCATCTGAAAAGTAGTCTATACAATATATACACCTAACACAAAAAGTTCCCCACTATAGGCGGATTTATAATTGAATGAACACATTGAAGCAACGTACGTATTGCGTGAAGCGCGCACAACTACACTCGGCAAAAGAAGTTCTTGGACACTTAAATTAAATTAATATTTAATAGAATATATATAATTATATATATGATTATATATATATAATTGTATATCAAAATAAGCAGAAAGTAATCCTCTAACAGCTTAACATGGAATTTAGACATGATAACTCATGCATGGCAGATCCCATTCACTTGACAATGGTAAGAAGATTGCAAAAAATTGGATTGTAAATGCTCATTTCTTGCAATTTCCTTTTACGCACCTTACCATTGCTTAATGAATGTGCTCAGCCATGCATGAATGCGTACATCTTAATTTCATACAGACATGATAGAGAATTATTGTCTGCTTATTTTGACATGCAATTGTTTAATTTATATTAAATATTTATGTGAAATATTTGAACTTCAATTAGTGTCCAGGAACTTCTTTTGACGAGTGTATAAGCTTGATAATTTTGGGTGCTATCATCTTTGTGCTGCGTGCGTGTTGTTCGTTCAATTATTAATTAGACTATAGGTGCTTTTATGTTTGCTGATTTAAAATCAGTAATCATCAGTATCAAAAATCTAAGAACACTCCCGGGGGGGGGGGGGGGGGGGCCAGTCAAACATATAATGTTGTACACATGCGTGACCAAAAAAACGCGTAAAAAGGGGTGTTTTTTCAGTGTTGGACGCGTCACGCGTTAAGGGTATCAAAAACGCTGATTTTCAAGAAAAAGGGTGGCTCAAAATCCCGGCTGAAAATACAGGTCGAACGTGTTTAGGGTAACTCATTTTGTTCCCCGTTAAATAGACAAAACTTGTTTAGGGGTCATATTCTGGCAAGAACTTGTTTAGGGGTCAACATTTGCAAGGAAAGCGCGCTAAAAACTTGTTTAGGGGGTAATTTTGCTTGCAGGGTAAAACTTGTATAGGGGTGTCTGGAAAAAATTTGGTCACGCATGTGTACACCATTATGTTTGACTGCCCCCCCCCCCCCCCCCCGGAGAACACTTAACTAGTAAATTCCCTCTCCATGATATAATATAATATACCCATTCATAAAAATTGAGTAAATACGTTTTTAAGTTATGATGCTTTTAGTAACCAAACCTAACTAAAAAATGGGTTTCTTCAGTATTGATTTGTATAGAACATTGTGCTATCGAAAACCGATCAGGCATGTATGGATGAATTGTGAGCACACAAATTTAGGCAATGATATCCCATAGAGAATAAAATGGTTACAACTTTATTTTCGGTTGGTCTGATAACTTAGGTCATAGTGAGTAATCTCACTAAAATATCAAAAACTACAATTGCATCCTCCACAATCTCCGCAACCATCACCACAATCTCCTCAACCATTTTTGTTAGAAACTCCGCCACCACCTTCAAAATCGCCACATTCTATCTACACAGCATAACAATGCGTATAAACATCCGCAGCATGAATCACTTCCCAAAAACACAACAAACTATAACGACTATAGCCACGACTACGATGATAATGCCGGAGACAATGCCACCGATCGTCCCTCCCCGCCGTATCTACTTTATCATCATCAGAATTGTCGGTTGGCGATGTTGGTTGATCACCACTGTCATTGTTGTCACCTGATATTAAATTTAACAGAAACATTCAAGTTATTCGTGTAAGTGGTCTGCTTTTTGATAGTGACAATTATAGGGAGTTTTCGATTTTCCCGTCGTAAAAGCATCTGTTGTCCCAATCGAAAATTCCATATTTAGTCATCAAAAGTGGTTTCCAATAGTTTTACTAATAAATATGAAAAGTTTCAATTTGAACAGTGTGGATTCAGTGAGTGACACAGATAGATAACGTGTTAAAGTGGGGTTGGGTGAGAGTCTGCTAATTCGGTAAATAAATAAAAGAGGGGGAAGTGGGTGACAGACTTCCAACAATTTTCAAAAAGGGGTCTTTGGTGAAGTTTTTGTGGAATCAAATTTCTCAGCCTAAATAAGTCAAAATATATATCCAACCAAATTGATGAAAGCATTTTCAACGGATATGTTGAACAACCAATCTTACAGGTCCAATGTCCAGAGCCTGTCACACATGATTTCAACATGTTACGTACCGTAGGTTTGACCCCCTAAAGTTACTGAGGGCTCTTGCCCAAGCACAAGTAGAAGAAAGAACGTGAAAAGCGCGATCCTTTTTTCGATTGTTAAAAGGAGTGACAAAGGATCGGTGATTTAAACACCTCACTGAATGGGTACTACCAGAGCTCTTAGGTCATCTAAAGGCATTAAAACAAATTAGTCAGATTCAGAACTCAGAATGACCCCCCCCCCCCCCCCCCTCTCAGATGGGTCTAGACCAAGCGTGTGCAACCTGCGACCCACCGACCTTTAATCTGTGGCCCGCGAAGCAATCCAAATAGAGTCCCATTGTTGCGGCCCGTTTTAACCGGAACTCACTAGTTTTACACAAATGGCGGATTGATGAGTCCCTAAAAAAACTTTGATTGCTGCTTCAAATGTGAATATTTTGACCAGATTTTCGCTATAGGTCTTAGATTTTGTTTTATTAAAAAGTTGAAACCTTCACGATTGTAATCTGAAATGTAAAAAGTCATGAATTATTCTTGGGCGAAGGCTTGATCACACGTGTGAAGCGACCCGAAACTCCGATTTTCCTGTTTTTTACGCACTAAAAAGACGGGTGCTTTGCGAAATCAAAATTACTGAAAAACTGGGACTGTCGATCTCATATGAAATGTTGATAATATTAAAGAAAACAAAAAAACGAAAATTTTACAACCAAAATGAAAATCCTAGGTAAGGAGGGAGACCCCAGGAGAAGCGATTGAACACTGGGTTTCTAACACGCGTTTTAATGGAAGCGACTATGGTGGTGTATACCCATAATTAGTAGGATGACGCGCTGCATTTAGTAAATATAACTCAAAACGTGATTGCGTGATAAAATCCCTGGTTAAAATGGCGCTTGAAGCAGCTAGCAGCAACAGCGAGTAAAAAGAGGAAATTACACGAAGAGAAGTGGGTATTCCATAAACAATGAACTTCCCCTCTTCCTATTACTCCTCGATCCTCCGGACGTGTTTTGGAATGTTTGACAATCACTGCGACCCATGAATAGATCTCAAAAATCACAACGAGGCCCGTTTGGTAGAAAAGGTTGCACATGTTTGGTCTAGAAGGCCCCCTAGATCCCTGAAAATACTGCAGGGGTCATATTGCAAAAAGGCTCAAATTGTGGTATAATTCATTATGCATACCAAAATTGGACGTGATGGACTAATAATCATGTTTAGCAATCTGTCATGTGCCATAAGAATGTGTTCTATCCATTTTGGAGCTTTCGTTATCAAATTAGGCCTATAGCACATCGCCTCAGGCATTTCAAATTCAGCTTTGGCCACTTTTCATGCGCAGACAACTCTTTTATTGTAATCATCCGTCATTTCGTAATTAATCGATCATAATTAATCAAATTAATAATACTACTAAATGTTAATAGTTAGTTGAATTTGAGCAGAAAACCTATTTTTAGTGTATTTTAAGCAATTTCATTGACATATCCTATTCATCATTGAAATCACAAATGCATTTTTTAAATTAAATTAAAGTCCAATTCTTATTTTAAAATGACCAAAATGGGATTTGCACTCTTGTTACTAAATTGATCATCTCGGCAGTTAGGTGGTGACATTTAATGGGATCAAGTGTGTTGAGAGAAGGCTAACTATGGCTTACCAATGGTCTATTTTTTGAAAAGAAAAAAAACCACATGGGATGTATTTTTAATCAATGTTGTTCCGATCCCCATGGAACACTGTTTTTGACACACCCTGTATTATTTCTGCGAAGCCGATAGGTCGAGACTGGCTCGTATTGTATTTAAGAAGTAACGATCACCAATGGAGCGTCACAATTTTTATTGGGACACCCTGTATCTTGGAAAAAATATCACATATGACGTACAAAATACACACCTGCGAATGCCTCGTACTTAAA
>CM069454.1:13568042-13740596 GCA_035610835.1 Ophiura sarsii | reverse complement strand
CCCCCAACCCCCAACCCCACCCCCATATTAAAAAAAAAACCTAGCTACTCCACTAGCCCGCAGCACATAAATATTAATATACAGTACTTGCATTTAGGTAAGCAAGGATAGAAAATTAATGTCTCAACATTAACAGTGCTCAAACATTATAATGTGATGCAGCCCATCAAAAGGAGGTAAATTTGCAGGTATGGGTGAGATCAATTTTGAGTTTATTGTGTGTGCTCTCAGAGCATTCTCTAACCTTTAAAATGACACCAAATTTATATTACAGGCATTAAGATTTTACGAGTGAAAATGACTCCTAAATTCTTATTATGTTTTAAATTTATTTTTGTCCGTTTTCATCTATATCTTTAAAAGCATGGCCGCAAATAAAGTCCCCCTTTTGATGTGTTGCATCACATATGACGTACAAAATACACGTCCCTACCTGCGAATGCCTCGTACTTAAACTTGAAATGTCCAGTTAAAGATCGGTCCGTCTCTAACCAGAACCGTAAATTGTTTGAATCTCACTTTCGGGAGCTCGAAGATGAAAGGAAAATAGTTATTGCCGACGCTTTGGAACCCGGTTGGTTATTTTGACGGAATAAATCGAATTTAAAATTAGAAACCAGCGCAGTGCAGGGGGTAACTTTGGAGCTGCTGAAAGACAAATTCAAATTGTTTGTGGATGATTCAAACGTAGGGGGCGTATCCTGACCACACTCATATCCACTGTTGAGTTGTCTTCCTGTGCGTCCATCGTATATTTTCAAAGTATCATCACAAGAAAAGGAGCTTTCATCGATGTCAAATTCTAGCCATATTATTCTTATTCTCTGATCCTCAGACGTAGTAATAGTAACTTGGCAGTCAAGATTATTCATATAGTATGGATTTATGTCACCTGTTCCAGATTGAATGGTACCAGCGTCATTGCCGCGAATGTCGATTTCCCCCAGTGGGCAGAAATTTTCGAAGTAATAAGCTGTTAATGTTTGAAATAGAAAATGACAAGATTAGACCCAACTGAACTCTTAGTAAGTTCCAATTAGAAAACAAACTTTTGCGAATAATTTTATAAATTATATAATATTCTATTCAATGACTAGGAGATCGTTGGACGATCTTTTAGTAGACACGGGCCAGTCTACGTTATTTGCCATTGTTATCAGAGCCAAATAAATAGTAAGGCTAGCGGCAACCTACATTAAGAGCTCTTTTCAGAGCCACCATCTCTGTTCAGTGGACAAGGGGCACTTCACCTGAACGGCTATTTTCAGGGCCACCAATCTTTCTCACTTAGGAAAGGGGCACCTATTTTATATTAAATTATTATTATTATTAAAGCTCCGAGTTTTCAGAGCCAACAATTTCGCAAGAAGGAAAGGGGCACCTACTCTCAAATCATCGGGCAGGGCAGCCCAAATGATGATATGTGGCAATGAAGTTTTGCTGGTCCTGAATAAGTCTGAGCTTATCCTGACGAAAACCGTAACCCTTTAAGCTTGTCTGACGGCGAACCCGTTAACTCTTAACCTTTATGAATACCCGTCGTAAAATCCTATCTCACAGTTTAAATAAATCACTAGCACATAAATCTAACCTGTCAGTATATAAAACGAAATAGTACATGATTGAGCATGAAAACGAAAGACCGCGATTAACAGGGACTTACCACCAGGACTTACCATAGTCTGCGCCAGCAAAATCGAAGACAGATATAACATACGTTAAAATAGTTATCTTCAAGATATTGAATATAGCTGTAGTCCACACCATGACTCGGTGAAATATTAACTATTTTTATTGCAAGACAAAACTTCCTTCTGAGCAAGTAAGACTAGATCCCGGAGCGATATCCAATGCGCAATGATCGTGAGTTATATTATGGTGTTGCTGTGGAATAAACATATTCATGTATAAAGCATTATAAGTTGGTACGAATTAAATGTCTTTATATACATCAGTGGTGTAACTAGAGGGTGGGGGGGGGGGGGGGGGGGGGGGGGGGGGCAGGCTCCCTGCCAGAAGGCTCCCCCTGATGCCCCCAAAAGAAATGACCATATACCTCACTTGTTACAATATTTAAGTGTTCAGCCACTTTTTTAGCCACTTGCTTGTAATAGAATGGTCACAATCTCGATGTGCCAAAATCACCACTATTTTGTGCTCAAAAAGATAGCTTGGAAAAAAAGATCAAAACAAATCCGAACTTTTTTAAGGGGTTTATAATTTATTTTCAAAATACTCACCACCCGATTTTCCCGTTCTTCGATGCTTACCCTTGTCCTTGAGCATTTTAGGATCTGGTCTTCATATATAACAGAATCAGCGTTGAGCAAAATAATCAAGCGATTTACAAAATACGTTTTCTATGCAATGTGTTATTTTAGGTCCACTCTTTCACATCTCTGTCACGCTGCAAGGTCGAACTTCCGGGAGTCCAAAACGCCATTGACGTCATACCACCATTTTATCCTTTCGATTTCCAAATATCTGTTTCCTGCCGGGGTTAGGGAGCAGTTCCATTTATACGCGATAAATTTATCGCGACTGTATCGGGGCCTGATATGTTTTGGACCCGATGTTTTTCAAGTTGATACGCGATAAAATAGTCATCAGGCCCCGATAAAATAGACATCGGGGCCCGATACGAGGCCTCTGCCATACCCTGGGGTATGTTTAGCAAATAGAGCGGGACATTGTTTAGCAAATACACGAGGATAATACAATTTACGTTAAACATCCATAATCAATAACATTATCTCTAAAAACATGAAATGCTGAATTTGTACCTTACAACTAGAATAAATAACCCGAAGCTCTATTTACATACCGACCACTTATCTTTCGTTATACGGTATTTAAACAAGCGGTAATACGCTACTCGATAAATAATCCTTTGCTACTCGCAACTGTACGCGATAAAAAAACTCATCGGGGCCCGGAATATTCTCGCAATTTTTATCGCGTACAAATGGAACTGCTCCCTTACCTGAGCGGCTGAGCCTAATGCTGGCTTTGACGGCAATTCCACCCAAAATAAATGATAATGTATAGGCCTATATCCAATTGATATACATTGCTCACGTCTTGTAATAGTATAGGCCTAACCCTACTATAGAGATATCGTAAGCTATTTGCAACCGAATCATGCCAGAAATCAGAACACTACCTTCCTTTAAGTGGTTGGTCAACTCAGTGACCACTGGTCAACTTTATACCAGGCATATCTGCCACATTTCACAATGACACTTAATATTAGTCAACAATAGTCGTGGTGGGTTTTTTCAACGTCAATATCACTTTCCGTTTACAACTGATAACCTTGGCCACTCATCCGTTTCATGTCCTTGAATTTACGTTCAATCATGGATTTTTTTTTACATGTACATCAATATTTACAAAATGTAGGTAATAATAATATTAATAACAAGTAGGCCTATGTACAATGTGACATTGATTTTAAAAGAACCACTGACAATATTTAAGATTAATTAGGCCATATAAAATAAAAACTAGTTTCCCAAGAAATTAATTTCACATATTTACAATTGGAAATTTAAAAAAAGCTATCATAGGATTATTAAGATATGTATAGCAAAACAGATCTTTCCAATTGGACATGGCAAATGAAGTTGCATTTAGAAAATTGTGTTTTAAAAATCATGATTTCAGTTATTTTTAGAAAAATCCACATAATTTGCATATTTGTTTCAAGGTCAAATTCATCAAAATATAATGTTTTGGATGCGCAATGCTTCATGCTTTTCTTCATTATTTAACTGAATAATACCATACTCGGCACCTTAAGCTGCAGCTTAACAACATGTGTCATATTATGTTAAAGAGATTGCCTTTATTTTACTATATCTAAGCTATTTAAAATCTGGTTCGACACTAAGCAAGTTTTAATCAAAGAGGAGATTGCAATGTCATCATGTCTTAATCAAATATGTAATAATAATGTTATCCAATTGAACAACAATACAATATTCTTTAAAGATTTCATTAAGAGCTATTGGACTGTTCCCAAACCTACATCGGTGAGACTGGACGCGCTTTTGGCGTCAGGCTCCAAGAGCATCAGAAAGAGGTCAAGAAATTTGAAGTCAAACCTTACACCAGAGCCTCATGAAAAATGTCAACGAACAGCGAACAATTCAAATCAGCCATCACTGAACACGTAGCGGCTACAAACCCCAACATATAGACTAGGAGGAGGGACATATAATCGACCGCGAATCGCATAAGACCACCAGATGGCTTAAGGAAGCTATCTGGATGAGGAGGAGAGAAAAGAAAACACTAAACAAGGACGAGGGGGCCTACAAGCTGCATAACATCTACGACCAACTCCTTCTGCCCACGCCCTCTACGACGGGTATCAGTCACTATAAAAACCCAGTGAGCAGAAGTCACAGTTGCCAGTCTGATGAAGCTACCAGCGTGGTAGTGAAACGTCATTAAACAGTGAGTAACATCCTTCACTTCTTTTGGATTTGTACACAAAGAAATTTCAATATTATGGATACAAACAATCCAGATGAACTTATTCAAAGATAAGTTTCCGTTGTTCAAAATCTCTCTCTGGCTTTGACCGCATCGTAACAAAAGTGAAACCGGTATCATTTTGATTTACCATAAATGTGTAGCTATGATAATAATCATAACAAATGTCATAAGGCTGACATTCATATTAGCGATGTTATGAGTGAGGAGGTAGAACTTATTGAATGACCCTCGTATTACAGAATTAATACCACGATTTTGACAGGTAGTCATTCAGTATGCAGTAGCGCTCAAAGCCGTTGTTTTTCTAACCCACTCACAGCTACCCGAAAGTACTCACCCGTAGCGATAGTGGCTTCGTCATTATAGTTGACCGCATGATAGCACGATGTAAATAAACTATTTTCATGATTATAATCACACATTTCAAAAACATTTTGCCATGAGTCTTTTGTAACTAGAAACATGCTTAAAATATTATAGAATTATTTAGTCCGGTCAAGTGAATGTTTATAATGTAGCTGCTCGAATCTTGTCTCGAGCTAAATTCATTTCGTAGCGTCGATGGTTTGTTGATGAAGTGTTTAAATCTCACGGTTATAACTAGTTTCGCTTGATAGCTCAGATGGTATAGAGTTCGCTTGGAGAACAGGAGGTCCGGGGTTCGAAATCGATCCTTCTGCTCTGCACAATGTCATATGATATTTTTTTCTTTTTCATAAGTTAACAGATCCCCAACATTGTAGTATAAATAAACCCAAAGCAACAAACCAGGAAAGGTGAGAGTGAAATCCTCTACTTTTAAGTTAAATTACTATGTACTTGCCTACTAGGGCTTTAATAGGCTCAGGTCCTTAAGCAGGCTTTTTTAGGGGGTGTCTTATAGGACATATTTTAGTCCAAAACGGCCCGAAAAAATGCTTTACACAATGGAAAAGAGGGGCTTTTTCGGAAATAGGGGTGGGGGCGTTTTCACACCAAAAAGTACATTAGTAAAAAAAAGGTACATTTGTACACAAAAAAGGTATACACTGATACAAAAAAGGGACTTTTTCAGATTGCCCCCCCCCCCCCCCCTTCCCGGACGCCCCCTAGTTACGGGCCTGCTTAGGCTATGCGAAGAGTAAGACGAAGCTATTATAAAGTCATGAATGAAGCCATTGCATTATTTGATTTTGTAAGCTATGATACATATCACGGTATTAACGGGGGATCGTAAGTTTCGTTTTCTGACCGAAAATCAGTGAAAATTAGACTCGGTTTTTCTTATCAAAAAAGAAGTCGGGCATCAATGTTTTTGATATGAAATTAAAGCTTAAAATTCCGTTAGTACGGAAATTGCTCTTAAAATATCGTACAAATTTTAGTCCGGTCAAGTGAATGGTTACAAGAAGCAAAGTCACGAAAGTTGTTAAATTCTAAAATAAGCGATAAAATCACTGTTTGTGGACCAAATATGTCAGATTTGGCATCATTTTATAGAGAAAATTACGAACAATCCACCTACTTCGCCATCATGGCTGCCAGCTAACCCTACCTCAATTAATTCAGGGAAAACAAACTTCTCGTAAGGTTTTAGCGCAAGGTTGACATCCTGAAATCGATATTTGCGTGGGTTCGAAATCGGCAAGGTCACTCATTGAAAGCGATACCTGCGTGCTGACTGTAGTGAATGAGCCAGAATTAAATGCATCGTTTAACCCCGCGTGTAACAGTCAGTGCCTCTAAGAACGTTCCATATTGTGGTGATTCATGGGTCCTCAGAGATCAACCTTTTTCTTTTTAAACAGTGATACATAATACCATACCATTATAATATAGCCAAATTTTAAAATTTAAAAATTCCTAACGTTTTTGGATCGGTCGTAAAATATCACCGAAATTTCAGGAAAAAATCCCAGTAAAACGATTACTTTACGTTGGGTGCATAACAAATGTGAAACAAAATCGTTGGGATCTCGTTGGCGCGTCACATTACGCCGGAGGTTTCAGAATGCTGAATTTTGCCTTAAAATGCCTTAAACCCAGAAGCTTCCAGGGGCCCTAACGCGGGCCCTCATGTGGATGATGTTTAAGTTGGAATTTAAATGTGCACATTTTGTGGGGACTGGATTTTACTCCACCTGTTACCTATAATACTTACAAATATTAATACCTATGCACTGAGGATATAGTGTTTTTTAGTTAGTAGGCATGTGAGAAAATGCCAAAATTACAGCTTCAGAATGTTGAATCTTTGCCTTAAACTAGGCCGAAAACCGATGAGCTTTCGCCCTTGGAACTACCGGGGGCCGCCCCTGGTCCCAACTGCCCCTGGTCCCAACCATCTGCGGTCGCTCCACTCACAAGGATACAACATCTGCACCCCCCCCCCTCCCCCATTAGAACTTTCCTGGATACGCCCTGGTAATCGTGGTAAATATAGCAGACTTGCAAACTTCAAGAATTTCCCAGTAGACAGCCCTCGAATTAACCGACGGCACCGACGGCACATGCCGTCGGTGCCCCTCCCGCCTGCCGTACTGCCCTCAAAATATGTCCTTCACCGACGGCAACCCTTGCCGGCCCTCTGAAAGAAATGCCGTCGGTGCCCCTTTGCGATGAATGTCGAAAATAAAATGGTAAACAAATATTTCCGATTGTCCGATAATCAACATGTCAAGAAAATTATCCCTCTAAAATGCTCGCGGAACAATTAATACAAACATCATTTAACGTAAATCCACTTGTCTACAACCGTGATCAGCGCCCGATCAGCGATCAAAATGATAGAGGCAATGTGCCTGGTTGCGCTCTGTGTGTTAATAAAACACCGCACGGTTTGAGCATGTATTGTGCATGTACTGTCGTACGGAAGCGTTCAAATCTCGGTACAAATTTTCATCAAGCGGTCGTTAAATAATCAAAATAAAACTACGACCCACGTGGAAATAAAATAAATCGCAGCTGTCAGTGGCCGCTAATGCTTGAGTTTCAAGGTGAAATACGTTCTTTCAAAGATATTTTAAACACCATTCACGCATTATTTGATAGTTTTATCGTGATGTTAGATGAAAAGTGTCGATTGTAACAGCAAAATAAGCTATTTAATGCTTGTTTTCCAGAATATAAATGAGCCTTGTCGATCGTCTTCTTTGGTGTTTTAACATTCGGCGTATGGCCATGATTGAAAAGTGATCGCATCGAGTACTTTTTTCGAGGGAATCTGTTGATTTTTGAAAAGTGTTGCCTTTGTTTGTTAAAATGTTGTTTATTTTAATACGAAATACACGAAAGGATACACTTAAAATAAAAATGTTTAATGTAATTTCCGGTCACATCTACCAATTTTTGCTCTGTATGAAATATTTTATTTTTCCTAAAACGGCATAACATTTTTTCTGTCGGCCCCTTTTTTTAGGGGGACGGGCGGGTTTCCGGAAATAAAAATACTTTTTGTTGGGCCTTATCATCAATCATGTATTATTTGCGAGTCATTCCTTACGTTTTAGAAATTGCTGTAGTGCCCTTTGCAATTTTCAACAGTTGCTGTGGTGCCCTTTTGAAATATTACAAATAAATGGCTGTGCTGCCCTGCCTTTTCAACAAAAATCCACAGCTATTACCAAAGTGCCCTAAGAAAGTTGCTTGCCCCTTCAAATCCTTAATTCGAGGGCTGCCAGTAGACCATACAACTTAGCACTTCCCTTCCCCATTTGTAGGCTACCCATTGGCTGTTTTGAGACAAAATGCAAATCAATTCTCCACGGGGGTAATAGCAGTCTCGAACTTGTAATACGTTTTTCACAAGGAAATTGATATTTCGGCCAACAACACTATTAACAGAACAACAGTTTTCATTGCATCTCCAGAAAAGTACAACCAGTACTCAGACCGATTTACTACATATTTGTATCCCGGCCCCCCAACTCAACGCAAAAGTTGGTAACCATGACTGTTCTTCATTTTTTCAAAGTACCCCTTTGCAAGGATTTTCCAACAATTTTACCCCCCTTTTTGGCAAAAACGAGGACAAAATTGGAGTGAAAAATACCCCCTTTTTTTGGCTTTTCAATGACTATAATTTCAAACACCCCTTTTCAAAGACACTTTATACATACATTAAGTAGATAAAAACTTGTTGCTCCCAATAGTAATAGGCGTTTATGGTAATTTGTACCCAAAGTGGTGTATTTGGGTTGTTAACATGTTCTATCAATGATTAAATCCATACTGTGAAGTTTTTAGTTTTTTCCTCTTCCTAAAAATACCCCTTTTTTCGAATTTCGCGGAGACTAATTCATGAAATACCCCCTATTTTCATGATTTCGCTGTCACTAAGTGTCAGCGCTGACAATCGAAAATATACCCCTTTTCCGCGATTTTTAGAACAGTCATGGTTACCAACTTTTGTGTTGAGTTGGGGGGCCGGGATTTGTATATAGCTGAGATTCAAAGCTGTGGAATATTTCATAAGACTGGCATATAGCAAAGGTAGGCGGTAGGAGGTAGAACTTATTAAATGACCCTCGTATATTTGACCTTAATTGGTGAAATTATGAGACCAATCTGATGTAAAGTTTTGGAGATACAAAAATTTGAATAGAGTGCGTGGTCAGAACCCTTTGACCCTATTTTAGCAACATACCACCCATGCATGTGCTGTATCTCTGTGCGTTTCGTGTAAGTTTTTCCTGCATGGAGTTTATCCTCCGAAGTCCATCTGTTTATATTTGGGTTTCTGTTTCTTATTTTAATATTCAACAATAAATTACATATAGACAAGCATCTGTTAAAGGTACAGTACAGCTCGAAATAGAATGGACCATGGCATTGCAATGACATTGCACTGACATTGCAATGATGTTGCACTGACATTGCAATGACGTTGCAATGACATTGCACTGACGTTGCAATGACATTGCAATGACATTGCAATGACATTGCAATGACATTGCAATGATGCCTTGAGATGTAACCAGATTAGTGCAGTCATTGCAATGTCATTGCAATGACATTGCAATGACATTGCGTTGACATTGCGTTGACATTGCAATGAGATTGCAATGAAGTGCGTTGATATTGTCCATTCTTTTTCGAGCTGTACTGTAGATGTTCTGATTTTCAACTTGAAGTTTTCTATTCTACATGAAAGGTCATCCTTAAAAACGTCGCGTCTCAAAATTTGAGATGCATAGCTATTATGGTTCTTATTTTAGACGCACAAGATGCTGTGAACTGTACCCATTGAGTATACACAAACTATATCGGTGGTAACCACCATTCGCGGTAATTCAACGCTATTTCGTCGATTTCTCTGTCATTATACCGAATTAGGCCGTCAAATGTCAGTACGATGATGAGAAAAATATGAGCTTTCAACTCATGAGTTCTCCAAAAAGCACTGATATTAAAACCTTGCTCAATTTGTATTCACTGCAATGAAGATAAGAGAAGATATTGAATTTAATTGATTATGTTTTGTATTTATTGCATCCTTAGATGATAACACAGCAAAGAAAAGATTGTTTATTATGTATGCATATTTATAATGTTTGTACCGTTTAGTATGAAGGGCCAGAGGCCTATATATACAATAAATAAAAATGAATAAATGTTGTGATTGACAGAGTTAAAAAAAATCACAATTTTCATATTTCGATTTAAGCTCAATAATAGTTTTACTTGACATCCCTATCATAATTAACTTTGCATATTTGAATAATAATAATAATAATCAGTATTTATATAGCGCCTTTTCCAAAGGGTTCAAAGCGCTGTAATTTCGCTGCTGGTGAATCATCAGAATCAGATCGCATCATCTAGGGTGCAGCCAATTCAGGCGCAAACCACTATCCACACTTAGATTGTAACATCCACCATTTTTCAATGCAGCTCCCCAAATACCATTGGGCCAAGGAAGTTTTTGATAACAGAATTTCTTGAATTCATGAATTCCTCATGAAATTACCTCAGGCACAAGGCAGTAGAAGGTTGTAAGCTGTTTAAGGGGGTGTGGACCCTCAGCATAGCCTCCGTAAAACAGCTGTAACCCCTTCATTATTCATTTAATCTACATAAAAGTATACAGTTTTTTGCAGAAAAGGGTTCAATGAATCCAACCATGATCATGAAATTTATCATTTTGGAGAAATTATAAAAAACACGTTTTTTTTACCCATTTTAGGTTTTGCAAAAATAACTAAAAATATATTTTGCCAAATTTTGTCATACTAGTTATAATATAATCCTAATACAATTCCCTAGTAAGCCTTTTTTGTTTTTTGAATATCTTATTTATTTTTTGAATTATCGACTAAAATTTGAATTATCGACCACATTTTTGGCACCTTTTGGTCAATAAATCCAAAAATAATAAATAAATCTCACTACATTTAGTCTCCTTGCTCTTATCCACATTTAATGTATAAAATTAATGACAAAATGGATGCACAACTTAAATCTATAAAAAGTATATTTTGTATTTAATTTGCTATAAGTTCCATCAGATTGTTTCTCTCTAATATATAAACAAATGGGCCGTATTCTTTGACTTTAAACGCACTTCTCGAAAATTTGTTTAACTTAAGCGTCTAACTCACTGAAAAGTGTCTAACTTTAAACATGGGTATGGGGTAGTTTAACATGTGTGCTAATTGAACGCCTTGAATGATTACTCAACCGTGCCCAGTGCAAGCTGACATGCTGATTGTGTAGTTTTAAAAATAGACATACATTTGAGGAATTTGGTCAATATCTATTGTAACCCATTTGGGTCACAATAAATTTAATACCCATACACAGTGAGCGCACGACCACTCTGGGAACGAGATTTGCAAGGTTTAAAATCGGTTTTATTAAACACATCATTCAAAAGATAAACTCATGTTTAATTTAGACACAATATAGTTTAAAAACCATGTTTAGTACGAGAATACGGCCCGATGTGTTTGCTTATAAGTTGATTCTTATGATATTGCACTGGCTACATTTTGTTACAAAGTTTTATAAAACACTAACAAAGGACGACTCCTTTTACCAAAAAATATCTTAAGATTTAATCACCAACCAAAATATTATTCTGTTTTGGTTTCTAAATGACATTCAGGCATCATTCTGTTATACCCTACACACCAACATCGGTAGTGTGCGTCATTCTTAAAAATCATGCACTATGAATACCTCTGTGAAGGGTATAACAGAATTACTCCGACATTCAATGTGATTTATTTTCTCCGAAATATAACATTTCAAAAACGGCATATATATACAGGGTGAGTCAGAAAGAAGTTTACCCGGATTGGTGATGTTTTAAAAAACGAACAAATGACACTCAAGAACTCAGTAAAGCATATATTTAACAAGCATTCTCTCCTGCTTATTAGGAAAAAAGAATGACACAAATTGATCATTGCTAAGAGGAGTTATGCTTATTTTAATAAAGGTACTCATTTTGCAAGCTGTCCACGGAATACTTGACAAAACAAATGTAAAGATAAGCATTTTAGCTTGACAAAACATGAGCGCTTTCAGTAAAACAGGCATAACTTCTCTTAGGAATGATCAATTTGCTTCATTGATTTGCTCTAAAAAGCAGCAGGGTATATTTGGTAAATAAATGCTTTACTGAACTTTTAAGTGTCATTTATTTGTTTTGAAAAACATCACCAATCTCGGTCAATAGGGAAGTACGCAGCTAAAATGCATACTTTACATTTGTTTGGTCAAGTATTCCGTGGACAGCTTGCAAAATGAGTACCTTTATTAAAATAGACATAACTCCTCTTAGCAATGCTCAATTTGTGTCATTCCTTTTTCCTAATATGCAGGAGAGAATGCTTGTTAAATATACGCTTTACTGAACTCTCGAGTGTAATTTGTTTGTTTTTTAAAACACCACCAATCCGGGTAAACTTCTTTCTGACTCACCCTGTATAGAGAGAGAACCAGATATCGCATCCTTATTTTATTTATAATGAGAATTGCACAATATTCTCTGGCCATTTGCTCAAACTTATTTGAATGAAAATAATTCACATATCTGACTCTGAAGAAGTAAACTTTTTGCTGTTACCATAGTTATGTCACGAGTACTATTTATGGTTAACCTTTTCTCATATATTAGGTTTAATGCTTAAAAATACAACATTTCAAGGCACCATTTATTCTCCACAAAGTGCATCCTCTTTCCCTAAATATTGCCGCGACTTGTTTCTATGTGCCCATGCTTGATTATAACCAGATCAGCGCATTAGTAAAAGCAATTAAAAATCAAACCAAAAACATAGTTTAAGTCACAACCTGCTGATATTAACGTCCATGTCGCATCTGAATATTTAATGAGAGTAGTGACCTATAACATGTGCACCCTTTTGATGTGATACCTAGTCTTTGACAAAGACACCTGTTGAGAGAGAGGGTGATGAAGGTGCGCTGAGCGAAGCAAAGCATCATTTGTGCAAATATAGGCATTAATCTGTGTAGGCATAATGTTCCAATCAAAGTGTGTTGTCATCATAAGACACGAGTAGCACCACTCAATTTCATTGATGACAACATTTTAGGATAGATATCGTTCCATAAAATTTGCATGATCACATCATTAGTGACCAATCAGGGATCGCTATGGTTTCAGAAGGAATATCCTAAAATTCAATGGAAAACATGTGAAAAGCTTTGCTTACCACTCAACTTTGAGAGGGCGCTCTCACACAAATTCATTATTAGACGATCACAGCACAGACTTGATACAAGGCTGTAACGCCTTAAAATTTCATATACAACATTTCTTTAATATACAAATTGCCTCATCTAGCATATCACTTTTGCTGGTGTAAATCAATATTAGTCATCATCTTGATGCAAGAATGTAAGTGGATTGAAGAGACGAGGTTTAAGCCTCCAGAATGCCACACTAATCAAATGACATTGAAAGTGAGGAGATACCTAGACTCACTGCAGTGGGCTTTGGTGAGCATAGCGAATATAAAGCATTGCTAGAGTGCTCTTACATACATGACCCAACCTGCCCAAAAGTGTATTTAGTTATTTTATGTCTTCTCCAAAAATACTAACAGCTCTTTAAAAAGTCCAATTTAAACTATATATTCTATTGTAATTCCACAGAGTCTAGTGGTCCGGATGGGTTAAATATCTTGAAAGAATCTCCGAATGGATCGTCAACTTCTTGTCCATTTTGCTTTCTGTTATCTTGGAAGGTAGTGAAGGTTGGTTCATATGCAGGGTTTGCAATGGCATCTAGGGATAACCAGAGATAAAAAGTAACATAAGTGAAAAAATCCTTCAAACAGAGCATATTTGTGACGTGTTCTACCGAAACCAGACGGAATTGGGCAGAGCTCCAAACTGAGAAAAAGCTCAAAACATAATTGTGGGTGATTTTTGGGGGAATTTGAATTTCTGGTAAATAGTTAATCTTCAGAGTGTTTATAACAATATTGTGAAAGATTCAGATTAAAAAATCATCCTAAATGTATGTTCAGCGATTTAAAAAAGCCTAGTTCTAGTAAAAAGCCTAGTTCTAGTAATTTTAAAGGGTGATATCTCAGTTTGGAGTTTTCATAAAGACCGTAAAAGACGAACTTGAAAATGATGTAACTCCGCTTTGGGAAGTCCGATTAAAAAAATAGAGGTACCACTGTAAAGCTGAAGATCTCTACTTTAATAATCAATTACTAACTCAATTTTGATATCTTGCCCAATTGTGTCTGGTTTCGGTAGAACACGTCACATTTAATAAAATAAAATATTTAAAAATAAACAAATGGATATAGATATCAATGTTTAGCATTTCAATCTGTGTGTAAACAGAAAATGAAGCTGAAAATTAACTGTATTGTTACTGTTTCATTGTAACCTTTGTTTCGTAATCCATGAGCTGGATTGACTTAATTGAAGAAAAAAATTATGCTAAAGCAACGGGGGGGGGGGGGGGCTGTTCTATGAGCCAAAGGGACCCATTTATTTTGAATTTGAAAAGGAAAACAATTTACAAATTTTCATATTTAAAAAAAAAAAGTTGAAATATTTTGATTTTTGCCCCAAATTTTACAATTCATAAAAATGTTCACACACACACACAAATGACCGAACGACCGAATCTACCTGAGAGCCTAGAGGTCTGTTTGCCCATAGAACAGGGTTATTTTTTTATCGCCTAGGCCATGATTATCATGTGTGTGCAAGTCTTCATTGTTATCATCAAGGTTTAGAGACCCACACAAATCATTGGCTTCCTACACCTCAATGATGTATCTATTTTTTTCTTTCTGATTAGAATACAATAGTTTACAATATTACACATTTATTTTGTCCAAAATTGTATGGGGAGAATATTTATACCAAAAATTAAACAATAAAATGTGTGATTCCACAAAAACACTTCGTCAATTTGAAACCAATACAACCTACTTATTATGTTTGCCTTTTAATTTGTCTTTAGAATCATATTCATGTGCTGAGGCATCAGAAGCATCAGCAGGGGCGGGTGGGAACATATTTGTTTTATTTGAAGCTTGGACAATTCTAGTGGGGGTGCAGAGGGGGTCATGAAATTTAGGGGGTTGAGGGGCATATCCACCGCCTATGTTTAGAGAATAAGCGTCCCCTGAGGGTCAAATTCTGAATGACCAGAACATCAACCGAGGATTTCAAAACAAATTCACGAAAACAATTGTTAAGCAGTCATTATTCTCATTCATTTCTGAAAAAGATGCATATTTATCCATATCGTTGATTTGTACCGATATAATCGCGCTAATAATTAATTAGCTTTCTGTTTATTTTAACCATCCCTTCTAAGTTATTGAAACAGTCCAAGTCGGGTCATCCCCTCATTAACATTTTATCATTTAACCAATCAGAAACAAGCTTTAATCGTGTTTCCTCGTAACTCATTGAATATTCAGTTTAGGGGCGTGAGGCGTTAATTTGATTGGCGGTCAATGAGCAAAACAATCGGTGCTCGGCGTGCGCGTTATCATCTAACAATTAATTTGATAGGAACGCACTTGGTACGCAGCTATCGCGATTATTCATCAAGTAATGAATCATGTGTCAAGGTTCCAATTGGACTGTTCAATCAATAAGAAAGAGGTATTTTCATAAGTCCTTACTTGCTGCAAAGAATCTTTTATCCTCAGACACCGCCATTTCTTGGAAGTCTGGGTGCTCTTCTAGCTGACGATATTTTGATGTGTTATGATCATCGTCATCTTCTTGCATCAATCCATGATCAGACTCTTCCCAGCTTAATGGTCTGGCACCGGAAGGTACTCTGCGATGTCTGTGTAGATGAATACAATATAAAGTAGATTTAGAGTAAAACATCATAAAACAAGATGAGCGCATGATGTTCAATTGTACAGTGTCGCCAAAGGATTCGCATGTTTAATATTTTGGCGGGGAATGCCAATATAAGGAAATATTCCAAGGTATTGTAATAACGCGTGAAAACTCACAAAATACCGTCAACCAACAACACCAAAGCACCTGATTGGTCAAATTTAAACTGAAGCCTTTTTAACGATCGTCACGCTGCGCCGTAACTACCAACACAGTGGTCCCGCTGCGCAGTGGGGCATGATGGTGCGTGAATAAGCTCATGTTTATTCACGAGTTTTTCAGTTCTCACGTTTGAGCACCAACCAATCAGAGATGTGAGGTGGAGATTACGTAGTGCTCACCACTGATGACCGTTGCACCGTTTAGGGGTGAGGTTGAACTCGCGTAATTTACGCGAGTTCAACCTCATGTGACGTGCGTACATTGGCACTTATGACGACTCTCCTGCAAATAGTCAGTTATGCATCCGCCAAATCTATCCATCTAAACCAGGCAACTTTGTCTTACCTTTTACTAAATATGACCCCAATACAGATCCCAAGCAATACCACAGCAACCAGTATACCTATCACCAATCCAACCAAAAGATTGAGCGATAGAGTGCTCTTAACAGCCTTGTTCTCAGGCAGTTTGGGCGTGTCCTGAGAGGTTAAAGCATCTTTGTCCGTCTTAGATACCATTGTGATAACTGCAGAGCTGGGTGTTGAGCTGATGTCAATTTTACCTGAAAGTAAATTGATTAAAAATAGACTCAGAGAGGTTTCTCAAAAAATGAAATCATGAATTATAACCTTGTTATAACCCTATTCCCCAAACGGTTCCCAAAACCTCGGCTCCCATATGCAAGCCACTGCTCCCAGCTACTCGTTCGCGCAGTAGGCTCGGTTGATTACGTCATCAAAAAATGTCCACACATGCACTTGTAGATAGGCTTGGGCGTAGTATTTTGGAGTACTCAATTATGTTAGGATTTTAGGCAATATATATGTACAAACCTTCCCTTGAAATGATTTTCTTAAAACAAAACATAATGAATATGAAAATACAAGACATTTTTTTCAATTAATGATTTCCAATTTTGTAAAATTTTGAGTATAGCTCGTCACTTTGCCTCAATTCTACAAGTTTTGTCTGTCCAAATGTTTTCAGTTTGATACTGTGAATCATTTATAGATAGAGAGATGCTCTAAAAAGGTATCAACATTTTGGGACACCCTGTATGTGTGATGACAGCTACAGTACACATTGCCGTTGTCTGATGTGCCATCAAGGCTTCATCAGTATCTTTATCTATTCAACATATGTGATTTTACCTGAGGTATCTATGTCTATGTGCGTTGTTTGAGGCATATTGGTGTTTGAAGCTAATGTTGTACTTGTGCTGACTACATTGCTTAATGGTGTTGTCAGAGATCCAACTTGATCTTGGGCTGTAATAGAACAAATTATTACAAAATATATAGGCGTAAGGCAACAACAACAGAACTTTGTTTCCAGTAGATAGCCTGAAAAGTCAAATGCAAATTGCAGGTTTTTATCTTTATTTTTGTGCTCTATTTATAGTGGAGATTCACTTGAAATGGTTTTATTTAGTCGACTCTGTGCATTTTTGTTACTCTTATGCTCGCTAAAATGTGATATTCGACACAGATTTTCACTTTCGTGTGCTGTATGTGGCCAATCACATCTTGAAACATGTTGGACACAATTTCGACAAAAGATGGCGCCCTAACAATATTTGTTGCCGTTTTTTTCTATTGAAATTAAATACGCAAGAATCATGGGTGTTATTAAAATGCGCGCACACTACTGGAAACAAACTTGGTTTTTTGTTTGACGTAAGATGTGATGGGATCTCAAACTGAATATTCCACAATCACTACTATTTTGTTAACACTATAAAGACAATAGCTAGAGCATCTCCTCTCTATGTGTTCTCTATACTGCAGCTGTGAATGAAACGCTTTAATGTGCAAACAGAAAATTTGATGTTTTAACACTTTCCACACGGCTTTTGGTTTTACCAAATACAAAACATATTTCTTCAGAAACCTTTCCCAACTTTCAAGGTCTGTCTCAAGAATTACTGAATCAATACTAGGTAAGTTTGTACTTTATGCATTTCTCATGGTGATTCCAAATATGGTAATGAAATTAAATTATTTTGACATTTTGAAACATTTTGTGAAATTTTGGAATGTCGTCTCTAGACGCCTGCCGCATGGAAAGTACAGGCTGTCCCTAAATAATTAGAATCCATCGATGCCCAAAGTTAATTAATTATTTTCATCATCAAAATCAATGGGATCAGGTTCATGTTTTTTCATCATCTTTGACATATTGTACCCTTTCATTAGAAGTTTAGATCATGAATATCGGATTTATCAAACTCAAGATACACTCCATTATGTAAGACATGGTGATTTCACCTTTTCGACAAAATGCAAAAACTGTGTGTGTTAAACAGCTAGTTTGAAAGAAACAAATAATATTCTCTTATTCTCTTGTCTTCTAATATAATCTTTTGTTCCTTTCTAGTTGAACTGCTATGGGTCATGGTTGTTCAAATTATTAATAATTCTTAATTTTCATTCAATTTGAAATGTAAAACAAGTTCGTCACACTTGAGTGACCCATGCATTGTTTTATTTGACAAGTGTTTAGGGACTTTTAAATAGCTAAATGAAGTGGTAAAGGGGGAATTAGCAGGGGCATAGATTTAATTTTCACATTGGAGGATGAATTTGGTGAGGTTAAAAAAGTATTTTTTTATCAATTCTGTAAGAAACGCCACCCCAATATTAAAAATCAGTCTAAGCCACTAATTCACCCATGATCACTTCTTTACCTATTTACATGTCCCTCAAGTTTAGTCTTAACACTAGCTCATTTAGAAACAAAGCCTGTGATCACTCATGTGTGACGATTCATTGTTATTCATCAAATTGAATCAAAATCAATTATTTGAACAACCATAACAAACAACAGTTTAAAATTGAAAGGAACAAATATAGCCCCGGACAATAGCAGACAAGTCAGCGAGAGATTATTTTTGTTTCTTTGAAACAAATTTAACACACACATTTTTTTGCACTTTGCCAAAAAGGTGTATACACTCAAAAGCACTTGATCAGTTAACTGTGATCTATTGTTCAGTGAGGAGAGATGTGTTAGTATAGCAGCTGTCTGGTGGAGGTATCTAGCAGAATGGATGGTTGTTGTTTATCTTAAAGAAAACATTGACGTTCTCAAGCAAGTGGCCACGCATTTACACAAGTGATTGCAACAACTGTGATATCGTTTGAAAGATGAACCCATCAGCTTTCCATTGATATACGTATGTAACACAATATAAACAAAGCCGAAAATATAGGGGATAAGAAAAAGAACTTTTTTGAAGAGTTTATTTTGCAAACGGTTGATTATACATGTAGGTCAATAAATGCGCATGTGTTGTTTCGAGAGAAATTAGACAAATCAATACACGCACGCTGATGTTGATGTGTGAATAATAGCAAGACCCTATCGTGAGCATATCAACATTTGCGCAAGTGCATTGATTTTTCAAGAAACAATGCATATGCATGTATTGACCTAATTCATACACGACACTATACAAATCAAAATTCACAATTTCAGCATAATTTTGATCTATGAAATAAAATGAATAAAAACATGTTAACAAGTTTGCAAACACCCGCAGTGAAAATCGTCGAACCCTCGATTCCTGAACAACAAATCAAAACAAAGCGCGGAGAGCATTAGACACATTCAATGCACTCCACATATTTTAGTTTCTTGCTTTATAACAAGCATGTGCACCCTTTTCTACCACCTGGGCCTCATTGTGATTTTGAGATCCATTCGCGGGCCGCAGTGATGTCAAACATGGAGGGGAAACTTAGGAATCGTAATGCCGCATCAGATTGTACTCTTTGAAGCAGGAAATAGAGATCACACACTGTTTTGTTTTCAATGAAGAAATAATCCTCAGCCAATTGCTCATGTGACCTAGGGAGTTCCGGTTAAAACGGGCCGCATCAATGGGCATTTTGGGATTGCTTCGCGGGCCGCAGATTAGAGGCCGCAGGTTGCACACGCACGCCCGCACACGCGGGCCGCAGGTTGCACATGCGGGCCGCAGGTTGCACATGCATGCTTTAGACACTTTCAATGCACTCCACGTATGTTACTTTCTTGCTTTCTTATTGGTTCTACACTACTAACAATGTATGAATAAACCTTTTACTTACCAACACACACATGGGAAGTTGAAGCACCAGTGATTCTTGTTGTCCTGCCTTCTGCACATGGTTGACATCCTTTCTGTCCTCTGATTTGCTGGTATGTGCCTCGTGGACATGGTTGACATGAGATGAGACCAGATGGTGAGTACTGACCAGGGGTGCACATACCTAAATAAATGGTTCAAACAAATGTTTAAAGGATACTAGCCCTGAGAGAAATTCTGAGGTCCCAAAGTAAAATGTTTTGATTCTTAACAGTTACTGACAAAACAACTGATCAAAGTCATAATCCTGATTTAAAACTGTCGATCGAAATTGTCATTTAATGATGACGGTACATGTAATTTATCAATCATTAAAAAGGTACACTTTACCACAATTTAACCATGCTTCACTTATTACAAATCAATCAATCTGATCGATAATCGTGCAAGCGAACCACTCACACGGCGCGTAACATGCGTTTGTGGCATTACGGGAATTGTTTTGGTGATCAAACTCGATATGCATTTTACGCGGGTGACTAATGATTACGCTGAGGTACTCGGTTGACCGTTATAGCAACCCGCGCTTATTTGTGCGTAGCAGTAAATGAAGGCATTTGATTGGGTTGCATGTATCGCATATATTCATGAGGTTTTGAATGGCCTCCAAACCATGCTTCTAGCAGAACCTATATGATAGCAAAAGTCAATTTAAAATCCAAGCGAGAATCAAACGAAGGATACAAGCCGTGTTTGTCCCGAGGCTCCGAGCCATCATATTATTTAAAGAAAATGTTTTTACAAAACCGTAAATTTGAAAGATTCAATGTAGGGTGTCATAGTGTATGAATTCGAGTTTACACCAAATGTTTTTGTATGGGATGTCATTGATTGGTATTATACGCTGTGTGCTATAAAAACTGGTTAGGCATGAATAGTGAGCTGTGATCATTTCACACAAATTGTCACTACGCTATAATATCCCAAAGAAAACAAATTTACTACAAGTTTTTTTTTTTATTGGCCTGGTCATCATAACTTTAAAAGTATACACTCTATTTTTTGGTATGAGGTCTGACAATACGGGGAAGAAATTTGCTTGCTAAATATAATATCTATGATTTTTGATACCAATTACTGATTTTAAATTAGCTAAGCTGAATGCACCCCGTCAGGAACACTTACCAATGCATAAATCTTGATTTGTTGCCCCACTACTAGCAGTAGACGTATATTGTGGACATTGTTTACATGATGTCTGCGCTGTTTCATCTTGATAAGAGCCAGCCCGGCATGGAAGACAATCTGCACTGGACAGACTGTAGCTGGTCCCAACAGGACACGGCACTGTACACAAAGGATCAGAGAGGTATACAAAGTGAGTAAAAAAACTGGACTCAACTTTAGGATATTATTTCTAAAAAATCTATGCAAAGATTTCTCAAATTCTTAATTTTGGCAGAAATTAGCTTTCGAAAGAATTTTAGTTGGTTAAAATTGGTTGAGAAAACATGTTTTATGCCAATTTAGACAAAAGTGAACATTTTAAAAACCGAACAAGATTTGTGATATTTCTCTAATAAGCACTTTTGAATTTCACTATTGAATAATGGTGCACACTCTAATCCGATCATCACAAACGCCAGATTTGATCTTTTCTTTGCTGAATTCGTGAAATAATGACATTGTTTTGTCATTATTTTGCATTCATATTAAAAATAATATCTGAGCAAGTTTGTTTTGTCTCATTAATTTGCTATTGTGTTTCATGCATGTATCCACTTAATCATAAATATCATGCGTCATTGAGTACAATACTCAATATGTTGTTCCAAAATGCAGTAACTTTACCAAAAAATAGTCATAACTGGATAACGGTACCATGAAATATTGTGATCCTTTTTGCTGATAACAGTAAATAAATGCAGCTATTGATTCAAGCATTGGTTGCCTTCACATTCTGGTAAGAAATGTTTTGAATATTTATTCTACTTTGAGTACAGGTTTTTTTACTCACCCTGTACAATTATAAAACAAGGGGAGGGAGGGAAAAAGCAGACACAAAACTAAACTGGTTTGAATAGATAATCGGATTAGAGTGGGTGCCATTATTCACTTGTGAAATTCAAAAGAGCTTATTAGAGAAATATCACAAATCTTGTTCGTTTTTTTGAAATGTACACTTTTATCTAAATGGGCATGAAATGTACGCTTTATAATTATGATCCTGCAATTATTTTACGACACTTATAACTGAAATGGTCAGCGTGGAAGCAAAAATGGGTGTGTTGCCCTGTATGTATTTTGTTCATGGTTCAGCAAGTATTGTTGACTGCGTAGGTTGTCAATGGAATTCATATCATCATCATCATCTACCTATACTGTGCATAAACCTCTTGTTGAGCATACTCGCACAATGTATCCCTGGAACCTAGGAATACAAACATGAGCGTACAGACACAGACCGGGATGATCCCCTACCCTTTACGAAGGTGTCTGTGACCTTTTAATGTGCTCTGTGATAGATCTTCCGATACACATTTCTATGTGACTTCCGAACCACGGTGCGCTATGAGCATGCCTACTTCAATCTGCACGGTTTGAAGGAGGCACAGGGACGAGGCTGTGTTGGTATATCGTACAACAGAACTCAGGTACACAGCAGTATCCGAGCGGTCCTAATACACCACCTCGCCCCTACAAACTATCAGTTAAAGGAGTAAATTTATGACTTGATGACCATGCATCTTTGGCCATGCTACTAATAGTGCTTTCCTATAGAGTACATGTACACAGGGTATATCAGCCAAAATCTAATTTGAAATTGTTTTTGTGTTTTCAACATTAAGGTTTAAAAAACCTAAAACTCACCACAATCCAATCCATTATCTGCTAATGTGTTGCCAGCATCACATGTGACCTGTATCTGACCTGGTTGTTCCTTCTGGGATGAGAGCATCACTTGTTGACCATCTACAATCAGGGTGATGTTGTCACTGCCAAATACATCCGAGACAGACATGTTCATGGCTGTCAGTAGGTCGTCAATTTCTTGAGAATTGTTCCTAAAAATGTTTACAAATTAAAAAGAATGGATCAAATATTTCAGGGGGTATGACTCATATCTTGTTAATCTGGCTTAGGGGTCGTCCAAATTTATCGCCATTTTCACATACTAACAGAGCGTATGCCTGTGTCATAATTTACAGCCCGCCTCTCAAGATCGCCATTTAAGTTACGTACGCTTAAGTATATTTTTACCCCCTCCCCCAGTTACATACGCTTTGTATGTATCTGTAAATGACGAAAATAATGACGATCCCTTATGGCAGTTGTTTACCATATACATGTGTGTCTTTTGTATCCCCCCAATATGTTATGAGATTTGAATCACTGTTCTGAAACATGTTGTTTATTTCATAGGTGTTATTTTAGATTTTGGCAGATCAAGCACTCATGAGGTGCATTCTGAAGGTGTACGTCCATGCATATTCAGTAAAAACACAACATTGATTAGCAATTTCCCCATAAGAGTGGTTGTACCCTCCCATATGTTGGGTCTATGCAAGGCTCCTAAAGGCCCCCTTTTAAGTCTAGCTCTCCAGCTATCACTCATGGACATTGTGGGAAACCCTTTCTTCTCAGAAAATGTGTCCCAATTTCTCCCCCAAAGAAAGAAGACAGGTTTGCACATTTCTCATCAAAGAATTCCTTATTGGGGCATCTTGGCAAGCTCTCATCGAAAGACCGCCTTCCTTTTGCAAGTTCAACACACAGAATGCCACTGTGTGGTTGCATAGGTCCCATATGTTGGGTGTACGCAAGGCTGTCAAGGACCCCCAGTTAAGCCTCACTCTCACCCAATGACACCCTATTGTTTTTGGAGAATTTAACCACTTTTACCCAAATACCCCATATTTTCAGAAAATGTGTCAAATTTCTCACCCAAAGAACCCCCTTTATAAGAAAGTTCTGCACATTTTCTTCCCAAAGATTCCCTATTTTGGACATTTTGGCACGCCCTATTTTTTTTTGAGTTTCTACACCAAATGTCTCTGTATCTTTTCATGAGTGACACCCCCCACCCCAGACCCATTTGCCTGCGCTGTCTTTTGGGGCTATCTACAATTGATTTCTGATTTCATTGCATTGATTTCATATATCTTTATTTGATTTTAAATAATCGGGGATGTAAATGGGTGATTGATCCATTACCTGAACTTTTTACTCAAGCTTGGCCAGACGGCCAAGCGCTTGCATGCGGCATCGAAAACAGTTATTGGGGGTTGTCCTGAGAATAGGCTACAGGGTATCACACCTAAATTGTTCGCCACTTTTTATGCTGAAATATTATCATCCGATTCCCGAAATGGAAAGAAAAAAATGCTAAGATTTACATCTCTGATCATACCTCTGACCAAATAGATTGTATATGAGAGACAAGAGCTCATCCTGGTCCTCTGAGGCTGTTGTCTCATCAACTTGTCTGCGCTGTCTCTTTGGAGCAGCCGTATCGCCACACTGCACTTCAACATTGCCAACCTTACAGTTATTGGTGGGATCTCTACGACAGTAATCCTAAAACAAGAAAAGAAGAAGAAGTAGAATCAAATTGTTCGTCTGATCACAGGGATTCCTGAAATGACATTTTTAGCAGTTCAAACCTTAAGATATTGAGGCTAGGTCCCATTTTGCATCATTCCTCCATACAAGCCTCTTGATATTTGACCGTATGAAGGACGACAAATACTTTAGCAATTAAAAATGATCATTTCAGATATCCCTGTGATAAAAAAAATAGGTATCAGATGTTGATATCGGAGCAAGTTGAAATGTTGACCCCTTATGGAACCTTTTAACATTTTGCCTGATAACTCGGTAACGAAACATCAGATATAGGGCAAATTATACATTTTTGGAATCCTCATACACAGATGAAAAGTTGGTATGCTTTTTTAACTTAATTGATTAACTTACTCAAAGATGTAGGAACTTTTCTTGGATCTTAAACCTTATTTACCCCCTTCCCTTCACCCCCTCCCCAACATCTTAGAATAACCCCTGCATTTATACTTACCATAAAAGCACTACTGCTTAATAACTGTTGAAATTTCTCCTGTATCTGCTGCTCCACGTCGGCGCAATTCCCCTCCAGATGATGGAGTTCAAATTGTACCTTATCTCTCCTTTGCCAATTCACGGGACTATCTATGCCCACTGAAATGTAAAGCAGTTAAGGGGTATACATTTTTAGTATTTTAAATTTTTGAGGCAAAAAAATCAACATCTAAAAACTAAAACTATTATGCAGAAATAAAAATACTGCTCCTCAAGTGTCTTTCGATGATTTTGGGTATTTTATGATAAATTGAGACAAAAAAAGTTATTTTATTGATCACCAACTTCAAATAATCAGCATTTTTAGTGAAATTCGACATCAGAAATGGATTCTCATTTTTCCCCAAAATTGTATACTTTTATATTCATCATAGTAATAGTTCCTAAGTTAAAGCGCTTATATTTGTTGGGTTATAACATACTAAAGGTCCATATGTGAAGAGCTGTTTTGCAAAAGGGCTTACATCCACTTCTGCATGTTACTCATTTTGCATTATTGAATGGATGGCTATATTCATTATGTGGAATGTGGCTTGTATATATTATTGGTGCCTCAATTGGCGTGCATAGATGCACTAATCCAAGTCATAGAAACAGTAATGAACACAGCCATACAATAATTTGATTAATTTCATGGACTTGTCAATGCAAATTCACTAATGCAAAATGAGTAACATGAGGGGTGGTTTGTAGGCCCTTTTGCAAAAAAGTTCTTTGTGTAAAAAACAAGTTAAATCCGGTCTAACTTTAAACCAGGTCAAGTGAAGAGTAGTCCTTCTGGAAGGACCACTTTATTCGTTTATGTCCTTTTATTCTCCCTATTAAAGTCCAATAGTAAAATTGACTTGACTTGACTTGACTTAGGGCGGATGATTTTTCCGAACCACAATGCCTCTCCAGATCTTCCTTTACAACATAGCTGTCTTGATTTCTTCCAACTGCAGTCCTTTATCACGTTTTAGAATGTCAATGTAGGTCAGGGCTGGTCTGCCACGCTTTCTTACTCCATGCTTTGGAATCCAACGTATGAGTTTGTGTACAAGCTCCTTGGACCCCCTGAAGCAGTGTCCAGCAAATCTTGCTCTGCGTTCTCTGATCTTGTCCGAGACTTTTAGCATGTCCCCATACAGGTCCTTATTCGTCACATGCTGACTCCAGTTGATGTTGAACACAGATCTTAGCATCCTAGTGTAGCATCCATCCAGTAAAACTGAAGTTGCCTAATTCGGCTAATTTAGCACTAAAATGTATTGCCCTTTTATATAAAGGTTCATTATTAATGTAGAATAATCTCATCAAAGCATAAAAAGATCCTTCCGGGAAGGACTATTCTTTATTTAGACCAGGTTTAAAGTTAGACCAGGTTTAAGTTGTGTTGTGCATACCGACTTATTTTGAGATCAATGAAATAATCACTGAAAACCTAAACCAACATCTGAAAAAAGTTAAGAAGACCGTTGAAATTCACTTCGAGATTATTTTTATCAAATTATAACAGGATTATTTACCAAAGGATCGTGTGTCATCATAAAGGACTTCTCTTCAGTGACTATTCAAACATTATATTTTATCAGGTTTTTTTCTAGGCATATTTCAGTGAAATTACAATGATTTACAAATATATTCTAATAGAATGCAAGCGTGAATGATACATGGATATCACTGCATTCACACATAACATGAATTCATCTAGTATATAATTTGCTGTGAACCCACAGGGATAAAGACTGAAAGAAACTATGCTGCCTGCCAGCATAGGCTTCAAATGAGATTTTGTGGTGTTCAGGGTTATACCGGGTGGTTCAAAAAAAAAAGTTGACCCAAGTTCAAAGATATTTTTCACCACATTAGTTTCAGAGAATTTGCGTTAAGTTAGTCTTGATCAACAGTAAGTTTTATATTTATTCTGAAAAATGGTACATTTAGCTTGGTTGGTTCTTCAGATATGGGTCTTTACAGAAAGCATGCACAAAACTGCCTTGTTCACGGGAGTGTCCTTTATAAATTAATAGAGATGGAATGCACAAAATGGACTTAAACACGATTAGTCACAAATTGTGAAAAAAGGAGACATGTAAAGTAAACCCTGTTGACAGGCAGGCACTTTCTTAATATGTGTCCTGCTTTGTCTGAAACACGGTAAGTATAAAACCACTGGTGCATAACATTACGTACCTATGTTTCTTTTACAGATTGGGATACATTGTCAGGGTGGGCATTTCAATTCTGAATTTAGAGCATGCTGTTTTACTGGCCAAATGCAAAGCTTGTGTGCAGAATCATAGTAGCAGTAAATATGGCTCCTCAATTTACTTCACAACAAAGAGCGTTTGCTGTAGCAGCGTATTTTGAAACATGCAGCTACCTTGTTGGGCAACAGCGTTGGCGAAACAGATTCCCAAGTGTTAGAGTGCCTTCAAAGAAAGCTATCTACAAGATGAAAACTAACTTTGTAAATCATGGAACTGCATTTGTCAACAGAAATAAGAATGGAAGTGGACATCCTAGGACTGGCAGGTCACCTCCAAATATTGCAGCAGTTCAAAGGGAGCTTCATCAAAACCGAAGAGCAAGTAGTAGACGTAATGGTGTTCACATGTCTCCAGATCCTCATTCTTGCGCATTGTAAAGAAAGATATCAACCGGCATCCTTACAGGATTAAACCACGTCATAAACTGGAACCAGGCAAATACCACCACGCAGGATGGCATTTTGCAATTGGCTCCTTAATAGACCCCTACACTTCCTCAGAGATGTTGTGATTGTTGATGAAGCAAACTTTATTTTGAGAGGTTCTGTCACTACCTCAAATGTCTGTCAATATGCTCCTAAGGGCAACCTCCAGTATTTGTGTGCCATAGGCCTAACGATCGTCGAAAACTTGTGGTTCTGGCAGCAGTAATTGGTAATAACAGACTCATTGGACCAGTATTTGTTAATGGCAATTTGAATGGAGATAAGTACCTCAACATAATCAATCAGACACTAGAGCCGCTGCAGCTGCAGCACATTTTTGGACAGCAACATAATGCCGATCGAAGGGCCTGGTTTATACAAGATGGAGCTCCAGCTCACAGAAGACTAATCGTTTGTGACCGCCTTTAACAGCTGTTTCCTAACAGGGTAGTTGGACTTGGTCTTTCGGTAGAATGGCCCCTGAGGTCACCGGACCTCACTCCATTAGATTTCTGGCTTTGGGCTGATGTAAAATCCAGAGTGTACAGGCAAGGTCCTCCTTAAACAGACATTAAACGAACTAAGTCAGCGAATTGAAAATGCCTTCAGAGCCATCAGAAGAACGTGCATAACACAATGTGCAGTACGACACATGTGAGACAGGTCATATATTGCAAACCAAGGGCAGCATGTTGAAGACAGAAACTAAAGGACGCTCCCATGGACAGGTAAATTTTGTGCATGCTTTCTGTAATGAACCATATCGAAGAACCAAACAAGCTAAACGTGCCATTTTTTTCAGAATAAATTCAAAACTTACTGCTGATCAAGACTAACTTTAACACAAATTCTCTGTAACTATAAATGTGGTAAAAAGAAAATCTTTGAACTTGGGTCAACTTTATTTTGAACTATCCGGTATGGACAAAAAAAAACACCTGTTGTACGGACAAACAGACCTCCCAGGTTGGGTCAGTTGGTCAGGCTCCCCCCCCCCCCTTATTTTCCCTTGATCAAAAACATGAAAAAGCAAAAACATCTGTAAACATGCCGTTTTTTGATAAGCAAAAAAAAAATTGGGTTGGTATTCATGACCATTTCTGAAAAATGGGTCGATCGGGCCCGTACAACAGCACAGTGTTTCCTTAAGGTAATATATACACCTAAGAAATAAAACTCACCCTTAGAGCAGGCTGGAAGGTTTGGAGATCTCTCCATGTTTTCCCCATAGCTCCAGAATCCATTGTCCAGGCATGTGTAAGCAGAATCTGGTCTATTACTGTCTGTAAATGTATAACCTGTGTTGCAGTGAACAGTACAGTAGCGGTCATTCTCACAAGCAAGGGCGCCATTTGCGGGAGATGCCAGAGGCATACATGTTGTGGCTGAAAAATGAATAAAGATTAAAATATCAGTGTGTTAATATGTATAGTACAGTCATTCTCATAGGGAAGAGGGTGTGGGGCTATTTGCAGGAGACGTCAAAGGCAGACATGTTCTGGCTGAAAATGAACAAAACATGAGAATAGTGATGTGTTGCAGTGTTTAGTACTGTAGTGGTCATTCTCACAAGCAAGGGCGCCATTTGCGGGAGATGTGAAAGGCAGACATGTTGTTGGCTGAAAAATGGGTACAAATTGAAACACTTGTGCATTGCAGTTCATGGTTATGAGTCTCTGGCAAAACAGACTGCTGTGAAATATGGAGTAAATTTATGTGTATTCTTTTAAACTAGTAATGATTCTCACACCTTCTAACACGATGTTTTGTTTGATACTTACAATCCACCACGTCGATAAATATGACGCACTCTGCCTGGTTACCTGCAACATCTCGCGCCGTATAGCGCACACTATGACGCCCCCAAGAGTACACCTTAAAACCGGGTTTCCTATCACTGGTAACCTTGGCAACTGCTATGTTATCGGTAAACAGTGGTTCAAACCATGTGATCATTGCTGGGATGGAGTCTTCCTGCATTACTATTGGTTGAGGGCACATCTTGACTGTGGGTGGTTCCCTATCTGTAAATGACAATTACATACAATTAATGGTGGATGTTCTGATCACTTTAGCTTTTTTTTTGCCCAATTTGATATGAGAAGAAACCCTGTATATTTTTCTCATTATTTCTGTCAATGGCGCAAGATATGCTCCATTTAGATGTTATAGTCCAAAATGCAGTAAATTACTGTCAAAGGTCCACCCGGCCCGATGGGCAAATTTCACATTGTGGTTTTAAAATAAGAACCATTGGAGTTACGCAACTCAAACTTTAGAATATGACTATTCTAAGGATGACCGTTCATGAACAATGGAAAACCTCAAGTTGAAAATCAGGCCAGCAATCGGCACACCTATTTTTCAATAAATAAGTACAATAACCCCTTCTTTTGTCAATTCCAAATTGCTGAGAACTATGTAATTTTTATCTCTCCATGTGCAAAAGCAATTCAAGTGTCCACTCTCACGACTTTATCACACACATACTCCCCATATTGCATTGCTTTATCCATGTAATGTTTTAATGCTCCTATCTGTACCAATTACAAATTACCACTTTTCATGGGTCATTGACATGTGTAAGCTCTGTGAGGTTTTTTCAACAACGCCTTGCCTATGCTTTTGTTTATTATACTGTCTTTATATTGCTAATATTGTATGTGAAATAAATAAAACTTGTGAACTTGTATGGTCAATGTACTGCATTACTATGGGTTGAGGGCAAATCGTGACTGTATAATTATGTGGTTCCCTCCCTATCTGAAAGTGACATTACTAATGCTATGGTCATAGAAAACCTTCAACTACCCCCCTCCCTCCTCATGTAAAACAACCTTCCATGTAATATGACCATGAATTGAGTAACCATGCAGTAGACAAGTAAATCAGGAGAGTCAAATGTGATCACGTTTATTGGTAGGGGAACGGTGCAAAATATCAGGTATTGCAAAATGTGGGGCATGCACAATACATTCCCAGCACCAATTTGTGCTTGAAATCTGTCGTAAGAAAGTAAAAAAATTGTTGTTGGAAACTGCTTATCCAAAACGATAGCGTATTCTTTTAAATATAGAATTGTGAGTGGCAGGGGTGTGAGAGGCCACCAATAAAAAAGAGAGGAAAACAGAAAAATGAGGGAAAACAACGTAAAATTACGGTAAAAATGCCAAACATGGGCTGAAAATTTTAAAAAAAACCTGAAATTTTGGCACAAGAAGAAGAAAAAAAGAAGAAAAAAAAATCAGCAAAATAGAGGAACTCTCACACCCCTGAAGTGGGTAAAGCCGATTACGCTGCTTACAATTTGATAACAAATTAAATCCAAATCAACTTCACCTGTCACCGTGACTGTGAATAAACAGTAATCCGAATTCCCCGCTGAGTCAGTTGCTATGTACTGCATCGCCGCATAGCCTGGGCCCAGTGTTAATGGGAGCGCTATATCCATTGCACTTGTAATGGTTGGTTGCTCTCCTGAATTATCTGTTGCTATGGGGACGGCCCAGTTAAGTACGGTCTGGTTGCTTCCAATCGGCAGATCCACATTGATACCCTCGGGGCAATTTTTGAAGGTGGGTGCCATCATATCTGAAAGAGCATTTGGAAAAAGTGTACTTTAGGTACCAGCCATGCATCAAGTCTTTGTAGAAATAAAGCACATTATATAATTACAATAAGGTACTTTAATCTACCGTGTAGTTTATGAATGCCTTGAACCTTAACCCCCTGAGAACTACCGGCCGATTGGTCAGAAAGATAGATACATAATTTATTGCACCAATCAGAGACAGTGTTAGAATAATTGTATCCCTGATAAAGACTGGAGTGAACTATTTTAGAAGTAGTATTTCAATTGGTTATTTAATGATGTCTGGAAATTAACCAATCATAAGCATCGTTAAATAGGCAGGTAGACCCCAGGGGGTTAAGTACATTTTTTGAAGGTGGGTGTCATCATATTCTGAAATAGTATTTGTAAAAGTGTACTTTAAGTACCAGCCATGCGTCAAGTCTTTGACTAAATAAAGCGCATTATATAATTACAATAAGGTACTTTAATCTACCGTGTAATTGATGTATGTATGCCTTGAACTTTAAAGGTATATTATGTGATCTTTACCAGGGGACGCTCTCAATCCTCAAAAAGAAAATTGGAAGCAGATTTTCTTGCAGATTTACTTTTCTGATCATAAATCATAAATATATTCCAAGAGCGATGCGATTACTAATAACCTCATAATCATAGTTTTAGAGTGAATTTTGAGTAAAATTTGACAAAATAGATTGTACCGCTCGAAACAATCTATTTCCAAACCTTGATTTTGGAGTAATTAGGAATCGTATCGATCTGTAACTTAGAAGATCTTTATGATTTATGATCAAAAATGTAAATCTGAAAGAAAATCTGCTTTCATAGTAAACATCTATGATAGAGGGCGCTACTTGAAAAAGATCACATAATATGCCTTTAAGTACATTTTTTGAAGGTGGGTGTCATCATATCTGAAAGAGTATTTGTAAAAATGTGTCAAGTCTTTGACTAAATAAAGGGCATTATATAACCACAATAAGGTAATTGATGCATGCCTTGAACCTTAGGTACATATTTTTAAAACTGGGTGCCATCATATCTGAAAGAGTATTGTAAAAATGTACTTTAAGTACCAGCCATGCGTCAAGTCTTTGACTAAATAAAGCGCATTATATAATTACAATATAAAGGTAACTGATGCATGCCTTGAACCTTAAGAGTACACACCACCAAATCATATTTTGCATTCTGATATTACACGGCAGTGTTTGAAATTAAGATTGACCCCATAAGTCTAAATTTAACATCCCAGAAAAGGTAGTAAATGCTGTAAATGTACCTAAATGTTTCATAATTTTGCATATGTAGGTTATTTCCTCCACATCAGGCCCAAAATCTCTAGCTTTTTCTTGAATGGTATCATTTTACACGATTTCACTGTTTCCACCAATTTAGAGCTAGAATCTCTGATCTTAGGATGAAGGCAGTTTGTTGTACCTACGATAGATTTCATTGGCCAGTAGCGAAAAAAACCGCTGGTTACCCACCACAAAAGTGATTGTTTTGAGGCAGAAGACATCTAGATCTTCAATAAAAACAATGATTTGAATGAACCAGTTTGCTCTAAAGGTGAAAAAAATTAACACAAACTTGACCTCTTAACCACACAAAGAAATAGGGAACTGATTTGGTGGTGTGGGGCCTGTAGTACATATTTTTAAAACTGGGTGCAATCATATCTGAAAGAGCATTTAAAAAAGTGTACTTTAAGTCACAGCCATGCATCTAAATCCATGATTTAATTAGGAAGTAATTAGGAATCGTATCGCCCTGTAACTTGGAATGTATTTACGATTATGATCAGAAATGTAAATCTGCAAGAAAATCTGCATTCCCTGGAAAAGAACGCATCATCCTCATCATTGGTCGTCCTTGGACGGAACAATGGAAGCAGCTAGTTGCTTCCATCATTCTTTCTTGGCTATTTGTTTACTCCATTGGTGCGCCACGCCTAGTGGAGGTATGTATAGGAATACATATTATATGTGTGTGTACAGAGACACAGACCGGGATGATCCCCTAGTCTTTACGAAGGAGTCTGTGACCTTTTAACGTGCTCGGGGATAGCTCTTCCGATACACAGGACAAACATTTCTACGTGACTTCCGAAAGATCGCATAATAATACCTTTAAGTACATATTTTTGAAGGTGGGTGCCATCATATCTAAAGAGTATTTGTAAAAGGTCAGACATGCATCAAGTATTGAACTGAAATAAAGCGAATTATATTAACAATGAGATATTCTACCATGTAATGGGTGCATTTCTTGAACCTAAAGTACCGTATTATTCCTATTAAGCGCCCATGCCCTTATAAGCGCCCACCCCTCTTTTTCCCAATGACTACCAAAAAGTAACACCTAATAAGCGCCCATCTTTTTAACCACTGCAGCTCAAAATAAAGCATGAAAGTAGCGTCCGAAAGTCCCGGCATCAACAACATGTTGGCGATCAATGTATCGGCGGGCTGTGCACATTTTCCACCAAAAATGTGCATCAAAATTCGGAAACAATTTGACAGTTTCCACGATAAACGACTTTAATAAAAAGTAACTTAATAAGCGCCCACCCAAAAAGACTTTGCTAAGAGCCCTGGGCGCTTAATATGGATAATACGGTTCACTTTATCAGAGTATTTCAAAGCATGATAAATAATAAAACTATTGCTCTCAGGCAACCATCATCATTACTTGGCTATTTGCAGGAAGGGGCCAAGATCAATGGTTTATCCTTGGTGTAAAGTCAATACTTCATGTACCGACTATTGCACACACAAACCTTCCTGACTCCTCCCATAGAAATACTCACCAAAACATGTGACATTGGTAATGTCAGTGCTCCATGTAGCATCCTGTCCGCACACGGCCTTCCTTAATCCTCCATAAGCATACCCGATGTCACAATTCAAGAAGCAGCTGCTCCCTTGAAGCATCGGACTTTGAGAACACTTTGGTGGGGTAGTTGTACTGTGTGGGGGCACTTGTATGGGATCACAGGTGATATCTGAATGAATGGACAAAGTAAGATATGCACAGAGAATAACATATTGTTAGGCCTAAACAAATTGTTTGATTGGTGTAACCTGACCTACCTTCATTTTGAAAATACATCAGAAAGAACTGTACCGAGGTAATATGATTTATTACCGTATGAATTCGATTGATATCGTTCAAACCGTTTTCAAATATATCTTGCGCAAACGCCCAGCTTTTATAAGAATTTTAAATTTTGAAAATCGGATATTTCTGATGAAAAATACAGACTTTCCGGTAAAGATGGGAGATTTCAATTTTGGTCGAAATGATCAATTTAAAAAATCTGTGAAATGACTAACCCTACCTGAGATATCTATCCGTCCATAGGACAGGGTTTATTTTTGGTCGCCATATCTCAACTTCACATCAATTGTATAACTATTTATTATTTGCATACTTTTGTGGGTGACATTTAGAGATACATTTTGATTTTTAATCCGCAAATAAACCGGAATTTGTTCTGCTTGAGTGGTTTTAACTTTCCTTTCTTTGGCAGAAGTTTTGAATATTGCTTATGTGGTGTGTGCTACATTGTTTGAAATGTTGGAATGAAATTGAAAACAAGATTTTCATCGATTTTCTATTATGTCTTGCCACACGAGAACAAAAAGATAATATAGGAAACATGTTCACCTTTATATTGCAGGTGTTTAAATTTAAGACAATAATCATTTTGTATTTTTTTATGTATTTTAGAAACATGGTACAGTTCTTTCTGATACACCCTGTATATCCCTGTACAAAAGTACACCGACCCTAAAGGTTTTGATTTGCATCTCCAAAATGTTTTGAAAAATTAAATTTTTAAATATTTTATGTTTTGTTATTTTTAGTTCTTTTGTGACATTTTGTCATTGCTAAAGCCGTATAAAACAATGACAAGCAGTAGAATACAGTCCGTGTATGTAAAATTAATGATGTAGGCCTATAACATACATTCTTTAAAATAATCAAAAATATCCCTATACCTATCCTAATTGCTTGTTTTTGTTAGGCCAATCCAACATATTTAGGCCTTAGTAGCTCTTTTGCTCTTCATATAGTGTCTTATGGTCCCACACCACCAAATCAGTTCCCTATTGCTTTGTGTGGTAAAGAGGTCAAGTTTGTGTTAATTTTTTTCACCTTTAGAGCAAACTGAATCATTCAAATCATTGTTGTTATTGAAGATCTAGATGTCTTCTGCTTAAAAACAATCACTTTTGTAGGGGGTAACCAGCATTTTCCCCCGCTACGGGCCAATGATATCTATCTTAGGTTCGACAGGCTGCCTATATTCTTAGATCAGGGGTTTTAGCTCTAAATTGGTGGAAACAGTGAAATCGTGTAAAATGATATTATTCAAGAAAAAGCTAGAGATGTTGGGCCTAATGTGGAGGAAATAACCTACAAATGCCAAATTATGAAACATTTTGGTACATTTACAGCACTTTTTACCTTTCTAGGATGTTAAATTTAGACTTATGATGGGGTCAATCTTAATTTCAAACACTGCCGTGTATGGCCAAAATGCAAAATATTATTTGGTGGTGTGTACTCTTATAGACTGCACCATGATTGGGCTTACGGATGACCATTCACAACTTTTAGTCTTATTCTTTGATTAGGGTATCTCATCATTTACAACTCTTTTGTTAAATTTGTTTTATTCAAACAGTAAAACAGTAAAAAAATCACCATCATCAAAATGGACTACTTCACTGAGTTCTTTTACCATCTTGGTTGCTTCCAATAACAGTGTTCTTTATATGCACCAATTGGACGGGTTGTGCGGCACTGATTTTTATACATGGTGAACTGTCTAACTGAATAATAAAGATGGGAGTCTTAAAGAGTGGCCAGATGCTGAACAGGTTCTTGTGAGCTGAATTTGTATACAAAGGCTGGCAACAAACATTTCATTTCACTCAAAATTGACCAAGATACCCATATTTTTACTGTGAGATCAGTCTGAGGATGAGTGAGTTTTAGAGGCGAAGTTTACCCTAGTGAGATGCCCATATACCAAAATCAACTGCCTCAACTGCCACCGCCTGGCCCCCCCCCCCCCCCTTCTGCCCCATTACATACCTTCACACTCTGGTACTGTTCCGATCCAATCCCCAGTCATACTGCATGTTACTGGGTCACTTGAGGTCACTGACCTTTGACCTGGAGGACATCTGTAGCTTGCTACTGAACCATACTGATGCAGACAACTCAGTGATTCTAGATTTTCTTGAGCTGGCGGAAATCCCAAGCACGCCCTCACTATGTTGGATTCAAATAAGCGGGAATATAATGTCTACAAATTAACGATTTAAAAACAGAATCTGTTCTACAGGTAGTGAACCAACGTGCAACCTGTCAGGTAGGGATGGTTGAACGTTTGGTTTTTGGTTGTTTGTTTTGTTTGCATGTTGCACTACACCAATCTGCATTGTACTGCACGACACTAATCTTCACTAAACTGCACTGCACTGTTTCATACTACTTCATTGCATTGTTTTGTGTTTGGTTGGTGTTTTGATCATTTATCTCTTTTTGCTTTTGTTGTGTTTTTGTGTTTGTTTTTATGGTTTGTGGTTTATAGTTTTGTTTTGCCCTAATTTTACTGAATACTTGGGTAAATTTCAAACATTGCCCCCCCCCCCCCCCCCCCCCCCCCAAGAACATCAGAAAAAAATCGTCAAATTGGGAGTACAATTTGTATTCCCCATATTTGGGGAGCACATGCCATTTTTGGTCGTTAACTCATCATGAATATTCATAAGATCACAGAAACACCTACCTGCGACATCAAAGGTCACTTCACAAATAGCCTCATTGCGTGCATTATCTAAAGCAACATATGCAAAGGTGTGTACCCCAACAGACAATTCTATCTGTCCATCATCCCCTGCAAGCACTTGCACAGGTAAATCTGAGTTGTCACTGACGATTGGTCTTGTCAAATTAACGAGGGTTCTATTTTGACACGGTTCAAGGAATATGTGGATGGTCGCTGGACATACAAAGACTGGCGGAGTGACATCTATTGAAATAAAAAGAGTGCTGATGAATGTGATAGTATTATTATTGATAATGTTTGTATGTAAAAAATACGGCCCAGGTTAAAGGCAAAACTTAATTCTGGATACAAGCCCTTTTGCAACAAAACAACAACTTCAATGGCTGTATACAATGAGATGTAGGTCTTTTTGGGGAAAAAAATGACTTTGTTTCCTTGAAACATATGATCGTGCCCTATACATTTCTATATCAAACTCATTTTTGAAAAAAAATGCACTATAGCCCTTGTGCAACAAAACATTTCATATATGCAATAGTAAAAATACGCACATGACTTTCAACCTGGGGTTACATCAAATGAGAAGGTGATGTCCACCTTTATGCAAATTGGTTAAGTTTGTGTATGGCAAACAAAATGTTATATCAAATGATACCGTGTTAAAGTGTTCATCTTAATGCAAATCAGTTAAATAAAGTGTATGCCAAACAAATATTATGGCAAAGGATAAGGTGTTAAATGTGCTAAATATATGGAAGCATCAATCGTCCGCCGTATAGACACAGACTATAATTGACAAATCTCGATACACCATCATAAACGCCAAAATGTGCATTTCAGCAATGACGGAGCGTGCAAATAAATGACCTGTATGTAGCAATAAGCTATCTTAACCTCAACCTCTGTGTCGACTCCCTCAAACTTTATGGTGGCAATTTCAGCAATGACGGATCGCGCAGATAAATGACCCGTATGTAGCAAGAAGCTACCTTTACCTCATACCTCTGTGTCGACTCACTCAAACTTTATGGTGGCAATTTCAGCAATGACGGATCGTGCAAATAAATGACCCGTATGTAGCAAGAAGCTACCTTTACCTCATACCTGTGTCGACTCCCTCAAACTTTATGGTAGCAATCCAGTCTTCTGCAGCGACTGCAAAAGAAGACTAGTTTGCCATCAGAATTTTGAGGTGTTTTGCCTGACCCTGAATAATTAGCGCAGTAACGAATAAAAGCCCTCCCTTTCTTGATGTGCTGCAACACATACGACTCAACCCACACACCCTAATCTGGGAATATATAGCTCCATTTATTTAGGCTCTTCCCCACTAGTTACGTTTATATCATGTTCACGTGAGCGGTGATTCATCAACAGCCCTCTGAAAATATTCAAAGAATTTATGTAGACTTGCATCAAGTCCATCAGACACAAACAACAACGCTTCGAAGCAAAGTGATAAAATGAATTCAAATGCATAAAACAAGCAATGAAACATGAATTTCTCATATTTCAGGCTTGTAAAAACTGCCCAGCACATAAGTTTTATCATAATTCCGTCACACGACACAAACAACAATGTTTCGAAGCAGATTGCCAAAATGAATTTAAATGCATAAAACAAACAATGATATGTGAATTACTCATATTTCAGGCTTGCAAAAACTGTCCAGTATGTAAGTATTATCCTACAACCAACCTTACACTTACCAGTGCAGTTAGTCTCTTCATCAGATTGCGACCAATTTCCTCCTTTTTGACATTTCCTGACGTTTGGTCCGGTTATTGCATAGCCATCAGGACAACTAAATCTGCATCGGTTACCAAAGACACCATTATCGAGGCAATCAGGTGGGTCAAGTATCACTGTACTATCGATCTCAAACGGTTTACACGATTTCTCTGAAATATGACAAATGACAAAATGTTTGTACGGTATCTCATTTCAATGTTTTTAATAAATTGGCATCTTTGGTTTCTAACTATACATAAGGGGTAATGTTAGGAGAGACAGTCACAATTGTTGCAGGTTGTGCAGTCATTTATGATTGTTTACCTCTTATTTACTGAATTTAAAAGATGATGATTAAAATAATCTTCTCCTTGAATGTCCCTGTTATGAAACAGCCTTGAGCAGATATGGGATTCTCACTGATAACGATCTCTTTTTTGTAGACCAAATTTGGAACTCTCATTAATTGACTCTCACTTTATGACCCTCCCCTCTTTTTGGTTTAAAACCTGTCTCTCTCATAAACCATCCACTCCACACACTAGTTCCTCGCTCATGCTTTCATATTCCGACTAAGTGCACCCCCCACCCCCCCCCCCCCCATGAGCAATATACTCACTTTTACAAGTAATACCTTACAGTCGCCATCCGCTTCACACATGAGATCCTCAATCATTTATCCCGACTGAGTGCAACCCCCCGGGCAATATATTCACTTTCACAAGTAATGCAAGGACAAGGACTCAGAGGGGAATTACGACTTGGGCGCAAAGGACTCAGGAATTGTGCCCGAGTCATGTCCGAGTCCAGTAAAATATTCTATCTTTAATAGTTTTAGAAATAATGAGATCCTCAATCATTTTTAGTTTTAGAAACACATGAGATCCTCAATCATTTATCCCGACTGAGTGCAACCCCCCGGGTAATATATTCACTTTCACAAGTAATGCAAGGACAAGGACTCGGAGGGGAATTACGACTTGGGCGCAAAGGACTCAGGAATTGTGCCTGAGTCATGTCCGAGTCCAGTAAAATATTCTATCTTCAATAGTTTTAGAAATAATGTCATGAATCATCATAAATACATCTGAACAGTAAAACAATAATGTTGATAATAATTAAAACACAATAAAGCATAGGGACCCTATAAATAATGTAAAGTGATTTAATAATTATTTAAAGTGATTTAATAATTATTTAAAGTAATTTCACAATCTAAAGCTCTCCTGTAATCTGGAAAAACCAAGTAAGTCAAATGTTGGTGAAAATTGAGTTAGACCCATATTTGGACTTTGGAATAGGTTTTTCCCCTTCAGTTTATCAAGATTCCAGATGAAAAACTGCCGACAGGGAAGAGTTTTACACTTTAACTTGATAAACTGAATGGGAGTAAGAACAAATATGAAATAGTTTTCCTTAGTTTTCTCAAATTTGCGTTCAACAGATTTACTAGGTTTTTTCCAGATTACAGGAGACTGTTTGTACAATGTTTTGGTGTCATTGTTTTCCACAAATATCACAACATTTTTAACAAAAAAGGATCTTTCATTAGCAATTCTCAATTTCCATGAGAGCTCTATTTGACCCTAACTATATAGAGTGGAATTAGGGATGAAACTTTCAAGTAAAGGAAATAGGTGAAATGGCAGTGGAAGGTTTGCAATGCCAGCATATCACACCTTTTTATCAAGTTTGTCATTTCTTAATCTATGAACTTCTGAAAACTTTTTAAACAATTCCATATTCTTAAACCTATAACTCAAAGTTGTATCAACATTGTCCATGAATAGAATGTGAATTAAAATGCATTATTATGACATCAAGGACTCGGACTCAGTCTTGGACTCGGACAGTAAGGTTTCGGACTCGAACTTGGAAGGTAAGGACTCAGACTCAGGTAGGGTAGGGTGGAGTGGACTCGACTCACACACTGTGCACCACCCACCCGGGCAATACTCGCTTTCACAAGTAATGCTCTTATTACCCCTCCAGTCGCCATCAGCTCCACACACTAGATCTTCACTCATGCCTTTCATATCCCAAATGAGTGCACCCCCCCCCCCCCCCCCCTGGGCAATATACTCACTTTCACAAGTAATGCTCTTATTTCCCCCCAGTACCCATCCGCTCCACACACTAGATCCTTGCTCATGCCTTCATATCCAGACTAAGTGCACCGCCCCCCCCCCCCCCCCCCCGCCCCAATACACTCACTTTCACAAGTGATGCTCCTATTACCCCTCCAGTTGCCATCAGCGCCACACACTAGATCTTCGCTCATGCCTTCATATCCCGGAGAACATGATATAGAGCATGTTGCGTTGTAGGGCAGGGTCTGTCTTCTTATCGCACACCCAGAAATCCTGGAATTGCGTGGCGTTCGGATCTGTCTACATTTTACCGCTGAACATGTTGACAAAAGAGAAATTGAAGATCATAGGTCAATAAATGCACATGTGTTGTTTCAAGAGAAATTAGACAAATCAATGCAACATTTGGGCAAGTGGCCTAATTCATACACGACACTATACAATCAAAATTCACAATTTTGAGCATACTTTTGATCTATGTAATAACAAATAAAAACATGTTAACACGTTTCTAACACCCACAGTGAAAATCATCAAACCTGTGTGGTGTGCACATTGTACAGTGCATGCGCTAAGTGCAATTAAATATTGTCAATGCACTCCATATATTTTAATTTCTTGCTTCTGATTGGTTCGACACTACTAACAGTGTATGAATAAGTTATTTGATACATCTGATGTGGCTTTATCAGTATACTTTGGCTTTCAGAAGCCTCCATTGGCATTTCATTTCTACCATATTCAAAAAGCCAAAACAAATTGACTGATGCCAAATAAAAGACTTCCCTGGTGTCAAAACCATTTCACAGACGCCAACAATGACTTCACTAAAACAGATTCAATGCTTGAAAAAATGACTTCGTGGTCAAAAGTGGTTACACTGAATAAATTTAGATCGAATGGCAGCAACTAGGTGGTAATCATCCTAACGTTTTGAGGATAATTTACCAGAGAAGGATATCTAAAGGCGGAGGGGACCTGTTAGCCAAAACTTTCCTTTTAATGCTTCCCTATAGAAACATGCTCATAATCAGTACGGTGGTGCCAGTTTTAATTTACCTTCACCAACACTTCCAATTGTCAAATTAAAAATAGAGCGCTATGCCAATTTGACATAACTGATGCTAATTTGACATCACAAATGCCAATTGACATCTCTGATGCCAATTTGGAATCACTGATGCCAATTTGGAATCACTGATGCCAATTTGGAATCACTGATGCCAACTTTACATCACTGTAATTTAACATCACAAATGCCAATTTACATCACTGATGCCAATTTTATAAATGCTGATTTCCATCACTGATGCCAATCTCTCTGCGCACAAAAGTATTCAACCGTTACCGGTCACACTGCGCCATGTTTGTGTCACATGAGCTTTTTGTGCACAACGCTCTTCTGGATTAATTTGCTGCTGTAAGCAGGTTCCCCAATTTGGAACTGACTGAATTATAGTCTCCTGCCATATGACACAATGTTTTCCATCCAAGGAAATGAATAGTGAGTATCATATCGTCAGCCTGCTTCAATAATTGCCTAACTCACTTTTCAGCGAAATTGAGTTTTTTGCATAAATCATGACTTCATTACATAATGCACAGGCTGTTATCAAAAGTGTTGATAAATGCACAATTGCAAGTAAAGTCAGCATTGTGAGTTAGGCAGATTGTACTAATGATGAAAATTGTTTAAAATGGGTCATATTAACTCGTATTAGGCATATAACCAGCCACAATTCACTTAAAGGTAATCTCCAACCTAATTCTATCCAACAGTCACTGCTCCTGTTGGAATTCACCTGCACTATTCATGTTGCTATTCAACAATCGTCAGCCTGCTTCGATAATTGCCTAACTCACTTTTCATACTTTTGTTATTTTCTAAGAACTAGAAAAAATGAGTTAGGCAATTATTGAAGCAGGCTGACGATATGTGATTCAGTCTGTGAAAACCCGCCACATGGTGGCATTTTTCATATTGGAGATATTTATATCATAAGAAAGCTGAAACTGTGCTGATTACAGAACTGTTTTGATCATTTTTCTATGATCACTACAAAAAAAGTTAAGAGTGAATGATGATTATGATGTCATAAAAAACTACAAAACAAGAAATCATGAAAACAGGCTATAAAAGATACATAGTTCAATAGAATAACATTATATGAGGTTAATAAGAAAAGTGACTTAAGTAAGTTTTTAAAGGTGAAATTTCATAAAAGATGATGACACAAAGTATTGGACATTTTTAAAAAAACATTTGACCCCTAATCCCTAGTTCACATTTTGCGACATCCGACGGGTTTTCACAGATCGCATCACATATTGTGTGGTTTAATAATTCCATTTTTACCTCGACATCTTGGTTGATCCACCATCCAATTCCAATAGCCTCGATTATTACTGTCATGATTCCAATTACAGGTTATAGTGTCGATTCCTCCATTCCCCCTCAGTGTATATCCCTCTTCACAATCAAATGAACACTGGCTACCATAGTGTGTATTGTTGCATAACGGAAAAGCGTAGAATGGCAACTGTTGAAGATCTGGACAGCGGGCAACTGAAACAGATCATGAAGACAGAGGTGGATTTATTTAAAAGTGCTATTGGAAACAGCTTATCCCCAACAATACGCTACTTGCACGGTATAGATGGAACCATTGAAAGCGAGGCTCTCCCCTCACCACGCACTATCACGCAACACTGCGTCGTGGTTTCACACAGGTTTGTGCATCGCGTGACGCGGTTGTGCGCATGCTCTTTGACGGGAGAACCTAGCTTTCATTCTAAAATGGCGATTGCGTCTTAACTGTTTGGTAAAATAAACCTCAAATCTCAAATGACATGAGAGACTGAAAATCTAATGCAGTGTGGGGATTTTTTTCCTTCAATTTAGACCTGATCGTCATTTGTTTGGCCAAAAGTTGGACTTTGCAAGATTTTTTTGAGAAAATTGAAGGGAAAAAAAGGAAAAAAAAAAAAAAAGGAAAAAAAAAAAAAAAGGAAAAAAAAACCACTAAAAAAGATTTTTTTTCAAGATTTTTTTTCTCAAGATCTTCCAATCTGTGAAAAGAGATGGGCAAGAAACCAAAATATTCACCATTGGGTTGAAAATACATCCAGTAAGCGTTTTTCTTAGTATCTTCACACATGTTGACTGAAATAATAGGTATAAAATTGTTGATTTGGTAAAATTTTAAATAAAAAAATAAATAAAAAAATCCGGCCGGCAGTCCTCCCCGATTTTAGGCTTGTGAGGGCAACACAACTTTTGTTGTTGTTGGCCTAATCAAGGAGGAATGTCAGCCCAAAAGTAAATGCCACGCAAGTGACTGGAATATGATCTGACGACATAACCAGGGTTTTAAAAAGAGTATTGGCTCATCTATGACCCAAATAACTCTAATTATGAATAATTTAAGGTTAAGTATACTAAACTAAATAAGACCTGTCATCACAAAATAAGAATTAAGTCAGACTTTTTTATTTTCAGGTTTGTCCAGATTCAAAATGCTCAGAAAACAAGCTTGAAAATGATTCGCAACATGTCATAATTGCTCAATGGTTTCCCTGTCAAAATTTAAATTCCTTTGTTTTCTATTGATTTTTAGCATGTTTATTGGACCATTTCTCCTAATGCACACTGGCGACTTAATGCTTATTTTGTGGTAACAGGTCTCATATTATTACGATACATACCTTTCACCGTAACAACAAATTCACAACTGCCCATATTGCCAGCACTGTCCCACGCCCTTACTATGACGGTATGGTTTCCCTCAGCAAATCTTGACCCTGATTCTTTTGATGATGTCACATTAAAGATGCCATCTTGGTCGTTGTCTGCTACGTGTAGAGTCCATGTCACTATCTTATCCTGCTCTCCTCGATCGGCAAAAACGGTAAAATTCTCTGGGCAGGTGTCATTGAAATGTGGGGCTTTGATATCTGACCAAAAAAAGAAGAAGATGAAGGACAATGAAATAATCACTATAGGGAACAGTGATGGAGTACTCGAGTCAGGACTCAGACTCTAGACTGGTCTTGAGTCCCTTTTTGAAGGACTCAGACTCCAGACTGGTCTAGAGTCCCTTTTTGAAGGACTCGGACTCCAGACCGGTCTTGAGTGCCTTTTTGAAGGACTCAGACTTTTGCGGTAGCTGCTTGGAGTGCGAAAAGTATGAAAATTAAGGTAGCGCGAAAATGTCCACATTTACAGTAGGCCTACTTTTTTCTTATGTGCAATGCATGCCAGGGGTATGCTATTTAAAGGCCTTGCTGGCTTTTCAAGCATACTCTCTATAACTTTTATTTTTGTCGCATGTCGTTTGCTATTGGACATACTTTGTTTTATGGAAATATAGAAATTGAAACAAAAAATAACGTGAAATAATGATGGTACAAAATGTAATTCATAGGCATTTTCTCATTTCTTTTGCTGGTTTGTTGGATTTGTTTTGTTATGCTTATTATCCAATTCGTCAACATCCTGAGCAAATTGTGCATCATGGAGGGAACATATGTGACGTGTTCTACCGAAACCAGACGGAATTGGGCAGAGCTCCAAACTGAGAAATAGCCCAAAACATAATTGGGGGTGATGTTTTGGGGAATTTGAGTTTCTGGTAAATAATCAATTCTCAGAGTGTTTATAACAATATTGTGAAAGATTCAGATTAAAAAATCATCCTAAATGTATGTTTCAGCGATTTAAAAAAGCCTAGTTCTAGTAAAAAGCCTAGTTCTAGTAACTTTAAAGGGCGATACCTCAGTTTGGAGTTTTCATAAAAACCGTAAAAGACGAACTTGAAAATGATGTAACTCCGCTTTGGGAAGTTCGATTAAAAAAAGAGAGGTACCACTGTAAAGCTGAAGATCTCTACTTTAATAATCAATTACTAACTCAATTTTGATATCTTGCCCAATTGTGTCTGGTTTCGGTAGAACACGTCACATATGGCTTACCTATACAAGCATGTTCCTCTTGCCCACTATTACTCCATTGTCCAGACTGCAGACACTGGTGTTCCATTGCCCCCAGGAGACGAAACCCTTCCTCGCAAGACACACTGCAAACATCATCGTATATACCTCCATAAGAGATGCAGCTATTTGGGGTAATGATCCCATTGTCAAATGCTGGGATAAAATTGCACCGTTGAACTGAATGGTGGTAGAAAATTGTGTAAAATTGTTTCATTCTTTAATTCAATTCAATTAATTAAGCAATATGACTACAAGCAATAGTACAAAGAGAGAAAATGCCAGGAACAAGTAGGCTTGTATGATGCAGCACATCAAAATGGGGGACTTTGTAGGTGAAGTCAATTTTGAATTTATTATGTGCGCTCTCAGACTATTTTCTAAGCTCTAAAATGACACAAAATTGATCAAAATTGATCGAGGCATTCAGATTTTATGAATTTTAGTCAATTCTTATATATTATTTTCTTTATTACTTTCTGTCCACTTTCATCTATATCTTGAAAAACACCCAACTGCAAAGTCCCCTTCTGATGTGCTGCATCACATATGACGGGGACCCTTGGACGAGAAGAAATATCAAAACTTATTGGGTGGGAAAATAATGGAAACCAAAACAGAGAACACACTCTACAACTATAGCTTCAACTTACACCAAGGCTGCTTATTGAAAAAACAAATGCAAAAATGTTTTTGTTCTAACAGATAGCTTTGTCAGTCTTCACACGCAATATCTCAAAAGATAAGGATTTTCTTCTCAATGTTACTATCTAATATTTTTATGTTGGAGCTATAGTGTCGGGAATTAGGATCATATTTATTTCCTATAGTTTAATCAGCTTCAAATTGTGGAAGCCTCCTTATGAGTACACACCACCAAATCATATTTTGCATTCTGACATTACACGGCAGTGTTTGAAATTAAGATTGATCCCACCATAAGTCTAATTAACATCCTAGAAAAGGTAATAAATGCTGTAAATGTATCTAAATGTTTCATAATTTTGTATTTGTGGGTTATTTATTTCCTCCACATCAGGCCCAAAATCTCTAGCTTTTTCTTGAATGGTATCATTTGACATGATTTCACTGTTTCCACCAATTTAGAACTAGAATCTCTGATCTAGGATAAAGGCAGTCTGTCGTACCTAAGATAGATATCATTGGATCTTAGCGAAATAAATGCTGGTCACCCCCCACAAAAGTGATTGTTTTGAAGCAGAAGACATCTAGATCTTCAATAAAAACAATGATTTGAATGAACCAGTTTGCTCTAAAGGTGAAAAAAATTAACACAAACTTGACCTCTTAACCACACAAAGCAATAGGGAACTGATTTGGTGGTGTGGGACCTTATAGCAGCGAATGAATACAGAAGAATGTGGGCGCGCATCAAGACAACAAGCGCCCTGTGCATTAAATGTGTGACATGTGGGTGCGGCAAAAACCATGTGTATGTAGCCATAATCACATTGGTACACTTGGATTGCATGCGGTGAGATGGAACTGATTAATTTCCTTCCTTCAATGTTACTATCTAATATTTTTATGCAAGAGCTATAGTGTCGGGAATTACGATCATATTTATTACCTATAGTTTAATCAGCTTCAAATTATGGAAGCCTCCTTAGGCCAAAATTGTTATGTTGTCCTCCACAGCTTTCAGAGAGGAGGGGCGGGCGGGCAGATTTTTTTTTTTTAATTTTCTTTTTTAATTTTCTTTTACTAGCGGAAGCTCAAAGTTCAGCCAACAAGAAGTTTAAATCACTCTGAGAGTCGCACATATATGTTATAAACACTTAATTTAATATTCAATGCCATTTAAACTGTTTAAAAAAAAATCTGAAAAAAAAATCTGGAAAAAATCTGAAGAAAGAAAAAACATCTGGAAAAAAATCTGAAAAAAAAAATCGGAGCGGCCCTAAATCCGGAGCGGGCGGTCGAGGACAACATAACAAAAAAATTGTTTTGCCTTATAGCAGCGAATGAATATGGGCGCGAATCAAGGCAACAAGCGCTCTGTGCATTAAATGTGTGGGATGTGCGTGCGGCAAAAACAAAGTGTATGTGGCCATAATCACATTTGTCATCTGGACGCCTGGATTACTTTTGCGTGCGGAGAGATGGAACTGATTAAACTATAGTAAGTTACTTTTGAGCACTGTAAAGTTGTGTTCACTTTCGTTCACTTAATTGGACATTGATTGTTTTTGTTTTCCATATAGAGAGACTATATGGGACTCAGTCTAACCACATATCAGTATGAGTGACTTAATTTCACATTGTAGAGGTGTGCTAGATCAAGAAGCATGTGGCCATATAGAGGGACGACCGGACTCAGTCTAACCACACATCAGTATGAGTGACTTACTTGCACATTGTAGAGGTGTGCCAGATCAAGTAGCAGGTGGCTACATAGAGACACTTTAGGACTCAGTCTAACCAAGGAGTTATCATAGTTAATATAATAACTCCTTGGTCTAACCACACATTGTTTGTTTGTTTGTTTGTTGTTTATTTGGCAAATTGACAAAACAATACAAAAAATTACAAAGCAATCAATACACAAAGAGCAAATATATAATAAGTACACACAAAAATAGACAACCAAATCAATATGCCAGGATAGCCCATAAAGTTGGCTAAATATGCCAACTTATTTCCAATGGGGTCCAGTAAAGAAAAAGGAGCCTGCAAAAGTGTGAAAAAAACAAAGCAAGACAGGACAAAAGAAGAGGACCAATAGAAATAAGTTTAAGCATACTCAGCCAACTCCCGGTTCAACGAACTTTGAGACAAGTGTGCTTTGACATGGGCTTTGAAGGCATGTTTAACAGGGATGGATTTAACATGGTTAGGTAAAGAATTCCAGTCAATGATACCATTGTAATAAAAGGTATCAGCAGCAAGGCCTTTGTGATGTGGAACATGAAAGTTATAGGATCTTGAACGAGTGCCATGGGAGTGAACATTGGACACTTTGGAGAAAAACTGCTGTAAATAGGATGGACCGGATGCATGGAAGACATTGAACACATGATTGAGGCGCAACTGTTTGACTCTATCCTGGATGTCAAGTATTTTGATAGAGTTCAAGTGAACCTGACCAATATGCTCTCTAGGAGGTAAATTCAGAATAAAACGAACCATTTTGTTCTGGAACGTTTTCAGTTTGGCATGAGTGACTTACTTTCACATTGTAGAGGTGTGCCAGACCAAGTAGCATCAAGTTGACATTGTCTTCTGTTGGACCCCCGTATCCTCACCCAACCAGGCATACATACATATATGCACTCGGAGCCAGGTGTATAGGGGGAACTGCAGCCAGCTTTAAGGGTGAATGAGTTGGTTTGTGCTTCAGTGCACATAATTGCTGTAAATGGAATCAAAAACAAACAATTCATTGTATATGATTTTAGCACTTAGGCCTATAGATGATGTGACCTGTGACGTCACGCCAGGTATTTGGTTCTTTCCCCGGCGGAGTGCTCATCATGTTCTGTTTAGGACAGTGCTTTTAAATCAAATCATAAAGGGCAATAAGGGCTCATACCGATATACTCTATCACAGCTTTTCCCAGCTTTTCCGGGGAAAGCTGTGTTTCTTTGTTGTTATAACAATGAATTTCATTCATTGACACAGCTTTCCCCGAAAAAGCTGGGAAAAGCTGTGATAGAGTATATCGGTATGAGCCCTAAGGCATATAGTGGACAGTGTTGTTGTCATATGCTGTTCCCTCAAGCATGTATCGACAGTCCAGTCCCTTAGAACTTTTGTTGCTGTCTTGCAACCGACATCTGCAAATCTAGTGTCCTTTTTCCTTTTAAAAAAAAAAAAGGGTTTCTGTTTGTGTTTCACTGCAACTTACACGTATGAAATTGTTAATTACTCACTTATTTTTTAAATATTAAAAGTTAAAATCTATGTTCTTGTGTAGTATGTGTTTGGTTATCTAAAGAAGAAAAATACTGCAAGTCACGACTTGCGAATCCCCCTGGCTGGGAGATCAACTAAATGAGGTCAACGGTCATATATGGGTCATGTTCCCCCGGTGTTCATGTTTCTTTTCTCCAAGTTTGAGGTCAATCGGTCAACTTTAACGATTTGACCTCTGGATGACCTTTGACCTCAGATGACCTCGGATGACCTCTAATTATTTTTTTACATGTTCCCACGGTGTTCATTGCACAAATTAACCCCTTGTTGACCTTTGACCTTGGTTGACCTCTAATGACCGTTGACCTCGGATTACCTCTAATTTATTTTAGACATGTTCCCCCGGTGTTCATGTTTCTTGTCTCCAAGTTTGACGTCGATCGGGCAACTTTTACGATTTGACCTCTGGATGACCTTTGACCTCAGATGACCTCTAATTTATTTTAGACATGTTCACCCGGTGTTCATGTTTCTTGTCTCCAAGTTTGACGTCAATCGGGCAACTTTTACGATTTGACCTCTGGATGACCTTTGACCTCAGATGACCTCTAATTTACTTTAGACATGTTCACCCGGTGTTCATGTTTCTTGTCTCCAAGTTTGACGTCAATCAGGCAACTTTTACGAGTTGACCTCTGGATGACCTTTGACCTCAGATGACCTTGGATGACCTCTAATTTATTTTAGACATGTTCACCTAGTGTTCATGTTTCTTGTCTCCAAGTTTGACGTCGATCGGGCAACTTTTACGATTTGACCTCTGGATGACCTTTGACCTCAGATGACCTCTAATTTATTTTAGACATGTTCACCTGGTGTTCATGTTTCTTTTAGACATGTTCACCTGTATGCTGGTTCCCTGCATCAATGGGCTCCACACAACTTATCCATAGATGCAGGTACGCGCCGATTTCCACTCAATGCTGATTTGCTGGCATAAAAGTCATGCATATTCATGATTGACAAAAAATAGATCCACAAATAAATTCGATCAAGCCAGCGTCACGCTTAGAATGGTAACAAATTTGCCGATTGGCACAAACTACACGTGTATCTGCGCTAACCACAGCGCCGGACTTCACACGCACATGCACGCATGTCATAGCACGTTCCCCATCGCGCCGTAGCCATGGCAGCGCGGCAATGCATTCAGCGTTCGATGCGGTATCTCAGCTACAGTGTGGTGATCGTTATTTACCTTATGCCATGACAGAGCGACAATGCAATGTGTTGAACTTACGGTTACGGACGGCAATTGATTTGCCCGTACCTGCACCTATGGATAAGTTGGCGCGCGGGGATCCAGGTGCAGGGAACCAGCATAGTTCACCTGGTGTTCATGTTTCTTGTCTCCACAAGTTTGACGTCAATCGGGCAACTTTTACGATTTGACCTCTGGATGACCTTTGACCTCAGATGACCATGGATGACCTCTAATTTATTTTAGACATGTTCACCCGGTGTTCATGTTTCTTTTCTCTAAGTTTGACATCAATCGGGCAACTTTTACGATTTGACCTCTAGATGACCTTTGACCTCAGATGAACTTTGCAAATTAGACCCCCAAACAAGCAGCTACAGTGTTTGACCATGGCCTACCTATCACTGAAGGTTTGAAGTCAATCCGTCCATCCTTTCAACAGATACAGCATTCGGGCAACTTTTACGATTTGACCTCTAGATGACCTTTGACCTCAGATGACCTTTGCAAATTAGACCCCCAAACAAGCAGCTACAGTGTTTGACCATGGCCTACCTATCACTGAAGGTTTGAAGTCAATCCGTCCATCCTTTCAACAGATACAGCATTTGGAAAAAAAAGGCTAACCAAAAGGCACACACGCACACACCCCCATTGAAAACACAAAAAAGAGGTATACTATACCCCCCTCTACTGGTCAAAGAGGCTGTTTTTGGACTCCTTTCAATTGGGGAGCTACCCAGTCAGACGGGACCTCCACAGTCCACAGTTGTTAGTAAAATACATACATACAGACAGACAGACGCACATTACATGATGACAAAATCCCCTTCTGGTTTTACAAACCAGGGGGATAAAAACAAAGGGCAAGTCAACTTCGTCTTTTTTTTGCCTTATGTGCGAAAGTAGAGTATTGGTAGATGGAGGTGCACAAATGGACAGTGGAGGGAATGAGAGTATAAAGGGTAGGCAAATGTATGATAGTCTATTTATCCACCACGAGACGTATATGGGTATTCTACTACAGTTTGCAGCACATAAGCGTGTGCGCCCACTCGAGGCGCTGGCGTACACATACGAGCGTAGAATGATGGAAGATGCATAAATGCTGCTGGGGATCACTGAAAAGGTGGAGAGGGTTACTATAAAGGTGACAAGATGTTTAAATAAGGTTAGGCTACGGAAATAAACCCTGTTCTACAGTCAAATGGACCTCTCAGGTAGGGTTGGTTGGGTATCTTATTTGTTGTTCTGAGGGGTGGGTTTTCAAAAATGTGTTTTAAAATGTTAGTGGATTTTCATCAATTTTCAAAATTATAAAAAAAATCAAAATATTTCAAAAATGTCAACCACAAAATGTAAATGCGCAAATGAATTTCCAAAAATTGTCTTCAAAAAAATTGAAAATTTAAAAAAATAAAGTCTGTCAGGCCCGTAGAACAGGGTGTTTTTTTGCCACCTAATTAATGAACATTTAATGAGCTCTTCACCAACATATATTGCTAATCTTCTTGTTCCATATCATCCAAAACGTACTCTCCGGTCATCTGATAAAATTTTACTTGTTGTTCCACGGACTACTTCTTCATTTGGAGATCGCGCATTTTCGGTTGCTGCACCAACTCTCTGGAACTCACTACCTTATAATTTGAGATGCTGTGATTCCCTTGACTCTTTTAAGAACTTGTTAAAAACATGATTATTTGACTCAGTTTATAATTGATTTCTTTGTATATACATGTACATGTATATGCAAATCATCCTTGTTTATGTATTTCTTATGTTAATTTGTATTTTTGTTTTATATGTTTGCGCCTCGGAATAGTTCACCTAGATTGACGGCGCATTATAAATGCCATTATTATTATTATTATTATTATGAATAACAGAGAAAGTTACACTACTTACGGTCACATTTTGCTTCTTGTCCAGACCAATCAGTATCATCATTGCCTTTATTTTCACATGTTCTTGTACCTTCTCCAATCAGTTCAAAGCCTTGACTACAGGTGACTGTACAAGATGACCCGTAATGAGTCTGACAATCATCATAGTAACCGTCGGAAGGTGGATCCAGTTCTGAACAACGGATCACTAACAAAAACATAACAACAAAGTATTATTGTAAATTAATATGCCTAAAGAAATTTGCAGCTGGTGTCTGATAATTTTTTTAAAAATCTTATGAGAGCAGGTTATTTTTCCGTAATACCACTTTACCCTGTTTTATGTACTAACACAATTGCTTTTTTTTCTTCAAAAAATATGAATTTCTCACTCCTATACAGTGTATATAATGAAATTGTTGTATATAAGTAGAAAACTTCTTTCAAATCAAAGGCAGTTTATGAAGTGAAACTTTTACGCTCAGATATGAAGCATCATATGAAGATTCAAATTTTGTTCTTTGTGGACTCTCCTAGTCTGTAAGACTTCCTGAAAGGTTAAATATTGGCCTTTTTGAACCTCCCAGTCACATTTAATCTACATTAAAGATTGCATGAATCTGGGTTTTTTATGGGTTTTTTAAAGATTTTTTTGATTTTAAGTAAATCACTACATGTACTAGTCTGTTTTTAATGAGTATAGTACAAATAATTGGGTGATAATCATATTTAATACATTTTTTTTTTAAATGTCATTAATTTAACATCACGCACCATTCACAGTAATAACAAATGTACATCCCACTGTATTATGGACCCAATCCTGCGCATAAAACGTCATGATATAATCTCCTTCATCCATCAGTATAGGTGGTGTCAAATACTCGTCCCGACGAGACCAGATCCTGACCGGCTTGCCGGAGTTGTCTGTAGCAGAGGGTGTAGGGTAGGTGACATTGGCTTGGAGCTGACCACGCGTGGCGGTCACTGTGACATCTGTGCAAGCACTGGTGAACACGGGAGTGATGACATCTGAATGGAATGGAAATTAGATGCTTAAAATTTAAAATTTAAATTTAAAAATTTAAAAATTTAAAAATTTAAAATTTAAATTTAAATTTAAAATATAACGTAAAAAATGCAAAAGTAGTACCACTCCCAATCAACTAAACTAGACAGAAGAAGGTTTTATAATCTACTCACACATAAATAGATATTTCATTAATGTCGGAGGACTTCTGATGAATGATTTAGATCCACTTTCACTTGTTTCCAAGTGCGATGGTCTTGTTAGCGATGTTGTTGCTATCAATGGATCATATAACATGACTATAGGTAGCTCAACTTGCATTTTTGCATGTCTGTGTTTCTAAACAATTTCAGAAACCTTTCCCAACTTTCAAGGTCAAGGATTACTGGATCATTACTAGGCATGTGTGTATGATGCATTTCTCATGGTGATTCCAAATACAGGCCTACGGTGTCTCAGAATGATCTATACCGAGGTAATCTTTCGGTATAAACTTGATTGATATTGTCCAAACCGTTTTCATATTTATCTTGCGCAAACGCCCAGCTTTCTTAGGAATTTTAGATTTTGAAAATCAGACATTTTTGATGGAAAATACAGACTTTTTTGTAACGATAGTAGATTTCAAGTTTTAAATAAAGCTTATGAGGTTAAAGTCACTTACCCTTTTAAACTTTCAATTATTTCTGAAATGTTATTCGCATTATTATTGCACCCTCTTATTTTAATTAGCTTTTTGATAACAATCGATTGTTGTGTGCATAGAAAACAAAGCTTTGTTTGAATAGGGCAGGATTTAGGTATAGCTTGAGTGGTTGTCATCTCCTTTCTTTGGTGGGAGTTTTAAATAAAGCTTATGAGGTGTGGGGTTCATTGTTTGCAATGCTGGTAGTGCTAGGGAGAATAGCTGTAAAGATGAATTATGTGAGCAAAAATATGAAAAGTAGTGTTTCAAATTTAAACACTATTTTTTATATATTTTCGAAACCCGGTATAGATCATTCTGATACACCCTGGTAATTACATTCAATTAATTTAACATTTTTGAAATATTTTGTGAACATTTGGAATGTCGTCTGCAGACGGCTGCTGCATGTAAAGTGTTATCTTCACAACTTCACAAGGGCATCACACAACAGTGATGCAAATCTATCATTGTTTTTCTCTGATGAGACCAATGTTGAAACGTGAATCAATTCATGTTACACTTACCGATACATGTGCTATTTAAAGCTTCATCAGTCCAACTGCCAGTCGCTAGGCAACCACGTTCTGTGATACCCATTAACTGGAACCCATCTTCACACTGTGCGATACACAAGTCATTGTAGTACCCACCTATCGTTGAGCAATTACTGTTGCTATAGCTACCATACTCTGGTGGGACTAGGGGGTCACAGGTCGCCACTGTTATAAGCCAAATAAAACAGACAAATGAAATTATTGCAAGATCTTTCATCAGCAGGTAGTGTCCTGGAAAAATAAAATATTCTTAAGAAGATTTTGAAGAAGAAAAAGCCCTGTCGCAAAAATGTACGCCCTAAAAAAATGCTTTTTTGCTTGTTTTTTAAATTACGTATTTTGAATATTTGTTCACAATTTGAACCTAAAAAGGTGGGTTAATACTATTTTATGTCAAAAAACACTTTTTTTGCCCCATATTTCAAATTTGGACCAATTTTTATTTAAAACAATTCCGAGCTCACAGCTTCCGATGCAGTTAATTTACACAGGAACGTGGATGTTCCGCTCGCGCTGCTCACTCCACCTTATTTTGGTCCCCCTTTAGACACCAACTGTCAAATCCTCACTAATGCCCTGAACTTTGTACAAAGTCTACATGTACTTACCGTCACATAGTAAATCTGACCCAGACCACAAGCCTTCTCCTTGACAGGTCCTATGTTCATCTCCACCTTGTTTCTCCCATCCCAAGTCACAATGGTGTGAACATGTGGCTCCATACAGGTAAGGGCTTGGACAGGGAAGCGCTGTAGCATCAATGGGTACAGGTAATGGCTCACATTCAACAACTGTAAGAATAGAATGAAATCAAGTTAGAGATAAATGTTATCAAGAATGCTTTGCCCTTTCCTGCCTCTTGGCTTGGACAGGCAAGTGCTGTGTCATCAATTGGTAGGGGCATTGGTTCACATTCAATAACTGTGTAAAAATAGGTACAGAACAATTCAGTTGGAGATAAATGTTCTTACAAATGTTTTTAAATCTTCCCCATCTCTTGGCTAGGACAGGGAAGTGCCGTAGCATATATGTGACGCGATCAAGAGGAATGAGGCGGATGTCGGGGAATCCCAAATTGAGATATGGCCAATTCAAAATGGTGGCTTACATAAGTTTTGATGGAAATTCATGTATACAATTTGACATAACTTTAAAACAAAACGTCGTATCGACATGGGGTTTTCAGTTTCTGAAAGCTCTAGGTGTCTTCTTTAAAACTGTATTAAAAACTCATTTTCGACCAGGGTCGACATCCGACTCATTCCTCTTGTCCATAACCTAATAACATCGCCAATAAATGAGCAAGATTGCAACTTAGAACGGGCTGTTTATATCGGCCAAGGCAAAACAAGGGCACATGTGGTTAGGCTTAGCGGTCCAGTTTCTTTTTGATGACAAGTTGACATGTTTGTAATAACAATGATGATGGATTTAAACAAAGAATCAAACCACTTTAGGAATAAAACAAGGAATAAATTACAGTCGACAAGCTGAAGATTTATTGTGATGACACACAAGTTGAAAATGTATACACTTTTATACAGGTAAAAGTTTACATCGTTGGATATCGTTTGAGGTCAAATTTAATATTGCTGTCGCGATAAGCTTATCCAATCGCGATATCGTCGCAGCCGCGATATCGCAACATGCTTAATTGGAAGAGGTTAATGGTTCACATTCAACAACTCTGTAAGAATAGGAAGAAAAGGGTTAGGCCAAACAAAGAAGATTGTCTGTCTCAGAAGCCCGCCCGCATTGGTATGTGAAATGAGCTACGTCGCGTAGGTCTAATGGCCGAGGCCTAAAAAAAAGGGGGGGGTTTTTGATTTTTTTTTTTGATTTTTTTTTTTTGATTTTTTTTTTTGGTTTTTTGGTTTTTTTACAATTTTTTCTTTTTTTAAAGGTCTCTGTAAGCTTGGATTAGCAACAACAATAAATGCGTACCTCATAGCCTTTTTTCTAAAATAAATAAATAAATCGCACAGCACTAAGCTTTTTTGCCAAATGTTTCTGAGACAGACCTTCTTCTTTGTTTGGCCTTAACAAATAATGTGATTCGCGATAAGCCTTATTGGATTCATAATACAATGGTTATCATCAGAATTGTTTTCTGAGTTTAATTGCGTAATTTTATGTTATTTTTGTTTCATAATAATTGTCAGGCCTCAGTTTTAATGTTCATGTTTTTGTTTATAAATGATATGGCTCAGAATAGTTTTTACCAAATTTGTCAAAATATTACTATTTTATAATATAATCACACTAGAAAAATAGTCAAATTGACATTTACCAATGTCTTGTCATGAACCACGGTCTGCCAGTTATATTTGTCAGCAGAAAAAGGGGGAAAAAAGAAGGAAAAATCGACTGACCGATCCAACTTCAAGATTTGTGGCACTTATGAGGGCAACACAACAGTTTTTTGGGGGCCTACCTTTATCAAGTGGTAAAGCTATGGCAAAATCATCCATCATGAGAAATGCCTATAGGCCTAAAAAAAAGAAAGTTTGATTGGCGTAACATAGAAAAATATAATTTAACAATAGGGTAGGTAGGTCGGATTTTTTTTGATTTTCTTAAATCTATAAAACGTCTATGAAATGTTATATACCAGCACACATATACCATACAGACATAAACAAATGGCACAAATACACATTTTCACTGTTATTTTTCTTTTTCTCACGCCAAAAAAAAAAAATGAAAAAAAGAAGAAAAAAAGAAGAAGAAAAAACATGTTTAGGGTCGGCTGTAAAAATAGGGTCGGTCGGGTTACGCCATTCAAGCAAAAAAAATGTAGGCCTTACCTTGGCAGAGAAAACTAGTGTCAATATCCCATGCTCCTGTAGCTAGACATCTAACCTGGATAGAGGGCGCTCCTAATCGATAACCTTCATCGCAGATGATATCGCACATCCCGTCAATGCTACAGTTACTTGAACTTGAAACATTGCCGTGATTGATCACAGTGTCACACTTCAAATCTACACAATAAGACAAAAAGAATCACAATTTAATTCCTTTATAGCTTTTATCACAGATCTTATCGTTTAGTAGATGTACATACTGCAATTTCATTGGTTAACACATATGAAATCTGATCCATATCGTGTAAATAGAAAGTCAAACCACACGATATATTCCATATCGTCGATTAACCGCGTCACCAGATGGCGCGGTATGATCGGTAAAGATATTACGTGTAAAGCGATTGATTTGCGTCTGTGGAAGAGTTGCTCAAAATATGACACATAAATAATAAACAAATAAAATGGCGGATGATTTAAACGCAACCAAGTCGATTTCTGTTACATTCTGAGGCCGAAATAGACAGCAGAAAGGTCTTCTACACGGCGAAAAATAAATGATCTGCATATAACATAACCAGACATGTTTTTTTCACGATGATTTTATGGAGAGAGGTGACTGCGCAGAGCCTGTTAAAGGGTTAAATTTTACGGAGGTAAGGAAGGAAAGAGAATTCACCGCCTTACCCTAGTATTGTTTGAAGTTTAGTTTTCCGCGAGTGTTTAAATACCATTTTTATTGAGGCCTTTGGACTAAACGATAAATTCGGCCTCATGTGATATGGCACAACCATAGGTATTTTTCCGTATTGTGTGAAAATGCAAGGGATAACTAATAATATCCAATCAATGCTGCAGTCACACCATCACATGATATATTGCTAGACTGTAAAAGTAGTAATTTACATGTGATTAAAATTTCGTGCTTTGCTGATTTTCAGCCATTTCGCTTGTTTTTAAATTTGCATTTGTAAAGTTCATTACATAGACTTACAGGGTGAGTCAAAAAAAAGTTTACCCTATTTGAACAAATCTAAAAAAATATTTCTGACCACAAAATCAAGGCAAACAAAACTTTAAATGATTGCGCCATTTCTTTGCTATCATCTGGAAAAAGAATCACGCTATTTGATGATACCGTTAGGTAAATATGACTATTTCTGTACAGGAGCTGTTTTTTCACCAAAAACACGGTTTTTAATTTCAAGCTTAACGAGCTTAATAATGTTTACTAGGATTATGATGTAAAGCATTACACATCTTGTTTATTAAAAGAATTAAGTAGACAATAGACTTGTTCAAAATTGTCTCCTAATAGATTAAAACATGAAATGAATATAAAAAAATTGCAAGGATTAAATAGTCCGCAAGAGATATTCATAAACATGATAAAACTAGATGAGGATATTGAATAAAAATTGTCACCAGTGACTATCTGATAATGTGAGGATATTGAATACAAATTGTCACCAGTGACTATCTGATAATGTGAATAATAAACGATATAGTATTTTGATAAAATCAATAAACATAATATTGCACTTATTTTTCGTAAATATGTCCAATTAAGTAACCATTATCCTTGAACCAATCAAAAATTGTCAATGTCCACAGTAATACTAGTAAGTAATAGTCTTTCTCTCTCTACATGTAAAATTTATTCCTGTTAATGAATAGAAACCCACTTGATAATCCAGCATCTTGTTTGGTCTTTCTCCTGATCTTTGAGAGTGTGCTTAGGATGGTTGCACTGAGGGACAATAGACAGCTGTAAGGCCTATTTATGACACAATTACCATACTTTAATCATTTCATAACAAAGGAATTGATCCTTTCGCTGTCGGTATTGTAATTTTGTATTGGTCGTATCTTATGAAATATAATGGTCAAGATCTGGAAGCGTGTTCGGACGTTAAATTGGTCACTTTCATTCAAAACAGCGTAACATAAGTTTCCCTCAACCAATCTAAACCAGATAAAATTAATATCAAAGCAAATTAATTTGTCTTTATACCGTAGTAAATTGTTTTGAAAACAAACGAACACTATTTTCTAAAAAAATCGCTGAAGTTGAGTAAACTTTTTTTTGACTCACCCTGTATACACAAAATAAATATATTTGCATGTTTTTATTTTCGCGGTAGCTGCTTGGAGCGTGAAAAGCGTGACAAATAATGTAGCGCGAAAATTTCCACATTTACAGTACTACTTCATAGTGTCTCCTTTATTAGAACTAGAGTAAGTCAAAGTATTTATACTCAAGTTCATTTACCTTTTAACAATTTCATTAAAGGTGAACCAAAATGGTGATTCTCAATGTTTTATTCGATGGAGGATATTGTAACAAATCAAATATAAAAGGATTTACCCTTTAATATTGGCCAGGAAACAAAATATAAGTGCATTTTCTAAGCATGTATAATTTGACTGATTGATGATGGCAGGTTACTCCTTGTATACGTCACAGGTGTAACCAAGACTAGCACACAGATACTCAAAAGGTTGATAGCATAAGCATATCGTCAGCCTGCTTCGACAATTGCCTTAACTCACTTTTCAGCGAAACTGAGTTTTTTGCATAAATCATGACTTCATTACATTATGCACATGCTGTAATAAAATCTAAGTCATTGACAAATCAAAAGTGTTGATAAATGCACAATTGCAATTCTGCCTGGCAGATTGTAATATGTAAAATGTTTAAAATGGGTCATATTAACTCGTATTAGGCCTATAACAAGTCACATTTTACTTAAAGGTATATCCCCAACCTAATTCTATCCAACAGGTACTGCTCCTGTTGGAATTCGCCTGTACTTTTCATGGTGCTATATCGTCAGCCTGCTTCGATAATTGCCTAACTCACTTTTCTGCAAAACTGAGTTTTTTGCATAAATCATGACTTCATTACATTATGCACATGCTGTTATAATACCTAAGTCATTGACCAATCAAAAGTGTTGATAAATGAAGAGTTTTGTTGAAAAAGGGCCACCAGACCACTCCAACATGTTACTCATTTTGCATTATTGAATTTGCATTGACAAATCCATGGAATTAATCAAATTATTGTATGGCTGTGTTCATCTGTTTCTATATGACTTGGATTAGTGCATCCATGCACGCCAATTGAGGCATCAACAATCAAAGGCACATTCCACATAATGAAAATCCACCCATCAATAATACAAAATGAGTAACAGGTACACAGGTAACAGGTTTCATACTTTTGTTGTTTTCTAAGAACTAGAAAAAATGAGTTAGGCAATTATCGAAGCAGGCTGACGATATATTGAACATAACTGCCTAACTCACTTTTCCTATTTTTGTTGTTTTCTAAAAACTAGAAAAAATTAGTTAGCAAATTATCGAAGCAGGCTGACGATATACTGGTGACTTTTATCTGTCAGACCTATATTGACCTCATCCTGTCATCCGTATACAGTTCATCCCACACTAAAAAGGAATACTGGCAATTATGATTGGTTTTATGTATCTGTTCCCTTGAACGATATTTAAGAATAATTCTTTTTGCATTATATTTTTCTAAACATATTGAATATAACATACTTGAATCACCATTTTGGTTGACCTTTAAGCAAAGGCTATAATGATGTGAGATATACATACCTTCCCAGCAAGTTTGGCCATCGGGGCTCATGCTATCACCATCCTGACACGCACACACCCCTCCATTCGGAGTAGGCAAGCATAGGCTTGAACAGTTACCGTTATCTCCGGCGCAATCAGTAGTAGCTACAAATAGAACAACAATAACAAAATTTAGGCATATCAGATAAAAAATCAATTCTTAATTTATCGACTTATACCAAGTTGAAGCAGACCTATAACTGATTAATCAGTGCTGGAGTCGAGTCTGAGTCCTTGATGGCCAAGTCCAAGTACGAACTTGAGTCTCTGATAGCCGAGTTGCGAGTCTTAGTCCCTGTGTCTCAGTTCATGTCTAAGTCCTCGACAGGGTTCTAGCCAGGACCATTTTAGGGTCGATTGTAAATTTACTGACGGCGAACAGAGAAAGTGTAGCGAAAGAAGTGCAGTGGTTCATGGCATGGGATCCAGAGGCCTTCTTAATGTGTTTTTTAGGGTTTTTTAATGCACTTTGAGGGTTTCTGCCACATAATTTCTTGTTTTTATGAGGCAGTTTAATGATTTTATCCACCAATTGTTAAAAAATCAACCAAAAAGCCCAGCCCATTTTGACCCCACCATTTGACCCACTCTAATTTGGATACACTATGTCCAGGCCTTCAATAAAACATCTCTTTACATTCTGTATCTCCCGCTTTTTAAGTTTAGTTTGTACAATACCTTTCTTATAACCAAATTTAAAAGATTGTCACTTGTCCAAACATTGATCTTATGGTATATAAAACCTCTTATATTAAGTAGCAGGAAAGGCGAAATTTTAGTGAACACAAGTTTCAATGGCTGAGTCAGAGTCTTTCAAGTCTAACCAGCATGCATATTATAGGTAGTGGTAGGCAAAACATTTCCTACCCCTATATACACCCAACAAAATATGTAAGTTCCCCCCCCCCCCCCCCCCCCCCCCCACCTAGCATATACTAAAGAAATTCCAAAAATATTTCATGGATTTAAATAATTTTCAGCTAGAAAGATGCACCAAATTGTTAGGCACATTTTGATACCAAATTTATTGGCCTTGAGATAATGCAACGATAAGAAATTGTGCCATTTACCAATTTCTATACAGAAAAAAGTGGCACTAAATCTCACTGGCTATGGCTGGTTTTGTCCATAAATTAACAGACATTTTCTTGGTGGATTTTCGTGCACAGACATGGGAATCTATCAAAAAATTATGTATGGCATCATTTCAAGAAAATCAATAAGCAGATCAAATTTGTGTGGCAAGGTCGTCTGATTATGAGTGACATGGCAATTTGGTCCGATTATGAGTGACATCGCAATTTGGTCCGATTATGAATGACATGGCAATTTGGTCTGATTATGTGCGACATGACAATTTGGTCACACATAATCAGACCATTTTGCCATGTCACACAGAATTGCCATGTCACTCATAACTGGACCAGATTGCCATGTCACACATAATCAGACCATTTTGCCATGTCTTACATAACTTCAGACCAAATTGCCACACACAATTATGAATGATCTGCTTATTGATTTTCTTGAATTGATGCCACACATAATTGTTTGGTAGATTCCCATGTCTGTGCACGGAAACCCACCAAGAAAATGTCTATTAATTTTTGTTTTTTAGTAAAAACAAAAATGCCATAAAATACTCAGTTTTACTTCCAAGTAAATATGTTACAAACATCTCAAACTCTGAAACACCTGAACAAAAAAGGGGGTAAAAAAGAAGAAACAAAATTGAAGAAAACCAAAAAGAAAGGAAGCGGGAAGGGGGATGCTAAACAAGTTATTATTTATCAGGCATAAGAAAATGGCTGTGTACTGTAAAAGCCAACATTTTTGCGTACAGATATTTTTGGTATCATAGACAGTTCGTGATTTTTTTTCTTTTCGCGGGCGACCTTCTGGATGCATTGCATGAATGTTGAAAACAATATTTTCGCGTGTTAAAATGTTCGCGGAAAAAGATTTTGCGCGAAAAGTGAAAAAATAAAACCTCCATGAATATTTCAGCTTTTACAGTATTTGTAATCTGTACATACCTGTTGCCTCTCTAGTGCTATACACCTTGATACCATTCATACGTATAAAATCATCCGGTCCAATGGTGCTGTTATTGCTGCCATCAATCTTCTTGGCCTTCATCAGAGAACGCTTCTTCCAGTCCGTCCAAAATATATACGGTCCGTGTACCGCGATTCCGAACGCGTGAGCGTCTAGTCCTACTCCCAAATCGACCATAACTGTACGGTTTTCACCTGTGAGGGTGCTGCGCTCGATTTTATTGGTGAAAGCATCGCACCAGTAGATTAAGTCCTCTATATGGGTAAAAGCAAAAGAGGAATTGCAATATTTGTTGCGAAAGGTATGCTATTCAAACACCAGTAACTTTACCCATATTATATACACCTAATACAAAAAGTTCCTGATCAGGTGCTTCTATTTAATTTGACATCACTATTAGCATTATAACACATAAATATTGATACACAATAAAAGGAAAGACATCCTCCATTTAGGTGGACGAACGCAGTGATAATGGGGAAAATATATTGAACACAACAGTGAAAAAAAACCAGATGGTAAAACATTAAAATAGATAGCTGTAAAAGGGCCCTGACCTGCAGTAAAAAGTTATTGCACATTGAGGGTTAGATAATTGTTCAATATTGGTTCTTTGTGAGCATGACAAATTAAAAAGATGATAGAATAGACAATTCGGTGGTGTTGTCCCAGAATTTGTAAAAGTAGTAGCTAGGATTATTGCACAGTTTGATTATATATTTAAGTCTACCAAGATTCGAGGACGACCAATTCACACTCAAAATCAATGTATTGAATATCAGCAATAAGAGCAGCTTATTTGTCTAATTTTCTTCTGTGGGCTTTGTCAATATAGTGCAAGGCACTGTAAGTTCAATGATGACCAGTTTCTGTGAATTTTCCCAGAACACGCAGAGATCGGGTAAGGTTAGTGACAGTGCATACCATCTGTTTATAAAACTAATCTATAGCGCAGGCAGATATTTTCTTAGTCAGGCATCTAGATTTTCTTCCCCCTTTTCTGATGAATTACCCAGAATTCATTCTAATTCACTACCCATTGCTATGTGTGATGCGTTCCCCTCTGTCAGTTTGTGTGGCGTCAGCTCGATCGTGAAAATACTCCAAAGCAGTTGATCAATTAACTGATCTATTGTCCCTGTTGTTCATTAAACCCCAACTCTTCTGGAACCTACGATTTACTACGGCCATGCGCATGCTACAGCATTGTTTAGACAACGTCATCGTCCGAGCTGATAGGTGGGTACAAATTTGCTGCCCAGGATGCTCAGGGCAGCCTGCTGGGGAGCTTAGCTCAGCGGTTAGGGATGCGGCGGGGGTGTGCAGATGGTCTGGGGGTCGAATCCATGGCGGTTTGTTGCATCGTGCAGATACAGTCCATGTAAATTGCCTCGCAACCTTTTGCAGTTAAAACTAGATTAAATAGTGTTAAACCAGTTTTAAAACTTGTGCCAGAAAAAAATGGCACGGCTTGGAGTATCGTAAATTTATCGTGAGATAACATTTTAACACTGCCCTTGTGGAAAACAGGAATGATATGTAGAGAAAATAATAGGCCTATACTAGTAGGTTCAGAAAAAGTATATTATCTGCTTGATGATCATCTGAATTTCATACTTTTATGTATTATTTTAGAGATAAATTTATCGATATTAAAGCCTTGTTGCAAGAAAAAACTCTTGATACATTTTGTGTGTATCAATCTTCGGAAGAGATATATTGTTATTTAAATAACACCTTTTGTACTCGATGGTTACAGTCAATAAGTTACCCAATAGAATACCAATTATCACCTATCGAACGCCCGGAGTCCATGCACACAGTCGAGCTCAGTCGGGCGTACATTTTGGAAAATGGAAGTTTTTATTTTCGATAGCGATATATTTGGGCCCTTTCGTAGTCATTTACATATTAATTTGACCGCTAAATGTCCTTAGTCTAATCGGATTTCCTTTTAACATGCCAATAAATGAGGGTCTTGGCAAGACTTTAAAAAGAGTTACAGGTCTATAGAACAAGCCGTTTGTAAACTACGCCCTCATGAATATAGCAGTCTTCATATTGATCGTGAGAGTCAATTTTGCCCTTGGCTGTACATGGACACAAATTGGCCCGCTATTCCTAACATCTGTTGTACAAAAATAGAGCACCGCTACTGTTCCGGCCAACTTTTCTTTATAAAATTGGATATAACGAAGAAAAGTAAATACTCCCTGGGATGGCGAGAGTTATGGTGAATTTGAGTAAATAGTTTGGCTAAAACGAAAATAACTTGCAACCCTCGTGTCCCTGTAGTACATAGCGTTTAGGAGAGGTCACGCACCAATTATGAGCTCCCTGTGTTCAGTATAGTAAAACGGACAATAACTGCACGATGGGGTAAAATATTCATACTTTGTCCCCTCCCCCCGATCCTAACAAAAAACATAGCATGGCTGGTTTGGGTTAAGGAGAGTTGTGTGTTTATACGAGGGTCATTCAATAAGTTCTACCTCCTACCTCACAACTTTGCCATTCAATAAGCCAGTCGTAAGAAACATTTCACAATTGTAACTTTAAATCTCAGCTACAAATTCATAGTAAATTGGTCTGAGTACTGGTTGTACTTTCCTGGAGATGCAGTGAAAACCAAACGTCCATTTAGTGCGACGGAAACGGATAAAAAACAACAAAATGTTTCCTAAATGCTAATCATTTGACCAATTCTAAGAGACAAAATGTACCTATTGGTCAATTAAATCTGTTCTAAATTACAGATATCTTTTGAACAGACTATAAACAATAAAGTGACTGATTTCTTGGGGATAAAATGCCCTCTATAATTACCCAGAACCAGACCTGAACAGCCATTAATTGTAACCCTACCCAAAGGAACCGCTGCAAAATTCATATTTGCTTTTCATAAGATCCAATACAACTTCAATATACAGGACTAAATGGATAGATTTGAAGTCACTTGATAAGAGACAATTTATATCACTGACTACCTGATTGACTATTGTACCAGTTGCATTTAACAAAAAAACTCATAAAGTAACTATCATGTTAAGATTTAATGTAAGCAATACATTTGAGTTGATATTATACTATTTACTAGCCCACAAAGGTTAATATATTGCCTACAATCTGATTTATATATGATAATACAGAATTATATTCAGAAATCATCCATTGTTTTCTATTTTCAGTATTTAAAGCCTGTTTTATCTAATCATACAATACGGAGAAAAAACTTGAAAAAAACATGTATTTATCTTTAGGGTCATTTTCTGTGTCGCGTTGTCCAAAATCTCTCTCTGACTTTGATCGCATCATGACAAAAATGAAACAGATATCTATTATATTTGTATTATAATTGTGAAGCTATGATTCAGAGCTATAATCATGACAAATGAGACCTGTCACCACGAAATGAGAGTTAAGTTGGAAAATTTAATTTTGCGGTTTGTCCAGATTCAGAATACTCAAGAAACAAGCTTTAAAATGGTATGCAACATGTCATAATTGCTCAATGTTTTCCCGGTTAAAAATTGAATTAAATTAGAAATTACTTAACCTACTTGTTGTGTTAATAAATTTCCCTTTGGCACTTGCGTGAGGATCGATATTGTGTGCTCTTGAGCGTTTTAGGCTCTTTGTTTTGGCTGACCAATAAGCGCGTGTGTGGGCGTTTTGCCGTTTCAACCCACTCTCGTTTTGTGTGAGAGGCTTTTTTCCTCACAGTCTTTGGTCATTCGCTCCGTGTTTTCTGATGAGAAGCACGCTTTTATCAGCTCTGCAAATTTAAATTTTTAATTTAAATTTGTTTCTACAACGCTTTTACAACGCAATAAATCATGCCTGGGAGACGCGGCCGTGGTCGGGGTACCCAAACGTTCAGCTGCAGTTGCAAATCTTCAGCCCCAACCAGCTAGCCGTGAAACTACATCTCAAAGGCAGGCGTTGGTGAATTTGACTAGTCAAGTTAATAATAGTCATAATGGCGGTGAAAACAATTCTTCAAGTGCAACGAGTGCTTCAAACTCCCGCCTGAACTATAATAACAACAGATCGGCGGCAGCAAGTAACTCCATCGCTCAGCTCGGTACGTCGTCAAGCACTGGTATCGTTGTTACGAGTGCTGGTACTGGTAGTCATGGTAACGCCATTTCGTCAAGTTCGTCTATCCCTCCAATCCAGGCTCGTCTACGGTGGTCGTTAATGACGGTGATGTAATGTAATCGTCGGCTCAGTTGCTCAAAACCTGGGACAAAACCAAGTGTCTCAAGTCATCACATCATCTTTGGGCAGTTTTCGGCAAGTTTTACCGGATCCACGTCCCGTGCATCAGTTTAGCGTCATCAGCAGTAGGTTCATTGCACTTTTTCGCCAATGGCGTCCCTGGTGACGGCAGCAGCCTTGTTTTTAATGGTGGGTCAACACCCGGTTTTCGCCAAGAATCTGCAGCTAATCAGAACTCTCAGTCAGATTGGAATGCCGGCGTGGTTTATTTTTCAATGGTGAGAGCTTTTATATATTTATATACTAACTAAATCTAACGTGGTGTTTAGATCTGTTAAATAATTGCCGTTTCGGAAGTCACACCCATTGTTTTTTTTAAAAAAAATTTAAAAAAATTTAAAAAAATAAAAATAATAAAGTTGTGTTTCGTGGTACATTGTTTAGTTTAGGATTTTCCTCGCCGTTTTGATTTTATATTTATAAATCTTCCCGTTGATTTTAATGCGTTCAGAATCATAGTTCTATTGATAATCGTTGTATTGGTGTCCGTGGCATTTACGGCATTTTACAGACTGTTTATGTGTACGTGCAAAACACAAAACAAAAATACTCATGGGAGATCATTTAATCCCCACTTTGGCAATTACTCTTATTTTATCAATCTTCACATTTGGTTTATTGGCCATGTTAGCCGGTTATTGATTTGGTTGATAGTTGGTTTATGCTATTCATAGATTAGTTGTTGGGTAGTCTCTGTAATCCATCTTTTGATTAGTTAATAACCTGTATATCGATCTTCACTTTGTATAGTTTGTCCATCATGTAGCGTTTACCGGGAGCGTTTAAAATGAAACGAAAAGTAGATGGGCGATTAACTCAATTGATTAGCGCGTTGGCTTATTTTGTCATACAATATTCTTTCCAACAGTATTAAAATGTTTTTTAAAGCATAGGGTTTATTTGTTGCGCAAATTTCAATATTGGAATGTACCTGTGGCTGTGTTGAAATATTATGAGGTTGTTGATAACGTGGTATAATTTATTCTAGCAGGCATATCATTTAATCCCCTCTTTACAACTTTTACAATTTTCTCATTGGTTAATATAAGAGGATTCTATTAGCGGGTTATTGAGTTGGTACGGTAGTTGTTTTGTGCTGTTCATTCATGAATGGTTGTTGGGGAGTTTCTGTAATGCGCGCCATCGTCTTGAATTAAGTTAATGTCTTATTTATCGATATCCTGCTTTGTATAGTTAGCCGTCTTTTAAATTGTTTAGCGATGCGTAGCGAGGTCGTTTTTAACATTTCTTTCTCCGACAGTATTTAACGCCAATCGGTTTTCATTTGTTGCGAACATTTTCAATAGTGTATTGTACCTTTGTTGAAATATTTTTAAAGAGGTTGTTGTTAACGTGCAATAATGGTTAACTGCTTCAGTGTTAACGAGTGATTTATTTGCGAGTGTTCTGGACGCCCCGGCGTTACATTTAATAACATTGTATTCCGTTTGCAAATTCAGGTTTTATGGGTCGGTATTGTTTTTTTATTTGGAAACGTCTGGTACAAAAAGTCTACTTTGCCAAAGTTCAAAGGTCATCTATCAGGTCGTATTTTCTAACTAATTTGCCGTTACGATCGAGTTTCTATTTTGCATTGTAAATATAAATATTTAACCACGTTTTTTCAGTCAGGCAGGATTTGGACGAATATAAATACTATAGTTGGTAGATGCATGGCAGATTTAAATGTGTCGCAATAATTAGTATAATGAGGTTTTTGTTGTTTACGATCGCGTGGGGGTCTGGGGCTCTAATTCTATTTTTGTCATGTTTGTTGCTATCTCTCCTGTGCGTTTCATCAATGTACATTTTAACTTTTGCCCTATGCCGCGGGTCGTTTGTTTTAGTTATAAGTGGGGCTTGTGTCGTCCATTCATTATTAATCATATCATTTCTATAGCTGTATAATTTTTGGAGGGGGTAAAACATGGTTTTTGCCACTTAGTTAGTAAAAAATAGTTGCGCTGCAATTTTTTCTGGTATTTTGACATCAACTTAGTGTGATTCTATCGTACTCGTATATCAATAGCATACATTTAATTAGTTTACTGTAACTGGTTTATTATGACTTTAGTTTAGGCTTTGTCTTCCAGTTCTGTGTGCGGGTTACTAGTTGTAATTTCCTACCAGTGGCTACATGTATAAGGGGAACTTATTGTTAAGGATATACATGTAAATGGCCCAGATTCTGCTTCTGCTGTTTTTTCTTCTTCTTTCAGGACATGTGTCTAGGCCCAGCAGTAGTACTACCTCCATGTCTGCTCTGAACGTTATATGCGTTAGCTTTTCGGCGTGTTTTCTCCAGTATGGCTTTGGAGAGACCGATCATCAGCACCCGTATCCGGCCCGTTCCGAGTATGGTCATCAGTGAAGTAAAGAAGTGTCCTTGGTTGGTGACAACGCTTCCATGAGACCACAACTTGCAGTGGATATTGTTGCATCATGCGGTGGCACGATCTCATACAAAGGTATCGCTATTTTCAGATTACTGTGAAACACAGCTTGTTGACGTTTCATAATATTATAAAGGCCGTTGTTTTAATATTTCGCACCAGTTGCAAATGCCTGTACGTTACCACAACTATACACCATAATGTGTTGCAGCAAGCGTTCTGCACTACGTAGCTTCAGTCAATACCAAATAGCCAAAGCAGCGTTCTCAATGAAGCCCAACTATGCCATGTTACCATGTTACCGTCTACATGTACTCGTATACGGTATGGTTCAAATAACTTAGCGACTGGGTAGCCATATCATTGTTTACTATGTCTTTTGCCTCAATCTATTCTTGGAACGGATGCTCGTGTATGTAATATGATATTAGCCTCACTCTCAGATATTGCTTTACCATACTGCTATTTTCAACGAATGCGCATTGTTTACTATACGAGTTATTGCTGTCACAACAGAATGTTCACATCAAGTTATACTTGGATCGGATGCTTATGTATAGCAAAACGTCATACGTATTACGCTGTTGTTTACCCCTTCTGAGCGCTGTTTGTCTTTTTAAAGACTCTTCTTGTTACTCTACTGCTATCTTCAAGTTTGTCGTAAGGACTAATGTACTATCTCAAGACCATTTAAGCTCTCTAGCGTATACATTTTGGTGATTGAGCTACAGTAAAACGGATAATGATGACTGGCGGTTTGTGTTACGGGGCCACTGGCATCTCTCGTTTGCTTTGTTAAACCACGTACTCTTACAATGCAGTGTTCATGAAAACCAGAGGATGAGCATTACCCAAACGTAATTTGTGCACTCTATACCATTGAATTCTTATCTTTGTGCATATATTATGTAGATCTCCATACGGTCTCTAATAGCACATACACAGCCAGTCCAGAGTTCCACACATTTCACTTATAGTACAGCTTCAGAGGGCTATAAATTTGACATCGTAAATAACCGGATTAATTATATCCCAATTTGGGGGGAGTGTGTGTGTTTAGTAGATGATTGTTTATCTTGATCAGTGTGGTTTGAATCAAAACTTCTAAGTTCTATCAGTGTCCTACTGTGCAGGGGTTTGTACAGCAGAGTTCTGCCACATGAATCATCACTAATAACTAGTACTGTCGATGAGTGCAATTAATTCCTTATAGCTCTCGGCAGCTACGCTGCCTCGTGCTATTAGTCATACTAAGAGATGTTCCAATATCAATTATTTTGCACATAGCGTATGCTGCAGACTGTCTAATATGTATTTTATTAGACATCCTGCTATTAGGCCCAGTGTTTGTTCTCTCTACTTGTATGATACTGTGCATTTTACTGAGCAGGGCATGGGGTAATCCTCATTTCTGATTGGGAAAACGCGTTGGTGTACTTCAACTCTCATCCTGGTCTCAGATGCTTTCCGTCACAATCTTCCTAATCCTATTCAAGGAAAAAGGGGGGGATTAGGCAAGTGTTCCCATTTTCGTCATCAAATGTAAAAACTTGTGTGGCAGTTTTGGTTTTTTCTTTCATTGTAAAGAAGTACTTTACAATCATTGAAAATTGTAACGGTTGATAGGCATTATTTCTTCAACAAGTAGTTGTACAAAATGTAATGCAAATTGTCTGTTTTCCCACAAAGGTGTTAACAAATGTGGTTTAAATTAAACCAGTATGAAATTATGGAATTGTACAATGTATGTACACGTAACGAAAAGGTATCGTTAAATGCAAAAAGCAGCAAAGATCGGAATTGTACAATGTATGTACACGTAACGAAAATGTATCGTTAAATGCAAAAAGCAGCAAAGATCGGAATTGTACAATGTGTGTACACGTAACGAAAAGGTATCGTTAAATGCAAAAAGCAGCAAAGATCGGAACAGGATCTTGGGTGTTTTACTATTTTCAGGGGTCGAAATAGTGAACGTCAAACGGATGAGCAAAGGTTTCTTTTCATCCTCGTCGTAAAAAATTTACGTCCTTAATAATGCTTGTTGTGACTATTTCAATTCAATTCAGGGGTGGATGGGCTTTGTTCAAGTCCATCCACGTCGTAGGCGTTAGAACTCATTTTGACTTCAAGCCCGCAGTACAGGTAGTGCTCGTATGTGGGTCGGATTGGTAAACCGTTCTTTCCTTCCGCGTCGTTAGTCAGAAATTCGTTTTAATTATTGCAAAATTATATATTATCGTTTGAATTGTTTTGGCGTATGTAGTCAGTGGAAAATAAATTGGCAGACTTGCCTCTCATCATCACGGTGGCTTCCGCAAAATGTTGGTCTAGTCAGTGTTATCTTTTCTGAGCGTCAGGTGCCAATTAGAAATTACTTAACCTACTTGTTGTGTTAATAAATTTCCCTTTGGCACTTGCGTGAGGATCGATATTGTGTGCTCTTGAGCGTTTTAGGCTCTTTGTTTTGGCTGACCAATAAGCGCGTGTGTGGGCGTTTTGCCGTTTCAACCCACTCTCGTTTTGTGTGAGAGGCTTTTTTCCTCACAGTCTTTGGTCATTCGCTCCGTGTTTTCTGATGAGAAGCACGCTTTTATCAGCTCTGCAAATTTAAATTTCCCACCCTCCCTCCCTAAAGAAGACCTCCCTCACAAAAGGAGGCCTTCTGTACACGGCACATGTTGACTTAAATGCTGTGTATTCCTATTTTTGGTATCGTTAATGTTATCTAAATTCCAGTTGGTGTGGCAGTTTTGGTTTTTTCTTTCATTGTAAAGAAGTACTTTACAATCATTGAAAATTGTAACGGTTGATAGGCATTATTTCTTCAACAAGTAGTTGTACAAAATGTAATGCAAATTGTCTGTTTTCCCACAAAGGTGTTAACAAATGTGGTTTAAATTAAACCAGTATGAAATTATGGAATTGTACAATGTATGTACACGTAACGAAAAGGTATCGTTAAATGCAAAAAGCAGCAAAGATCGGAATTGTACAATGTATGTACACGTAACGAAAATGTATCGTTAAATGCAAAAAGCAGCAAAGATCGGAATTGTACAATGTGTGTACACGTAACGAAAAGGTATCGTTAAATGCAAAAAGCAGCAAAGATCGGAACAGGATCTTGGGTGTTTTACTATTTTCAGGGGTCGAAATAGTGAACGTCAAACGGATGAGCAAAGGTTTCTTTTCATCCTCGTCGTAAAAAATTTACGTCCTTAATAATGCTTGTTGTGACTATTTCAATTCAATTCAGGGGTGGATGGGCTTTGTTCAAGTCCATCCACGTCGTAGGCGTTAGAACTCATTTTGACTTCAAGCCCGCAGTACAGGTAGTGCTCGTATGTGGGTCGGATTGGTAAACCGTTCTTTCCTTCCGCGTCGTTAGTCAGAAATTCGTTTTAATTATTGCAAAATTATATATTATCGTTTGAATTGTTTTGGCGTATGTAGTCAGTGGAAAATAAATTGGCAGACTTGCCTCTCATCATCACGGTGGCTTCCGCAAAATGTTGGTCTAGTCAGTGTTATCTTTTCTGAGCGTCAGGTGCCAAGTTGCAAAATGCCTTTGTTTTCTATTGATTTTTGGCATGTTCATTGGACCATATCTCCTAATGCATACTGGCGACTTAACGCTCATTTTGTGGTGACAGGTCTCAAATGTCATTAGGCTGACATTCATATTAGCGATGTTATGAGTGAGGAGGTAGAACTTATTGAATGACCCTCGTAGTTGTCTGGAGAAGGTTGTTAGCAGGCTCAATGGGTTGTATTTTTATTAACTATATATACTCCCGGTCGACGATGAGGTGATTTTGACATGACCTTTAATCCTAAACTGGTGTAGTAAACTAAACTACAACTTGACCTCTCATCCTGTCAACTGGATTCAATTCCCAGCCCTTAAATACCATATTTTTGGAGGGGAGGGGACATTATTTGTTCCAATCTCTTTCCTATGGATAGTTTTATATCATAATCCTATGATTAACAAGCTTACCTGTTAAGTCTATTGCTATGCCATTTGGCCAAACAAGACCTTCACTAATGATTGTCTCCCTATTGGTTCCATTCATATATGCTCTCTGTATCGTAGGAGAGTCACCCCAATCACTCCAATACATATACCTGTGTATCAATGATAGAGGATACTAAAATGAAAATTTATCTGTGTTGGTCATAGGCTGCAGAAGCTGGGGCACAATGGATGTGCCCCCCCCCCCCCTTCATTTTCCAAGTGCCCCATAGAATATAGAATATGTGTATCAAATATGTCTGTGTTCCCCCTGCCCCCTCCCATCCCACCACACTGTCCCCTGCCCCCCCCCCCCCCCCTGCACCCTCAATGTTGATGCTTCTGCCGCCACTGGCATTGGTAATAAAATAACTTTGTAGTTTTCAATACAAAATGTGTAAATATGTAAATGATGAATGGAAATAAATTAGAAAAAAGAATACAAAATCATTTGTAGTTAAACTGGAATTTTCATGTACTGCTACATCTTTCGTCAGCAGATTTATTTCCCAATTTGTTGAATTTCCGGAAATGTGACGTCGTATTTTCAACTGTTCTAGGTTTCTCAACATAGAAAAATCGAGTCTACAGGACATCACATAGGATAAAGTGGAGATCTTCGATAGGATTCTGATTTGAGAGATGGATTAATCAAAGCCAAACAGCCATCACTCAAGAGAGGAGTCGATACAAATTACCCAGCATCTATGACCCGATTCTGACTTCACATTTCCAGAAGGTCAATTCACCAAAGCTGGTCATAAATCTGCTGATTGAAGATGTAGCAGCACCTGTAAATTCCAGGTGATTTTAATCAGTGTCAAGATCGAAAGTGTATCATCAAATTATAATAATTATAAGCGGCCATCAAGCCTGGATGCCCATTTCGTGAGGTGTATGTGTTTATTGTAATCATGACACTTACCCATTTTCAATGTCTAATGCAATAGCTCTTGGTTTATCCATTCCAGATATCAGAGTTTTACGACGGCTGCCGTCAAGCCTGGAAACCGTTGTCGTATTTTGTTCTGCATCCGTCCAGTAAATCAAGCGTGATACAGGATCAACGGCTATGCCATCAGGGACTAGAACAAAAATGTAATCAAAAAAGGATCTCAATCTCTATATAACACAATGCTAAGTTTGGATATTGAGCCAATTAAACTTCGATACAAATTCTTATATTGTATTCATAATATTTTGCACAAGTGTGACCTAATTGACATCATTGATTCAGCGAAGTCTGGTAGAGCTCCATTGAATCCTCATTGGGCCAATTCAGTTAAACGCGCGATCAATAATATATCTAACATTGAATGGGAAGAAGATGTCAAATCCAAATCCTCTCTTACAGATTATTTGAGTATTAAGTACACTCCAGGCATGGAGACATACTTGTTAGATAACATTGATTTTTATGGGGCTTGTCTTAAATTCAAGATTCGTTCAAATACACTACCATTAGAGTCCAAAGTGAGTAAATGGACCCCTGATAATAATGGCACCTGTCAATTATGTAATAATGGTGTTGAGGATACAAAACACTTTCTTTTCACTTGCATGTCACTTAATGCTATAAGAACTAATGAATATAATAATCTAGAAAAGGCTCTAATTGACTTAAATGGTATTGATGTATGGGTGCTATTTATCTCTAGCGATCTTGATGTAAAATATAAATTAATGCTAGGTAGTACATACACCACATTTTGTAATATAAGCAATGTTAACGACTTTTATCATGTATTTGACAAATTTTGTAAGTCCTTCTCCAAGCGTGCATGGAAGGCACGATTAGAGATGAAATGCGCAAACAATGACGATTGAATTTAATATATTTGTTCATGTATATACATGTATAGTGCCATTTTCCACGTGTGCCTGACATAATTTCAGATCAATTTTGTATGATTGACTTTGTGTCTGTATATAATATGTATCTATCTCATGGTAAAACTTTGTAATTTGTGTATATAATTGTGTATTAATCTTGTAATTTTCTGTATATGAACGCACCGTCGGATAGACGGGTGCCGCTGTTTTAAAAGCGTATGTTCAAATAAATAAATAAATAAATATAGACAAAAAAACACCTGTTCAACAGGCAAAAGTACCTCTCAGTTAGGGTCAGTCTGTCGGGCCTTTTTTGGTGGATTTTTTTCCTTTTCTAAAAACAAATTGGGAACATTTTCAGCAATGTTCAAAAAAATTGCCAAAAATGTTAAGTTGGTCGAGCCCGTAGAACCGGGTGGTGTTTTTTATTGTTGTCTAACATCAAGGACTTTTGACAATAGAAATAATCAATTGCTAAAAAAGACAATGCAAGACCTGTTATAAATTTGGTGCCATTTGCTCTAGTCTAATTGAACAGTATGGAAATACACCATTATAGAGGAAGATGTCATCCTCTAAAACAATCATTTATTGAGCCAAATTTGTCAAGAGCTCGGGTAGCTGGATAAACTTACTTCTTATTCCATCTTTCGCCCCAGCAATAACCTCTCTTCCAGTCCCATTTAAGAACACTCTATTGATAGTTTGCTCTTTCACATCAGACCAGTAGACCCGTCCCTCAACTGGGTCGTAGTCTACAGCGATAGGATTGGTCAAGGGACTAAGATTGAGGGCGGTGTACGATAGACGCTGGCTGTCAATGGAGATTTGGACGATACCGTGAAGATAGGAATCCGTTGCTAACATGAAATCATCCGTTACGATGTCTGCGAGAAGTAAGAAGAAGAATAAGTTGAGGGCAGTACTCACAACGAATAGGTATACCAGAATATGCCACCTAGATGGGTCACTTTTTTAAAGATATTCATTTTGTTTTGTATTGCGAGTGTTATTTATACATTAAATTGAAAGCATAAATTCTTAAATAGTGGTATTTCCTGGGTAATCAAATCAGTCTTAACACAAGTGAACCCTGCCCTTAAACTCAATACTAACCCTAGTTACATTACCTAATCCCCATTATCACATCAATTATAACTTACTTTAGTCACTCAGACTAATTCATTTTCTGCTAGTTCATATCCTAGTCCCACAAGCACAAATAAACTCTGACATTACATTTCAACACTAACCCTAGTTACACACTACCTAGCCTCCATTACTACAATTTACTAGTAACACAGCTCTGTCCATTTTCTGCCAGTTCATAACCTGTCCCACAAGCACAAGTCAACCCTGACATTAATCTCAACACTAACATAGTTACACACTACCTAACCTCATTACTACAACTTCACACAGCTTTGTCCATCTTCTACAAGTTCATAACCCGTCCCACAAGCACAAGCAAACTCTGACATTAATCTCAACACTAACCATAGTTACACACTACCTAACCCCCATTACTACAACTTACTAGTCACACAGCTCTGTCCATCTTCTGCCAGTTCATAACCCGTCCCACAAGCACATGTCAACCCTGACATTAATCTCAACACTAACCCTAGTTACACACTACCTAACCCCCATTACTACAACTTACTAGTCACACAGCTCTGTCCATCTTCTGCCAGTTCATAACCCGTCCCACAAGCACATGTCAACCCTGACATTAATCTCAACACTAACCCTAGTTACACACTACCTAACCCCCATTACTACAACTTACTAGTCACACAGCTCTGTCCATCTTCTGCCAGTTCATAACCTGTCCCACAAGCACAAGTCAATCCTGCTACCTTATTAGGTAAACATAGATGTTCACATCCACCGTTGTCTTCACCACACACACCTGCGTAAGAAACGTTACCAAATCCAAGTTCACAGGATTAGAAAATCAATACACCCTATTCACGCGGCAGCCATTTTCCAAAATATGCCACCCAAGCCTCGTTCCCGTTTGGTCTATCTGCGTCTCGGCGCATTCAATAGAACTGCGCGCGACGCGTTGTACCAAAGTGCGCGGCGTACGCATCCTCACGCAAGTCACGCAGGCGCAGGTATGAGTAACGGGAACGAGGCTTGGGTGGCAAATTTTAGAAAATGGCTGCCGCGTGAATATGGTCTATTGGGATTCTTTTAGGTATTTACCAGCTAAGTCACAAGGCAGCTGGTTCTCAAACACTAGCTAGGCAGGATCATAATATTTTTAAGTTTAAAGTATCTCCTTTAAAATGCAATAAAAGAGACATGACAATTTTCAATAAAACAAATGATGGATCAACTATGTCTGTAGGCTAAATAATTACAAAGTTATGACCAAATATATGTCACCTTATACTGCCAATCCTATAGAAACTTGTGCTAATTTTAAACCATTTTAGCTTAAAATGAGCTTAACTTTCATGATGTCCAGTTGCTTGTGTGTGGTTATTTAGGCATCAGTGAATACACCCCAGATCCCAAATCTTTACTACTCTGGATTTAAAAGAGGTAACTGTGGATGCTTCATTTCTTCCCATAGGCTTACACAGTAAAGTACTCTGACAAATTCTGCATAAATGTCATGATGATGGTGACAACTTTGCAAATAAAGGGTGCCCTCCATGCTCAATAATGTGAACAACTAGCTTCCTGGTAAACGACTCCACTACTACTGCGAGCATGCCAAGAGAAAATTGGCAGTTTTGATACCTTTTGCATGAGCCTGGGCAGGTCTGTGTTTTAGGTGTATTTTTAAACATATGGGTGTCCCCACAAACCCTCTCCCTACCCCACCTGGTAATTCGATTCTGGCATCTAAAATATGGATCCCATTCATAAGCTCACAAGTAGTCAATATTTACAAAATCCTTACTTATTCCATCAGTTGGTTGTCTCTCCTTAGCATACATTTTGATCCCATACACAGGGGTTCCAATCCTTAAACTCTGGGTGACACGACCATTCTCTCTATTTAAAGCATGGATGCCATTGAAGCTGTTCCACTCGGTCCAAACAAAGTAATCCTATAATGAAACAAAATGAAAATAGAATTAGGGGTTCAATAAGGTTTCGGAGTTGTTTATCTTGAATCGACAACGGTAAGACGGGTTTATTTTGCGAGGGCAGCCCGAGCAAAATAAACCCGTCTTACCGTTGTCGATTCAAGATAAAACAACGACGAAGACCTTGTTGAACCCCGTTCAACAACGACCAAACATATTTACATCATTCAAATGTGAATATCGTTTTGGATAATTAATGAAAACAAGTACAAAACTTGTTTTAATAAGCTTAATTTGACATAAAAAAAATAGCTGCTCTTTAAAAATCGAGAAAAAAAAGGTTTACGTTTATTATAATTAGGCCCTTATTTGGACATCGTCCGTTCCCCGTAAATGGGCGATCGAACTTCAGAATGGGAGGGTTACAAAAGGTAAACATGAGAGAAGACAAATTATTTCGCAAGTAATTGTGAAATTAAAAATATTTTGTAAATAGCATTTTATTCACACACCACCTTTAACATTCGGAGAAAAATTAAATCAAGAATGCGTTTAATTTACACAACACATTTTGATACATGTTTATAGAATATTTGTATAAAATCAAAACACACCCCTCCGTTTCAATAGTGATACGGTCCTGGAGATCAAAGCGAACACATTTCGCCGCGATGATGCAAAAAATGCGATTCTCTTGCGCTCAGGTAGCGACGGTTCGGCTAAAATTGTGGCTTTAGAAGTGAACCTTTACATATGGCCCTCGCCAAGAATATTTTCCTCAGGGGTATAGCTACATTTCGGTATATAAAGCTATTTGCTAACTTTAAGGATTTCATGGCGAAATGCATTTATACGCCGAAAAAATGAACAAATTTGTGCGAACATTTTTGCTTGTTTACAATTTTGCGGTTTCCAAATAAGGTTCGCTATCCTAGTAATTTGCATATGAACAGTGGGTTTATCTCAAATCAACAACGCTTTGTTACTGTACTTAAGGTATGGGGGAGTTGTTGAACTGATGTTAAAGTAGTTTACCTACTCACAGGGTATATACAATAGACAATATAACAACAAGTATTAAGGGGGCTGTGGACTCTCAGGTACAGTCTCCGTAAAACTGCTGTAACTTCTTCAATATTCATTTAATCTTTATAAATGAATACAGTTTTTTGCAGAAAAGGGTTCAATGAATCCAACCATGATAATGAAATTGACCATTTTGGAAAAAATTATAAAAAACACATTTTTTGACCTATTTTAGGTTTGGAAAAGATAACTCAAAATATATTTTGTTAAATTTTGTCACACTAGTTTTATGATAATCCTGATAACATTCCCCAGGAGCGTTTTTGTTTGTTTTTGGAATATCTTTTTTTATTTTTTGAGTTACAGACACATCTTTGGGCACTCAAAAAATAAATAAAATATTTAAAATTTAAAAAAAAAAACGCTCCTGGGGAATGTTCATAAAACTGGTATGACAAAATTTAACAAAATATATTTTGAATTATCTTTTCCAAACCTAAAATGGGTCAAAAAACATGTTTTTTATAATTTTTTCCAAAATGGTCAATTTCATTGTAATGGTTGGATTCATTGAACCCTTTTCTGCAAAAAACTGTATACGTTTATAAAGATTAAATGAATATTGAAGAAGTTACGGCAGTTTTACGGAGGCTGTACCTGAGAGTCCACACCCTCCTTAACCCTAACGCTACTACGTCTCACAGTCACCTCACAGCCAGCACCACGTGGCTTGCGCGCGCACAAGTTCTATCTCCTGTAGCACTAAACTACGGGTATATATGGGCTCCGATTTCTTAGCCTGTGAAGCCCTCCCCCCGTGGCTGAGTGTTAGTATATCTCGCCTGTCACGCGGCCGACCCGGGTTCAACTCCCGGCGCCGGCGGACATAATTTTTCCCATTTTTTATTTAACCCCCTCCCCCTGTTCTTCGTTCCATCCCCACTGCCACGTTCTAGGGTTAGGGTTAATACGACACCACACAGTGCATTAAATTAACCCTAACGCTACTACGTCTCACAGTCACCTCACAGCCAGCACCACGTGGCTTGCGCGCGCACAAGTTCTATCTCCTGTAGCACTAAACTACGGGTATATATGGGCTCCGATTTCTTAGCCTGTGAAGCCCTCCCCCCGTGGCTGAGTGTTAGTATATCTCGCCTGTCACGCGGCCGACCCGGGTTCAACTCCCGGCGCCGGCGGACATAATTTTTCCCATTTTTTATTTAACCCCCTCCCCCTGTTCTTCGTTCCATCCCCACTGCCACGTTCTAGGGTTAGGGTTAAGGGAAGTGTCAACCCTAAATATATGAAATTTATCAAGCACTGTAACTTTTAAACTAATAATGTAATGTACATAAAAGTATACAATTTTTCAAATGAAATGAGTCGGAGAATTCAGTTTCCATGGCCCGTCCATTGAAACCAAACATTATCACCTCTGGAAAAATGGTAGGTTCCGTTGCTAATGTTATTGTGTTGTTTGGGGGCATTACGGTAAGGACCAATGAAATTGGGGGTCAAGATAGATTGTAGACCAATCAGAGGCTTTATGGGTTAGGCCGCCATGTTTGGTTTGGCGTAAATTTCATTCTCTGTCAAGATAGCATTGAGAAAGGAGCAGTCAAATTTTTATGCGGATATTCTTTGCCGTATTCAATCGAAGCTTCGATATAATTCAGCTGGGCGAGCGAACGGTTCGCCAGGTAATAGATACAAGATTACCAAACGATAATGCATGGAAAATACATGAAATAGTACAACTCATTCTAATGCATAGAAAATAGTACACATTTGTCACATTGTTTACAACGAACTGTTAACTCGGCGTCGCGTCGGAAAGGTTGTAAATTTGTCCCGAATTGTAGCAGAATTTGGCAAATGGCGACTGGTGGAGTGTTATCAGCAAGTTCTTTACCGTGTGAGTTAGCATCGACTGTGATTGCGGGTTTGAAGCAGCATTCTACTAATTACTCCTGGCAATACTGGAGGTAAGAAGCCTAGAAGGGTATTTAATGTACAACCTCAAATATCAGTGTCATTACAGCTAGTAGTAGCTATGAATCATAGCTCTCTGTCTGAAATGAAACATCCGAGTCTGCGTCGGAAAATGTTGTGGATATTTGCAATTTGTCTGAGCAAAATTGTCAACGTTTGCTTCAGATATCATATTATTTATGGTACGAATCTGTAGCTTGGTTAAATATTTCATCATATTTCAATTCCCAAGAAGACATACTGTCTGGTATGGGGACTTGGCCTATAATTACCGCTCATTAAAAGAATAACGGTACATACAGGCTTGTTTTTGTAGCTAGGTTACCCAAACGTGCTGGTTGGGTCGCTCACATTTTATGAGTTTTGTGGGGTTTACTTACCGGTTCCGCCAGGTTGTATGGGATCATCAGTTGGTTGGTATGAATGTTCAATTCTGTATATTGATAATATATGGTTCGGGAAGAAACATCATTCGCCCGAAGTGTAAATCCTCATCGGAGACGATAATCGCATTATCACACTCAAAAGGAATTTTGCATTCTTCATAATTGAAGGGAATGTTGCAGTGTAATGATGATTTTCTTTTTCTCTTTTGTCTTATGATAAAATACGTCTTTGCAAGTACAACGGCATCAAGCAGCTTGAAATTGCCAGTGACAACGTAAACATCGGAAACTTCCGCTAAGGCTCTGAGGAGGGCTATACTTTACGGGGCGACTACTCCAGGGCATGAACGGGTACAATTCGCCGATATTATCTTCAACAGTAAAAGCCGGTTTCCTGGAGGCGCTCAAGTGGTGGCAACTTTACATTTGGTGAGCAAGTTATAATTTTCCACTTGTATAACAGTTTCACTTGTTTCCTCCATAACCGATCGTAATCGATCACAGCACTAACTTTGGGTACCATTATCTTAGAGGTTGGTAGTTCCTTTACACACTATATTCCAGGGTGTTAATACTGATGGGTTATTGTTGTTTTGGTCCAATAGGTACATTATTACACATTGATACTTCGGACGAGTGCGCTATTCATGACCGGTTACTACGTAATATGTCAATTCCTTGTTGATAATCATGTCTAGTAATCGCCTGGATTTATACTTGGGGGGTTTAAGGTAATATTGTTACACAATATCAATAGGTGTTACAATGGTGCTTGTTGCGGTCCGGGGTTGCGGTCACAGATTTAATAAACTATTTGTGTTGGCTAGCATATTGATTTTGAAGTGAAGGGATAAGCGCCCATTCATACCATTCATGCGCAGTGATCCAGGTCTGATACTGCATAATTGCTTTTCACTATCAAAGTGATTATGTAACTCCCTGGTAAATGGGTCACGCACCTTTATTAATGCTAGCACATCCATTGGTTTTATGTAGCGATCTTTTCAATCAGTGTTCAGGATTTGAAAGCGTGATCCAATTGATATGGTAATAATTGGTTTACATTAGTCCTCTAATCCTAAATGTCATAGTCTTTAACGGAGAGGTAATCCGTTGTCGGTTTGTGCGCACACCTGTATGAATAAAATGTTCCGGAACCTGGGTTATTATAATAGGTTTTGACAGTATATGGCAGCAACTATACTCTCCGCTCGCATGATACTTCCATATAATTGATATGGGTTATCGATGGAGGGGTTTATCGGCTAGTGAAATTTAAATATATATAATTTATATACACGCATTCAACGAGGCGAGTGAAAATGGTTGATACTGACAATAATAAGGAACCATGATTAAAGGCTCTATCACATTGCCGATCGTTAACATTATTGTTTTCTTTAAATCCTATTAGAGATCATCCTTAGCTGAGCGTATGCGATAATGCCACATTGGTATAGCATAATGCCACATTGGTATAGCCATGGATTAAGTAAGCATGTCTGTTGCCGGGAGTTTTTGAACAGGTGTCGTATCAATAATATTGAATTTGGATACATTAAATGATAAAGTGATAGTTTCATGAGGTTGGCTCATATCGGTTCAATAATGTACCATATTAAATTAAATCACAGGATCACAACAAACATGGCTTATAAAATTTGATTGTCTTTGAGGCATTTTTATCATGAAGGGGCAGTGTGGCAATCATATGGCAAAGTTAATTAGATGTTTGGTCAAGTTAGCCTTCAATTGCGAGCAATGTAATTACCGGAGGTTAGCGGAATATTAAACATTATTGTTTAATGCATCAGATTTAATTTGTCACTACAGGATCGGTATTGGGTTGTGAACATCCGTGGATTGATGTAACCTTTGGGGTTTGTGAACAAGGTGCATGTTCGTATCATTACTTGCGAATTTAATCGGCTGTCAATGAATGTGACGTTTCAATTATGAATGTTACAATGTTAATGCATGACCGGGCGAATACGACGCATGGCCTTCGTTTGGTTGATCTTGATCGATACCACATAGCTTATAGAGATACTCACTGGTCCATCCTTATCCTGATATTCGAGGGTTGATTTATATTGGTATTTCTGATCTCTATCTTCAACACTTAGTATTTTGGTTGAAATGTTGTTGCAGTGAGTCTATGCTTGTACGTGTTGGGCCCGACCGTGTGTTTGATTACGCTCATAAATGTTCGGGCGGCTCTTTTATTCAGTATTGGTGGGTTCGGGTCAGGACCAATTGTTTGCGCAGTTCGAAGTGTCCTATATCCTAATTATTATTATCCTGATTGGAGTTCGATTTGGATTGGGTTATTGATGGTGAATAGCTTTTTCCGATACATACAATCATGTATGCATCTATCGATACTAGCACTTATCAAACTGCTTTGTACATTTCACGGACATAAAGTATGCTAATGAGCTCATTAAATGACGTCACTCACATCATCGATATTTTCGTAATGCCAAATTGTAGGGTTGAAATTCTAGGTCGAGTAAAATGATGTGCTTATTTGTTGTCTGTGAGCTTTTGTGATTTTTTTCCCGTATTGGAGTATTTTTATTGAAAATAGACAGTTCAAATTAAACGTTGGTTCCAAGTTCAACTGACAGCACATGTATTGAAGTCGACAGCAACTGCAATATGCAGGCAACATTTGAGAAAAAACGATGCCCGACTTTGCAAGAAAGTGTACGGGTGAACATGACAAACCAAAACAGTCTAGTAAGTAACCGCCTCCGTGGCGCAATTGGTAAGCGCGTTCGGCTGTTAACCGAAAGGTTGGTGGTTCGAGGCCAGCCAGGGGCGTTGTTTCTTTTTGCATTTAATGCAGATCGACAAATCACATCACAGTAAAAATTTAATGTTGACAAAATCACAGACCACTTACACAAAAATCGCATCTGCGCATGCTCCTGTCGTGATCGAAATCCAACACACAAGCAATGGGCGAGTTTTATAAGTGACTAGGCTGGAGGTTGATTGTGATTGGGTTATAGTTGAGTATTGTAGCGATTAAGCATTAATATAATTGCATTCGCGATAATGATTATTGTAATGGGGATGGTGATTGTGGTTGTAGTCGGTTTCTGATTAAGACTATGGGATACTATTTGAATATGGTTATTCTCGTGATGACAGGATTGGGATGATGTTGCAAGGGCGATGGGTTGGGAATTTGGTTCAATTTTCATTATGAGAGCCATTTAATTGTAATTATGGTTTTGATTATAAGTTTGGTGTGAATGGGGAAAACCGACCAGTGGGGGCAACTGTTACAATGGTAGTGGAGGGATTAATGTATTTATCTTCTGCCAGTTGCAGCCAAGACTGGATACCTAAAGTCAGACCAACACACGTGTTAAGTGTTTACTCGCTCAGGTTGGCGGGGGCCAGTGTCAACAGTCAAATTCTCGCATACTTTGAATAAAAATTCCTTTAAAAAGGAATGGGCGCTCAAGTGAACATGCTTCATTTGATTATTTACAATATATTAAATAATAAATCTAGATAAGACTTCTTGATTAATTACAAATTATATTAAATATAATAATTTGGTCCTGAAGAAGTCAGGCTAATCCTAGGGTAAAACTAATTGGTCTAAGCCCAGAGCACGTTAGTTTACAAAGCTAAGTGGAAGCGGCCACAGCAACCGCCATGGCGGGCATGTTTACGTCTGACGAGGAAATAAAGATGTGAGGAAGATGGGGATCTTCAATTTTTTGTTATAATTTGTTAAGGCTTTTTCTTTGACTAGTTAATAGCTTCCAGGTCCTATAATTTCAGGTAATTCACCTTTAAATGGATTCGGTAGTTTCTGGTGTCTTATCAAAATACAGTTGGTCAGGGCAGCCAGGTTAATATAGGTGCAGAATTCGGCAGTATTGTACCATAATGCAGCTAGCCACTCATGCAAGGGTCAAAGTAAATTTGTATTTCAGATAGGTATCTGAGAAAGGTCTGGGTATTAATATAGTTGGTCTAAGGAAGGACAAAGTTCGTGGAGGCTCATGCATACTCGTTATATTTTGTACATTGTTATTTGTCGAACTTTTTACTTGGGCTTGCCCAAATCTTGTTTTTGTTCTCATAATAATCCATACAGGAACGTATTGGATCATTGGTGGTAGCTATACGCAGACAATCCATAGCCCGTGGCGGGGTGCCGAGTCAACTCGATGGTTTGGTCGGTGTGTTGAAAGTACTTTCCATCACCAACCGGTTAGTCACGAGGTTTCGGAGAAACAGACGGACGCTTATTCTGACGTATACTTTGGTTCATACGATAGTCTCGACATTCCGGAAAAAAGGTTGAAAACTTTGTTAAGAGAACATTATGCTAATCTGCAAATAGTTTCTAATTGATATTCGTTCGTACAATATACGCCCATGCCGGTTCTGGTATCCGGAAATGTGTCGAATCTATTAGAAGAAAATCAATGCCTTCCGAGTATATAATGTTTACTAAGATTCGTGAAACATCTAAATATTGGGTGTGGAACGAACAACTTTAATTGAGCCTTAATCATATAGTGTCTCAGCTGGGTAAGGACATCTTAAATGTTGGTTTATATGACATCAGTGGTGGTCATTAAGAACAGTTTGTCCACCAGAAACCCTCTATGGGAAATTACAATATGATTAATATGATAATTATGGGCTTGTTAAGTATTCAATATCGGGTTAGCACGAGATAGTTATATGCCTGTTTTGGTATCCGAAATTTTGTCAGGATCTATTTGAAGGAATTCATACCTTCCGTGTATTTAATGTGAGACATCTAGATATTGGCGTTGGAACGATCATTGAGTTCTAATCATATTAAATATCGCGATAGTGAAATAACACCGGATCTTCCCCCATCCCTCCCCCTCGTAAGACCGGATTGGCACGAGACGGAGGGGGGGGGGGGGGGAAGTATGTAGATTCCTTGCAGTGAAGTGGCAACTTCGCAATAGGGCAGCTCACCTCATGCCAAGTCAATACAAGGAACCTATGTGGCAGTTTTTTTGTGAATTTTATAAAATGTCACTTTTAAAAAATATATTACACATGTAATACAATAAGTAAATCGCGTAGTAGCCAACTTATGTTTCATTAAAGAATATAATGATAAGAAAGGTTCAGCCATTTCATTTTACCATATATCATTTGCTCAAATCCGTGGCAGGTTAATGTAGTATAACAAATCAATGTAATTCCTAGGTATTCACTGGGGGGTTGGTGACCGTTGGAGTAGTTACTTCAGGCGAACGAGTTGAAATGTTTATACACAGGTGATCCAGCGGTGAAGAAGAGTAAACTAATTATTTGGGATGAAACACAAAGATGTTGTGAACATCCGGGTTTAAAAGAAATGTAATCAGGCTGAATTTGGATACATTCACAAAGGCATGTTGTATGAATTAAACAATTTATTTTGATAAACACAGCTTTTACTTCTAAATAGTCTCTGTGAATATCGTGGTTAAAATAAATGTAATCTAGCTGAATTCTTATTTTGGATGAACAGAACTTTTACTCCGTGGTAGTTACTGGGGGGTTGTGTCGCCTGTGCGACCGCATCGGGCACGACGTTGTGAACATCCGTGGTTTAAAATAAATGTAGAGCTAGATTATGGTACATTCATAAATGCCTGTTGTATGTTGTAGGAAATAAAATGTGTTTCCTTCTTAATGCCCGACATGAGGCACAAACAGATCAATGTGTCCTTGTTTAATTTTTCCATGTGGTGATAATCTATATTTGGTATTAAATTTCCCCCAAAAAAGTGATTTCTACATTTTTGCCCAAAAATCACTTTTTTGGCGCCAAACATTTTCAGACACCCTAACAAAATCAGTTTTTGATTACAAATTTCAATATTTCACCAAAATTATCTAAAGTCAATTATCTAGGAAGGACTCTTTTTTTTTTGCTTAAACATTTTTAGTTTTGAAAATATTGACCAAAAAGTGCCAACATTGAGATTTTTATCTCAAAAATCACATTTTTGGCACTTTTTGGATGCATATCTCGAATTTAAAATAAAAAATCGAAAAAATAAAAAATCGCCTCCTAGCGCTGAAAGTCCTCTACACAATGGTAGTAAAATCGTACCTGATAGTTTAATATCTTTTTAGTTATGCTGTCTGAAAAATCGTAAAATTCCTTCAAATTTGAACTTCTAGAAAACAGCGATTTAGTAAAAATATTGACATTTTCCACCATTTAAAGCTAAATGTTCACGGAATACAGGGGCGTGTGACCTAAAAAGCGAGTATACTATTATGAACAATCATAATAAACTATCAGATTCAATTTATATTGTCACAATGTGAAGAAATTGGAAGAAAACTGATATTTATTAAATGATGGTAAGATTGGCCTTTGTTTACATTTTTAGACATTGTTTTGCGCTCTTTTGTTTTTCGCGTCTACGTCGCGGATATTAAGTGGCGCGTCTAGTATTACGCGCGGGAAGTTTCAGTGCGCGACGCAATGATCGAACAGCTGTCGCAGCATTTGAAAAGCGTGGAACTCCGCTTAAATTCCCGCCAAATAACCATGCGACTTTTCCTGGCTCAAACTTACCAAAACAACAATTTTAAATCACCCAAAAGAAAAGGTAATAATCGCTTCCGATTAGTAACTTATGATGGTAATGATAGAATACATATAAAAGTATAAAATAATAGAGAAATATGAAATTCAATTTTTGAAACAAGTGCCGGGTTGACACTGCCCTTAACAAACACAAGTGATTGTTCCAACATCAAAAATGTGTACTGCCGCGGCAAAAGGGTGCCGTTGTCGTTAAAATGCATTTTGAGATATTGATGGAACTAGGCATGGAAAAACGAAAGGCAATTTTACAGTAATTTATTTCATCAAATCAGGAAGCAGTTAAGTATCTTAACCACAATGGTGTCATTTTGAAGCATTCAAAAATCTCCTTTTGTTGGTATTAAGATCTCAACTTTTTTCCTAGCTCTGCTACAGAGCTCTCTTAGTCCTGCTACAGAGCTCTCTTAGTCCCGCCCTTTCATCAACCCATCAACCCACCCCCATTCCCTCACCAACCATATTAACCCACCCCATCCCCTCACCAACCATACACTGCCTTGCCTGCACCATGGAACTACAGCATGTACAGACTACATGTATACTACTAGTGCATGTATACATCACTGGTACCGTACTGACCATGCTACTACAGTGATCAGACCAATGATAAACTGCTCATATTACTAAAGGCAGTGACCAGCCAGTGCTAAATCCGAGTATCAAAACACATCACACACAGCAGTATAGACCATCTGGTGAACTGCATAGAGACAGTGTTGGTAGATAATTGACCTGCTGAAGTGTTTCTATAGAAATTGGATTAAAATACAGTACTATTAATGGGAATTATGGGAATTCTAGGCGATGCCAGCAGAGCTACTTTTTTCCTTGAGAGACAACTGCACCCTTTTGCTGCGTCTGTACACAAATAAGCAAGGACATTCATCAGTTGGCTGATAAACTATTTAATATAACATTATTAATTTATTCAGTTTTCTCTTGTATCGCAAATGAGCGATCCCTACGGAGTTTGGTAAAATGTATTTGTGTTATTGGAATATTCTGTCGCCTATCCACTTAGCACTGGTTCAAATTGCCATTGATCAGCAAGTACAGGTGGTTTAGTGGTTAAGCCGCCCGCCTAATGTTTGGTAGGATCGGGATTCAAGTCCCTGTTTGGTGAATGTTCTTGCTTTTATTTCTGGTTGGAACATTCGTTATTACACCTCATACATATTTATAAGGGTTATTTATTTATTGCATGCTTAGTAGATGCATTTTTCTATGTCTACTGTGTAGCCTGTAGGCCAATTACGAGGAGCAATGTAAGTTTTTTTTACATTTTCAATTTAGTTTAGACAATGAAATATGTATGAGGTGTAATAAAACAAATACAACATGTTTGAGAGGGGAACACGTCATATATTGGTGAATCCTAAGGAGTGTTTTTGTGTGGTGTGGTTTGTTACTCAGATTTATATACAATGAACCTCTTTAAACACCTTCCTTGAGACACACTCCTGCCATTCATAAAAGCATCTTATTAGAACAAAATCTTATAGAAACAAACCTTCGCTTCAAGGTAATTACTAGTCGGATATGTACAAGGGGAGTTGAAATGTAAACCAAACCAACTTTTTGGGTCCCTTTTAGGGTCCTTTAAACACATTTGGGATGTTAACAGTAAAAACCCCAATGTTCTCTAGATATCCAAGATAACCGACTATGTTAAATCAAAACCTTGTGTATAAAGTAAAACTGCCCATCAACTGTTATGCACATAGGAAGTGTTGCTTTACATGTTCAGGGACAAGATCAGATCATTAAAAAGGTTTTGACAGCTGCTGACAAACTGCCCTGTTGTATGGCAGCATTAACCGGGCCATTAACAATTTAACATGTAGGATAAACAGCCACAGCAATAGCGAGTGAACTGGCAGTAATTCAAATGTTATAAACCACGGAAACCCTTTATTTGATTTGGCTTTACTTCAATTCAAACAAAAAGGCTGAGGCTTAAGAAGATTAATTTATCGCTGATGTAAGCTTAATAATGTAGACCCAAATAGTAAGAGTTGGTATCGCCCAATACCATAATTGTCCTGTTCTGTTAATGATTGAAAACAGAAAAGACTTGTATTGTTTAATTTGTGGACTTACCATTTAATATAAATGAGCATGCTCAGCACAATCAAAACCTAGCTATTCCATGATGATGATGTGGCCTAACTTGCATTGTGCCGCCGAAAAAACAAACCGCTAAATGTATGACACGTCCCATTTAAATGATTTAAAATTATATAAATCCATCATCGAAATCGATATTCCATAGTATAAACCCAATTTGTTTCATGGAAAGACGCTAGAAATAGAATCTCCAACATACGAGGGGCATTCAATAAATACCTGCAACCATTGAAAATCTCTGAACCGTGACATGTGTCAATAAAATAAACTTATGATACTTAAACTGTAAGTCTTACTCCTATCTCACGGAAAATGTCAAACATGTGGGCCATTTTTATCATGTAATTTCAGTACTATAAACATCATGGTGTCTGGGCACTGAAAATGGACAAGAATCAGCATTATAAATCAAGCGCCAATATTAACACTGTTAACGCACATATCTTAATGCATGCCATAAACGTGTCTTTCAAATTTCCCGCCATTGTCACATTTAATTCCCAAACCAGTGCCCTGAGATCACCGTATTCACAGTGCTGAAATGTAATGATAATAATTACCTATATGTTCGAAATTTTCTGTGAGAAAAGAGTAAGACTTCCAGATTAAGTATTATAAGTTTATTTTACTGACACGTGTCACGGTTCAGAGATTTTCAATGGTTGCAGGTATTTATTTAATGCCCCTCATATTTTTTAAGTCTCCAACAAACACTTGAAATTATATTAAATCAATGAGCTGTTTTGATAAAATATCAATACGCCAATAACTCAAGGCATTGTAATGCTCAAATCATACTAGCCGGTTCGCTGGTCGCAACAGGTCGCGGCACACTCGCTAGCTGAAAAATATCTCAGTGCGACCTTTGGTCGCCATAGGTCGCATCGAGCTACTAAATCGCCGGTATTTCCAGGTCACGCAGACAACAACCTGGATATGGCCGGCTGTTGATTGGTTATGCTAATTTCGAGTCAAAATAACCTCCCCCATTGGTTGAAAAAGTATGGTGTTCATTACGTCATGAGCGACCCATCATTCGAGTTGAAATAAGTCAACTGGCCGCGGCCGGTCGTTTCCAGTCAAGTGATCTCTTGATTGATGTATCGGGTGTTTGAATATGACGTCAAACTCGTCATAGGAGCGACTAAATCGCGAAGCAACCTTAGTATGTTTTCAGCATTACGCTGATGAACAATTAGGCCGCTTATTGATGGATGTAAATTAAGCAAATATTTCGTATTTAATGTGTTTATAACAAACATGTTTGTTTATTTAAGAATGAAAACTGTTATTGTTTACATTAAAACCGTTATGTTGTACCTTTTAAACTCAAAATATGCGTAAAAAAAGAAGAAAAAAGAGCCAGTCGAATGTGACGATTTTTTAAGCCGATTTACATGTTCTTTAATTAAACCACCTACTCCACACAGCCCTTTGATGAATATACCGCCTCATTAATTATGCCGATTTCTGATTGGTTGGACCATGACAAAAGGGCTATGGATTAACCGATTTTTCGACAGGTAAGTCAAACATTGTTATTGATAAAAACAATGTTTATATTAAAATAAACTGTCTCTAAAGTCCTTGAAAATTTTGTTAAATTGAGCAGTTAAAGAATGAGAATAAAGGTATTGTGTTTAGACCGTAGCCGTGTTATATTGCGTGGTGTAAATGCGGGCGGTAGTATTATTTTTGCATCAGCCTGCAGCGTCATTGTTCTACTTAAAATACTACTACCGCCCGCATTTACACCACACAATATAACATGGCTATGGTCTAAACACAATACCTTTATTCTCTAATTACACGGTACCTTTATATCATTAATTACATCATATAGTTTTATCATGTCTACATTGTATATCATCACAAGTGAAGTTCAAAGTTTCATAATTAAAGCTCATTCCCGGTATTAATTTTTGGCATGTAACGCTATCGCAGTAAATTGGTTGGTACCCAAATTTGATGCACGATTTGGATCGTATGTGAGTGGAACCAAAACCATGTGCGAATGGAGAAAAAAATTGACATAAAAAGAAGTCGAAATATGGCAGCTATATTGAATTGGTATAATTATAATGAACGTTATGAAACTTCTCGATCAGGAATAACTTGCAAAATGAATATGCTGTCATGTATGTGGGTCATCCAATAAGTTCTACCTATTGCCTCAAAACTTTACTATTATATAAGCCAGTCCAATTAAATATTCCATAATTGTATCTTTAAATCTCAGCTTCAAATTCATATGGTATGCTAAAGGCATGCAATGAATTTAAGTGGATATAATACTATTTTCAAGCCTACAAAAGTTAATCTTGCTTACAATCTTATTTTTTAAACACAATAATACTGTATTATATTTAGATATCATCCATTGTTTTCCATTTTCAGTATTAACATTGTGCTCTTATACCTGAACATACGAAATGGAGAAAAGACAAAAAAAACCTGTATTCATTTTTAGGGTAATCTTCCGTTTCCGTTGTCAAAAACTTCTCTCTGGCTTGGACCACATCTGACAAAATGTTAAACAGATATTAAAAATCATTTACTATAAATGTGTAGCCATGATTCAGAGCTACATGTATAATCATGACAAATGTCATGAGGCTGACGTTCCTATTAGGGAGATGGTAGAACTTATTGAATGACCCTTGTAGGTAAGAAAATCAGACAAGGTTTATTTTAAAGGAGCGATATTTCGGGGTGATTTTTCGGTCATGACCTTTTTGTTATTGCATGAGCGACAACTTTTGATAGCGGTACGATCTCGCATTTGGTTTATTTTCTCATCATTTCTCAGTTTTTAATTGCAAAAAACAAAATCTCAGGAAATCTTTTTTGGGAATCAATTTCAGTACATTAGCCTCTGAGTTTTTGCACACAAAAAAATCATAACAGCAACATCAACAACAACAACAACAAAAACAACAACAACAACAACAAATAACATCAACTTCAACAACTACAACATCAATAATAACACTAATAAAACATAATAGTAAACATGGCTATTTATGATAATCTTACAAAATGAACAATATTATTAATGATTCATCCACGTGACAGCCAAACAACACCTTTGGGTGTATGAGAGCATTTCAATGTTAATTTAGCTATCCTATCAGCACAGTCCTCATAAATTTGTTACATGTAAAAAATGTACTGCATTCACGTACTGTTTGAACACATAATTACAAATTGATTACACCAAACATGTATTCAAATTGATTTCACCAAGTTTGAATTCAAAGTGATTTCACAAAATTTTAATTCTATGTGACATGAAATTGAACTTAAACTGTACACTTTGGCCCGTATTCTCGTACGTAGTTAAACACGGTTTTAAGCTAAACACGCGTCCAACTTTGACTTTAGACACAGCGTTTAACTAAACGTGGTTCTCGTACATTTGTTTTTACTTAAGCACGCGTCTAACAGCCGAAATGTGTCTAACTTTAAACATGGGTATGGGTAATCGTGTTTTGTTAAACACGTCGTTTAAAGGATAAACTCACATTTAAGTTAGACACGCGTTTAGTTAAACGCGGTTTTAAGCTAAAACCGTGTTTAGTACGAGAATAAGGTCCTTTAACTCTGCTTGTCCCTATAATGCTGTTTCATCAATCATGACATAGGTGTTCCCACCGACACTCCCTTTATGATCTAAGCAATTAAACAAAGAATTACCTATGATTGTATACAAGAATGGATTAATGGCAGAATTTATGGGGAGTACAAAACCAATTATCCATGCAAAGACTTCAGGAGGTACCTCCAACACCTCAGATTGTACCAAAATCCCGATAACTACAATTGGTAACCAGCAAAGCAAATCAGTTAATGTGATAAGCGCCATCTTGAAAGCTATTCTCAGATCAGTTTTCAATCGGGACATATGGGATCTTTGGATTTGAATAAATAAACTGATGTAACACACTGCAACGGTTACACAGCACACACAATTGACTCCGAGAAAAATGACAATTGAATACACAGGGCTTAGTTGGCTGCCCACCTTTTCATAAGTAACCAATTTACGAATCTCATCATTTCTATCAATGTTGTCATATGAAATCGTTATGGTTTCATATTTTGCACGGTTAATTGATCTTCTGGTTAACGGCAACCCTATACATACCTCAGAAAATTGGTACAAATGGGGATCATATTCTAACCCAACCCCCAAGGAAGTTATAATAAGACCAAGTGTCCATACTAAAATTGTTATAAGTATTTTAGACCTAGTTCTTAAAAACAGCTTCCGACTCACAACAGTATTTCTAAATGCCCAAAGCCTGTCAATACCTATTAAAACAATGAGAAAGAGTGAAGCTTCACTAGAAAGGACAGATAGAAAACTTGATAATTTGCATAATGCATGATTCTTCCAATGTTCAGCTTCTACAGGGAAATCTTGCCCATAGAATTGATCAGCAGATACAATAATTAGCATATACACTCCCATAAGGAAATCTGCAGCAGCAAGGTTGGTTATAAATAGCACTTGTTTTGTGTAATCTGTTTGATCTTTCCCTCTCACTAATGTAAGGCAACCTGTTAGAAAAACATAACCATTTGCAAGCAGAGCAAAAACACCAACAATCCACATGGAATACTTGATTGTTGTATTTGGTAGGAGTTTATTGCAGGTCATATATTCTGATTTTGGTTCATTTGGTATACATTGAGGTCCTTCTAATAATGATTCTATAATGCAGCATATTCCAGGGGTGTCCACAGCTATAGTAGCGGTATTAGGAAGTCTTGCAAAAGATTTGGGTGTTATTCTTGAAAGAGGGTTACTCTGTAGGTTGGCATACTTAATTTTGGTTAGGTTATTAAATGCATTTTCCTGAATTACTGTTATTTGATTAAATGAAAGATCAAGTACAATAAGATTGTGTAATTGGGAGAAGACATTGGCATCAACATTGGATATATTGTTGTCTGCCAAGATCAACATTTGCAACTTGACACAGCAATTCTTAAAGATAACTACATCGGAGGACTCCAATCTGTTTCCATCTATGCCAAGAACAGACAAATTGACTAGGTCTCTGAATAAACCTAGTTTTAATGTTGTTAATTTGTTATAGTCTAGCCGCAAATAAGACAAATTACTCAATCCTTGAAATAGGTCTACATGTAGATTAGATAACTGGTTACCATGCAAGGAGAGAGTTGTTATTTCTCCTAGATCCCTGAATACACCTGGATCCAGTATAGTCAGAGTGTTATACTGCAGCCGCAAATCAGACAAATGAATCAACCCTTGAAATAGGTCTACATGTAGATTGGATAACTGGTTAACATACAAGGTAAGTCTTGTTATTTCTCCTAGATCCCGGAATACACCTGGATCCAGTATAGTCAGAGTGTTATTATGTAGCCGCAAATCAGACAAATTACTCAACCCTTGAAATATGTCTACATGTAGATTGGATAACTGGTTACCTGACAAGTCAAGCATTGTTATTTCTCCTAGATCCCTGAATAAACCTGGATCCAGTATTGTCAGAGTGTTATCTTGCAGCCGCAAATCAGACAAATTAATCAATCCTTGAAATAGATCTACATGCAGATTGGATAACTGGTTACCATACAAGGAAAGCATTGTTATTTCTCTTAGATCCCTGAATACACCTGGATCCAGTATAGTCAGAGTGTTATTATGCAACCACAATTCAGACAAAGTAATCAACCCTTGAAATAGATCTACATGTAGATTGAATAACTGGTTACCATACAAGTAAAGTGTTGTTAATTCTCCTAGATCCCTGAATACACCTGGATCCAGTATAGTCAGAGTGTTATCATGCAACCACAATTTAGACAAGTTAATCAACCCTTGAAATAGGTCTACATGTAGATTGGATAACTGGTTATGGTCCAAGTAAAGTATTGTTATTTCTCCTAGATCCCTGAATAAACCTGGATCCAGTATTGTCAGAGTGTTATTTTGTAACCGTAAATCAGACAAATTAGTCAATCCTTGAAATAGGTCTATATGTAGATTAGATAACTGGTTACCATACAAGCTTATTCGTGTCAGTTTCCTCAAATCCCGAAATACTCTTGGATTCAATACTGTGAGTGTATTATCATGCAGCAATAAGTCAGATAGGTTAACCAAACCCTTGAAATGATCTACATGGAGACTGGATAATTGGTTGTTGAATAAATACAGGTTGTGCAAATAAACAAGATTTCTAAATGTACTTGGTGCCATTGTCACCACCATATTTCCATTCAGTGATATACTAATTAAGTTGGATAGCCCTTTGAATATATCTTTATGAAGATAAGATATATTGTTTTCAGCCAAGTTAAGATTTGTCAACTCAGCAAGATTCCTGAACGCACTCAAATTGGTTATACTGTGAAATAGAGATATTTCATTTCCTTGTAATGATAAATGAGTCATATTCTTGAGGTTCGTAAATGTATCAATGTCAATATTAGTGAGATGGTTGTCGGAGAGATCAAGATAGAGTAGCTCATTCAAACTATGAAATAAAGTTTGGCTTAACTGAACAATAAAGTTATCTGATAATGATAAGGCCTGGACCCTCTTTAAATGTGAGAATGTTTTTGGTTCTACAGTCGAAATCCCATTTCCTGATAAATACAGTGTTTCGACATCATGTAACCCTACAAACATATTAACAGTTAGCTTTTGTAACTTATTATCATTCAGAAACAGCTGTTTTAGATTTCTAAGCCCCATAAATACACTAGAGTTTATGTTAAACAGTTCATTATAGGAGAGATCTAGTATATGCAGTCGCATTAATCCTTCAAAGGTACCATAATGAAGACTGACGATTGAGTTGTGATCCAATAGAAGAATGCTGATGTCAGTACGATTTCCAAAACTTCCTGGAGTGATACTGGCCAGCTGTCTTGTACTGCCATCAATCGCTGATATGTTGAAATCCAGTGTTTCATAGATGAGAAGTGTTTCTTCCTGGTGTCTGCTATCGAGGCAGTGCATAGTAAATTGATTATACTCCAGGCTACAGGAACATTGAGCAGGGCATATTGGTAACTCGGCAACATATATAATATCCCCATATGACTGACTAAACTCTGGTATTACTACCATGGTTAAACTTGAATCAGGAAATCTTAGTTTCAGAGATGGGTGACGGATAGTCAGCTCTCGATAGTCTTCAATATATGTGATGGGGATAGTGTACAGGTTGTCAAATCTTTTGAAGTGTGCACAGAGCTCCAGACCAGACTCATGGGTACCATTTTGAATTACCAAACATTTTGTTTGATGTCCCATTTGAGACTTAATCACATCAGTACAGACAGGCACTAGTTGTATTGTCGTTGCTACATTGGTATTTATTGTCAGGGTATCGCTGCTGGAAGTCATACTACACGAGCCTTGATTTGGATCGGTTAAAGCAAGAATGGTGTTGAAACATGCATCAGTTGAGTTGAACTGTAGTATGAAATAATTAAAAATAGACCAGTGCGATTGAACTTCTGAAACTTTAATATAAATACCAGCGCCTAGTGGGGCAGATATATAGATATCACATTGTTTCATTGAGGATGTATGTATTGTGAGATATGATTGGTTGCTCTCCAGAGTTATATATTGGTTGGGACATTCAGTTGCATTGTCCAGGGTTACATTGTGTGTGACTCCAGTGTCCAAATACGACTGTTGAGAGTTAGTCATATTGTGTGTGACGGTGTCCAAATACGAATGTTGAGAGTAGGTCACATTGTCTGCTAGATTGTATGTAGACTCTTTATTCAAAGTGTCAGTCACCACTGTAGCGTTGATTCCTTTGTAGGAAGAGGTCGTAGATTGGTTGATGGATACTTTAGCCACTGTAACATTTGTTAAAGAATCCACATAGAGTGAGTCAATCACAGCCACTGTAGGTTTGTTGTTTAAGTCCGAATATGGCGAGTCGGGCACATTCGATGATCTTGTGACGGTTCCATTTTGCGATGATTCTGTATATCGTGAGTCAGTCACATTTACTGCTTTGGTATTGGTTCCATTTTGCATGGAGTCCAAATATCGCGAGTCTGTATTAGCTGCTCTAGTATTGGTTCCATTTTGCACAGATCTTATATATCTGGAGTCATTTGCATGCAAAATTCCATTTTGTGTAGGTTGAAAGTCATCAGTCTGATTATTCGCAATATTCCTGTTGCCATTGGACACACACAGTACAGGTTGAATAGTACAGGTGCTGACTAGTACACAGATTGATACAAGAAGACACATATTGGATATGAAGTTACTCTTCATATTGAGAGAGAATCAGTTCATTTGATTGAATCTGTCCCAACACACATTTGATAGAGAGCAACTGCAATGATATGTTATGGTATAAAACCACTCCTTTTTAGTAGTGAAATAAATACCATAGACAGTATGAGTAATAGGTTAATATTAGAATGGGGAAAGTAATGGGAATTTTGACTAATAATACCAGTAACTTGTATAGTAATTCATGCTTTAAATAACCTTGGCCTTGAGGTCAGTATCACAATGTATATTAATCCATGCTTGAATAACCAAAATCCAGGGTTGGATTCAGTGCTCAAACACACGCGTGGGAGCAATATACACACTTACATTAAAGTGTGGAAGTGGAATCACGAAACAGATTTGTATTGAATACAAATATGTAAGTTAGTTAATTGTGTAAATAACCATAACCTCTGACTTCAGTGCAACGCACAATGCAGATTCTGTCTGAATACCTATTAGGCCTAGTTCAAAAATAGAATTATACAGAAATGGGATTTTTTGTTGTCGCACAACCAGGGTCTATTCATTGGAAACGGTTCAGATAACTGCACAAAAATAGAATGGTGCAGAAATGGGAAATTTCATTTGATTATTTTAGTAAACCGTAAAATGTAGCATGTTTCCCCAATGTATTTATCCCAAAATAGGAGAGCCAATAACTTTGTGAAATGTGATTGAATATAATCCAAATGAGTTTTTACTCATTTTCCATGCTCATTTTATTCTTTCATCACATTTTTATTTATTCGTTCAAGGTGCTCACAAATGATTTATTGTGGTTTAAATACTCTTTCAATTGTTGAAAAATAGTGTAACTCAGTCTGCGGTCTTCAAAGAAATGTTAATGTTAATGGCAGCATGTAATTTGTTAATTCATAGCATTGCCATGCAAATAGAGGAAATTTAAAGATTACGCCTAACAAAATGTTGGATTGCCCTTTCACATGTGCTATAGAGAAAAAGGTGATTTTTACACAAATCGCAAATCTCAAGGGGGGGGGGGGGGGCGGAAGCAGGCGCTTACGCAGGGGGGTGTTTTGGGTGTGAAACACCCCCCTTAGGTCTGTCCTAAAAAATAAAAAAGGTGAAAGGAGAGGAAAAGAGATGGAAAAGGAGAAGAAAAAAGATAAAGGGGACAAGGGACAGCGGAGACAGGGACTAGAGGCAGTGGCGTAACCAAAGGGGGATCGCCCCTCCAATATTGACTGTATGTCGGTTGAGATTGGCATTGGCAACATTTTAGCACGCTACGCGAGCATATATGTCCCAAAAATGGAATATTTTGGGAGAGGGAGTAGAAGCTTGTTTAAAGCAGAAATGTACCTCAATCATAGCACAAATAAATGTAAAGTCGAAAATGTTCGGTTCACTATATGAAAAACCTAGTTACGCCACTGGGGAGAGGGAAAGAAAGCCTTGTTGAACTGTCAATCTGTCAATGGGAACGGGGAGGGAAAGAGTAAGAGAAAAGACTTGTATCGACGGGGGGGGGGGGTGTACCAATTACCCGACGCACGTTACCGGCCGCTCAACATTACTTTGTACCCGATGCGTCGGTCTTCCGGCGGCGCCGTATATATATATAGTATGCTTAAAAAGGGGGTTTGTTTACATTGTTAAGACGACTGGCGAACTAGACAAAGTGGGGGTAAAGTTCCAAAGCCTGTTTTTTTCTCAACAATTGAGGGCTTTTATCAGCACGTGTGTGTGAACCGTGGGAAGGCGAGGGCTAGGGGAACCCCCGGGGGAACCCTAGCTGTCCTCCAACCTGTTTGTACCCCTCAGTCAGTGGCGTATACAGGGGGGGGGGCAGCAGGCCATGCCCCCACCATTGAAAAAATAGTTTTAAAAAAGGAGGAAGAGGCTGGAGAAGGAGGAAGAGGATAAGAAGGAGGCAGAGAAGGAGCTAGGGGAGGAGGAAGGGTATGGACATATGCGGCGCAAATGGAGGGGGTGGGGGTTACGGGGTCACATCCCCATAATTTTAATGTGGGGGACGTTAAAAACGTTATACTAGACCTTTTAAGTGTTAAAATGCCAATTTTTGCACGCTTTGCACGTATATATTAGTTTCAATGTTTCAATATTCAAGCTTAACAAGAGGGCTTCAGGAACGTTTTTTTCTGGACCATTTTAGTTCAAAAACTGGGTTTTTTGCTCGATTCGCGCTCACGTTTGCAACAGGTTTCAACATTATAATGGGTCATACTGGACCATTTAAGTGTTAGAAATGTCAATTTTTACGTACATCGCACGCATTAGTTTGAATGTTTCATTATTCAAGCTTAACAAGATGGCATTGCAGGACAGTTTCCCATGACCATTTCAGTTCAAAAACTGAGAAATTTTGCGCGCTCCGCGCGCATATTTTCTACAGGTGTTAACATTATAATGGCCTTTAAACCATGCCAAATATTCTAAATATTATGTTGGGAACGTTCAAACGTCATACTGGACCTTTGTTGTTGAAACCCGTATGGAAAAAATAGTACGTTTCCATTCTGGAATTTTTCTACGAAAAATTCATAATGTTCTTTTGAATTCCTGATGAAACTATTTCATGTCATACTGGACCAATTTAAGTGTTAGAAATATCAATTTTTAGTTCAAGAAGTCAAAAATTTTGCGTGCTCCGCGCAAATATTTTATGCAAGTTTTAACATTATATTGGCCCTCAGACCCACCAAATATTCTAAATATGTGGGGGACGTTCAAAACATCATACTTGACCAAAGTTTTAATGCAAAAACCACACCAACATTTCTAATTACTAGGTGGGGGACGTTATTATCATACTGGACCATAGTGATAAAAATACAATTTTTCATCGCTTCGTGCGCGAATTAATTTGAATATTTCATTATTAAAGCTTAATAAGGTGGCTTCAGGACAGTTTTCCATGACCATTTTAGTTAAAACTCAAGAATTTTGCGCGCTCACCGCACATATTTTCTACAGGTTTTAACATTATAATGGCCCTCAAACCATACCAAATATTCTAAATATTATGTGGGGGACGTTAAAAACATCATACTGGACCATTTAAGTGTTAGAAATGCCAATTGTTGCGCGCTATGCGCATATTAATTTCAATATTTTCTTATTTAAGCCTAACAAGGTGGCTTCAGGATAGTTTTCCATGACCAATTTTAGTTAAAAACCTCAAAAAATGTGTGCGCTCCGCGCGAATAAAGGTTTTATCATTATTATGACCCTCAAACCACACCAACATTTCTAAATATTATGTGGGGGACGTGAGATGTTGATATTTGAATGGCCCTCAAACCACACCAAATTATTTATACTAAATATTATGTGGGGGACGTTAAAAACATCATACGCACGGTTACTTTTTAATGTTAAAATCTCAATTTTTCAATCTCAATCAACAAGATGGCTTCAGGTTGTTTTTTCCCCCCGCCTCCCCCCCCCCCCCCCCCCACCCCCCACCCCATCAAAACAGTCCTGGATACGCCATTGCCCTCAGTGTGGGTTACAAACAGGCAGGCACCAAGTACGTGACATATTGATTATTTTTAAATAATTGGCAATTACTGTGCCTAGCCTCTATTGACATGCACGTAAAGTATTATTTTTGAGCTGTCATTTCTAGGGTTTGTGGGTCATAATACAGGTGTCTTATGTTTGTAATGGGTCGGTACTAGCACACTGGATATAGCAATGATGATAACTCCATTTTGACAAAAATGTCACTTGGTTCCTTTTGCCGTGGAGGGGCAGTATAGGGTTCAGAGGGTTGACCACATATTATACTCCCCCTCCAAGTCGGGGTGAAAAGAAAAATAAGAGAATAGGAAGGGAAAAGACAAGATAAAAATAAAAAGAGAGAAAAATAGATAAACTAAAAGAAACTAAATTGAAAGGGTTATAAGCCGTCGATGCTTTTTCTGTCTGTCTGTTAAACTTGAAAGGGAGAATAACATGTGTCATGTGATACACATTGAACCAATGAGATCGCCGGTAAAACCAATATCTGCGGATTAAGTTACTGTATATAATATTGAACTCAGTCAAAAGTATTATTTGGTGTTAACACATGAGTTACTGGTGAGAAATTGCAACGTTGAACTAAGAATAAACCTGCAAAAATATGCAAGGAAATGCGTTCTTTTCAACCGTGAATTTCAAAACACTTCTGGCATGGATACTGAAATAATTATATCAATATTTCTAAAACACCCCCCTTCACAGAATCCTGCGTACGCGCCTGGGCGGAAGTATGCAGAACTTAATTCAACCTTAAATATTTGGTAAAGATCATTAGTGTCAATTCCAAGTGTATCAGAATCGGAGATGACTTTTTAATTACAGTTTAGATCATTTTAGACCCCGCGCCATACGGAGGAAGGGAGGGGGAGGGGAGTAGGCAGAACTTGATTTTTTTTCTTCAAAATCTTAATTAAACCTAAATTCGGTTAAAATTAATTGTTTTGTTATTTTTAAAATAACATTTTACTCCGAATTTTGTTCCTACTAGCGAAAGTTAAACCCTCATATTTCAGCCATTTCGATAAATATACACATTCAACTTTTAATCATTTAAAGCAATCATTTACGTCTATGTCACGAGTCCGAGAAGTCTTAATGTCGCAAGGTCTTGCATTAAATGACAGTGGGGTGGAGAAAATGAACTTTTATACAGAGCTCCATGGAGAAAAAATTACATAATCGTCGGTATCTCGAAAAGAAAATCATTAATTGCACAACTTTTTTGGGTAGCCTATATAGGAATCTTTTCTTATAAAAAAAAAAGCGAAAAGAAATTATATAATTATATATCAATTATAACTCCCCGCCCTTTCAGTAAAAACAAACAAACTACCTAGACATTCAATTCCGCAAGAATTTCTTTCAATAGGATGACTGCTGTCCTGACAATTATTTCATTTAAAAAGAATGGTAGCTGTCCTCACAAAATGTAATATTGCTCTGTTAATTTTGCTATCTTCAGTAGATAGCAGAATATCCATGCATGACAATTTCCACTCATAAATAATTATAACAACATGGAAATATCATTAAAAATGGTCATAAAATGTTCCAAATGATTCAAGGTAACTATTCCAGTACATTTCAAGTACATTCAGCACAATATCAATTTCCTTAAGGGTGCACTACACTAAATGGGGTATCCCCTACCCTTAAGGACGGTGTTTAAAACTAAAATCGGAAAATATGCATCACAAAATCCTCAATTAAAAAGACTTGACAGTAATACCATTGCGTACATGCCTATGATTTTTTATTAATTAAGATAAATGGGACATCACTTACATGCACCCTGACTATAAACTGTGAATATCATCTAGGTAAATTTTGAGAGATCTTTCAAATTTGTGCTTTTTACTGGAAACATTGGCGATTACGGCGACATTTCCAAGCTCGTCAGAGAGGTAGTCAACTCCATGGGCATATTTTGGAAAATCGAGCTGGTTCACCTATCTATTTTTTTCACTTTTTGGTGGGGAAATGTGATCATCTTTAAGAAAAAATGACTCTACGGGGTCCAATTTCGCAATTTAGTGGTCTAAAACAGAGTTTTATATCAGTGTTTTTGTACATATCCATATGGAGCTCTATTTAGTGGTGTGACCCCTTATAAGAGTCTAGAACATCAAGTGGGAGATAGGCTGGTCCTTAGTGCAAACGCGGTGACCTGCCAGCTGTAGACGCCTCTTTCTCAGATTGGCTGACAGGGGAGGGATGTCTCCATATCCTCTGCTCTGTTTGTTTGATGGTCTCGCCAGCTGATGTTAAGTACTCTTCGAAGTAGCTGTGTGTAGCATCCATCAATTCTATCCTCAAACCTTTGAGTTACTGTCCAAACTTGAGCCATATAGTAGGATACTTTCTACAAATGCCCTAAAAAACTTGATTTTGATGTTTCTATCAAGTTTTGACTTCTAGATTTTGTCAAGTTTGTTGCATGCAACCCATTCCTGAGCTTTCCGGCAATTGAAGTAATGTCATGAGTATGATAGTGACGATCCCAGATACTTGAATTCCTAATGTTATCAATGAAGGGTCTGAATCTGTTCAAAACCATTCGGTTGAAGAGCTTAGCTCCCCTTTCTTATGGGATGGTTATTATTTCATATCGGGAAAGTACTGTACACATGGACATTTTCACGCTACATTAATTTTTCGCGCTTTTTGCTTTTGTGATGTGTCTATGTAATGAACTTTCAAATTGCGAATTAAAAACAAGCGAAATGGCTGAAGTCGGCAAACCGCGAACATTTAATGTGTTTTTTACTAGTCCCAATTGTGTTGGATAACTGCTGACTACCTCACCATGCAATCATCCAACACCCCAGGACCAGAAGTTTGCACTTCTTTTCCTCAAACCATGTTGTATTTGTTAACTGTTGTTTGATAATATTTGTTGTTATTGCCTATTGTAAACACTGTGGGTTGGTAAACTGCTTAAAGAACACTTGATAACGACGATGACCCAGAGGAGGGGGGGGGAGAGGTGTGCCGCCCAGGGTCTCAAAAAAAGGGCTTCAGAACTGAACTGAGAGAATTTAATGACGAAATATAGGGTCTTAAGAACTGGTTTTCTCAAAAAATTAAGAACTGGTTTGTTTTTCAAATTTGAATCGCAATTAACTGATGCAGGCTCAAAAAGGGGGTCTTAAAGAGCTAGCAGAAGAGGGTGAAAAGGGGGTCTTCATGGTGGCACATACCTACATGTATACACCTTTCCAATGTCAGTGCCCCTCCCGGGACGATGACAAGCAGATAGATAAGAGATGTCATTGGGATCAACAGTGAGGAGGGTATCTATTGTCTAAATCATGTTTATGATCCACTGATAACACCAAAGTACACTAGGAACCAGAATAAAAACAAGTCTATAGTCTATTTATCCATCATGAGACTGAGCTGTAACTGCATATTCTATTAATTGTAGCACATTAACGTGCGCGCCTACTCGAGGCGCTGGCACATGCACTCGAGCGTAGAAAGACGGAAGATACACACACGTGCGTAAATGCTGCGCCTGTAAAGTTATGTCACTGTCCACAGGAAGACAAATAGACTATAACAGAAAAAGCAAATAGATCAAGCCATTACTAATGAAGTCTTCTGACCGGAAAAACAAAACCCATCTAAACATTTGTGAAATCATGCATTTGTTCTACATAAATGTTCACCTAATCAAACAGAATTTTTTCCACAAAGTGGCTTTTGGTGCTAATTTCACATCAAAGTTTTGACAAATGATGTATACACATAAACACTTTTGATTGTAGCGTTAACTTCAGCTACATGTGCTGAATTGGTGGCACATTCCTAATTCTTACCTTGAAAATATCCATGTCAAAAAACTGAGCGCCAACCCTGGTGTATAGACTTCTTCTGTTGAACCCATTCAAGTCTACATGTTCCACAGAACCACTATTACGGTCTGCAAAATATAGTCTGATAAAAACACAATATCAGAAATATTAATTTGTAATGTACAGGGTGTGTCAAAAAAGTGTCCAATGACTTAATTACAAATACATCACATGTCTTTTTGTTTACCAAGGGTTTGCCCTATTAGTCCTCTATCAAATACACTTTATCCCATTGAATTTCACCACCTAACTACCGAGATATGATCTAGTCAGTAACAAGAGTGCGAATCCCACTTTGGTCACTTTTGAACAAGATAATGACTTCATATGGGACACCTTTTTTGACACACCCTCTAGTGCCGGTGTATTCGTGTAAACAGCCTACCGAACTTGATTACACTGTGGCAGTGTATTTAGCCTTAGTATATTCACAGACTTTGGCCAGTTTACCATTTCAGTATAGGTAATATCTTCCAATTGAGGGGGAGGAAGTGATTTGAAATCTTAATCTGATCATTGACACATATTGTTCTATGCTTCCCTGTGTCTTGAATCATATCGTAGGTAGTTCATTTCCAGTGAAGTGACAAAGTTTTCTCGTGCCATTGGATTTTCTTTCTAATTTAATCCTTTTCTATACATGAAGGATTATATTATGATGAATCAAATGACACATAAAATGGAATAGGAATATTAAGTTGACACAACAAATGAAATTGTCAAAGCAATAACCACCAAATATGGTCAGTAATTTGAATATTGACAAATAAAATGTAATCACAATACCAACCTATTTGTGGCAAAATCTATGGTCAGCCCATTTGGTTGAATGACGTCTGGCAATATGACTTCTCGGTTTTTCCCATCAAGACCCGCCTTGGCAATGAGTCCGGGTGGTCCAAATTGTGTCCAAAACATGACTCTGTTAAAGTAAGAAAAACGCACAAAACAAAGGCCTGAGGATTTCAATTGTTGATTCACAATCTAACAAATATATTTATGTGTTTTTAATAAAAATAAATAATTGTTGATTGAGCGTGAATTGGTTAATTACTGATATGTTTACACGTACATCATATCATCCGATTCACTGCACCCTTGTTCTATGCGCTGTCGCAGTTACAAAGAAGTCACATAGTATGCGAGAGAGTGGATCAAATTATCAACAATAATTTGTTACGATTATAGAAGACTGTGCCACACACCCACTACCACTGTAATACTACCACCACTAAATCAATCAAATGCTTTCTTATAGTATTCCCTGGCGTAGTGCGTGTTAGAATATAACCATTGCCAGGTCAACTGGTTCACGCTAACTTTGTTATGAACCACAAAGCCAATAGCAGTATCATGACTATTTGGAACAGATGTACGGGCCCAGACTTGAACCAGTAACCATGAGATACTAACATGAAATACCTCAATAAATTATGCACAATATTGTCTACGTTGGGAATTTGGAATAATGCAAAGATTAATTTGTCAACCCGCTGGGCCAATTGTACACCATGTGGCCTCAAGGGAAACCCTATAGCCACCGGCAGAGAAGTTCAGCACTGACCCTTGTGCACATGATGAGCCTGTCAGTGGTGGTAACATTCTTGATAACATAACGTTCTATTCCATCAATGGGAACTGCACTTCCGTCATTACCCTTGGTACGGGATCATAACAGAAATAAAGTGCTGAACTTCTTTGCCGCTGACTATAGTCGGCACATTAGAGTTACAATCCCAATAATCAGCTGCTCCCGCCATCCCCCTCGTAACTCAACACATAAGTTGGTGATCATTCTAAATATTGCTGAAAAGAGAATTTTTTTCTAGTATCAGCGCGGACCATGAAATCGTGAAAATATTTTATAAATCAAGTCTCCGCGGAAATTCGGGGAAATGGGTATTTACTCATGGAGTTTGTACACAACCCTTATCAAATCTTAGGCTGCTCCTCGCCGGTAAATGGTTTGATAATTTGATGATAAAATGGTGCATGTAACTATACACATACACTGTTTGTGTTTACCAGTTCACAACACAGGACAGTAAACACCTGATAATTGGGAGCAACATGTTTTTATCTATTTTACGTATGTAAACACTTCAAAAGAAGAAAGTTCCCCTTTAGGGTTTCCCTTATATTTTCAAAAATATACATTGGGTTGAAATGGGTTTTCTGTCAAATTGTTATGAGGTTCATACCAATACTTGACCAAAATTTCAAATCAACAGGTTCTGTCATGCTTGAGTGAGCTTGTATTGAATGACAGAATGTCCCATTTCAAAAGTTGTTAAAATAATGTTTAGTAGTGTGTGTATCCACCACGTTGGTGTATCAATTGACGACATCGATTTCTCATAGTGTTGATGAGGCGCGCTACTCGATATGGAAGTCTAACTCTTGTTGTACCAGAATTTTAACCCAACTGGTGCTTCCATGCTCAAATTAGCATGCATTGAAAGAGGGAATGTTGCTTTTAAAAATGAGCAATATCTTGTGATGAAGGTTGATCAGCCAGTCAGCAGTGTGGCTTTCACTGCCTGATGCTAATGTGTTTATGATTAGTGTTCCCCATATTGTGTATGTAACCATGCCCATTTATCCAGCCAGAAAAGATCCTCCCGCTTCTAAACATTATTTATTATTTTGAAATTAAACGTTATTTTAGCAACTTTTGAAATGGGAAATATACGGGAACCCCTAAAGGGGAACTTACTTCTTTTGAAGTGTTTATAAAGTGTCATTGAAAAGGGGTATTTGAAATTTCTGGTAATTGAAAACCAAATTTTGTCTTTGATTTTGAAAAAAGGTGGGTAAAATTAATGAAAAAATCCTTGCAAAGGGAGTTTAAAAAAATGAAGAACGCTCATGGTTACCAACTTTTGTTTTCACTGGAATATATGCTCTTTGATGTCATTGGTCAAACTTCACTGAACTGGAGAAAAGGTTATAATGATTTGTGACCACGGACAAAATCAGTTGGGTGGTGGTAGGAGTGGCGGTAGGAGTGATTTTGATATATAATAGCATGTAGTTTGAATTGCCATTCCTTCAAATTTTGATAGCTATGGAACTAACAGACCAACTGTAATGTTGATTGGAATGGCATTTTCAATGAAATATGTCCAATCACTTAACTAAAAATGTGTTTGTCACTGACTTCAACCTAATCTTCGTCGCTGTTCTATCAAAACTTTGTACCTCCATCTGGCCCTTCAGCATGAATAACCTTTGGGCAGTCTGATCAAAACATGTTCAATGGCAAAAAAACACATTTATTAAAATCTTGTAAGTGCTCTTGCCTCTGAACATGCATTAAGTAACTTTACTTTATACATGTTGAAGGGCCGGAAAAAGACATACAAGGTTTTGACAGAACAGTGACGTCTTGCTTGATTACACCGCTGACCGCTGGCTGTTTGACTGTCCGATTTATAATTAAAATTATGGAATTATTATGGGATAAAAAAGATTACATAATGGCCCAGTTATGGTTTGACCTGATTTAGGTAGCGCTAATGAATACGAGTATACAGTGAAAATGTCACGAAAAATGTTCGGGCCCTTTTTAAATTATCGGCATTTTCTACTTTACACACATTTTACATGTAACTCTATGGGAAATGTGGCCGATGAGGGCGCTATTATAGTAAATAATAATATTCAGTTAAAACCAGAGGTCTCCCCCTTTCTCTCATCCTTCCCCACCCCCATCAATCAATGTTGAGAGAGCTGCCAAAGCTTCTGATGACATGGCTCGGATCAACATTGCCTTGGGGAGGAGAGAAAGGCGCTATAACTGATTATAGCTTAAATAGCCAGAACTGGGCCAGCAAGTTACGGTGTTCTCAGAATAAAATGGACAAATTATGTGGGATCAAACAGCCGTGAAAACAAGCAATCTCCTAAAATTAGGGCGAAAGCCTTACCTTTCTTGCGGATGGATGACTATACTACGAGGCTTCACAACTCTTTTCTTGACCACTATATTGCGATGTTGACCGTCATAACGACTGACAGCTATGTGGTGATAAAGGGCGTCAGTCCAGTATATATTTTCGGTTAGCCAGTCTACTGCAAGTCCTAATAATTGTATATATTGCAAAAAAAGGATTATTAGGGCAAGGGCAAAACCAAATTAGGGCCTGACCATCATCCAGAAAAAAACCTCAAGATCTCAGACGCAATAAAACCTTGATTCCAAAAGATGTGCTCTGTAAAACAAGTTAATTTCCTGGCAACTTTTTTTTGCGAATTGCTAATCATCCCTAGTTTCGCGGTAACTTAATTTCGCGAATCTAAAATTTCAATCACTACTGTCATCTTCACACACATTAATTTGCGGCAATGTAATTTCGCGAAATTCGCGAAATAAACTGCTCGCGAAATTAACTTGTTTTACAGTATTGTCCGTCGCTCTCATGGGTTCGAGTTTAGGTGAAATAAAAAAACTGGGTGAAATAATTTATTTATGTATTTATTTATTACAGAGCATTTATAAGGCGCTTTTCAAAAAAAGATCAAAGCGCCGTGCACAATACAAATAGCAACATTATAAAATATTAAAAAGATACAATCAAAGTATATACACAGTTTAAGTTATATAAAAATACAACAAGTATATAAAATACAAATACCAAGAATAAAGATACATTAATATAAAAAACGGGCAATAATAGAGCCAATAGGCCATGTAAAGTGATGAAAAACAAATTACTCTGATGGAAACAGGTGAGTTTTTAGCATCTTTTTAAAAGTATGAACGCTACAGGCATTGCAAATTAAAATGGGGAGGTCATTCCATAGCTTAGGGCCTAAGTGCGAAAATGCTGTTTTGCCTATTGCACGTTTGTTAGCATTAACAGCGAGACGAGTTGTGTCCTTAGAAGACCTAAGACCAGCACGAGCACATTGATAAAAAGACACAACATCAGGCCTAATAAATTTAATAAAATTACACAGTTGTACACATGCAGTAAGATCTTGAAGTCGATTCTCTGCTGGACGGGTAGCCAATGAAGTTCACGCAATAGTGGCGCGACGCTGATTCGTCTGTTAACACAGAAAATAAGATATGCAGCACGATTTTGAAGTATTTGCAGGCGCTTGACATTTGAATTTGAAATACAGCCTAAAAGAGAAATTATTATAATAAACTTTATAAATAGCATTTTATCAATCGCATTGTTCAATGTGTGTATTAAGTCAATATGTTTCAAATATTAGAAATATTTTAAACTTTCACTGTTGCTTTTTTTATCAAACTATTTTATATATCCTGTTAGTAAAACCAATGACGGATAAATGTGGTAGATAAATAAAAGACAGATTTCCTACCTTCAACACTTCCTGTGCCAGCCTGTATCGTATCGACAGACGCCCCCAGGAGCAAACGCACCCTCTCGATCGTCTTCTTCTCGATGTCCGAGTAAAACATCACACGTGATGGAATATCCACCTCCACAGCGACCGCAAACGATCGGTTTGTGAGAAAACAGTTGACCGTGTGATCTGCCTCAATGGGCATGGTGGGGAAATTGCCAGGGAAATTGCAAAGGCTGGATTTCGATGCCATGAGAATTTGAGGCATAATGAGGCCGGCCACATCTGTAGCAAGTACAAATAAACAAATAAAAACAATAAAAGAATAATGGCTACTGCGAAAGTGAAAATTTTCATGCATGTGAATTTTCGCGATTTGCACATTTTAAACAATTTTTTGCTTGTTTTTATTTTCTCGGTTTTGAGCTTCTTTACATAGACCTACATACAAAAAGAATATTTTTGCACTTTACGCACAAAAATAAATGTAGAATGAAAATTTCCTCTTTGTAAGTAGTTGTTTTTGTGTTAACTGTGGCTAATTCCTAGAAGCAAATCTCAATGTTTCACATTTTCCAATACTCGCAAGACAGTTTACACAAAGTCAATAAACCTTGTTTTGTCAAACGTCAAAATGGTTCAAAATTAAGTGACAAAATTGTTTCAAGACTATTATATTTTTCAAGATTATTTGAATGACCTATCTGGATGAGTAAACAGGGAACAGAGGTCATGAACAGAGATGAGGGGGTCTACAATCTCAGTCATGTATATGATTCACTGATTACGCCCTCTACCATCAAGGGCATCATAAAGCTGACCACTTCAATAATGATCAGTTCCTCGTCAAATAATTGTCAGTCGATCAGCCGTTTGAGAAAGCTGGACGATGACCAGCGAAAAATGTCAAAGCACAAAAACGTAAGTTTTAATTTTATCTCACTTTGGTCTTGCAGAAACTCATCCATATGGGTCAATCTATTACTGTAAATGCTGAAATGTTCGCGTTGGTTTTATTTTCACGCTTTTCGCGCAGAATATTTTTTCGCAAAAATTATAACACTCGAAAATATTGTTTTCAACATTCATGCATTGCATCCAGAAGGTCTCCGCGGAAAAAACCCAATTCGCGACATGTTTATGACATCAAAATTCGCAAAAATATCTTTACGCAAAAATATTGGCTTTTACAGTATTACACAAGCCTGATTTGACTTAACTTGTTTCATTGGCCTTATGCCTAGTGTCAATGTTACGTCAACATTCACCAAGCAAAGATAATAACATACTCAACCCTTTACAGGAAATGAGCAAAGGAAAGTACTTTGGTCCGTGACCTGCAGTCACTGGATATATAAATAAAACAAGCATTGTGTTCCGGAATAATAACATTTTTGCTATTTCCACACAAGACAACTCCAACTATTTTGTTAAATTGATAAAATGTGTCTTAAATTTGCTGTAAATCAGGTTAACACTCACTTACATCAAACATCTGGTGCAATAATGGAACTGTGTCAAATAATGAATAATGAATAATGAAATAGTCACCTCATCCTTAACCAGAAAAATTGTGACAGGGAACTAACAATCAACTTTCAAAAAATAGCAAAACATGTGCAATATTCCAAGTAGCCTACCTGAAAAACATCAGGAACATGTTGAGGTAATGCTAAACCTTACATTATTGACCATATACTGTGCCCCTACTGCCAAAACCATTTCCTTTCACCAGCAGGACATGCCTGATATTCTAAAAATTAGATTACTGTTTCAAAACTTTCAAATAAAATGATTTGTCAAAAAAAGTTTTTGGAAATAAGAAACCTTGATACAGCTGGGTGATGGGGCATTTCACTTAGTAAGCCTACCTCTTTCACAAGTGGTCTGGTCCTCCTGCAGTACATAGTTGTCTGAACATAGACACTGATATCCCAACGGAGTCATGTCAGTCACACAGAGGTGTTCACATGGACTGGAGTCACAAGGAGCTGATGAGAAGAAAAGGTCTAATCAATTCATCAGAGTTATACAAAAAACACTCAGAAAATAACCTGTCTTGATATCAGGACAACTTATTTCAAAATCTGATTTTGAAATTAATTAGGAAACGTATTGCTCTGTAAATTATAAGATATTTTAGTTTCATGGTTAGGCAAAAAAAAAATTGTTATGTTGTCCTCCACAACTTTCAGAGAGGAGGGGCTGGCGGGCGGATTGTTTTGGGTTTTTTTAATGGTTTTTAAATTTTCTTAATATTCAATGCTATTTAAACTGTTTTAAAAAAATCTGAAAAAAAAAAAAAATGAAACGGCCCTAAAAAAAATCTGAAAAAAATCGGAGCGGCCCTAAATCTGACAAGCGGGCGGTCGAGGACAACATAACAAAAAAAATTTGGCCTTAAAAATGTAATTTAACAAAACAATTGCATTGCAAGTCACAGATAGAGGGCGTTCCATGAATATGCATTTCACTGAAAAACTGAAAGTTTATAAGGTGTATTGGATTGAATGGATTCTCACAAATCCATTCAAAATTCTTCTTTCCAAAATTCTAAGCCATTTTTTGAGAAAAATATCATAGATCAAATCAGTGGTATTGCTAAAGATACATTAAGACAGAGTAACTACGGCTCCTAGCCTGACAAAAATAGTGAATTCTTTTTTTCTTGATGGCTACTTACATTGTGAACCTGGAAGATTACCAGCTCCATACACTGTAATACCAAATGGTCGTGCCCCGACATTCAGGGCAAAATATTGCTGTTCATCTGACTTACGGATGCATCGTATAGATTCATGCCAGTCGGATGCAAAGATGTAATCCTGATGAAAAATGAAAGCAAATTGTTGTGTGATTTTATGAATTAACAACTACATACACGAGTGTCATGATAATTAACTACTTAAAATGATGATTTGGACTTAAGTCACCATTTTTGATGACTTAAGTTGACTCGAGTCACTGACTGAAATGACTTGACTTGTCTTGTGACTTGAGCTCAAAACTTTTTGAAAGACTTGAATTGATATATCCAAAAGACTTGACTTGACTCAAGTTACTTTTACCAATGAATTGACTTGACTCACATTACTTTTACCAATGAATTGACTTGACTCAAGTGACTATTTCCAATGAATAGACCTGACTCAAGTCACTTTTCCCAATGAATTGACTTGAATCAAGTCACTTTTCCCAATGAATTGACTTGACTTGACTTGAGTCAGGCACTATATGATTTGTGAAGTTGAGTCTCAACGACATCATATTGATAAATTATTGCCTGATACGAGCATAAAACAATCCGGAAATCCCCCAGCTCTTACTATATATACTCTATGTGACTTTGTATGTACATCTCTATGCATGCATGAACATCAATACACAGAGACTTGGTTACTATTGAACTACCTATTGACATTGGTATCGATCGATCGATTTTTGACCTCGCACACTTCCAGCATTGGTCTGGAAAAGATAGAACACACATGATCGAATCAAAATTGCCAACTACTTCCTCTCAACCAATCATCTCGAGTCTTATGTCATAAGAAAGAGTAGTTCCCGTAGATTTCTTAGCCGTCCGACATTTTTTAATACAACAAACCAGCGAATTTTGCGGATTAATTTAGTGCCGTAACCACGCAGGAAATGGCTTACGCGTCATTGACACGGCGACGATTTCTTGACAAAACGTGTATTTTGAATCAGAATTGCCAACTATATCCGTACATCAAATAATGTTAAATGTAGGCTCATTTAAAACAGAAAACAATATTCTAAATGGAATCGAGCGAAAAAGTGAAGAAAATTAATTAGCCAGCCCCCGGAGATAAAAAGTGTGGTCCTGGTAGAATTATCACCGATGGATTCCCGTGTTTAACGAAGTGAATAAGTGAGCGTTGAGCAGATGCCCATTATTTTTTGATATGTGATGGAGAAAGTGGATAACCATTGATAACATATACAGCCTTCAAAAAAGTAACTATACAGGTTATAAATGGGCTTTTAACTCTAAAAATATAGAGTACCTTGAAAATATTAAATTATAAAAATGTTGAGAAATTTATCGTCTTTAATATGAGATATTGCACGCTAGGATCGGTTGAATATTGAAGAAGTGACAATCCAAAATGTAAGGTAAAGTCACTTTTCAACACGGGGGGGGGGGGGGGGGGGGGGGGTGAATATGACAGGTAGCGTGTGTGTGGCATATTGATCCATTGGAACAATACGGCCAACTATCCAACCTGCGCATGCATCCCCAATTGCACTACAGGTATTCGATAATGTACACGTTAGCAAGGTCCGCGTGTAGAAAAGAAAAATAAATTTCTCAACAACTTTATTATTTAATATTTTTAGATATATATTTTTGGAGTTAAAAGCCCATTTATTACCTGTATAGTTACTTTTTTTGATGACTGTATAAGACTTACCCTATGAATGACCAGGTCAAATAGGTGAGCTTGACCTTGATCAAAAGCTATAAGTGTCCGTCTGCCGCCTCCATCGAGGTCACATACCTCAATTCTACTACCACTGGGGTCGGCATCAACCCAATACAATCTGTCATCAAAATAAATAACAGATATTCAATGAGATTTAGGACACATCATCGGTGTCACACACTAGACTGAATCCTGCCCGTCTTCATAATTTACACACAGCCCCTGCGAGGGTGCTCAATAGTGAAGACTGATAGAGGGACACAGGGACCCAGTCTAGTCTAAATCCTTCCTGTCTTCATTATTTACACACAGCCCCTGTGAGGGTGCTCAATAGTGAAGACTGATAGAGGGACACAGGAACCCAGTCTAATCTGAATCCTTCCCGTCTTCACAATTTACACACAGCCCCTGCGAGGGTGCTCAATAGTGAAGACTGATAGAGGGACACAGGAACCCAGTCTAGTCTGAATCCTTCCCGTCTTCACAATTTACACACAGCCCCTGTGAGGGTGCTCAATAGTGAAGACTGATAGAGGGACACAGGGACCCAGTCTAGTCTGAATCCTTCCCGTCTTCATAATTTACACACAGCCCCTGTGAGGTTGCTCAAAAGTGAAGAACAAACAGTCCAAAAGTGTGCACTGACACGCACATTGTGGTTTCACGTTGTGCATGGTATGACGCGATGAGGCACACTCATCTAAATCAAATTGCATATTATGTGACTCAACATGAGTAAATGAGGCACAACATATGAATTCCTTTCAAGGCAAAAGGACCCTGTAAAAAAGCCCAAAAACGCGCTATAGTGGACATATCGATTGACTGCTCTTGAACAAACATAGCTATACACACAAGCAGACACGGTAGTAGGGACCGGTCCATTATTGTAAATAGGGGTTTTAATTCATGTGAGGTCATCTTCTTGATAGGATAGTATTGCTATCGCTCTATATCTACTTTCTGACTATTTAAAACATTGAACTATTGTACAGTTTGTACAACAATATATTATTTCGAGTTAAAGAAACTATGCCTTTTAACCAGGAACCAAGTCGCGACTCACATAGATTTACCCCCGCTTACATTGGTGTGGTCCAATTTGACCGGCGTGCTTCTCACGCATGTCGTAACAACATTTTAACATTTCACAGCGAATGTATCTCAATCACTTAAGGAGAGTTTTGGGTGGAGTTTTGCATTCAAAATATCACTAAATAATCCGTAATGTTTAAGCTACAATGTGATATAAAATTTATAATATATACTTGAAGAACTTAATCACAATTTGGCGAGAATAGCGGAGCAAAACAACAACAACTCTCGGAAAGTTTGAAGCATTGATGGAGGGTGATAGTCTGCAAACAAGTCTTGTTGTGCGTGCGTATCCTTTGTTTATCCAGATATATAGCGGCTGTTGAAGCTTGTCAATAATGACGTCACACAACAAGACTCAGACAAGACTACGTGACTAACAAAACTTGCCCGTAGTATTTTGTAACACAGAATTTCATTGGATGGCATTTTCCCGAGGGTTACCAGTGTCCAATCAAAATGGATTTAACACGAGGAGATAGCTGACAAAATTTCACAGAATGACTTATCGGTATTTCTAGAACGAAACTACGGTAATTGGAAAATACACGGATGCACGCAAAACGCTAGTGTTTCACAGGAAATCGGCCTGATTTTGACCGAAAATAATAATGATTTTCTTCGATTTGCCGAATGTTAGAAGCACAATATTTCACTGAAATAAATATTTTCTGAAAGCACACAGTCTCAGTGACACTGTATTAATAGATTTAAGGGATATTGAGAGCAGTTATTTTACAATGACGAAAAATGTAAAATTTGAGCCTATTTCGACTGCTCGCTTCCATAGGCCAGTAGAGGTAAAATATCGTAATTGCGGCTAGTTCACCCAAGGAATCCATATGTGCGGCAGTAGCTAATTTGAATTAAGAGCAGAAATGTGGCACATGGTCTTGAAACAATTTTGTCACGTAATTTTGAACCATTTTGACGTTTGACACAAACAATTAAAATAAAAGAATTATGGCTATTTTTGTGTGTGTTAAAACTGTGGCTATTTTCTAGAAGCAAATATCATGTTTCACATTCGTCGATTCCTGAAAGACAATTTACACAAAGTCAATAATCTTGGTTTTGTCTTTTGACATATTTCTGACCTTTTATACATCTTATATCTAACCAAAGATTACAATTCGTAGACATTTTGAGGTATTTAATTTTCACTTACTCCATTGATTTGTTAACAAAACCTAAGACTAATATAACTAAAAAGATATAAGAAGCGCCCATTCATACCTGCTATGTGCAGCAATCCAGGTCTGCCGCGGGATTGTTATAGATGATGGCCAATCGATTATCATCATTCAGTTTAATCTATATCAGACCTCATTCTTTGAGTAGTAGCGTGCTATTTCGAATCCAGTGTTATACATGTACCCACATGTGTATTAAACTTTTCTAAATAACCTGAACACAAGTTAGTATGGGATGGTCACCGACATACAGACCACGATAGATTTCCTTAAATGATTATGCATTTATATCGCTAAAATGTTGGCATTCGTAAGAAGTATGAATATTAAAACCTAATCGTGACATTCATGAATGTATTATGATAACCACATTTCATAGTTTGTGTTTGGATTTAATATGAATTGAAACACACAATGTGATATTTTGAAGAACTTTTTAATGAATAAAAGTATACAATTTGTGTTTTAATTCATGTTAAAAATGAACACAAACCATGAATGTCACCAATACGTTTTAATCGGCATACTTCTGAAATGCAAAAATGCAAGCGATATAAATGCATATTGCATAATCATTTATAAATCTATCATGGACTGCAATTCAGTGACCATCCCATACTAACGTGCCTTCAGGTTATGATAATCGATAGGCCATCAACTAAACAATATCCGCACCGGACCTTGTACACAGCGATGAATGGCTATAGTCCCGTGCTTCCTACCTCTTTAGTTATATTAGTCTCAGACAAAACTAAAACTTTTAATGTCCATAACTTGACAATTTGTATATGATGTTTTGAGACAAAGTGATTTTCAATAATCCATAACTTAAGTTTGGTGATATAACATTGACTTTGGTACCAAAATGTCCATAACCTTAACCATATACATATTATCATGATATTCTTAACTCAATATTCATATTTCCTTCATTGTGCCTCAATTACTCTTATTGAGTCACATTATACATACTGTAAAAGCTGAAATTTATGCGATGGTTATATTTTCGTGCTTTTCGCACAAAATATTTTTCCGTGAAAATTATAACACACAAAAATATTGTTTTCAACATTCATGCAGTGCATCCAGAAGGTCGCCCTCGAAAAAAACAATTTGCGAAATGTCTATAATATCAAACGCAAAAATATCTAACGCAAAATTATTGTCTTTTACAGTATGTCTTACATCCTCTTTTCTTATTAAAGGTAGATGTTCCGATTGCTGGCCCGATTTTCAACTTGATGTTTTCTATTTTACATGAAAGGTCATCCTTAAAATTGGCACATTCAAAGTTTGAGTTGCATAACTCCAATGGTTCTATTTTTAGAAGCACAAGGTCACAAAACATTGGCCCATTGAGTGTACACACCCCGGTTGGTGGTTAACCACCTTTGGTAGTAATTCACCACATTTTCGCCTATAATTTCTAAATGGAACGTTTCTGGCCCCTAAGATTTGACAGACATAATGAGAAAAATAGTGGAGATTCTTCTGATATCAAAATATCTTGATGTGAAAAAAAATCATAGCCCCCAAAAAGTGATCGGAACATACACCTTTAACATTTTCAAATCTTAAATTCTTTTCTATTCTTGAGCACTTTCCCAATATCACACAAAGACAAAAATGGATAGTCTGCTTTTGAAATTTTATCTTTAAACTTTCGACTGTACTGTCAAAGTGGTATTTTTTGCACAATTAATTGCTCGCGACTTGCAAATTGGAACTGTTCTGCATGTTTCTAAATATGCGATTTGTAGCTTCATCACATAGACCTATAAGGCAAAAAAAAAATTGTTATGTTGTCCTCCACAACTTTCAGAGAGGAGGGGCAGGCGGGCGGATTTTTTTTTTTTTTTTTTTTTTTTAATTTAATTTTACCAGCGGAAGCTCAAAGTTCAGCCAACAAGAAGTTGAAATCACTCTAAGAGTCGCACATATATGTTATAATATTAACACTTAATTTAATATTCAATGCCATTTAAACTGTTAAAAATAAAATCTGAAAAAATCTGAAAGAAAAGAAATTCTGAGTGGCCCTAAATCTTACGAGCGGGCGGTCGAGGACAACATAACATTTTTTTGGGCCTAAGCAAAAGCAATATATTTGTGTGCTATAATTTTCGTGATAGCTGCTTCGAGCGTGAAAAGCACAAGAATACATATAGCCTGAAAATTTCCACTTTTTACAGCACATCTTTCTTTCACGGACAACATCGGAATCCTTGATTCTGACTCCTCTTCGTTTGGCCGGGGAGTTTGCGAAGCCGCACACATCAGGCTCAAGCAGAGCTCCCTCAACAGAGACGGAGGACGCTACTACCTACCAGCGATTTACACGCCGCTATTAAGTTGTCGTCCATCACTGCCTGACGGCGATGATGATGAGACTCATCAATAGCTTAACCGCCAAATGCGCCCCCACATGTTATTGGGGCTGACGAAAGGCAAGCGAGTTGCTGCCAGAAAGTTACCCCAGAGATAAGCTTAGTTACTGTTGTGAGAAATAATAATCTCAAAAATATCTTTCTTACTTGTCAGTTTCAAAATCCACTGCTAGTCCGTTAGGATAGTACAGACCAGTATCTGCTACCAATGTCCTGTTTTCTCCAGCCAAAGTTGACCGCTCAACTTTCTGACCATCTCCCCAGTCACTCCAGAACAGATATCTGCGTGTATAAATAAATATTCCATCAATTATAGTGGTTTCATAAACTTTGGTTGCAAAACAATTTCAGTAAAAGTGAGAGAGGAAGTGATTTGAACTTACTCTGGTCTCTAGCACATATGTGACCCGTCACGTCAAAATGGACATGTTGCCCACGTCAAATCTGAGTTATTGGTATGACTTGAAAGAGCAAATTTTAAGCTTGGAAATGACACCATGTTGAAGGTAATTGGACTTTGTAATCACAAGATATTATTTGAAGAAGCATATTTTTTTCTAATATTTTCTTTATATTTCACCAAATATTTTGGCCTCTATCTCAAAACTGTGTTTGCCGAAAACATGTCCTTTTTGATGCGACTGGTCACATATGGTTATATGCTTAGAACAAAACAAAAAAGAAGGTCCTTCTCACATACAATTTGGAAAATAGCTATGCGATATATATATTTTTTTAATATACTTTTTAGCTATGTTAAATCCGGAAAGTCATTTTTTATTGTGTTTTGGCCCATTTTCCCCCTTTCAGAGCCATTGTGGGATTTTTTCTCGGACAACTATAAAAAGAGCCTAAAATTGGGCTTATCGTGTAGGTACTCTACAACTTATGCATGCGTGTATGTGAGGCAGATCTTGGCCCTAGCTGCATCTTAAATCACATTGTAGGTAGTTCACATCCAGAATAGTGTCAAAGATCTCTCATATAACTTGTTATATTAGTCTCAGGAACAATACATAATTTCCAAATTTGAAATAATTAATTGAAAAAATTAAACAAAAACACAAAACATTAAAGGAACAAACTCTGTCCACTAAAGGGGATTTTTTGTTTATCTTAAACACATAGAATTATTTAGATCCATGTTACAGTATCACTTTCAGTTATGACTGAGTATATATAATAGAACAGCGATTGCTCCATAACGATGGGTAAAATATCATATCATTGTATTTTTTTAGTTAGGATAATCAATATGCATTGTCTAGCCTAGTTCATTAATCAAAGTTGGATGAGAAAGCTATCTGCATTTAACAATATCTTTATCTAATGTGTTCTATTTTATAATACTCTGGTGATTCCCATACTGGGGGAGGGGTTGACAAAAAGAAACAGTTCGGTTCAAACCAGTCTTAGAAAACAATTGCAGGATGAGATAAATTGGGTTTGCCCTTAAATGTTCGGGCCGGGCCAGATTCATCATACTGAGGGGTGGGGTGGGGGGGGGGGGGGGGGGGGGGGGGTGACAAAAGAAACATTCTGACCCAAGAACGATCAGGTCCGAACCGTTCTTGGCAAAAACTTGTAGCATGAAATCAATTGGGTTTGCCCTAAAATGTTTATTGTCGGGTCAGATTCAGGGGTAAATGGGATGAGGAAGTCCGGGATTGGAGTGAAGAAAATCTTGCCCACAGCACAGGGCTCTAGTCTCCATGCCCCCCCCCCCCCCTACACTTACCCACGTTGTGGATAGACAGCGATTCCTCTAGGCTTATCCACTTCTGTATCCATCAATATCTTAGTGTGTGATGCATTATAATCAGACACCATGATCCAATCATATGCGCCGTCAGCCCAATAAATGTTGTTGGCCAGCCAATCAACTGCAATTCCTGCATATTGAATATAATCCGAAAAATATTGAGCCATCAAAATAAATCAAAATAAATTCCAATATACCGCCCGCGCTAGAAATGGTCGAGTCCTGTGTTGTCACTTCGGGTTTAGTTCCGTTAGCCAATCCCACGCCCGATTGGCAGTCTTTGTTGACGACCCTCCTTTTGCAGTTTTCACGGTGCCACGCTGGTGTAATCTGAGTCATTAGCTTTTTTGTCTTCAAGATGAGAGGTTATTTATACAAATAACTTTCACAACAAATTTTTAATATAAATTTTGAATATTAATTAATATAATATTTAGATGAAAAAAATAAAAAAGATGTTCCTGATAGGTTGCTAAGGGACCAACAAACTGACCTTGAGAGGAAGTGATTATTGCTCTGGGTCAATCACTACCAAGTAAATTACAACATGATGTGGTTGCAACATTGTTTTACTTGAACTACCAATAAACCATGTAATAATGTCTAGTCTGATTCTCTATACATGTATAATATGCTTTGAATTGCCCACAGTTTCAACTCTGAAAGATGTGTTTCATTCTAGTTTGAAAAAAATCATATGAATTTGTTTTGGCCTTTTTGGTCTGCTAACCAGCGGGTTTTAATAGCAACCACAACGCCCCAATTGTATATCGATTGCCCGATCGATTGGCTGTTGTTTACATTACCGAATTGTGTGTAGGAAGTTAGCATACAACTACATGGTTTCTTCGCCATTTTACAACTATCTAACTTTAACATTTACATATATTTCTGCCTAAATCTTAGTCTAAAAATTACATCACTGTCTGCCCTATTTATTCCCCTTTCTAGAACTGTAATTTATACGATCTAAAATGAAGGAAATCGGGTGTAAGCTTGCTGTAAAGCGGACACTCTTCGTTCCGCGAGCAGTGAGTTGTGCTCACGTAAGTCAATGGGTCAAATGGCATTCCATGGATTTTCACCCCGAAACCCAAAATTGTAGTACAGACCTGATGATTAGATAAATTAAAAGACGGTAAGTCATGTTGGCCAATCAGAATATATCTTATATCAAAATTTAAAGGAATGCGAATCCTTTGTGATTCCGTTCCTGTCCGTCATTTATCTCGCTTTGTTTTCTCGAGAGAACCATGGAACGCCAGGCGGGACAAAAGTACTGAAATTTTCCCGAAATATCTGCTTAAAATCTTTCAAATATTGAACTTTTGCGGGGAAGAAATATTAATTGACGGTACCAAATATTTTTTCTTATGAAGAATAAAAATATAATAATAGAGAGAGACATGTATGCTTCATATAACTCTTTCTGTTGTCATTTTACGACACTTAGAACTCATATGGTTGACATGAAAGCAAAATCGGTGTGAAGGTCCTGTATGCTTATTTAAGGAAATCACGCATGGTCTGGCATGTATTCACTGTTGACTGCTTAGGTTGTCGGTGGAATTCATATATTAGTGAATTCAGCATTAATATATTTGGGGCAATTCAATTTTACAAATTTGTATCATGATTTTTCTGTACTTTAGGCTATATTACCATTGATAAATAATATAATATAATTGGGAGCACATTAATTTGGTGAATGGGACCGTCTCGCGAAATTAAATTGCTAGCAAAATCAGTTCGTTTTACAGTATATGGGTATAAAATACATATTTATAGTAGGCCCTAAATTATGGAGGCAAATCATGACAAAAAAGACTTAAGTTTAAGATTTATAAACAAGTACCAGAATTTGAAATAACTAATAAGAATTATTCATTTGTATACTAATTCTAATCAATAATAATTTCAATATTGTTTCCATCTCTATCAGACGATTATATTTGTTCAACCATGGCCTTATTCTATATATAATAAGTCCATACTTCAAATACTATATCGGGCCTATTTCTTAACAAACACCCCTATTTCGTCTCTGAAATCGACTAGTCCTGACCGGTTACTTATTTGCTGCAGCAGTATCAGCTCAAACAATAGATGAACGGGTCGACCGGTAGGTCGTTGACAAGCTCATTCATTGGCTGAGAACGCTAAAGTATCAATTGACTAATCAGGGCTAATTTGTATAACAAGATTAAAGTTTTGTTAAACCTGGTATACATGTTAAGGGTTGTCGCTCGTTTGACGTGGAGCGTTAACTGCACTATACAAGCAATTGTGCCTGGATATTCACCAAAGGGTTCAGCAGCGAGGTTCCAAGGAAGCAGTTCCTCTATGTATCCCAAGAGTGCATTGTATAATGTTTAATTGCACTTAGACATGTGCAACATACATGCACGCACCATGCACTTTGCTTTGGTTTATTGTTTCTCGCTGATTTCATAAGGAAAATGTCTGGACCATTTCAATTTCCTGAAATTTCCTATAAGTCTATTGTGTTTAATATTTCAATGTCATTTATTCTTACCATCCACAGTCTGGGATGTTCCTGTAAAAACTGGCAACGCAGTAGCACCATCTCCCAGGCCGCCTTTCATGATTCTTTTACGTGCTGCATCTGTCCAGAATACGAGCCTATCATCATAGTCATTGGTAATGGAGATCCAATGAGCGGGTGTACTCTCATAGAAACCACTAAAATAGACCAAAAGGAAATTACAAATCCTTAACAATTTTCCATGTGACAGGCGTCTGCAGACGACATTCCAAAATTTCACTAATGTTTTCAAAAATTTCAAAACTAGTGAATGTCATTACTATATTTGGAATCAGCATGAGAAATGCATTATAATAAGTACAAACATGCCTAGTATTGGTTCAGTTATCCTTGAGATCGTAGTCATTGATAATGGAGATCCAATGAGCTGGTGTGCACTCATAGAAACCACTAAAACGGAGCAAAAGTAAATTACAAATCCTTAATACTGTCCACGTGGCAGGTGTCTGCAGACAACATTCACAAATTCAAAACTAGTGAATGTCAATACCATATTTGGAATCAGCATGAGAAATGCATTACAATAAGTACAAACATGCCTAGTATTGGCTCAGAAATCCTTGAGATAGACCTTGAAAAATGTGAAAGGTTTCTGGAAAATATGTTTTGTTATGGTAAAACCAATAGAAATGTGGAAAGTGTTACAGGTGGACATTATGATTATTAAAAAATTAAGCTTCATGACCTTTATGATGCTCATACATACAGGGGGTGCCAGTAGGCCAGAAGGCGGATGAAGGAAAAGCCTGAAAATCTGAATATATATTTGGGATAAAAAGAACCAAAATTGGCTGAAATAAATAAATTAAAAGTGCAGACATTTGGACTGATGAAATTTCCTGAAAACTGGCATCCCTGCTTTTCTACACATCATATAGATCATGCTTTTATCATCATATCTAATGTAGCATGGGAAGAATAACAACTTACGTGGTAGCAATAGTAGGAGATGATATATAATCCTCTGGGTTGGCTGGTAAGCTATTGATCCGTGCACGTTTGGTAGCAACATTAAGCTCCGTCCATACGAGTAATCCACCTCCGTTCCCAGTTGGAGCTGTTGTGTTTGCATGTTGTGCTGTAGATAAATGAGTTGAAAATATTTTAGGTTTAGGCAAAGGAAAATTGTTTGATTGGTTATAGATCGTTCGTGGATGGGGATACAAGTAATTCAGGGGTCGATTTACAATTTCGAATCTATATGAACTGGCAAGGCATTAGCCAGAGACCCATATGGGTGTCATATGGACGCACTATCGCGAAAAATGGACGGCCTAAAAAATGCTAAAGCTGTCCAATGGATGACCCTAAAATGTTTACATGTATCTGTACATGTATGTAGCTTGGTAAATTTACGTGCACAGCAGGAAAATCTACATGCATGGCATGTAAAACCCCTCTAATTTATAACGATCCCTGATGTATTTGACTTGAATAACTTCTTTCTTGTTTAAAAAACGGAGAGTAAAGAATGTTTTTCAAAGATATTCTAATTTTATTCCAGCAAGCAAAATAATGGAGATACAAATAAAACTTTATCTAGGATTTCCAAAATATGAGTCGGTATTCATTTATTTTTTTCTTCATAAATCAGTTTTCAAAATTAGGGTTGGTCGGATGAGTACAATAAAAACAATTGTCCTTATTAGAGGAAAACAGCACTATTCATGAAACTAAGCATTATTTGATAGGAAAATAATTATTTAAAGGAATATTATGAGATCTTTTCCAGGGGACACCCTCTATTCTTGATTTTCTTATGAAAGCAGATTTATAAATCATGAATATATTCTGCGTTACAGAGCGATACGATTCCTATTTTTTTCCAAATCATGGTTTTAGAGGGGATTAAGCATGATTTTGAAGTAATTTGTAGATGGTTCATTACAGAAAGCATGCACCAAACTGTTTTTTCCATGGGAGCGTCAGTTTTGTGCATGCTTTCTGTTATGAACCATATCTGAAAAGAACTAACCAAGCTAAATGTACAATTTTTTGAGGATAATTTCAAAACTTACTGCTGATCAAGACTAAAGTAAACACAAATTCTCTGAAACTATAAATGTGGTTGAGATATTACCTTGAACTTATTGGGTCAACTTCTTTTTAAACCTTCCAGTATAGAAGATTCACAGACTATGGCAGGTGCCTCATTTAAGTAGGTAATGTCTTCCAATTGAGGGGAAGGCAGTGATTTGAAATCTTAATCTGATCATTGACATATATTTTATATGCTTTCATGTATCTTGAATCACATCGAAGGTAGTTCATATTAAGATTTGTTTGACTTTGTTCAGATGGCACCTTTGAATGGCGCGCTATTCGCTGGGTAGATTAAATTCATATACGTGGATGCATGATATCTGGGGATGTGTTGCTTCAACGCTATGAAGTCCTATATCGCAGCTAAACTAATAGAATCTAACGATGCTGATATCGTCATGAATGGTCAATTGTGTTTCCTCTAACGTTAAATGGAATATGTCCAAATCAATAACCGATCAGTCAATGTTTATAAATCTATAATTCCTTAAACAAAGTTCCTCATTACTTGTGCATTGGCCATTTTTATTGACCCAAAAGAAGCACCTTTTTCATGTGCTGTTAACCCTAACCTTCCTGGACCTTACAAAACCCTACAGTGCTACAATCTTGTACCATGCGGCGGCCCCATCAATCCTGTGCTACGCTCAGCGCGTGGTTCACCTTGAAAGGAACTTGCATTTTTTAAAACATCCCCCGTGTAGCTCAGTCGGTATAGCATCAGACTTGCATGCACACGGCCCGGTTCGATTCCGCGGCACGTGCAGAGACTAATTTTGAAAACTGACAAAACAATTGTGTCTTCTATTCTTTTACTTGTGGAAATGAATACCACCCTAATATTTGATATTCCAGAAAAAGGTGCTTTTTTTCCTTCCAGAATTTTGCTTTCCGGAAAAACACTAACATATTTTAAAACTGTCATAAAGTGAGTTAATAGTCAAATATCCCATTTCACATCTTAGGGATAGGGATGAGAGTATACACTCCAGCTATTTCTATCACAAAAATCACTATGGTACCATTGCACCCATCACTACAATAGACAAAAGTTTTGTTTGATGCTGAGTGGATGGCTCTGACACACCCCTTGTATTTAATTGACCACACAAGTATTCATAACCAGGGTTGTAGCCAGAGCATTTCGAGTGCCGGGCGCAATATTTTGCTATTTGGTTACACAATTCTCGCGGCTCAGCGGCCGGGATGTTTTTAGGCTTTTTAATGCACTTTGAGGGTTCCTGCCACATAATTTTAATGATTTTATCCACAAATTGTTAAAAAATATATTTAAAAAAATTACCTTTTTTTTTAGAGTGCTGGGCGGCCAGCCCAATTCTGGGCCCAGCGCCGGACGGGCTTGCCCAGTGCCGGGCGGGCCCTGCCCGGCGTAGCTACAACCCTGCTCATGACATCATTCATATATAATGGAGAATATTTGGGCTGGAAGTCTCTTTAAATGCAAACTCCTGCTAAGTTGCATGAACGAAATATATGTGTGAGTTTCACAGGTCAGTGATCTCTGAGCAAACACCATTCATCATCACAAGGACAGTCAACACAAATCTCACATACTGCATAGCAACGAAACATCGTGGTCAGATAATCCAGCGTGCCAGGTCACAAGTATCATGATTGGGGATTTGGGGTAGAGATACAATAATCTTAAGTAGTCCGACGTTAAAATGCAACTAATCAAGGTGCTTTTAACATATGATTTAGGAAACTGTTTTCTGAAGCGTGTGAAAATCAACCTGCCTTTGTGATCGGTCCCAGGACCACACACTGGCAGCATGAAATCATTCCAGCCGGCAAGAATCATGAAATCTGTGTGTACGTGAACTAAATTGAGGCATTTTCAGAGCTTCAAACGTGTAGTGTTTTTATAAATTACGAAAGTTTCTTACAATAAAAAATGCTCAAATTGTGAATGTAATAAGAAAATATAGATCACATTCCGTGGTAAAACTGTGGTAAAACGACCCCCGTCAGTATCTTTTATGGATTTTTTTTCTTCTGATTTAAAAAAGTGACCAGGAGTGACTTTTGCCTCTTGTCGACATACAATGTAGTGGTTTCCTGTATTGTGAGTTGGTAAACATGAATGGGGATCAAAAGAGACTACTTCTCCATGTGGCTGGGTTCCCCCAAATATAGTGCTGGGAGATATCAAGCCTCTCAACCACAAAATCACAAAATGTTCTTCACCTCTCTTAGTCTTACTCTTCAAGTTCAACAAGCATCATAAATTCCATAATTAAATTTGCTTAATTCAAACAGGATATTTGTGGGTTTAAAACACGAAAAATAGTGAATTTATTACGCATTTTGTTTTGATAGCTAAAATATGGCTCCCAAATTGGTGGACAAATTCGTCCACCTGCATGGACTGACATGGTATCGATTATCGTTGCGCCGCCCATCACTACAAAAACTTTTTTACAATAGACAAAACTTTTGCTTGATACTGAATGGATGTTTCTGACACACCCCTTGTATTTCATTGGCCACAAGTACTCATTTTGGCTAGTGGATCCACCCAGATATAGTGCTGGGGGATATCAAGCCTCTCAGTCTCAAACCCAAAATCACAAAATGTTCTTCATCTCTTCAACAAGTATAGTCCTTGGTACCAAAATCTAGTACTTAGGCCTATTCAGGCAAGTGTGTAAGGATAAGGTGAAAGCTAACCATCTCTTGAAACACAGACTTAATCAGTCTATAAAATAAGTCCGTGCTTGTAAAAAACTAATCTGTGCAGATTGCATAATCAGCATCCATCTCATCTTGAAGGCATCATGTTTATGAAAAGAAGTTATTGATTGCTCCAGAAATGCCAGAAAAGATAAGTTGGGATTAGGCCTATGTTAATCCATGCATGCCCAGCATAGGACAAACATGACAAAAGAATCAATAAACTTAATAAATGAATGAATAGAACAAGAAATTATTGACTTCACCAGGAGACCCAATTTCCTTAAATAATAGACTATGCAATAAGTCTGGTCAAGAAAATGGTTAGGTTATTAAATTGGTTCCTTTCAACACTATGCCTTGAGTAAGTACCAAAATCATAGATTTTGGTAGCAAGGACTACAACAAGTATCAGAATTTGCTTAAATTCAAACACAAACAGGAAATCAAACTTAAACCTTTCCCCAGCAGATTTTTACTCCATTGTAACAATTATTTTGGGTTTCAAACATGTACAATAGTGAATTTCTTACGCATTTTGTCTTGGTGGGAGAATTTGGCCACTAAATCGGTGGGCAAATCTGTGCACCGGCAAGTACTGATAAATAAAGACAAGTAACTTTATTATAAGCTAAACCGGGGATTGCCAAACAAATGATTTCTTTGATACCTAGCCTACCTGAAAAATCGAGACACCTGCAAATTCCTACATTCAAAATAATTATATAGCTTATCGTTAAGGCTCCACTAGAGATAGAAAATTCGTTAGCCTTTTAAAATTGTTTTTCCGCAAAAACTTTAAAAAAGCTGGTAAAGAAAGCATGTCGTACGAAATTACTACTCTGTTTGAGAAAGTTCCTTTTATACTAGGTGAACTGGCCCATATCTGCCTGCCACTCTCGTCGTGGCACTACGGCAGGGAGGGGGTGGTCGAGAAGGTCGTTATGTTGGCATGGCAGTGTTTGTTCGCCCAATCATTTGTTACGTCGGATTCATTATTACTTAGGCAAGGGCAGTTTGTTGTGATATCAGATATAAGCCACACACTCGGACTTCGGAAGGAAATCCGCCGGAAATCCGGTTCTATTGGCCAACACAAGGTCTTGAAAAGAGGGAGAAACTTAATCAGGAGAAAGGGAGCCTAAAGGATGAGAGCATGCTAGTGGATATATCGCAGGTCTCACAATATAAACAGTTGTGTTGTGAGTTCGAGCCCCCGCTACGGCCAACATGTTTGTATCCTTAGGCAAGGTACTTAGTCTCAATTGCCTCGTGGTTCGGAAGTCACGTAGAAATGGTGGTCTCGTGCATCGGAAGAGCAAAATCCGAGCACGTTAAAAGGTCACAGACTCTTTCGTAAAAAAGTAGAGTAGGGGATCATCCCGGTTGTCTGTGTACACAAAAACTCATGTCCCTATGTTTCAGGGGCACTATACACGGTACCGTTAATGCCCGATATAGGGCGCTGTGTACATAGATGAAGGGATAATAAGCCACGAACTGGATAAAAAGGGGAAAGGTCGTGGGATTGCAATGCCAATGGGGAAGAATCTCAGTGCCTTAAAAACTGATATATTTTGAAATATCGGCTTGGGTTCTTTATCGTGGAATTATAATTTTACTTTTGCCTCCGACGATACGACGGCCTGTATCCCCGCTACCATATAAACACTCGTCACTGTAAACAAATAATGAATTGACAGTCGACCGACCAATGACGACTGCACTGATGGTAGTTTACATGATTTAAAGCATAGGGAGGACGCGTGGTCGTGCATCTTGTGTAATTGTACAATACCGGATGTAGATAACTTTTATCAACACTATACGGTGTAGGCCAGTAGAATATAATATCCTTCCGGTAAAGTTACGTGATCATGTGATGGGGATTTTTATAACCGCATGGACCCAATATGGCTAACCTAATGCAGACTGTACCAATTTTTAAAACCTCATTAGTTTTGTTCGTGTTATTATTAATTATCAGTAAAACAATTCCTTTGATACAAAATATACTTTGTTTCGTTTAAACACGTCCAAAGGAGTATCAAAAAACACCGAATTTCGAACATGTGACACACATCAATTATAGACCTACATGTATCAATAATGAATGGATCACACCGTATATAAGTTGACCCCGGTTGGTCAATAGTGGTGGACAAAATTGCATTTCAAAAGATTGAAACTGACCCAATTAATAAATAACTAAGACTATAAAGTGTAAAATAACAACATAATTTTGCTGTTTCCTTTCAGAGTCATAAGCCCTGCATAATCATAGGCGTGCGCTGGATTTTTTTACCCGGGGGGCTTAAAAATAATTTTCATTGGTTCGCACCGCTCCGCGGCAACGAGTCTGAGGGAGGTGTGCCCCCTTGGATTGGATTTTTGGCTTGGATTGGATTTTTTGGAATATTGGCTATTGTCAAAAGAAAGATTTAACCGGGAGTTTAACAAACCGTTCCTGAAGCCATGTTGTTATTAAGTTTGACTGATAATATGAAACTAATTTGCGCGTAGAGCGCCAAAAATGTATATTTTAACACTAAAAAGGTCCAGAAAACGTTTCTGAAGCCATCTTGTTCCAATTGAATAACAAAATAGTATAACAATAATTGGCGCGGAGCGCGCAAAAATTTGCTATGTAAAAATAAAGGTTTAGAAGAACGGTCTTGAAGCCATCTCGTTAAGCTTGAATAATAAATAATCAGTGAGACTAATACGCGCGTAGCGCGCAAAAAATGTATATTTTAACACTAAAAAGTTTCAGAAAACGTTTATGAAGCCATCTTGTTGAAATTGAATAACACAAAATAAAAAATGATTCCCGCGAAACATCGAACAAATTTGCTATTGTAAAAATAAAGGTTTAGAAAAGCGTTTCTGAAGCTATCTTGTTAAGCTTGAATAATAAATAATCAGTGAAACTAAAACGCGCGTAGCGCGCCAAAAAATGTATATTTTAACAATAAAAAGGTCCAGAAAACGTTTCTGAAACCATCTTGTTAAGCTTGAATAATAAATCATTCCAACTAATTCGCGCGTAGCGCGCAAAAATTTGTTATTTTTACACTGAAATGGTCCTGAAAACGTTCCTGAATCAATCTTGTTAAGCTTGAATAATAAAAAAAAAATGAAACCAATTGGCTCAAAACGAGCAATAATGTCTAGTTTACTAACTAAAATGGTCCATAAAACGTTCTTGAAACATGTTGCAACGTTGTTATAAAGCTGGAATAAACATTGAAAGCAATTCGCGCCAAGCGCGCAAAAAAATCTATTTTAACACTAAAAAGCTCCAGAAAAACGTTCCTTAAGCCATCTTTTTATAACTTGAATAAAGAAACATTGAATCTAACCAAAATTTCTAGTTTTCCCCTAAAATGGTCCAGAAAACGTTCCTGAAACCATGTTGTTAAGCTTGAATAGCAGTGGCGTATAGGTAGGTTATTCATACTTTTTTTAGCCAAGAAATGCGCGCTACGCGCGCGAAAATTTTCGACTTTACACCTATTTTTGGCACGATCGAGGTACATTTTGGCTCTAAACAAGCTTGTAGCAAAGAATGTTGCACTTTGGGGACACATTAAGCGATTAAGCGAGCGTAGCGCGCGAAAAATTTTCATCTGTGTACTTTTGACCATCATAATTCCATAAAATCCTGTGGTCAAATGAACCGACATCAATATTTGGGGGGTGGGGCGATCGTCCGCCCCCCTCAAAAAGGCTCAAAAGGGGGGTCATAAGAACTAGCAGCAGAGGGTGAAAAGGGGGGTCTTCAGCGCGGCACATACCTTATTATATCTATACCTTTTTCCAATGTCAGTGCCCTCCGGCTGGCTCCTCCTCCCCCACTCCCCTCCCCTCCTCCTCTCCTCCCCTCCCCTCCTCCTCCTCCTCCTCTCCCCTCCTCCTCCTCCTCTCCCCTCCCTTTTCTCCCCTCTTTTTTTTTTTTTACCCTCTGGGGACCCGGGGGGCTTGAGCCCCCCCCCCCTGGGCACGCGCCTGATAATGATACAATTCCATTACTACAAACAAACCTCAATACTAAAAAACCCATAGGAAATATGCCACTGCATCGTTAATCTTTTTGGAGACATTTTATTTTTCTAGGTTAAAATAAATTGATTTGTTTGTCAAAGGCTGTATGAAAAAATCCAACAAAAATAAAATCACTTTTCGCGTGTTTTAAGCGAATATTCGCAAATTCAACAAATCATTGGGTAAAAAATCTCAACAACAAAATTGTGAAATACTATTAGTCCTATACTTTCACTTTCACGGAACATGAAAGGAAAACAACCTTAAGAGGGTTTTAGAGTTTAAAAGGTGTGAGATAGGTATTGCTAAAGATTAGTGTCGTCACTGAGAAAAGATTGGGAAAATCTTCAAACGAAATGTATGTAGCTTAATATGTATTAAGTATTGATGTGTGAGTACAGTAAAGTATTGGAAAGATATGCTGCTGCGTTGCAGCATCTTTGAACTGGAGGACTCGAGGGGTGTTTGACGGTGATATATAAAAAGTATTGGTTTAATTATTGGTTGCCGGATATCCTGCCCCGGTTACCAGCATCAGGCCCTCATTAACTTTTTAGACAGTATCTTAAAAATGAAAATCGTGTACGCGTCAATATCATCACATTATTAGGCCTACCCTTTGCTAGATGTGCCCCGACGTGAACAGGCGGCTTTCCGAACTGACACATCCTGAATTGGGGACTTGGCGAACGGCCCAAGTTGAAAACATTTTCCGCCCTTTTGGGTGTTTTTTTAAAAAGTAAATTAGGGCAAATAATTGGGTTAAATTTACCAAAATTGGGTGTTTTGGGGGGCAACTCGGCGCTAGAGTTTGGATTGTGTGGAACGACTTATCAGTGAAATGAGATGCTTAGTGAGCGGCGACATCGTGGGGACTTTGTCCCCGCACACACCCGTATGGCCAATATACGTGAGTACCCCCCCCCCCCCCGGGATGTGCCCGGTTGGGTCACTTTCTCAAATGGCACCCTCGTGCGGGCCGTGGGCCAATTTGCCAATCGCGATCAGACGACGCTGGACATAGGCGTATTCACGAGTATTCAGGTTAAAATATGCGAACGAGGTTACCTGATCAAGTGAATGGGACGACCGCTTAACAACGGTTTAAATTTTAAAAAAATAGCATTTACAATTGGGATGATTAGCCATCCCGAACGGTTTTGGATTGGAAAATTTTTCTTCTAACCTATGATGAATTTTATGGGGTCATATAATCAAAATCCATTACATTGAAACCAACGGAAATTCAAAATTAACGGCCGTTCGTAGCCACCGTCGTCTGATCGCGATGATTTGCCCATGAACTGTCGACAATCACAATAACCGAGAACAACGTTAGAGAAATGTGGTCTAAAATATAACGTGTCCCTCACTCAATGGACCGCAAAAATCTATACTAATGATGTATAAAAACACGTTTGTAGCAACGATAGATCCATGAGCTAACCGAGCGCTTCACTATGAATTAAGCCGATATTCGGTCTATTTATAGAATTATACACTAATATAGAATCATATACATGAAGATTTAATTGTATTATAATTATTTGCATAGGCCTACACTTACATAAAACTCCTCTCGAGCAAACGACAGCTACACACACTGCGATGAAAGAAACAGCCACAACTTTGTTACATCCCATCATTATCAGTAAAATCCAAAGTGACAATCATAGAAAAATGTATTACTCGTCAGCCAAAGCTTTGCTCATCAGCTCTACAGATAGTCGATGACCTGAGTATAAGGGTTTACTCCTCTATGTGTGAGTGTTATCAAAGTGTTGCTACCAACATTTCCTCTTGCAAAATGATCAACTTGCATAAATATAACCCAGCTATTGTTTTAAGTCATAGCTCTTAATAACTTCCTTACACTTCCGTATAGATGCCATGGGTTAGATAGTGCAAGCAATGTGTAAAAAGATTATGAGACCCGCTATTATTACTATATAAATATATAGGAGGCTATTACTATTGATGATCTTATCTCTCACCTTCCTTCGTATTATCAGTTCTCTTCAATAATGTAACCTTTTCTGTGTATTATCATCGCACTGTCAGCAGAATAAGTTTAGAAGTCGTTCAAAACCATCCATTTTTTTTGTGGTTCCAAACATAACTCTTTATCATGAAAGAACGGGACCGGGAAACTTTCACTTTTGACAAGTTCCGGTTTGCCTCACACGAGTTGTATCACTCAAACAAATGGCTCTTTTCAAAACCACATGCATTTGCGGCAAAAAGGGCATCATTGAATGCCTACGACCATTCAATGCCATACGGAATAGTAAATTACCCATTAGGAAAAAAACTATACCGGAATCATCTATAATAATTTTTTATGAGGTCAAATCCGGAGTTACACAAGGCAAAGCCGAGTAAATGGCTCTGGAGACCAACTATACCACCCGGCGTTTTATTATTTTATTCAAGTGGGTTTTTTTATGCGGCCACGGCCTATAAGCTCTGCTCCTCATAGTGCGGCAATGTTTAAAAAGGGGTATGATGTGGTAGAGGCAGCGCCCTCAATTACAAAAATATATGATAAAAACTGGGATTTGTATATTTTTACAATTGAGGACCCTAGATCTAAAAGGGGGTTAAGTCACATGGAGTGCATTTTGAGAAAAATGGCAAAAACTGGGTTTCATTGTTTTTCCTGATGCAGTGCCCATAATGGATGCATTATTATTTCTTGCATTACAGAGACTAACTTTAAAATAGTTGTTGTTATGAAAAAAATTGTAAAGTAGTTGTTTTTGCCATTTTCAAATACTGTTAATCTAAGAAGAGGGTTAAGTCCAAATGGACTTGACCTCCTTCTTAGATTAACACAGTATGTTTAGCATAGTACTATCTTTATTTTCAAGTTTTTAATAATAATAGCTTTAGTACTGGTTAAAAATAATTAATTAATTCGATTCAGTTATCTTCTGCGCATTTTGACACCTCTTTTGTTGCGCTACGATGTTGTTTGGCGGGTTTATGAGCACTTGAGTGGTCGAATTTCAAAGTTGCCAAAGCCCCTATTCTCGCAAAGCAAAAGCGTTGTACTGTGACGAATAAGATCAGCATTAATTTTGCCCGGCTTTTATAAATGATTTGTTTGTCGCGTGTTGGATAAATCGATTGCAATGAACATCAGCATTATTTGTCAATAATAAAACAAAAGGGTCAGAGATGGGAGGCATATTAATTGTCAATAACAAAACAAAAGGGTCAGAGATGGGAGGCATAAATCAAATTGGTGTATTTTGTCTTGGTTTGGTCTGTGTGTGATGCTTGTGTGAGTTCCCTTCTGGAATTGGGGTGAATAGGAGCTTTTGCAACTTTGAAATTCGACCTTAAAAGAGGTGTCAAAATGCGCAGAAGATAACTGAATCGAATTAATTAATTATTGTTTTACATACTATTTCAGGTTCCGATAATCTGACCATTTGTAAGTGTTTAGATACTTTATTGGCGCAGTTTACATGTACATGTAGTCTCTTATAAATAGTGTTAATACTAAAAGGGAGTCAAGTCCAGAATTTATAATGCCTTTAAAATATCCTAGTCACAATGAAAACTTGTCTTGAAACAATAATCTTTCTTTAGAGATAGCTTACTTACCTATTTGGGACTTTTTAATGACTGATTCTTGTGATATTCGCCTGGGTTTAGCAGAGGTTTCGTCTGATGTCTTAATACAGGACGCCATCTGGGAATATGTAGTTTCAATGCAAGAAAGTGGTCATGTCCATGTAGTTTCAATGCAAGAAAGTGGTCATGTCCATGTAGTTTCAATGCAAGAAAGTGGTCATGTCCATGTAGTTTCAATGCAAGAAAGTGGTCATGTCCATGTAGTTTCAATGCAAGAAGGTGGTTATGTCCATGTGTGGACTTGACCCACTCGGGTTGTACCTCCCATGGACTCTTACACATGCTTTACCACATGACTTAACTATAAAATTTGAACAGAGGGTGCAGAGATCCTCCTTGTAGCAGAAAATGATACTAACTACAATTTCACAAGATTGTGACTTAACCCCCTTTTAGATCTAGGGTCCTCAATTGTATGTATGAACTTACACATAAGGATTAAGAAAAATCAGCCCTCTTTGTACAACAAAACTTCGATTTAAAAATGCTGATCTGGCCAGATCAGCATTTTATATAGTTAAGGGTACGGTATTCCAACATATTAAAAACATTGTTTTAATCAAGTTTTGCTGGGTTTTTTTTAGTCATCATCAGTTACGCATTACGTCTTTGTTGACATGGCGCCCTCACTTATCAGTTAGTAAATGCCAGGTATATCTGTCACTGGCCAGTTCTGCTAGATTTTCTGCGTTTGTATAGTCAATATTTAGTTCTTGCAATTGTTTTTGGATCATTCTTATCCACGTCTGTTTTGGTCTACCTTGTGGTCTTTTAACACTTCTTCCTATTTCTGCTAGGGACATCTTTGCTGGGGTTTTCTCTGGGAGTCTTAGGAGATGACCAAACCAGGTCATACGCCTAGTTCTTATTAAGTTGCTCCATCTGGTTTGACTCGTTCGTTGATATAACTCCTCATTAGTTACTTTGTCTTGCCAGCTTATTTTTTTTAGTTTATACAACAATAATGGCAATTTTTAATGTTCATCTTGAATTCTGAAGTAAATTAATTAAGATTAAAAAAATTCAACATGACATTGTGTCCCTTTAATTACCGGCCCATTTGTCCCTACTTTTGAAGATAATAATTGCCACATAACTTTCCTATTTTTTAAAATTATTTCTAGAATTTTTATTTGCTCTGATAAAAAATGGGTAATTTCTAATTTTGTTCAAGGATCGTTTAGAAGCAGTGGCGTACCCAGCTTTTGGAAACAGGGGGGGGGGGGGACCATAGTTGTACCGACGAAAGCCATGATTTACCGACAATTTTTTTTACAGACTCCCCCCAAAAAATCGTAAAACATGCCAACTATTTTTTGATTCTGATGAGCGACATTGTGTTCGATTTTTTACAAATATATTTAATAAAACCAAACATATAACATCATATGACATAACAAAACAATCCTATTAAGCATATGACTTGTCTAACTCCGTCCGACGGGCAGGCTAGTGTGCGCGTGGGGTGGGGGTGGGGGTGGGGTGGGGGGGCTAAACCGAGTAAAAACGCACCAGAATTTCGGACATTTCTAGTGTGTAGATAGCTTCTTGTACATGGTGTATCTACCGAACCGGTTATACGAATTAAGTGAAAATTCACTATTTCATTTCTAATTATCTGTTCTTCAATATGATCATGACATTTCTGAACATAGAATGAAAAAAGCCTCTTTAAGGGTGCACACAACTATAGTAGTAATAGTAGTAATAGTAGTATCATTCAGTCAGGAAGCTATACGACCAATGCGAGCTGACCTTTGAAATAATGAAATTAATTTATGCGTAACTTGTAGATATGGCAAAATATTCTTTTTATGGCTTGTTGTATCCATCCAAATAAGTTGAGACCATTCTCATTAAAATTATATCAGTTTGGGAATTTAACCCCGTGCACTGTACAAAGAATTTTGAAAAAATAGTGTTGACCTATTTTGCCCAATATCTCGGAAAAGAACATCGGATGGATATGCAACCAAGGGCGTCCCCAGAGGGGGGGGGGGGGGGGGGGGGGGGGGGGGGGGGGGGGGGGGGGGGGGGGGTATGGGGGGGGGGACCCCCCCCCCCATTCATCAAATCTGTCGGCAAAATTATGGTGCTGTGGGCAAATCAAAGGAAGGAGGAAGAAAAGGGAGAAAGAAAGAAAGGAAAGAGAAAGGAAAAGGGAAAGAAAGAAGGGAAGAAAGAAATAAAGAAAGAAAGAGAAAGGAAAAAAGGAAAGGAAAGAGGAAAAAAAAGAAAGAAAGAAAGAAAGAAAGAAAGAAAGAAAGAAAGAAAGAAAGAAAGAAAGAAAGAAAGAAAGAAAGAAAGAAAGAAAGAAAGAAAGAAAGAAAGAAAGAAAGAAAGAAAGAAAGAAAGAAAGAAAGAAAGAAAGAAAGAAAGAAAGAAAGAAAGAAAGAAAGAAAGAAAGAAAGAAAGAAAGAAAGAAAGAAAGAAAGAAAGAAAGAAAGAAAGAAAGAAAAAAGAAAGAAAGAAAGAGAAAGGAAAGAGGAAAGAAAGAAAGGAAAAGGGGAAGAAAGCCCTATAACAATTATCGTATGCGCAAATGATAATGTTGTGTCGGCATATATGTTATGTTAACACAAATCAAATCAAAAATGAACAAAGGCAATGTAGGCATATGAATTTGTAGGCACTGTGAACGAGCCCATTATTATGAGATTTTGTGTCGGCGCACATGAACAGCCTAGGCCCAAGTCTTTGTTTTGCTCATTGTCAAGACACGCAAAAAATTGTGTCGGAATAGTATAGGCCTAGGCTAGGTCTAACGGGCAACGTGTGTCGGACATACAGGCTGTAGGCCTATCATGCCTATACTGAACATTTGACCATGTTTTGTTAGCATTATTCAACAAAAACAAGATGGCTTCAGGAAAGTGTACCATGACCATTTTAAAAACTGAAAATCTTTGTGCGCTTCGCACGCATTCTTTCTACAGGTTCCAACATTATAATGGATCTCGAACCAAACCAAATATTATATGGGGAACGTTAAAAACGTCATACTGGACCCTTTAAGTTTTAGAGATGCCAAATGTTGCGCGCTTTGCGCGTATTAATTTCAATGTTTCATTATTCAAGCTGAACAAGATGGCTTCAGGAAAGTTTTCCATGACCATTTTAGCTTAAAAACTGAAAATCTTTTTGCGCTTTGCGCGCATTCTTTCTACAGGTATCAACATTATAATGGTCTCGAACCAAACCAAATATTATATGGGTGACGTTAAAAACGTTATACTGGACCCTTTAAAAGTTAGAAGTGCAAAACAGTTTTCAATGACCATTTTAGTTTAAACACTGAAAAATTTTGCGCGCTCTGCGCGCATATTTTCTACAGGTTTTAACATTATAATGGCCCTCAAACCATACGACTTGGATCAGGACTTGATATGTATAACTATGCAATATCAAACCGTCAAAAACGTCATACTTGACTATTTAAGTGTTAGAAATGCCAATTTTTGCGCGCTTCAGGACAGTTTTCCATGACCATTTTAGTTCAAAAACTGGAAAATTGTGCGCGCATATTTTCTGCAGGGTTTTGCGCGCGTTGTATTAGTTTCAACGTTTCAATATTTAAGATAAACAAGATGGCTTGAGGTTGTGTGCCCCCTATCAAAACAGTTAAATAAAGCAGCTGTTTTATTTAACATTTCAATTATCATCATCAAATTTGTGTCCCCCCCACCCATGTCTGAAAACTGATTGACGCCCCTGACCATACAGTCCATACTAAAATATGCGTGCATGAATTCCGGCGAGCGAAGCGAGCCGAAATTTTTTTTTGTCGGCACAAATGGCTCTGTCGGCATTTGATGACCTTTACACCCCCCCCCCCCATGAAAAGGGTCTGGGGACGCCCTTGTATGCAACTATTTACTTTTTTATTCCTCAGGGTGCCCGGTTGATATGCATTAATTACAGCATAATATGAGTATTTTTTGCAATTTGACCTCTACATGTATATGAAATAAAAATGTAGCAAAAATGTTAGTTAAAATACACTAGGAACCGTACTAATTATCAGAGCGTTTCTTTTCCTGCACATTTTAGCTGATACCTGCGCTAATAAACGAATTTTACACCCATTGTCACATGCAATATGTAGGCCTATAAGCGCAGTGTGGCATGTTATATAGGCTGTATGTTGAATGATTCAAATTCAATAAGATGAAAAGACAAGTATATACATTTCACAATTTATTTATCACAATTATATTTCATGAACTAATAATAATATGACAAGTACAATAATATATACAACATTAGAAAATCATTCAAATAAGGCCCAAAAAAAAAGAAGGTTTGTCTCAGATGACATGAGAGACTGAAAATCTAATGCGGTCTGCGGATTTTTTTTCATTTTTTTTTTTCAATTTAGACCTGATCGTCATTTGTTTGGTCAAAAAGTTGGATTTTGCAAGATTTTTTTGAGAAAATTGAAAGAAAAAAAGAAAAAATTGAAAAAAAATTGAAACAAAATTGGAAAAAAAAAAAAAAAAATTGAAAAAAAAAAAAAAAATCCACTAAAAAAAAAGCTTACGCGGGCGGTTTCGGGAATGCGCGCGGGTCATCTGAGACAAACCTTTTTTTTTGTTTGGCCTAACCAGTATAATCATACATACAAAACGATCAACGTATGAGTACGATTATTGTTATTAGATAATGTATCAAATAAATAACATGATGATACAATAATATATCCCAATGTTACACCCAGAGCTGTTTTTATGATCGAGTATCGATACCCTTTAAGTTGACTGTTATTTTTTGCACAAGCTCTACTTTAGAGTATACTTTGTTGTATCGTTTACAAACTCAAAGTAACGTAATTGCCCGACGCTGATGTATTATGTATGACGTCTTCGCGTTCGTGAAAGTTCATAGTTATAGACCATTTCAAATCCGAAAATATACGATCGGTTCCGAATGTTTCCGATTAGCCGAGTGTTTGACACTCGTTCCATGACCTGTCAGCTCCTGACAGGTCATGGCCATGTGCCGGAGAAAAACAACGTGTTTTTCACCCGTCTGCCCGTGTGGTAGATTGCGCTGGTGTTGGTGATAGATTGTATCCCTCACAAAGTTGATGTTGCGGCATTTCAGTTACAAAAACGAGTGAGATGAAAGAGATTTGGGGTAATATTTTCACTTTTTACCGTCTGCTCGATACATTTGGAATTTGTCCGTCAGCGCCTTTGTTGATAAAAAACAAAAATAGTCTCGTTCCACGTTTTACTTCTCATGTGTGCATGCGTGTATGTAAACATAGGCGGACAATCAACTAGGGCAATGCTGTGAATGCGATCAACTGTTGCGAAGAACGCGCAACGCACCTACTCCACGTGACCTGTTTTTCCGAAGATTTCCGATCTCAATTTGAAATGGTCTATTGGACTTCCAAGTTGTTGGACTTTCTAGTTGTTGGACCTTGTTGCCAAGCGTTGATATCGCTGTGTGGCTATCGCCGATAGTCGCTTTAACAGATTACTGTAGTTGTACAGGGTGAGTCAAAAAGACTGCAATAGTGGAAAGAAGCCATTTTGTTTTCAAAACCAAAATGAATTTTAAAACTTTTTAAACGTTGCAAGAATGATGTATTTAATCCTAACTTTGTGTGAAAAAATGAAGTAGATTACATTTTCCGTTTGCCTTTGGTGAACCTTTTGACCAGTGCACCCATTTCACACGTTGGTCCACGAGATACCCAAAATATGCATCAAATCGCAAAATGTGTCTCTCATTCAAATGTGGAAACTTGAGTTCATTTGTGATGTTATTGGAATTTGATGCATCCTTTCTTGTTTACATGTGAGTTAGCATAATCAATTATAATCATCCCCATGCTATGAAAGCGTATAATGTTCTAAAGTTTAATAACAAACTGACATTTTCCATTTTTTTTGTTGGCGGGTTATTCGAATATGAAGATGCAATGTGTGCCATTTCAAATGAAAATCACTGCGCTCGTGGACAAACAGGTAAATTTGGTTGTGCAGCAAAGAGGGTCATCAAAGACAAACGAAAAATGCAATCGACTTCATTTTCACACAAAGTTAGGATTAAATACATTATTCTTGCAACGTTTAAACAGTTTTAAAATTTATTTTGGTTTTGAAAACAAAATGGCTTCTTTCCACTATTGCAGTCTTTTTGACTCACCCTGTAGATGGTACAGTTGATAGTTTGATAACCCATTATCTTTAAAACGGCTCTATAGAAATCATACAGTGGATTTTATGAACACCAGTTCTAATTATATATGAGAGTTATGTAAGCATCAAATAACGTATGTTAAAACCGATTGCTCAATTATATTGAACGAACACAATTAATCATCAGTTGTGAAAATAATCACTGTTTGATGAAACTCTCTGGGTGTGTATCATTAAATGCATTACACAATTACAAAAAAACACTGTTTGATGAAACTATATGGCTGTGTATCATTTAATGCATTACACGATTACAAAAAAGCATTGTTTGATAGAGCTCTCTGGTTGTGTATCAATAAATGTATTACACAATTACAAATAAACACTGTTTGATGAAACTCCCTGGTTGTGTATCATTAAATGCATTACACAATTACAAAATAAACACTGTTTGATGAAGCTCTCTGATTATGTATCATTAAATGCATTACACAATTACAAATAAACACTGTTTGATGAATCTCTCTCTGGCTGTGTATCATTAAATGCATTACACAATTACAAATAAACACTGTTTGATGAAACCCTTTGGTTGTGTATCATTAAATGCATTACACAATTACAACTAAACATTGTTTGATGAAACTCTCTGGCTGTGTATCATTAAATGCATTACACAATTACAAATAATCACTGTTTGATGAAACTTTCTCTGGCTGTGTATCATTAAATGCATTACACGATTACAAATAAACACTGTTTGATGAAACTCTCTCTGGCTGTGTATCATTAAATGCATTACACAATTACAGAAAAAGAACTGATTGATAAAACTCTCTGATTGTGTATCATTAAATGCATTACACAATTACAAATAAACACTGCTTGATGAAACTCTGGTTGTGTATCATTAAATGCATCACACAAGTACAAATAACACTGCTTGATGAAACCCTCTGGTTGTGTATCATTAAATGCATTACACAATTACAAATAAACACTGTTTGATGAAACTCACTGGTTGTGTATCATTAAATGCATTACACAATTACAAATAAACACTGCTTGATGAAACTCTCTGGTTGTGTATCATTAAATGCATCACACAAGTACAAATAACACTGCTTGATGAAACCCTCTGGTTGTGTATAATTAAATGCATTACACAATTACAAATAAACACTGTTTGATGAAACTCACTGGTTGTGTATCATTAAATGCATTACACAATTACAAATAAAGCACTGTTTGATGAAACCCTCTGGTTGTGTATCATTAAATGCATTTCACAATTACAAATAAACACTGTTTGATGAAACTCACTGGTTGTGTATCATTAAATGCATTACACAATTACAAATAAAGCACTGTTTGATGAAACTCTCTGGCTGTGTATCATTAAATTCATTACACAATTATAAATAAAGCACTGTTTGATGAAACTCTCTGGCTGTGTATCATTAAATGCATTACACAATTACAAATAAACACTGTTTGATGAAATAATAATAATAATAATACCAAGCGATTATATAGCGCCCTTAGCCCAAAGGGGCCTCAAGGCGCTTAACAACATATTATGATAGCATATAACACAATAATCACAAAAAATATATATAAAAAGGTCGCTAAAATAGTGGGTCGAGCATCAGGACACATGGAGAAAGACGGACACGACCAAATGGTCTCATACATTTCGACACGCTATCTCGCAACCTATGATCAGGTCGTCCATATATGCACATATGCGTGAGAGGGAAAAGACAGGAGGTCGAGCAAACAACAAAGGAAGAGGATAAACACGCAAATGCATGGATGGAGAACTGAACATAGTATGATATTACACAATTTTGATTAAATTACAACATTAAAATCTAAGATACAATAAAACTGTGTGAAATACTAAAAGAGTAAAAAGTATAATATATAGATGTATGCAAAAGCAGTATAATATACAGCAATAAAAAAGAGATTGATAGAGGTATGCCAAATTCAAACTGTTGTGGCTATTGCAGAGCATTGCACAAAGAAACCTTTAAAAGGCCGAGATGATACATGAAGGATCATAGTGCACCATGATATCAGGTTGCCCATGCATGCACATGCGTGAGAGAGAAATGACAGGAGGGCGAGCAAATAACAAAGGAAGAGGATAAACACGCAAATGCATGGATGGACAACTGAACATAATATATATGATATTACACAATTTTGATTAAATTACACCGTTAAAATCAAGATACAATAAAACTGTGTGAAATACTAAAAGGTAAAAAGTATAATATATACAAAACAGTAATATACAACAATACAAAAGAGATTGATAGAAGTATGCCAAATTTAAACTTTTGTGGCTATTGCAGAGCAGTGCACAAACAAACCATTTAAAGGCCGAGATGATACGTGAGGTCGAACCAGAACATGATTGCTGAGATAAAGCAGAGCCACAAAAAAACAAGGATCTATGACTATGACATTCTCTGGTTGTGTATCATTAAATGCATTACACAATTACAAATAAACAGTTTGATGAAACTCACTGGTTGTGTATCATTAAATGCATTACACAATTACAAATAACGCACTGTTTGATGAAACTCTCTGGCTGTGTATCATTAAATGCATTACACAATTACAAATAAACACTGATTGATGAAAATCTCTGGTTGTGTATCATTAAATGCATTACACAATTACAAATAAACACTGTTTGATGAAACTCTCTGGTTGTGTATCATTAAATGCATTACACAATTACAAAAAATTACTGATTGATAAAACTCTCTGATTGTGTATCATTAAATGCATTACACAATTACAAATAATGAATTGTTTGATGAAACTCTCTGGTTGTGTATCATTAAATGTATTACACAATTACAAATAGACACTGTTTGGTGAAACTCTCTGGTTGTGTATCTTAAATGCATTACACAAGTACAAATAACACTGCTTGATGAAACCCTCTGGTTGTGTATCATTATATGCATTACACAATTACAAATAAACACTGTTTGATGAAACTCACTGGTTGTGTATCATTAAATGCATTACACAATTACAAATAAAGCACTGTTTGATGAAACTCTCTGGCTGTGTATCATTAAATGCATTACACAATTACAAATAAACACTGTTTGATGAAACTCACTGGTTGTGTATCATTAAATGCATTACACAATTACAAATAAACACTGTTTGATGAAACTCTCTGGTTGTGTATCATTAAATGCATTACACAATTACAAATAATTACTGATTGATAAAACTCTCTGATTGCAGATTGTGTATCATTAAATGCATTACACATTTACAAATAAACACTGTTTGATGAAACCCTCTGGTTGTGTATCATTAAATGCATTACACAAATACAAATAAACACTGTTTGATGAAACTCTCTGGTTGTGTATCATTTAATGCATTACACAATTACAAATAATTACTGATTGATATAACTCTATGATTGTGTATCACTAAATGCATTACATAATTACAAATAACACTGCTTGATGAAACCCTCTGGTTGTGTATCATTATATGCATTACACAATTACAAATAAACACTGTTTGATGAAACTCACTGGTTGTGTATCATTAAATGCATTACACAATTACAAATAAAGAACTGTTTGATGAAACTCTCAGGTTGTGTATCATTAAATGCATTACACAATTACAAATAGACACTGTTTGGTGAAACTCTCTGGTTGTGTATCATTAAATGCATTACACAATTACAAATAAACACTGTTTGATGAAACTCACTGGTTGTGTATCATTAAATGCATTACACAATTACAAATAAAGCACTGTTTGATCAAACTCTCTGGCTGTGTATCATTAAATGTATTACACAATTACAAATAAACACTGTTTGATGAAACTCTCTTGTATATCATTAGATGCATTACACAATTACTGATTGATGAAAATCTCTGGTTGTGTATCATTAAATGAATTAAACAATTACAAATAAACACTGATTGATACAACTCTCTGATTGTGTATCATTAAATGCATTACACAATTACAAATAAACACTGTTTGATGAAACCCTCTGGTTGTGTATCATTAAATGCATTACACAAATACAAATAAACACTGTTTGATGAAACTCTCTGGTTGTGTATCATTAAATGCATTACACAATTACAAATAATTACTGAATGATACAACTCTCTGATTGTGTATCATTAAATGCATTACACAATTACAAATAAACACGGTTTGATGACGCTCTCTGGCTGTGTATCATTAAATGCATTACACAAATACAAATAAACACTGTTTGATGAAACTCTCTGGTTGTGTATCATTAAATGCATTACACAAATACAAATAAACACTTTGATGAAACCCTCTGGTTGTGTATCATTAAATGCATTACACAAATACAAATAAACACTGTTTGATGAAACTCTCTGGTTGTGTATCATTAAATGCATTACACAATTACAAATAATTAATGATTGATATAACTCTCTGATTGTGTATCATTAAATGCATTACACAACTACAAATAAACACGGTTTGATGACGCTCTCTGGCTGTGTATTACACAATTACAAATAAACAATGTTTGATGAAACCCTCTGGTTGTGTATCATTAAATACATTACACAAATACAAATAAACACTGTTTGATGAAACTCTCTGGTTGTGTATCATTAAATGCATTACACAAATACAAATAAACACTTTGATGAAACCCTCTGGTTGTGTATCATTAAATGCATTACACAAATACAAATAAACACTTTGATGAAACTCTCTGGTTGTGTATCATTAAATGCATTACACAATTACAAATAATTAATGATTGATATAACTCTCTGATTGTGTATCATTAAATGCATTACACAATTACAAATAAACACGGTTTGATGACGCTCTCTGGCTGTGTATCATTAAATGCATTACACAATTACAAATAAACAATGTTTGATGAAACCCTCTGGTTGTGTATCATTAAATGCATTACACAATTACAAATAGACAGTTTGGTGAAACTCTCAGGCTGTGTATAATTAAATGCATTACACAATTACAAATAAGCAATGTTTGATGAAACCCTCTGGTTGTGTGTCATTAAATGCATTACACAATTACAAATAGACACTGTTTGGTGAAACTCTCTGGCTGTGTATCATTAAATGCATTACACAAATACAAATAAACACTGTTTGATGAAACCCTCTGGTTGTGTATCATTAAATGCATTACACAAATACAAATAAACACTGTTTGATGAAACTCTCTGGTTGTGTATCATTAAATGCATTACACAATTACAAATAATTACTGATTGATATAACTCTCTGATTGTGTATCATTAAATGCATTACACAATTACAAATAACACTGCTTGATGAAACCCTCTGGTTGTGAATCATTATATGCATTACACAATTACAAATATACACTGTTTGATGAAACTCACTGGTTGTGTATCATTAAATGCATTACACAATTACAAATAAAGAACTGTTTGATGAAACTCTCTGGTTGTGTATCATTAAATGCATTACACAATTACAAATAGACACTGTTTGGTGAAACTCTCTGGTTGTGTATCATTAAATGCATTACACAATTACAAATAAACACTGTTTGATGAAACTCACTGGTTGTGTATCATTAAATGCATTACACAATTACAAATAAAGCACTGTTTGATAAAACTCTCTGGCTGTGTATCATTAAATGTATTACACAATTACAAATAAACACTGTTTGATGAAACTCTCTTGTATATCATTAGATGCATTACACAATTACAAACAAACACTTATTGATGAAAATCTCTGGTTGTGTATCATTAAATGCTTTAAACAATTACAAATAAACACTGATTGATAAAACTCTCTGATTGTGTATCATTAAATGCATTACACAATTACAAATAAACACTGTTTGATGAAACCCTCTGGTTGTGTATCATTAAATGCATTACACAAATACAAATAAACACTGTTTGATGAAACTCTCTGATTGTGTATCATTAAATGCATTACACAATTACAAATAAACACTGTTTGATGAAATCCTCTGGTTGTGTATCATTAAATGCATTACACAAATACAAATAAACACTGTTTGATGAAACTCTCTGGTTGTGTATCATTAAATGCATTACACAATTACAAATAATTACTGAATGATACAACTCTCTGAATGTGTATCATTAAATGCATTACACAATTACAAATAAACACGGTTTGATGACGCTCTCTGGCTGTGTATCATTAAATGCATTACACAAATACAAATAAACACTGTTTGATGAAACTCTCTGGTTGTGTATCATTAAATGCATTACACAAATACAAATAAACACTGTTTGATGAAACTCTCTGGTTGTGTATCATTAAATGCATTACACAATTACAAATAATTAATGATTGATATAACTCTCTGATTGTGTATCATTAAATGCATTACACAATTACAAATAAACACGGTTTGATGACGCTCTCTGGCTGTGTATTACACAATTACAAATAAACAATGTTTCATGAAACCCTCTGGTTGTGTATCATTAAATACATTACACAAATACAAATAAACACTGTTTGATGAAACTCTCTGGTTGTGTATCATTAAATGCATTACACAAATACAAATAAACACTTTGATGAAACCCTCTGGTTGTGTATCATTAAATGCATTACACAAATACAAATAAACACTGTTTGATGAAACTCTCTGGTTGTGTATCATTAAATGCATTACACAATTACAAATAATTAATGATTGATATAACTCTCTGATTGTGTATCATTAAATGCATTACACAATTACAAATAAACACGGCTTGATGACGCTCTCTGGCTGTGTATCATTAAATGCATTACACAATTACAAATAAACAATGTTTGATGAAACCCTTTGGTTGTGTATCATTAAATGCATTACACAATTACAAATAGACACTGTTTGGTGAAACTCTCTGGCTGTGTATAAATAAATGCATTACACAATTACAAATAAGCAATGTTTGATGAAACCCTCTGGTTGTGTGTCATTAAATGCATTACACAATTACAAATAGACACTGTTTGGTGAAACTCTCTGGCTGTGTATCATTAAATGCATTACACAAATACAAATAAACACTGTTTGATGAAACCCTCTGGTTGTGTATCATTAAATGCATTACACAAATACAAATAAACACTGTTTGATGAAACTCTCTGGTTGTGTATCATTAAATGCATTACACAATTACAAATAATTACTGATTGATATAACTCTTTGATTGTGTATCATTAAATGCATTACACAATTACAAATAACACTGCTTGATGAAACCCTCTGGTTGTGTATCATTATATGCATTACACAATTACAAATAAACACTGTTTGATGAAACTCACTGGTTGTGTATTATTAAATGCATTACACAATTACAAATAAAGAACTGTTTGATGAAACTCTCTGGTTGTGTATCATTAAATGCATTACACAATTACAAATAGACACTGTTTGGTGAAACTCTCTGGTTGTGTATCATTAAATGCATTACACAATTACAAATAAACACTGTTTGATGAAACTCACTGGTTGTGTATCATTAAATGCATTACACAATTACAAATAAAGCACTGTTTGATAAAACTCTCTGGCTGTGTATCATTAAATGTATTACACAATTACAAATAAACACTGTTTGATGAAACTCTCTTGTATATCATTAGATGCATTACACAATTACAAACAAACACTGATTGATGAAAATCTCTGGTTGTGTATCATTAAATGCTTTAAACAATTACAAATAAACACTGTTTGATGAAACTCTCTGGTTGTGTATCATTAAATGCATTACACAATTACAAATAATTACTGATTGATAAAACTCTCTGATTGTGTATCATTAAATGCATTACACAATTACAAATAGACACTGTTTGGTGAAACTCTCTGGCTGTGTATAAATAAATGCATTACACAATTACAAATAAGCAATGTTTGATGAAACCCTCTGGTTGTGTGTCATTAAATGCATTACACAATTACAAACAAACACTGATTGATGAAAATCTCTGGCTGTGTATCATTAAATGCATTACACAATTACAAATAAACACTGTTTGATGAAACTCTCTGGTTGTGTATCATTAAATGCATTACACAAATACAAATAAACACTTTGATGAAACCCTCTGGTTGTGTATCATTAAATGCATTACACAAATACAAATAAACACTGTTTGATGAAACTCTCTGGTTGTGTATCATTAAATGCATTACACAATTACAAATAATTAATGATTGATATAACTCTCTGATTGTGTATCATTAAATGCATTACACAATTACAAATAAACACGGCTTGATGACGCTCTCTGGCTGTGTATCATTAAATGCATTACACAATTACAAATAAACAATGTTTGATGAAACCCTTTGGTTGTGTATCATTAAATGCATTACACAATTACAAATAGACACTGTTTGGTGAAACTCTCTGGCTGTGTATAAATAAATGCATTACACAATTACAAATAAGCAATGTTTGATGAAACCCTCTGGTTGTGTGTCATTAAATGCATTACACAATTACAAATAGACACTGTTTGGTGAAACTCTCTGGCTGTGTATCATTAAATGCATTACACAAATACAAATAAACACTGTTTGATGAAACCCTCTGGTTGTGTATCATTAAATGCATTACACAAATACAAATAAACACTGTTTGATGAAACTCTCTGGTTGTGTATCATTAAATGCATTACACAATTACAAATAATTACTGATTGATATAACTCTCTGATTGTGTATCATTAAATGCATTACACATTTACAAATAGACACTGTTTGGTGGAACTCTCTGGCTTTGTATAATTAAATGCATTACACAATTACAAATAAACAATGTTTGATGAAACCCTCTGGTTGTGTATTATTAAATGCATTACACAATTACAAATAGACACTGTTTGGTGAAACTCTCTGGCTTAAATACATTACACAATTACAAATAACACTGCTTGATGAAACCCTCTGGTTGTGTATCATTAAATGCATTACACAATTACAAATAAACACTGTTTGATGAAACCCTCTGGTTGTGTATCAATAAATAAACACTGTTTGATGAAACTCTCTGGTTGTGTATCATTAAATGCATTACACATTTACAAATAGACACTGTTTGGTGGAACTCTCTGGCTTTGTATAATTAAATGCATTACACAATTACAAATAAACAATGTTTGATGAAACCCTCTGGTTGTGTATTATTAAATGCATTACACAATTACAAATAGACACTGTTTGGTGAAACTCTCTGGCTTAAATACATTACACAATTACAAATAACACTGCTTGATGAAACCCTCTGGTTGTGTATCATTAAATGCATTACACAATTACAAATAAACACTGTTTGATGAAACCCTCTGGTTGTGTATCAATAAATGCATTACACAAATACAAATAAACACTGTTTGATGAAACTCTCTGGTTGTGTATCATTAGATGCATTACACAATTACAAATAATTACTGTTTGATATAACTCTCTGATTGTGTATCATTAAATACATTACACAATTACAAATAAACAATGTTTGTTGAAACCCTCTGGTTGTGTATCATTAAATGCATTACACACTTACAAATAGACACTGTTTGCTGAACTCTTTGGTTGTGTATCATTAAATGCATTACACAAGAACAAATAACACTGCTTGATGAAACCCTCTGGTTGTGTATCATTAAATGCATTACGCAATTACAAATAAACACTGTTTGATGAAACTCACCGGCTGTGTATCATTAAATGCATTACAAAATTACAAATAGACAGTTTGGTGAAGCTCTCTGGTTGTGTATCATTAAATGCATTACACAATTACAAATAAACACTGTTTGATGAAACTCACTGGTTGTTTAGGGGTTCAATAAGGTTTCGGAGTTGTTTATCTTGAATCGACAACGGTAAGACGGGTTTATTTTGCGAGGGCAGCTTTAGCTGCCCGAGCAAAATAAACCCGTCTTACCGTTGTCGATTCAAGATAAACAACGACGAAGACCTTGTTGAACCCCGTTCAACAACGACCAAACATATTTACATCATTCAAATGTGAATATCGTTTTGGATAATTAATGAAAACAAGTACAAAACTTGTTTTAATAGGCTTAATTTGACATTAAAAAAATAGCTGCTCTTTAAAAATCGAGAAAAAAAAGTTTACGTTTATTATAATTAGGCCCTTATTTGGACATCGTCCGTTCCCCGTAAATGGGCGATCGAACTTCAGAATGGGCTGGGTTACAAAAGGTAAACATGAGAGAAGACAAATTATTTCGCAAGTAATTGTGAAATTAAAAATATTTTGTAAATAGCATTTTATTCACACACCACCTTTAACATTCGGAGAAAAATTAAATCAAGAATGCGTTTAATTTACACAACACATTTTGATACATGTTTATAGAATATTTGTATAAAATCAAAACACACCCCTCCGTTTCAATAGTGGTACGGTCCTGGAGATCAAAGCGAACACGTTTCGCCGCGATGATGCAAAAATTGCGATTCTCTTGCGCTCAGGTAGCGACGGTTCGGCTAAAATTGTGGCTTTAGAAGTGAACCTTTACATATGGCCCTCGCCAAGAATATTTTCCTCAGGGGTATAGCTACATTTCGGTATATAAAGCTATTTGCTAACTTTAAGGATTTCATGGCGAAATGCATTTATACGCCGAAAAAATGAACAAATTTGTGCGAACATTTTTGTTTGTTTACAATTTTGCGGTTTCCAAATAAGGTTCGCTATCCTAGTAATTTGCATATGAACAGTGGGTTTATCTCAAATCAACAACGCTTTGTTACTGTACTTAAGGTATGGGGGAGTTGTTGAAGTATCATTAAATGCATTAAACAATTACAAATAAACACTGTTTGATGAAACCCTCTGGTTGTGTATCAATAATTGCATTACACAAAAACAAATAAACAGTGTTTGATGAAACTCTCTGGTTGTGTATCATTAAATGCATTACACAATTACAAATAATTACTGTTTGATATAACTCTCTGATTGTGTATCATTAAATGCATTACACAATTATAAATAAACACGGTTTGATGACGCTCTCTGGCTGTGTATCATTAAATGCATTACACAATTACAAATAAACACTGTTTGATGAAACCCTCTGGTTGTGTATCAATAATTGCATTACACAATTATAAATAAACACGGTTTGATGACGCTCTCTCTGGTTGTGTATCATTAAATGCATTACACAATTACAAATAAAGCACTGTTTGATGAAACGCTCTGGCTGTGTATCATTAAATGCATTACATAATTACAAATAGACACTGTTTGGTGAAACTTTCTGGTTGTGTATCAAAAAATGCATTACACAATTACAAATAAACACTGTTTGATGAAACTCACTGGTTGTGTATCATTAAATGCATTACACAATTACAAATAAAGCACTGTTTGATAATACTCTGGCTGTGTATCATTAGATGCATTACACAATTACAAACAAACACTGATTGATGAAAATGTCTTGTTGTGTATCATTAAATGCATTACACAAATACAAATAAACTTGATGAAACTCTCTGGTTGTGTATCATTAAATGCATTACACAATTACAAATAAACACTGTTTGATATAACTCTCTGATTGTGTATCATTAAATGCATTACACAATTACAAATAAACACGGTTTGATGACGCTCTCTGGCTGTGTATCATTTAATGCATTACACAATTACAAATAAACAATGTTTGATGAAACCCTCTGGTTGTGTATCATTAAATGCATTACACAATTACAAATAGACAGTTTGGTGAAACTCTCTGGCTGTGTATAATTAAATGCATTACACAATTACAAATAAACAATGTTTGATGAAACCCTCTGGTTGTGTATCATTAAATGCATTACACAATTACAAATAAAGCACTGTTTGATGAAACGTTCTGGCTGTGTATCATTAAATGCATTACAAAATTACAAATAGACACTGTTTGGTGAAACTCTCTGGTTGTGTATCATTAAATGCATTACACAATTAAAAATAAAGCACTGTTTGATAAAACTATCTGGCTGTTTATCATTAAATGCATTACACAATTACAAATAAACACGGTTTTATGACGCTCTCTGGCTGTGTATCATTAAATGCATTACACAATTACAAATAAACACTGTTTGATGAAACCCTCTGGTTGTGTATCATTAAATGCATTACACAATTACAAATAATTACTGATTGATGAAAATCTCTGGTTGTGTATCATTAAATGCATTACACAATTACCAATAAATACTGATTGATGAAACTCCCTGGTTGTGTATTATTAAATGCATTACACAATTACAAATAAACACTGTTTGATGAAACTCCCTGGTTGTATATCATTAAATGCATTACACAATTACAAATAAATACTGATTGATGAAACTCTCTGGTTGTGTATCATTAAATGCATTACACAATTACAAATGAACACTGTTTGATGAAACTCCCTGGTTGTGTATCATTAAATGCATTACATAATTACAAATAAATACTGATTGATGAAACTCTCTGGTTGTGTATCATTAAATGCATTACACAAACCATAACCAAACAACATCCCTTGAGCCAAAGAAGGTCCCTGTTCTATATAATGGGCCAGACCTTGATCATTATGTTTCCACTCCCTCATCACTTTTGGACCAGTGATTTGACAGTTCGACAGTAATAAATCATCTAAGATTTTGTAAATATGGCAGACTATATGGTACCAGGTATCAGGAATACTAAGGTCAGATGTTACTCTAATCAGGAAACATTGTGATATAAGCTTCTTGAAATTGGACCACACAGTAGGCAATCCACACATTCTAAAATGAGTTATACCATCAAAATGTCAAATCACAGATCCAAAAGAGATGAGGGAGTGAGAACAAAATGCTAGCTTCGATTTTGGGAATCAGGTAAACGCCCAATGTTGAAGGGAACCATTTTGGACTAAATTTAAGTCACCTGAAAATCCTCCGTTTTTATGTCCCATTCAACTTTTTTAGACTCAAAGTTGTTTCATTGATGAAACCCTCTGGTTGTGTATCATTAAATGCATTACACAATTACAAATAAAGCACTGTTTGATGAAACTCCCTGGTTGTGTATCATTAAATGCATTACACAATTACAAATAAATACCGTTTGATGAAACTCCATGGTTGTGTATCATTAAATGCATTACACAAATACAAATAAATACTGATTGATGAAACTCCCTGGTTTTGTATCATTAAATGCATTACACAAATACAAATAAACATTGTTTGATGAAACTCTCTGGCTGTGTATCATTAAATGCATTACACAATTACAAATAAACACTGTTTGATGAAACTCTCTCTGGCTGTGTATCATTAAATGCATTACACGATTACAAATAAACACTGTTTGATGAAACTCTCTGGTTGTGTATCATTAAATGCATTACACAATTCCAAATAATTACTGATTGATACAACTCTCTGATTGTGTATCATTAAATGCATTGCACAATTACAAATAAACACTGTTTGATGACGCTCTCTGGCTGTGTACCATTAAATGCATTACACAATTACAAATAAACAATGTTTGATGAAACCCTCTGGTTGTGTATCATTAAATGCACTACACAATTAACAATAAACACTGTTTGGTGAAACTCTATGGCTGTGTATAATTAAATGCATTACACAATTACAAATAAACACTGATTGATGAAACCCTCTGGTTGTGTATCATTAAATGCATTACACAATTACGAATAATTACTGATTGATAAAACTCTCTGATTGTGTATCATTAAATGCATTATACAATTACAAATAAACACTGTTTGATGACGCTCTCTGGCTGCGTATCATTAAATGCATTACACAATTACAAATAAACAATGTTTGATGAAACCCCCATGGTTGTGTATCATTAAATGCATTACACAAATACAAATACACACTGTTTGATGAAACTCTCTGGCTGTGTATCATTAAATGCATTACACCATTACAAATAATTACTGATTGATAAAACTCTCTGATTGTGTATCATTAAATGCATTACACAATTACAAATAAACACTGTTTGATGACGCTCTCTGGCTGTGTATCATTAAATGCATTACACAATTACAAATAAACAATGTTTGATGAAACCCTCTGGTTGTGAATCATTAAATGCAATACACAAATACAAATAAACACTGTTTGATGAAACTCTCTGGTTGTGTATCATTAAATGCATTACACAATTACAAATAATTACTGATTGATAAAACTCTCTGATTGTGTATCATTAAATGCATTGCACAATTACAAATAAACACTGTTTGATGACGCTCTCTGGCTGTTTATCATTAAATGCATTACACAATTACAAATAAACAATGTTTGATGAAACCCTCTGGTTGTGTATCATTAAATGCATTACACAATTACAAATAGACACTGTTTGGTAAAACTCTCTGGCTGTGTATAATTAAATGCATTACACAATTTCAAATAAACACTGACTGATGAAACCCTCTGGTTGTGTATCATTAAATGCATTACACAATTACAAATAATTACTGATTGATAAAACGCTCTGATTGAGTATCATTAGATGCATTACACAATTACAAATAAACACTGTTTGATGACGCTCTCTGGCTGTGTATCATTAAATGCATTACACAATTACAAATAAACACTGTTTGATGACGCTCTCTGGCTGTGTATCATTAAATGCATTACACAATTACAAATAAACAATGTTTGATGAAACCCTCTGGTTGTGTATCATTAAATGCATTACACAAATACAAATAAACAATGTTTGAGGAAACTCTCTGGTTGTGTATCATTAAATGCATTACACAATTACAAATAATTACTGATTGATAAAACTCTCTGATTGTGTATCATTAAATGCATTACACAATTACAAATAAACATTGATTGATGAAACCCTCTGGTTGTGTATCATTAAATACATTACACAATTACAAATAATTACTGATTGATAAAACTCTCTGATTGTGTATCATTATATGCATTACACAATTACAAATAAACACTGTTTGATGACGCTCTCTGGCTGTGTATCATTCAATGCATTACACAATTACAAATAAACAATGTTTGATGAAACCCTCTGGTTGTGTATCATTAAATGCATTACACAATTACAAATAAACACTGCTTGATGAAACTTTCTGGCTGTGTATCATTAAATGCATTACAACAATTACAAATAAACACTGTTTGATGACACTCTCTGGCTGTGTATCATTAAATGCATTACACAATTACAAATAGACACTGTTTGGTGAAACTCTCTGGTTGTGTATCAATAAATGCATTATACAATTACAAATAAACACTGATTGATGAAACCCTCTGGATGTGTATCATTAAATGCATTACACAATTACAAATAATTACTGATTGATAAAACTCTCTGATTGTGTATCATTTAATGCATTACACAATTACAAATAAACAGTTTGATGACGCTCTCTGGCTGTATATCTTTAAATGCATTACACAATTACAAATAAACAATGTTTGATGAAACCCTCTGGTTGTGTATCATTAAATGCATTACACAATTACAAATAATTACTGATTGATAAAACTCTCTGATTGTGTATCATTAAATGCATTACACAATTACAAATAAACACTGTTTGATGACGATCTCTGGCTGTGTATCATTAAATGCATTACACAATTACAAATAAACAATGTTTGATGAAACCCTCTGGTTGTGTATCATTAAATGCATTACACAAATACAAATAAACAATGTTTGATGAAACTCTCTGGTTGTGTATCATTAAATGCATTACACAATTACAAATAATTACTGATTGATAAAACTCTCTGATTGTGTATCATTAAATGCATTACACAATTACAAATAAACATTGATTGATGAAACCCTCTGGTTGTGTATCATTAAATGCATTACACAATTACAAATAATTACTGATTGATAAAACTCTCTGATTGTGTATCATTAAATGCATTACACAATTACAAATAAACACTGTTTGATGACGCTCTCTGGCTGTGTATCATTCAATGCATTACACAATTACAAATAAACAATGTTTGATGAAACCCTCTGGTTGTGTATCTTTAAATGCATTACACAATTACAATAGACACTGTTTGGTGAAACTCTCTGGCTGTGTATAATTAAATGCATTACACAATTACAAATAAACAATGTTTGATGAAACCCTCTGGTTGTGTATCATTAAATGCATTACACAATTACAAATAAACACTGCTTGATGAAACTTTCTGGCTGTGTATCATTAAATGCATTACACAATTACAAATAAACACTGTTTGATGACACTCTCTGGCTGTGTATCATTAATTGCATTACACAATTACAAATATACACTGTTTGGTGAAACTCTCTGGTTGTGTATCATTAAATGCATTATACAATTACAAATAAACACTGATTGATGAAACCCTATGGTTGTGTATCATTAAATGCATTACACAATTACAAATAAATACTGATTGATAAAACTCTGATTGTGTATCATTTAATGCATTACACAATTACAAATAAACAGTTTGATGACGCTCTCTGGCTGTATATCATTAAATGCATTACACAATTACAAATAAACAATGTTTGATGAAACCCTCTGGTTGTGTATCATTAAATTCGTTACACAAATACAAATAAACACTGTTTGATGAAACTCTCTGGTTGTGTATCATTAAATGCATTACACAATTACAAATATTTACTGATTGATATAAAACTCTCTGATTGTGTATCATTAAATGCATTACATAATTACAAATTTAAACACTGTTTGATGACGCTCTCTGGCTGTGTATCCTTAAATGCATTACACAATTACAAATAAACAATGTTTGATGAAACCCTCTGGTTGTGTATCATTAAATGCATTACACAAATACAAATAAACAATATTTGATGAAACTCTCTGGTTGTGTATCATTAAATGCATTACACAATTACAAATAATTACTGATTGATAAAACTCTCTGATTGTGTATCATTAAATGCATTACACAATTACAAATAAACATTGATTGATGAAACCCTCTGGTTGCGTATCATTAAATGCATTACACAATTACAAATAATTACTGATTGATAAAACTCTCTGATTGTGTATCATTATATGCATTACACAATTACAAATAAACACTGTTTGATGACGCTCTCTGGCTGTGTATTATTCAATGCATTACACAATTACAAATAAACAATGTTTGATGAAACCCTCTGGTTGTGTATCTTTAAATGCATTACACAATTACAATAGACACTGTTTGGTGAAACTCTCTGGCTGTGTATAATTAAATGCATTACACAATTACAAATAAACAATGTTTGATGAAACCCTCTGGTTGTGTATCATTAAATGCATTACACAATTACAAATAAACACTGCTTGATGAAACTTTCTGGCTGTGTATCATTAAATGCATTACAACAATTACAAATAAACACTGTTTGATGACACTCTCTGGCTGTATATCATTAAATGCATTACACAATTACAAATAGACACTGTTTGGTGAAACTCTCTGGTTGTGTATCATTAAATGCATTATACAATTACAAATAAACACTGATTGATGAAACCCTCTGGATGTGTATCATTAAATGCATTACACAATTACAAATAATTACTGATTGATAAAACTCTCTGATTGTGTATCATTTAATGCATTACACAATTACAAATAAACAGTTTGATGACGCTCTCTGGCTGTATATCATTAAATGCATTACACAATTACAAATAAACAATGTTTGATGAAACCCTCTGGTTGTGTATCATTAAATGCATTACACAATTACAAATAATTACTGATTGATAAAACTCTCTGATTGTGTATCATTAAATGCATTACACAATTACAAATAAACACTGTTTGATGACGATCTCTGGCTGTGTATCATTAAATGCATTACACAATTACAAATAAACAATGTTTGATGAAACCCTCTGGTTGTGTATCATTAAATGCATTACACAAATACAAATAAACAATGTTTGATGAAACTCTCTGGTTGTGTATCATTAAATGCATTACACAATTACAAATAATTACTGATTGATAAAACTCTCTGATTGTGTATCATTAAATGCATTACACAATTACAAATAAACATTGATTGATGAAACCCTCTGGTTGTGTATCATTAAATGCATTACACAATTACAAATAATTACTGATTGATAAAACTCTCTGATTGTGTATCATTAAATGCATTACACAATTACAAATAAACACACTGTTTGATGACGCTCTCTGGCTGTGTATCATTCAATGCATTACACAATTACAAATAAACAATGTTTGATGAAACCCTCTGGTTGTGTATCTTTAAATGCATTACACAATTACAATAGACACTGTTTGGTGAAACTCTCTGGCTGTGTATAATTAAATGCATTACACAATTACAAATAAACAATGTTTGATGAAACCCTCTGGTTGTGTATCATTAAATGCATTACACAATTACAAATAAACACTGCTTGATGAAACTTTCTGGCTGTGTATCATTAAATGCATTACACAATTACAAATAAACACTGTTTGATGACACTCTCTGGCTGTGTATCATTAAATGCATTACACAATTACAAATAGACACTGTTTGGTGAAACTCTCTGGTTGTGTATCATTAAATGCATTATACAATTACAAATAAACACTGATTGATGAAACCCTCTGGTTGTGTATCATTAAATGCATTACACAATTACAAATAAATACTGATTGATAAAACTCCCTGATTGTGTATTATTTAATGCATTACACAATTACAAATAAACAGTTTGATGACGCTCTCTGGCTGTATATCATTAAATGCATTACACAATTACAAATAAACAATGTTTGATGAAACCCTCTGGTTGTGTATCATTAAATTCATTACACAAATACAAATAAACACTGTTTGATGAAACTCTCTGGTTGTGTATCATTAAATGCATTACACAATTACAAATATTTACTGATTGATATAAAACTCTCTGATTGTGTATCATTAAATGCATTACATAATTACAAATTTAAACACTGTTTGATGACGCTCTCTGGCTGTGTATCATTAAATGCATTACACAATTACAAATAAACAATGTTTGATGAAACCCTCTGGTTGTGTATCATTAAATGCATTACACAAATACAAATAAACACTGTTTGATGAAACTCTCTGGTTGTGTATCATTAAATGCATTACACAATTACAAATAATTACTGATTGATAAAACTCTCTGATTGTGTATCATTAAATGCATTACACAATTACAAATAAACACTGTTTGATGACGCTCTCTGGCTGTGTATCATTAAATTTATTTACAAATAAAAAACCTCTGGTTGTGTATCATTAAATGCATTACACAATTACGAATAATTACTGATTGATAAAACTGATTGTGTATCATTAAATGCATTACACAATTACAAATAAACACTGTTTGATGACGCTCTCTGGCTGCGTATCATTAAATGCATTACACAATTACAAATAAACAATGTTTGATGAAACCCTATGGTTGTGTATCATTAAATGCATTACACAAATACAAATAAACACTGTTTGATGAAACTCTCCGGCTGTGTATAATTAAATGCATTACACAATTACAAATAAACAATGTTTGATGAAACCCTCTGGTTGTGTATCATTACACAATTACAAATAAACACTGCTTGATGAAACTTTCTGGCTGTGTATCATTAAATGCATTACACAATTACAAATAAACACTGTTTGATGACACTCTCTCTGGCTGTGTATCATTAAATGCATTACACAATTACAAATAGACACTGTTTGGTGAAACTCTCTGGTTGTGTATTATTAAATGCATTATACAATTACAAATAAACAATGTTTGATGAAACCCTCTGGTTGTGTATCATTAAATGCATTATACAATTACAAATAAAGCACTGTTTGATGACACTCTCTGGTTGTGTATCATTAAATGCATTACACAATTACAAATAAACCCTGTTTGATGAAACTTTCTGGTTGTGTATCATTAAATGCATTATACAATTACAAATAAAGCACTGTTTGATGACACTCTCTGGTTGTGTATCATTAAATGCATTACACAATTACAAATAATCAGTTTGATGAAACTCTTTAGCTGTGTATCATTAAATGCATTACACACTTACAAATAAATACTAATTGATTAAACACTTTGGCTGTGTATCATTAAATGCATTACACAATTACAAATAAACACTCTTTGATGAAACTCTCTGGCTGTATATTATTAAATGCATTACACAATTACAAATAAACACTGTTTGATGAACCCTCTGGTTGTGTATCATTATATACATTACACAACTACAAATAAACACTGTTTGATTAAACTCCCTGGCTGTGTATCATTACATGCCTTACACAATTACAAATAAACACTGTTTGATGAAACTCCCTGGCTGTGTATCATTAAATGCATTACACAATTACAAATAAACACTGTTTGATGAAATTCTCTGTTTGTGTATCATTAAATACATTACACAATTACAAATAAACATGCACTCCATATCTTGAGATATCACCCAGGATTTACAGCCATACAGCAAAATCGTCACATTGGTGGTATAATTTTACTTTTGTTGCGATAGCTATTTGAGGTCTCCTCCACAGGTGTTCCAACTTCCAGAATGCGCACAATGCCAATAATACCCGACGTCTTTTAAGGTCACTTGCATCCGATGCCATCATTGAGCCTAGATATCTGAAATCTGTCACATGACTGATGGTTTCCCCGTAGGGGTGTAGTGTTGGGTGTATTTTAAGGTCACTTGCATCCGATGCCATCATTGAGCCCAGATATCTCAAATATGTCACATGACTGATGGTTCCCCCGTAGACCTGTAGTGTTGGGTGTCTTTTAAGGTCACTTGCATCCGATGCCATCATTGAGCCCAGATATCTGAAATCCGTCACATGACTGATGGTTTCCCCGTAGACCTGTTGCAGTGGTAGGTGTCTTTTAAGGTCTCTTGCATCCGATGCCATCATATACATGTAGAGCCCAGATATCTGAAATCCGTCACATGACTGATGGTTTCCCCGTAGACCTGCAGTGTTGGGTGTCTTTTAAGGTCACTTGCATCCGATGCCATCATATACATGTAGAGCCCTGATATCTGAAATCTGTCACATGACTGATGGTTTCCCCGTAGACCTGCAGTGTTGGGTGTCTTTTAAGGTCACTTGCATCCGATGACATCATTGAGCCCAGATATCTGAAATCCGTCACATGACTTTTTGTTTCCCCGTAGACCTGTAGTGTCGGATGATGATTGCAGTTGGTAGTCAACTGCATTGCACAATGCAGTTTTATTTGTATTACACATTACATTTGCATTATACAATTACAAATAAACACTGTTTGATGAAACTTTCTGGCTGTGTATCATTAAATGCATTACACAATTAAAAATATACACTGTTTGATGAAACTTTCTAGCTGTGTATCATTAAAGGCATTACACCATTTCAAAATAACACTGTTTGATGAAACTCTCTGGTTGTGTATTATAAAAATGCATTACACAATTACAAATAAATACTGTTGGATGAAACTCTCTGGTTGTGTATCATTAAATGTATTACACATTTACAAATATAGGGGGGTGCAATTGATACATTAAGATATGTATATGAAATTACAGGAATAGTTCAAATTAGATAATTTGCCGGGAATTACCTGTCTTTAAGAATTCGGTCAAGAGCATGACAGAGGCTACCAGAGACGCGGAGAACTGGCAAATTCCTCCTTCTTTTTACACTTCTTAATCCTTAAACGATTATAAAGGATAATGCTAAACATCAAGCGCATGGATCATGTCCCAAACACCACAATTTATGACATGACCAAGACAGAGCCTCTTATCCACCGTGTAAAGCGCCGCCAGCTGAGATTCCTTGGCCATATACTCCATCTCCCTGATGAAGAGCCAACTAAAAAGTATGCCACCTACGCACCAACACATGGCCGAAGGAGATCTGGTCGTCCTTGCACAACATATCTGACATATATACAACGCTTACTAGGGGACAATGAAGGCATGATGGAAGATCGACAGATTGTGACTCTTACTCAAGACCGTCGTGCATGGAAGAAACTTGTGGTCGCCTGCTCTGCAGCCGAAGGATGATGATGATGAATCCTTAAACGAAGATCTTTGAAACATTTCAAATCCTGGGTTAGGCCTACACACACGTTTAGCCATTCTGCAATGAAATTTCAAAAAGAAAAGGGAAAATATATGGTTAGATGATCAGATCAAACACACATTATTTCATAATTCGCAAGCTCAACCAGAAATAAAACATTTCCCGATGAGCCTTACGACCCTATCTAAAATAGAAACGATTAAAGGGTTGCATATCCAAATGAGTTTTGAATAGCGGGAAGATTGAATGAGTAGGTAGTAAGGCGTGTTAACCTCATTGATGGGATTCGCTTTCGACAGACAGCTACTAAGTTTTCGGAAAAAGAATGTATATAATATACAGATTTGTGCATAAATTGATTTTTTTAATTTTTAGAAGTGGATAGTGGACTTTTTAGCATTTAGTATTTGACCAACTAGGGATATAAATGTACAAGACAAATACTGTAGTTAACAGAATATGGACCACATTTCATAATTTATTTACAAGTCGTACAATGTGCCGGTACCAGCCGTAAATTGCCGTAGTATATTTATATGAGGTTAATTAACTAATTACATTTAAAATAGTAATGTCATCAAATATACAATCAATGGTGTCAAAATGAGCAGGAATTTAAAAAAAATACAGAGTGGCTGGCGAGTCATTCAGGGGAAGAATCATGGCGGACCCCAGGCATTGTCCATGAACCTATGTATAGTTACTCCAAGTTCCATCCACTCTACCACGGGTGCCAGCGCTGCCCTGTTGAGGCGGGGAGGTTGTTGATGCGGGGAAGCAATCCATATATACAACTCTCTGTGTGCGCGCTGACACTAATATTATATACGAGAACGGTATATATACATGTAGTACCCAATGTCAAATCAAATATACAATCAATGGTGTCAAATTTCTTATTGCAAGTACGGTAATCTCCGCCCACCCTTATTTTGGCGGGAAATGTTGACAATATTATTGGTGGATTTTCCCGCCCATATCAAGAATCTAAATATGGCGGGAAAAATCCGCCCAATCAAGGTACCCTCATTTTGGCGTGAAATGTTGACAATATTATTGGTGGATTTTCCCGCCCATATCAAGAATCTAAATATGGCGGGGAAAATACACCAATCAGAAAGAAATTATGTAAATTACCAGCACACCCGAGGGTATATAAGGAGTGAAAAATGAGGCATCGTCCTCTGATCATTTTAGACAACTTTGTTGTAGAAATCTAGAGATATTTATCCAATAGCTCAATCTAAGCAACTTCAAGTTCACCCCTCTGTGACGGAAATATGACGAGCCGTGAAGCACTAGCACTTCAGGCTGGTATGTCTAAGAGTGAAGGTGACACATTTACAAATTCTGTAATGGCTGGGAGGAGAAAACGTGCAAGAAGAGCTGTTATCATGGCGGGTAGACCAGTAGCGGACAATGGTAGCAAGTTTAAGAAGAAAAAGAGAGAAGTAACATCACCTGATGAGTCTGAGACAAGTGATCCTCATCAAGCTCACAAGAAGAAAAAGTCAAAGAAAAGACAGAAGGCGTCCACATCTTCAAAGAAAAAGAAGTCAAAGCAAACAACTAGTTCCAATGAAGATGAAGAAAGAGAGAGTCAGACCGAGAGATTAAGAAAAAAAGAGTCCGAAAAGAAAAAGACAGATCAACCAGGAACATCCACTGGAGGGACAACACTTGCAGGACCATCTGCAAAACCAACATCAAAGAAAAAGTCGCTTTTACCCAAAGAGAAACAGCAGCGCTGTATTGAGTCCAGAAAAAGAGAAGAGAAAACAATGCTGAGGGAAGCAGCGAGGAGGAGCCTTGTAGAACAGGATAGAGGGAAGTACCGTGCACAAGCAGAAGAGTCGGACATTGAAGAAGAGCGGATAGATCTGGTAGATGAAAGCGAAGAAGATGCAGCCCATGATAACATTCATGAAAGTGAAGAAGATGGGGAAGAAGATGATCTTCCGGATGACAGAGAGCTGCTGTCTGAGAATGATATCGCCAACATGCTTGGCATGGTTGATGATTATGAGAGTGCTGAGGACTATACATATGACCCAGATAATGGTGATGGTTTTGATGAAGATGATCGAGATGAAGGTGACGAAGATGAGCAAGGTGAAGTTGATGAAGATGATCCTCAGCCACGGCAGCAGAGTACAAAGCGTGTTAGACGACGGCAGATAGTTGAACCAGGGCCGGATGCCAACCCTGATGGGCCTTCGGCACCAATGCCTGCCAGTGAGCCACCTAATACCAACTGGACAAGCCGCCTGTCTAAGGTTCCGACCCATGATTTCATTGGTTGTACTGAGGAGAGACCACCGGGACCTACTTTTCCAAAACTCCAGCGTCCCGTGGATTACTTTCTAAAGTTCTTTCCAGTGGCACTGTTTACCTTCATAGCTGACATGACCAACATCAAGCTAGCACAGAAGAACCTCAATCCAACCACCACCGAAGAGATTCGTGCCTGGTTCGGTATAAGAATGGTGATGGGACTTTGTATACTTTCTGACCAGGATGACTACTGGTCTGATCACCCTGGGTTCCGGAATGAGCTCATCTGCAAAACCATGACAAAGAATCGCTTTCAGCAAATAAGCACACACTTGGCATGCTCCGACCCAAATAAGGATCCAAAAGAAATGCCATCAAATACCACAAGGGAAAGCAGGACAAGTTCAATTACATCCGCTCACACCCGAAGTTTTACTTCAGAACCGTATGGGACGCTGTGCTTGCTAGTTGCAGAAAGACCTACAATTGCATGAAACATCTTGCCATTAATGAGGCAATGGTGCCTTACAGGGCTTTAAGGCGTGGTGTCAAAAGTTGTTCATGCCATCCAAACCGATACGAGCCGGCTTCAAGGTCTACGCCATGGCTGAGGCAGCAACAGGTTACTTATGTAACTTCAAAATACATGTACAGGGTGTATCAGAAAGAACTGTACCGAGGCAATATGATTTATTACGGTATGAATTCGATTGATATTGTTCAAACCGTTTTCACATTTATCTTGTGCAAACGCCCAGCTTTCATAAGAATTTTAAATTTTGAAAATCGGACATTTCTGATGGAAAATACAGACTTTTTGGTAAAGATGGTAGATTTAAATTTTGGTCGAAATGATCAATTTAAAAATCGGTGAAATTACTAACCCTACTTGAGATATCCATCTGTCCATAGGACAGGGTGTTTTTTCGGTCGTCATATCTCAACTTTTCACATCACTTGTATAACTTTTTATTATTTGCATACTTTTGTGGGTGAAATTTGAAGATGAATTCTGAATTTTAATCCGCAAATAAACCAGGATTTGTTCTACTTGAGTGGTTTTAACTTTCTTTTCTTTGGCGGGAGCTTTGAATATTGCTTGTGTGGTGTGGGCTACATTGTTTGAAATGTTGGGAAAGTGGTAGGGAGGATTGATTGAAATTGAAAATACGTTTTTCATCGATTTTCGATTATGTCTTGCCACACGCGAACAAAAAGAGATATCTCAATGAAATTAACATATAATATAGGAAATATGTTCACCTTTATATTGCAGATGTTTAAATTTAAAACAATAATCATTTTGTATTTTTTTATGTATTTTAGAAACACGGTACAGTTCTTTCTGATACACCCTGTACCTTCAGCCAAACCAATAAAGTATGCTGATGTGGCTTTCGAAGTGGCTTCGACTCATCATCTGGATAAGTTCCATAATGTTTACACTGACAAGCTGTACTCGCACATGGATTTGGCATCAAATCTACTGGGACGAAACATCTACCTCACTGGCGCCATAAAGACCAACTCAGCAGGACTGCCCAATGATCTATCACAGGCTCCTAAAGAAATACCCTCAACCTGAAGGCCGTTCAGCAGATCAAGAAAACGCCAAGAGGTACATTTTATGTGCGGCAGAAGGGGCCAATCACCTACACTTTATGGAATGACTCATCCCTTCTGTCCATCCTATCCTCAGCACACAATGGATATCGAAACTCTGAAGAGGATTTAGTCACCCGGCGATACACGACGGACGGGGCAAGACGGGAACCACAAAGCGTACCAGCTCCCCCCCCCCCCCCCCCCCCCCCCCCCCGCAGTTATCGCCTATTGCCAGAATATGGGTGGTGTAGATCGTAATGATCAACTACGATCCTACCACGCCATAAACAGGAAATCTCAGCTATGGTGGAAGTAGGTCTTGTATTTTTTATTTGACCTGGCTCGAGTAAACTCCTGGATCTGTTATAAGCATCATGCCACCAACAATGCCGATACTGATGATGAGATGGGATCAGATGGAGAGTGGAAACCCAAGCCAGGTCATCTGACCCACACACACTATACTATGGAGATAGCAGCAAGTCAGCTGATTGACGGCTACTGCCACGGGCAGAAAGTTTCTAGACAGACTGCAGCACAACCCGTCTCGCTCCGAAACTTCAACGGTTTGCACTCTTCAGAGCATATGGGGACCAATTCTCCAAGGAGTTGTAGGCAGTGCTCGTCGGAGAAGAAGAAGACACCATCAGGTGGTTTAATACGTTAGGACTCTCTATGGCTGCGCGGCGGAGCGTATTTGAAAATGGGGTGGGGGGGGGGGGTTCACGAAAATTACGATCTTGCAAGCGAAACGAGCGGAGCGAGTAAAGGGCCCCGGGAAATTTTGGGTTTTGATATGCGCTCAGGGGCCATTTCATGGCGTATTTTGATATAATTAACACATTCTTGACATTGTAAAAGACCCACGAAGTTGTATATACTTTATACAGCAATAATTTTAAAAAAAATCAAACCGGCAACCTAATGACAAGATTTCCAAAAAGTGACCAGATATACAATTTTGCAAATTGACCTGTATATTATATGAACTATATCGTAAAATGAAACGAAACAAAAAATTGAATTTTATCAATAATATTAATAATGAAAATGAACATTTTGTATGGCAATTTAATTGCTGACTTTTTTCAATAATGAAAAAATTAATTGAACATTTGTATAGGCCTAATGATTATGATCCTGGAACGCGGAGCTTCTTACAGCGTGGGTTCCGTGGAACTAAATCTAGAATGTTAGATGCATTATGAGGCCATTTGCGGTCCATTTTGAAACGGAAAATGGCATCACTAACATTTGTACTTGAACATTTGTACTTTAAGAGCGATGCGCAACTCAATTTTAATTTCAACACCGAATGTATTATTTGCGAAAATTAGTTAGGCTACCGTTACAATCTTCTCAATAACTTAAATGCGCTAAATTTGAAGTCATGTTCACAAGACTATCACTACAACCATGCTACTGATTCTTGTTGAAAATGCGACTCTCATACTTTTGGACGGATAAACTACTATGGACTGAGACGAATTCGTCTCAGCTACAACATAAGAAGGACATTGCTACTCTCAATCAGTGGCAGCACCACCAGCATAAAAATGGGGGGGGGGGCAAATGGTGTTTCGTGAAATTGTTTTTTGCAAGGAAAAACGTTTGTTTAAAAATGCGCGCGAAGCGCGCGATTTTTTTTTTGGTTTAATGCAAAATTGCCTGCAGTTTAAGAGAATTTCATGTATTTTTGACACTAAAAGTCAATCTTTTCAATTATTTTGGGGTAAACAATGTTGTGGAGCTCGATTAGAGGAGTTCAGCCACAAACTTCTA
>CM069454.1:13527313-13567942 GCA_035610835.1 Ophiura sarsii | reverse complement strand
GAAGGCTAATTAGGGATGCACCATTAGACTTCAAGGGGGTAGGAAGTTGGATTCGGGTGGATTTTTCTCTCTCTTTTTCTGCGGCGGCAAGTTTTTGTTTTAGTTTGCTGCCGAAGTGTTTTGTTTTAATAATGATATGATACCTTTATATTGAGTTGGGTTGGCAAAGTTGGGTGGGTGGGCAAATTTTTACTCATCAGTGAGTGAAGGTTTTTTGATTGCCTGAGTGATAGACTGATAGTGGGTGAAGTTTTTTTTCTTCAAAAACTTCCTACCCCCCCCCTCACTACCCCCCCCCCCCCCCCCCCCCCCCTCACATGCGATGAGTAAACCATGCGTAAGCGTCGCGGCGCCGACATAAACGCATGAAAAGCACTAAGACGCACTGCAGAAGTGCGCGTTATGGAGCAAACCATGCATTGTGAAGGTCGGGCGCACTGTTAAAACGTAAGCCCCACGGCCACCTCCCCGTGTTAAGTTGTCTCATCTAGATGTCGCCGATTTCTCTGAGAACCAATGAGATTGCTTAAACTTTCTTAGCTGTTTAAGAATGTTATTTATCACTATTAATGGTTAAATAATATGTTATTTCAATTTGTCAAAGTCAAGATTTATATTGTTAATTTAAAATGTATAAAGAATCAAATGCTAGTAAATTATGGCTGGACAAAGTGTACATGTAACATGTGTTACGGTAACATGTGTTACTGAATATTTTGCCAGGGGCGGACTGGCCACTGTGGCGTTCGCCACATGGGCCGCTTGGTTTTTGGCCTCTCAGGGCCGGTTACTCAAATGTTGTGGCCGTGCGAAAATTTGTGACTGTGCGAAAATTTGTGACTGTGAGAAATTATGTGACCGTTGCGAATTTTTTTGACCTCCCCCCCCCCCCCCCCCCCCCCCCACTTACAAAATGTACGTGAAATTCACGAGGTGACTGACTTGGAAAAAAAATGGGGCAACCTTTCACGAAAATTTACTACCGGGACGACATACTTCTGCCTGGCATGGTCAAAAAGGGCCGCTTTAATAATTTTGCCACGGCCGCTTTCAGGTCCCAGTCCGCCCCTGAATGACCCGCTAAAACGTAATACGAGTTACCATGCAATCAGCAATTTCATGATTTTGAACTAATTCTTTATGCTTGATTGTTCATTCTTGTAGGATTCCTGCCAGGATCCTACCAACTCAGTCCACATGCAGGACTCTGTAGTAGACTTATGGGACCCAGCCATGTTTGCCAAAGCAGATACATTGTAAGGACCTAATCCTGGAAGATGTCTCCAACAAGTTGAGTGCCATGCAAAGGAAGATCATGATTTACCTGGAGGATTGGGGGATGTCCATTCTTACTCCTACAACTATATGTGAGTTTGAACTCATTTTGATTTAAATGAGCATTAAAACAGGGTCAGAAATTTGAGAAGAATCCAAGAATCCATTCTCGCCGGTAAAGTTCTGAGAATCCCAAGTTGATTCTTACATAAACATGCTATTGAATGGAGTAAAATTCATAGATTCTCATGCACCCTTTGACAAACTTCTGAACACGTTAAATATTGGACAGCTTTAAACCGTTTCAAGATCTTTACATTCTGCATTAATTGATTAATTAAGATGCTTTGCATGTGATTTAATCTTGAATCTTGAATCAAAAAATATTTGTCCAGCCATTTTACATTAACCCGACATTCTATATTTGGTCAATTGTTTTGGTAATCATTTGGTAGATGCAGTGTCCATATGCTACACGTATATCAAATTTATGATCTTATTTCTGAAAATCTTGAATCTACAGCCAGGCTATATTTTTGTGTGGAAACCGGGGGATCGGGACAAAGTATGAAATTCCCTTTTCATTGAGCTAACCTGTCAACGCCTCAATGGCAACGCTCGACCTGGCAGTGAATTCGTATTCACATATCAGCTCGGATGATAACGTCATGGGTTAAGGAAAAGTTCAGGGTTTACCTTTCAGGACCCAAGCGTGTGCCCAACACCTTCCAAATTAAGAAACATTTTGGCTAAGGTACAAAAAAGCCACCCGGCAAACAGGGTCGGGTCGGTCAGGGTTTTTTCCATTCATATTTTCTCTTGACCATATTTATTGTTTAATTTTTAAAAATCTGTAAATATTTATTTACAATACAAGCAAAAACAATTACCATGGGTCGGTCTGGCCAATACAACAGGTTTTGTTTTTTTCCTTTATCATGTTTATTGGGAAAGTAAACAAAATTGGGATATTCATTTGAATTTGTTTGCACCATCAAAAGCAATATTCAACTATGAAATATTTGTTATGCAAACTCAAACTAATTTTTCACAAATTGAATTATGTTCCTTAATTCTGTTCTGACATTGGATTGGACGTAAAATATTAAGATTCTGAGGTATTTATTGCATTTAAACAGTGCCTTTATTAGTGCTACAAACCATTTTAAAAAGTAAATAATATTCAAACATTTTACCCACACAAAATAATGTTAAGATGATTTGCCCTAGAACTCAAAATAACCACATTTTTTCTTCCTTTTTACAATATTGATTTTAGGTTGCATTATCAATCTCCAAATGGATGTGACTAACTGTCAAGCATTGGATATCGTACGAAGACGAATGGCCTGCACTCCTCAGTGGGACACAGGGATCAGAATGACCAAGGGATTCAAATTTGTCTGAAGTGTGGATGGAACAGGGAACATGATGGCCAAGGGACGGACTTCACATTGGGATAGATGGAATTAACTAACAAATGTATATGTTTCATACATAGCTATATTTATGGCATTGGGCAATGCAGTGATGAATCTAGACTCTATACTATAGTCTATAGAGACCAAAGTTTTTAAAGATGCATATCATCAGCTGTTCTGATCACTGAGGTATATATTACTTGTAACTTGTACTTGTAAACAAATAATTAATTGACTAATCGCGGCCCTAATCAACAAGACCACACGCTGCGTTGAGAATGTTTTGGAATTACACACTGCATGCAAGGACACGCTCAACCTTTGAAATGATCGCGAGCACTCGGATCATTCGCTGTGATTGACAATTTTGATTTAAGTGCCAAAACAAATAAAAACTGCTGCCATCTCTCAAAGTCCTGGTGTCGATGACTTCATGGTTATCAGTGCTCAAATTTGTGCATGCATTGTATAACTACAAAAGTATGAGTTGATCAACACATAGATTTTCAATCACCAAGAATTAAAAAAAAAAAATGCATGTTGAGAGATGGTGGTTTATATTCGTTTTTGTCATAAGTGTGGTGTTTTACTCTAAATGTTGTGCTTGCGGGACCCCTCCTTTAAGAATTAGCCTACTTGTTTCTTATTGCCAGAAAATGTAATACACTAAGTAGCTTTACTCACTGTCACCTCAAATTAGGAGATGTCAGCATATTCAAATCATAGGTGTGTGCTAAAAGACTGATATATAATTTGTCTTAAATTCTGCCGGTGCAAATGTCAACATATTTGAATCACATGTGTGGTGTTTACATCACCTCTCAACTTAAGGGGGCTGTCAAGTGTCATTTCGTATTTTCCAGGAATTTCACTTTTCTTCATTTTTCAAAACTTCAGAGTGTTATCTATCATTACATGCAAAGAAATTTTCAATTTTGAAATTCCAAAAGCCTATTTAGAAGGATTTAAATCCCTTATTGTGATCATTGACAAAGTAGAATGGAAAAGTCTGCCCACAGGGGATCAGCGAAACTCCCATGCGCCGCGTATCCCGTGTTTTGTTTTTCACGCAAATTGGCACGCGCCAGTTCGCTTAAAATACGCGACGCTGTTATTTCGAAAGCCGTCAGTGCGTGCTGCGTTACCCGCTATGTTTTTGCCGCGTTTGAGGGCTTGTTCATACGCATTGTTTACGCATCGGAGGCCCGACTTATCAAACCGTCATTTTTGCCGGGGTGTGAAAGCAAGTAGGCCTATTAGTAAAACAAGGCTTTAGCACAAGCGTTAGTGTCAAGGAGTTTGGAAAGAGAGAAGGAAAAAAGATAAAAAATAAAGGACAGAGAAAGATTTTGAATCCATGATCGGAGTGAAACATTGTAAGGAGATCAAAAAGACTTACACCGGGTTTTATCCGAAGACGTTAATGTTTTGTTTTTGTTTGGCCTTTCGATGTTGTACAAGTCCATTCCACCCGCCCGTCCATCCAATAGGCCTACCTGTTTATCTATTTATTGTCATTACTGAATATGGTAGGCCTATTACTTCGTATCGTTGTTAAGTTAGCTAGTTCTCAGTTAGTTCAACTCGGTGTACTAATTGGTCATTCCGTTATATCAAACATAATATAAATGATAAGTGCCGTTTTACCTAGGCCTATACATGGGCATGATCGGAGAAGCATCAGGGGCGGACTGGCCACTGTGGCGTTGTGGCGATTGCCACATGGGCCGCTTGGTTTTGGGCCTCTCAGGGCCGGTTACTCAAATTTTGTGGCCGTGCGAAATTTTGTGACCGTGCGAAATTTTTTAACCCTGCGAAATTTTTTGACCGTGCGAATTTTTTTTGACCCTACCCCACCCCCCCCCCCCCCCCCCCACTTACGTGAAAACCGGGACGACATACTTCTGCCTGACATGGTCAAAAAGGGCCGCTTTAATAATTTTGCCACGGCCGCTTTCAGGTCCCAGTCCGCCCCTGAGAAGCATCCTCGGGCCGATGAGCCGATGCTATCAAATGGTTCACATGGTTATCTCATAATAGTCTAACTTTGTATAGTACATTTTGCACACGCGGGATCAAACACACGACATGTGGAGTTGGGGGGGGGGGGTGTATATAGGGCCATGGAGAGCAGGGATGGACAGCCTCTCCTGGCATGTATTTTAATATACTATCCATTATAAGCTATTTATTCAGTTGCGTTCGGGTCTAAGGCCCCGCTGTTAGGCCTACGGTTTGGTTGGTGACATGCCATATAAGACAAAATAAGTTCCAAGATAACCAGAAGTAGGCCTATACGGCCAAACAAGTCATGTTTCTATAAAATCCTCCTAAAATGTCATAGTTAAATTGAATAATATAAAATTCTGGAACATTCCAAATGAAATTCGAACTGAACAAAGAACAGAGATCTTCCCATTTCGATCGCTAAATGCCCATCATTCATATTTTGAATCAATGAAACGTCCGAATGTTCTAGACTGAAAGCAGGTGGAAGGGATGGGATTATGGTGGGAGAGGATGCTCTATATTTCTGCCCCTCGGACCCACCCCAATAAAAAAAATAGGGTAACATCGGTTTAGTTTATCACGAAGTTATGAGATGTAAACAATAGGCCTGATTAATTAAATGTGTGGTTGCACCTTTGATATCCTTGTACTTTTGTGTCCTCTCAATAAAAAAAATTCAATCTAGGTATAGGTGACAAGGCAATTCATAGGGATAGCCAATAAATAATAAAACCATGCAGTAATGGAAATACCGAATACTGTATATAGGCCTAGCACTAGAGCTACTTGTTAAATAATGACCGTGTTTTCAACGTTATCATTGTTATCTTCAGTAGATAGCAAACTACTTTTATAATAGATTTAACCGAAATGCTTAATAGAGCTATTGTTATAACACTGAACAATCACTATTTAATAATTATCTTTGGTAGATAGCAATTCAAATCAATTTTAAAAGGATCCAAGTCCATTATAATGGAAAATACTCATCATTTAACTACTGTGAAATGTGCTCCATTACCCGCCAGTGGCGTATCTGATGAGATCGCTTGTCAGAGGGGGAAATGGTATCTTTCCCGGTAGGCTTTAACTTTACAGGCTTAGCCTAGGATTGCCGCCGCCGCCGAGTCTGACATTTGAAAACGGGGAGGGTGGGGGTGTTCTCAAAATCCACCCCATCCGATTCAAATTGGGGCCCTTGCTCCCCCAACCCACTGTATTTACAGAAAATAAAACCTTTTAGCCCGGTAGTTTGAGCTGTTCTACCCGGTCAAATCCGTCGAGGGGGGACACTCTGCTGATATGCTGTTACTCGTTCGCTTGACAGTTTACCCATAGACAATTCATATAGTCATTTTACAAACCGTTAAATTTATTTTCCTGCTTCATTAAACATTAGACCTATCGGACATATATTTCAGTTTCTTTTTCGGTGGCGCTGGCATAACGAGGATCAAGTTCAGGTGGCATGTTGTGGCCTTTTACTATTTATGATGAAATTACAATTCGTGACGTGACTCATATTAATCATGTTAATCAGAAGCTTACCCGATTCCGTCTCTTTAAATTTCTGAGGTAGAAGAAGAGAAAGCATGTAGGCCTAGAGCCTACCAAACGACAGGTCTTAAATTAAATCTTCATCCCATTTCTTGCTTTCTAGGATAGGTGTTGATTTTTACACCCAGACTACTCACTAATCCCGCCACGGTGCATTTTTAAATGATCACATTGATAAAGACTCGACTACACTGGCCTATAATGATAAACTCTGATGATTAGCCGCAGAGTGTTGCGCACAGAAATTAATACACGAGCGTCTAAATCTTTGTCAACCGGTTCAACGCGCACGCGTCACCATTTATTTTGCCAACTCAAAACATTCCGCTCGCGTCTGCGCTCATTGTCGATTAACGCACGCGCTTGAATGCGTTACGCTTCCCGGAAATTGTGAACGCACTTCGAATGCGCATACAATGGTATGGCTTCTTTTTCAAACTCGACATCATGAAAAAGGTGTTTTTTAACACACATTTGAGGTTATTTTGATACCAAGAAAAGAACGGTTTGTAATGAAACTTTGCACGAAGTTGGGGATTTATATGTTTCCCACAATATCTAAAGAACAGGATTTGAAATACGTGTATTTCCCCGTAAACCATGATCAAACGGCGGTATTGTCACTTTTCACATTCATCGGTTGATTTCTTTATGTTCATTTTTGAGTAAAAATACGATTTACAGACACGATAACTCAATACAAACTGCATCTGATGGACAGCAAGTAAGTTTAACGCAACAACCATGATCTTCCCCAGGTTCCATTTTTTTTGTTTTTTGTTTTAGGCCTATTTCCCGATTTTTCGGATCATTTTGTGGAAATTCACGTTTGTTGTATTTAAAAATCCCATTTTGTTGCCTTATTTGGTCAATAAATAAAAAAATATCTCAGATATCAAAAAACAAAAAAAATGGAACCCGGGTAATTTTCTTAAGATTACAAAAATCGTAAAAGGACAGATTTTCAGAAAATATTTTTTTGGTTACCTTGTCCGAATTGAAGGCTGGTCAAAATTCTCGTTTTTTATGATTTTCTCCAAAATGGTTCTTTTTAGAGCAATTTTATGTTCATGGTTAGATTTATTGAACCCTTTCCTTCAAAAAAATGTATACTTGTATATGGAATATATGAATAATTACGTAGTTACGGCAGTTTTACGGAAGCTATTTCTGACACTTGACAGCCCCCTTAAGGTGACACAAACTATTAAAGTAGTTCTGTAAAAAGGCAACAAAGAAGAAACCACTTTTCTATTTAAGGCAAAATGGCGATTTCTTTTCTTTTTTGGGGAAAAAACCCGAAGCCTTGTCAGATTTTCACTACTAAGTAAATTGCAAATTTGTCCATCAAAATGTGTGAATTAAACAAATATGAACAGTCATTGTTCAGAGCAAAATTAAGGTTAAAAAACTGTTAATAAATAAGGTGACATAATACCCTGTTAAAAGGGACCTCTCGGGTTGGGTCATGGACCTTTTTTGCCCTCAAAATGACCGTATAAATCTGTAGACATTTCCTGACAAGAAAAGAAATTTGGTTAGTATTGATTGGATGAGAATATTTTCATCAATTTCTAAAAATTGGATCTATAGAACAGGGTTTCTTTTTTTCCAGCATCTAAGGTGACCAAAAACCTGCCTTGATCTACGAGCAAACTGACCACTCAGGTATGGTCGCCGGGTTTTCTAGTTTGTTTTATTTGAAAATATAAAAAGAATTGGCTCGATTGGGCCTGTAGAACAGGGTTTTCTTTTGTTGCCTAACAGATATTGTCGTTGAACAAGTTTCAAAGATGGTATACTATAAAAGTGGAAATTTGTGTGTGTGTAAAAAAACAACCTTTCGGAGTAATTCTGTTATACCCTTCACAGAGGTATTCATAGTGCATGATTTTTAAGAACGACGCATACTACCGATGTAGGTGTGCAGGGTATAACAGAATTATGCCCAAATGGATACAGAAGGATGCAGGCGCTTATGAAGACATCAAGCGCACTGTGCATTATGTGTGACGCATTAATGCGACCAAAACCATGTGCGCCAGGACGTAATCTTTACTTTTATGCGCAGAGAGATAAAAACAAATATTTCTTGCCAATTTGGAACTGATTAAACCATAGTAAACAGTAAAAAAAGAAAAATTAGTTGGCTAATTTTTAAGACATGTGACATTCCATGGGGTGAGAGTGGTGGCAATTTTCATCACAGTCATAACTAAAATGTATTATTATACCTTGAGATGGCAGATCAGGTTACTAGTAACTTGTCAGGTCCATTTTGTCTTTCCCTTCAACAATATTTGGTTATTTGAATCCCCGACCCTACAATGTACCTGAAAGATCAGTTTGCTCATAGAACAAGGTGGTTTTTCGTCGCCTTATGGCCAACACACCAATTAGAACCAGTGTGAACGGGCCTATTGATAGTGATAGATAGAATTCAAACAGAGACACTGTGTGGCCGTATAATGACTTACATAATTTACAAGTTGAATGGTTAATTTGTTATTTGTAACAGAGAGCAAACAATAAATATTGGGAATATATGAGTAATAATTTCTTTTGTTTAAGACGTTATTCAATGTATGTGTCTGTGCTATTAGGTTGAGTATGAGTTTATTATGTTCACTATACTTTGTTCAGTATAGGCAAGACTTGTGAATTATTCCACACACAAAATTAATTCTAACCATAGCGTGTATATTTTAATGTTAGCATGCAGCTGGATTATTATAAACAACTGCGCACAATGCATGATGCACGCCCATATTTAATAGATGAGTTAACAAGAAGGAATTATTTTTGTGCGAATAAATGGACGGACCGTGTAAACAAACAAACACACAAATACAATCACAATTTTTGTCTTTGGGTACTGAACAAACTATAGGGTATTTAAATTAACAATTCCTTTTTGGGATGATGTCATACGTTGCCTGCCAATGCCATTTGACTTGGGTGCAATATTATTCTGCAATCACTTAAACAACTTTGGAGGTTGGTTACCTGCGTAATACCGTCACAAATTTCAGACATTTTAGGTGAAAAAAACAAGTATGGAAGGTGACAAAAATAAAACTGATCAAAAGGTCCATCCCTGAACAGTTTTTTCCTTAAAAATCATCTGAAATATTGCAAACCTTTGATGTTTGACCAACAATTTTCTCAACTTCTTTTGTTGTTATTGGCAGATGAGCCTTGCCAACAACTGATCGGTTTCGATATGATGGGTCAAAATGTTTGACAATCACTGCGGCCTGTGAATGGATTTCAAAATCACAATGAGGCCCGGGTGGTAGAAAAGGTTGCACATGCTTGATCTACATGCACATTTATTTTTTAAATAGTCTTGATATACTGTAAAACAACTTAATTTTGCTAGCAATTTAATTTCGCTTGGATATTAATTTCGCCAAATTAAATTACCGCCGATTATAATATTTATAATGATTATATATAGGACGATGAAACAAATTAATGCTAATTCGCTAAATAAAGTTGCCGAGAAATTAAACTGTTTTACAGTATTATTATTTGATTTGTGGCATTTTTATTTATATTGTCATTACATTTGGTTTTGATGATGGTGAGTGATCTGTGATTCTCACAAGATCCGTCCCTCATCTGCAATGTCATTGTTCACTCTAACCTTTGTAGAGATAAAATGCATCTTTTGTGGGTATATTTGAGACCGAACAGCAGCATTGTCATTGTCATTGTCAATGTTGATGTACATATCATAAATATTTAGCAGACTATGTTGATGTTTCTTGATGTTGTTATTGATTGATTTCAAGTTTGGCAATTGACCCTGCAGTGCATTTCGGTAAATATCCATCCTTTTTTCAAAATGCTGAGGTGAAAGCAACCTGCCACATACATGTAGGAGGTATGACCAGGTCAAACACAGGTATATAGGCATCAAGGCAATTCTGTTATTCTTACAGACCAGTCAGCGGTTTAGCTAAAAAATATGAAAGATGATGAAACATCTAATGATGCCCTCTGCTTTTGAAGGACTGAATGCCATCATCATTTATTTCTCTAACTACACTGTCACAGTAGGTGAGATCCAATACAGTTGAACACAGTATGTGAATGAACGTTCTGTCAGTTGAAAGGGTTCTTGAGGCTGGTTCACTCAGTGCATGATTTGGTACAGATAAGCTGATGGCGAGTTGCTTGTCTCATTTCTGAAAATAAATAACAAAACAAGAAATTTGATGGAATAAGCCGAGGTTATTTTGGTGGCAATTTTAATGTCTGGATGCCCTTACTTTAGGTGACAAAAAACAACACCCTGTGCAGTGGCGGATACAGGGGGCGAAGGGGTGGGTGCGCTGTAAAATTTGACAATATACCTTTTTTGTGTACCACTGTACCATTTTCAGAGACATAGGTAGGTTCCGTCGGTACATTTGCAAGTTCTATCATGCGATATTTTTTGCCGATTTTGGGTAACCCCCCACTTAGCAGAATTTCATGAGCTGGCGGGCAAAAAAAAAAGTTTTTTGTTGTTAGCACATTTGACCGACCCATTATTTAGAAATCGGTGAACAAATGGTCACGTGCAGATGGAAGAAGAAAAAATGTTTGGGCCTGTCAAAATTCTGCACATTTTTTTACGGTTTTTTTAACATTTTAAGGTCATTTTCAATTCAAGGGGATAAAAGTTAAAAAACACACCAACAAAACACCTAGGGGTCTGTTTGCCCTGTTTGTTGTAAGAAGGATCGAGCAGCATAATCCACTAACCTTGCTAACTCCGACAAGAAGCACTGCGCTGGTTGTGGACCCAGTCTCATTGCGCAATCATGCAAAGGACAATAAAGGCTCCAATTTCTTTTTGGAGAGTGATACACTGGACTGGACTGGACTCTGGCCACGGAAGACAGGGTTCGATTCCTGGAGTGGCACACATCATTTTTCTTTCCTTATTCGTTCCGTGTCTCCCTACATTAGCTTTGCAACACCCCATGAGATAGAGTTAAGACTTTAATTCTATAACAAATTAGCATTGATATTACCCTCGGTCCAAGTGCATAATTAAAATATTAAAAAGTAAAGCTTACCTTTATAACTTAATATAAGTTAGTACAATCCAGCCATACCAGCTAGGTCAATGTGTTCCTGTCACTAGGCCTACTGTCACTAGTTAGTGTCAGTCAGTGTCAAAAGTAGTACACCACCAGAACAGATGATGTATTGGAATGAACACTGTAAATTACAGTCCATGTAATCATAGAGTTATCGCGTTTCTTGCTCGGTGTCTTCTTGTAAACTGAGTTGAATGCACTGCGGCTGATGATACACCGTATACAGTGACCGTATGCGGTACGGGCGTATTTCGTATGGTTGAAAAAATGTGTTCAAAAATTCTCCGTATTTCTCATCAAATGTCCTACATGCCACGGTAAAACGAAATACAAAATAACGTCCATCGTACTCGAATCAACACTCGTTGACTAATAGATATGTGATAATTGTTCTTTTAAGTGGATTTGCAGAGCAAATTGAGTTGTTCATTTCACTTCATGGGCGCTGCCATTTGTTTACATTGTATTCTCGCGGAAACACGAAAATGGATAAGGCCAAACAAAAAAAAAAGTTTGTCTCAAAGCTTGCGAAGGCTTCAAAATCGGGCGACGCGCGCTGTTTTTTGTCTTCCATTTTTTTTTTTTTTACTTTTTTTTTATTTGTGTGGCAATTTTTACTCTTACTATTTGCAACCGTTGACACTTTCTGATATTTGTTTTTTCTATTTGAAATGAATATTGTCATGTAGTTGTGTATAAGAACAATTGTGCAGCGTTTTTTAAAGAACTGAGTCATGTAACAGTTTGAGAAAAGGAAAATCTGCCGATATTTTTAATAAAAACTCGAAATAAAAATTTGTAGGGAAAAAAAAAATTGATTTGACAATTTTCTGCATTTCAGACGCGGTATTTTGGCATTTCAAAACCAATGCGCGCGCAAGCTTTGAGACGAACCTTATATTTTGTTTGGCCTAACGCGAGATTTCAATTTGGCAGTGTTGCAAGCCCGTTTATTTTTCTGCGCCCGATGCCATAAAAAATCTGACCTACCCCCCCTGCTCATAGCCACTGTTTAGTTGTCTTCCTCTTACTGTGCGTCCATCGTAAACTTTCAAAGTATCATCACAAGAAACGAAGCCGTCATCGATGTCAAATTCTAGCCATGTTATTCTTATTCTCTGATCCTCGGGCGTAGTAACAACAGTAACTTGGCAGTCAAGATTATTCGTATAGTATGGATTTATGTCACTTGTTCCTGATTGAATGGTACCAACGTCATAGCCGCGAATGTTGATTTCTCCCAGTGGGCAGAAATGTTCGAAGTAATAATAAGCTGTTAATGTTTAAAATAGGAAATGACAAAATTATACAGAACTGAACTCTTAGTAAGTTCCAATTAGAAAACAAACTTTTATTTAAACGATTATTTCCACCTGATACGTTTAGTTTTCGAGGTATAGGGCGAAATAGGTCAAGGGTCAACATTTTCCCAACAAATCTTTGTACAGGGGTCAAATTCTCAAAATGATACGATTTTAATGAAAATTGTCCAGTATGCAAACAACAAGCCATATAAGAATAGTTTTCCATATTTTACTAAAAGCATCTATTAGTTACATTAGGTCAAAGGTCAGGAAGCTATACCGCTAATGAGTGCTGACCTATAACCTAATGAAACCAATAGATGCGTAACTTGTATGGCAAACTATTCTTTTCATGGCTTGTCGTATCCATTCGAACAATTTGAGACCATTCTCATTCAAATCGGAGCATTTTGAGAATTTGACCCCTGTACAAAGAATGTTAGGAAAATGTTGACCTTTGACTTATTTTGCCCTATACCACGAAAACAAACGTTGGGTAGAAATTATACAACCATTGTAACAACTAAATCATGTATACGATCCACTGTTAACAACACCTGAGCTTCCTGGGACCGAGAGTGCAAGTAAATCTCGCGGGAAAAGCAAGTGGATCCAGTCACTACCGATGAAGTCTTCCGATCGGGAAGACGAAACTGTCTAGTCATGTGAGTAGATATTTGGATTTGTAAACAAAACAATTTAATCATTTCAATCTACAATCCTGATGAACTTATTCAAAGATACAACCATTGACTTTTTTACTCCCTATGATCTCAGGAACAGTTTGGTATGCATTGCACCAACATTTGCAATTTGACCCCTGTAGTATTTTCATAGGGGTCTGGGGACTAGGAGAAGGGAGATTCTGCCACCAAAGAAAATAATGTCTTAGATGACCTAAGTAACTTTTTAAAGGGTCAAACCATCTGTATTTTATGGGTTGAAATCATAATGTGATAGGCTCCCAGAATATACAGGGTGTGTCAAAAAAAAGTGTCCCATGTGAAACATGATTTTTTTTTGTAGCTATGAAAAATATCAAAATTGGACGTGATGGACTAATAATCATGTTTAGCAATCTGTCATGTGCCATAAGAATGTGTTCTATCCATTTTGGAGCTTTCGTTATCAAATTATAGCACATCGCCTCAGGCATTTCAAATTCAGCTTTGGCCACTTTTTATGCGCAGACAACTCTTTTATTGTAATCATCCGTCATTTCGTAATTAATCGATCATAATTAATCAAATTAATAATACTACTAAATGTTAATAGTTAGTTGAATTTGAGCAGAAAACCTATTTTTAGTGTATTTTAAGCAATTTCATTGACATATCCTATATATTCATCATTGAAATCACAAATGCATTTATTTAATTGAATTAAGTCCAATTCTTATTTTAAAATGACCAAAATGGAATTTGCACTCTTGTTACTAAATTGATCATCTCGGCAGTTAGGTGGTGACATTTAATGGGATCAAGTGTGTTGAGAGAAGGCTAACTATGGCTTACCAATGGTCTATTTTTTGAAAAGAAAAAAAAACCACATGGGATGTATTTTTAATCAATGTTGTTCCCCATGGAACACTGTTTTTGACACACCCTGTATTATTTCTGCGAAGCCGATAGGTCGAGACTGGCTCGTATTGTATTTAAGAAGTAACGATCACCAATGGAGCGTCACAATTTTTATTGGGACACCCTGTATCTTGGGAAAAAATATCACATATATATGACGTACAAAATACACACCTGCGAATGCCTCGTACTTAAACTTGAAATTTCCAGTTGAAGACCGGTCCGTCTCTAACCAGAACGTCAAGTTGTTTGTGGATGATTCAAACGTAGGGGGCGTATCCTGACCACACTCATAGCCACTGTTTAGTTGTCTTCCTCTTACTGTGCGTCCATCGTAAATTCTCAAAGTATCATCACAAGAAAAGAAGCCGTCATCGATGTCAAATTCTAGCCATGTTATTCTTATTCTCTGATCCTCGGACGTAGTAACGATAACTTGGCAGTCAAGATTATTCGTATAGTCGGGATCTCCCGGGGGGGTCACTCACATATAAAAGTGCTACCCATGCTTGTTAATCAACCCTCAAAACTGACCCATATTGGCGTAACTGGTGGAAGTTAATTTGATACCCTTATTGGCGTCAAGTGTTATCATTTCATACCCATAATGGCGTTACGTAATGGCGTCAAGTGTTAAAAACTCATAGTACATTTCAATGCACAATTATTCATGATATCCATGATATCCCTTCCATTTTATACTTTTATGAGTAAGCAAAACTGTGTGTACTTACCGCCCGACTTACCGACGTTTTACTTTGGAATATTTTCCGTGTAGAATTTATATTTATTCCATGCCCGATTCCATGTGACTTGCAGCTTCGTTCATCGGCCGGTATACGCGAAATATTGAGAGTGGGAACCAGCCCGGGAACCAGCGATGGCCAATAGTCTCATACGCACGTTTCACGTGTCCAATATGCCAATATCGGTAAGTGTTCGATGTAATTCGTCCGCCATTTTGTTATAAATATTAATAGGATATGTTAAATAGCTAATTCATATTCATATACATTATGCACTCCATATTCATATATCTTCCTATGCCTACACATAATGTACGACTATGCCCCAATATCTTCTTTGTATGCCTCTTTACATTGTATACTATGCATTACTATATATCTCCCTATGCATACCTATGCCTTCCTGTACCTTGCTATGCCCCCTATACCTTCCTGTTCCCTGCCATGCCCGACCATATCTCCCTATGCCTCCCTGTTCCTTGCTATGCCCCCTATACCTCCCTGTTCCCTGCCATGCCCGACCATATCTCCCTATGCCTTCCTGTACCTTGCTATGCCCCCTATACCTCCCTGTTCCCTGCCATGCCCGACCATATCTCCCTATGCCTACCTATGTCTGACCATACCTCCCTATGCCTCCCTGTTCCTTGCTATGCCCCCTATACCTCCCTGTTCCCTGCCATGCCCGACCATATCTCCCTATGCCTTCCTGTACCTTGCTATGCCCCCTATACCTCCCTGTTCCCTGCCATGCCCGACCATATCTCCCTATGCCTACCTATGTCTGACCATACCTCCCTATGCCTCCCTGTTCCTTGCTATGCCCCCTATACCTCCCTGTTCCCTGCCATGCCCGACCATATCTCCCTATGCCTACCTATGTCTGACCATACCTCTCTATGCCTCCCTGTTCCTTGCTATGCCCCCTATACCTCCCTGTTCCCTGCCATGCCCGACCATATCTCCCTATGCCTTCCTGTACCTTGCTATGCCCCCTATACCTCCTCGTTCCCGGCCATGCCCGACCATATCTCCCTATGCCTACCTATGTCTGACCATACCTCCCTATGCCTCCCTGTTCCTTGCTATGCCCCCTATACCTCCCTGTTCCCTGCCATGCCCGACCATACCTCCCTATGCCTTCCTGTACCTTGCTATGCCCCCTATACCTCCCTGTTCCCTGCCATGCCCGACCATATCTCCCTATGCCTACCTATGTCTGACCATACCTCCCTATGCCTCCCTGTTCCTTGCTATGCCCCCTATACCTCCCTGTTCCCTGCCATGCCCGACCATATCTCCCTATGCCTACCTATGTCTGACCATACCTCTCTATGCCTCCCTGTTCCTTGCTATGCCCCCTATACCTCCCTGTTCCCTGCCATGCCCGACCATATCTCCCTATGCCTTCCTGTACCTTGCTATGCCCCCTATACCTCCTCGTTCCCGGCCATGCCCGACCATATCTCCCTATGCCTACCTATGTCTGACCATACCTCCCTATGCCTCCCTGTTCCTTGCTATGCCCCCTATACCTCCCTGTTCCCTGCCATGCCCGACCATACCTCCCTATGCCTTCCTGTACCTTGCTATGCCCCCTATACCTCCCTGTTCCCTGCCATGCCCGACCATATCTCCCTATGCCTACCTATGTCTGACCATACCTCCCTATGCCTCCCTGTTCCTTGCTATGCCCCCTATACCTCCCTGTTCCCTGCCATGCCCGACCATATCTCCCTATGCCTACCTATGTCTGACCATACCTCCCTATGCCTCCCTGTTCCTTGCTATGCCCCCTATACCTCCCTGTTCCCTGCCATGCCCGACCATATCTCCCTATGCCTTCCTGTACCTTGCTATGCCCACTATACCTCCCTGTTCCCTGCCATGCCCGACCATATCTCCCTATGCCTACCTATGTCTGACCATACCTCCCTATGCCTCCCTGTTCCCTGCCATGCCCGACCAAATCTCCCTATGCCTTCCTGTACCTTGCTATGCCCCCTATACCTCCTCGTTCCCGGCCATGCCCGACCATATCTCCCTATGCCTACCTATGTCTGACCATACCTCCCTATGCCTCCCTGTTCCTTGCTATGCCCCCTATACCTCCCTGTTCCCTGCCATGCCCGACCATATCTCCCTATGCCTACCTATGTCTGACCATACCTCTCTATGCCTCCCTGTTCCTTGCTATGCCCCCTATACCTCCCTGTTCCCTGCCATGCCCGACCATATCTCCCTATGCCTTCCTGTACCTTGCTATGCCCCCTATACCTCCTCGTTCCCGGCCATGCCCGACCATATCTCCCTATGCCTACCTATGTCTGACCATACCTCCCTATGCCTTCCTGTACCTTGATATGCCCCCTATACCTCCCTGTTCCCTGCCATGCCCGACCATATCTCCCTATGCCTACCTATGTCTGACCATACCTCCCTATGCCTCCCTGTTCCTTGCTATGCCCCCTATACCTCCCTGTTCCCTGCCATGCCCGACCATATCTCCCTATGCCTTCCTGTACCTTGCTATGCCCCCTATACCTCCCTGTTCCCTGCCATGCCCGACCATATCTCCCTATGCCTTCCTGTACCTTGCTATGCCCCCTATACCTTCCTGTTCCCTGCCATGCCCGACCATATCTCCCTATGCCTTCCTGTACCTTGCTATGCCCCCTATACCTTCCTGTTCCCTGCCATGCCCGACCATATCTCCCTATGCCTACCTATGTCTGACCATACCTCCCTATGCCTCCCTGTTCCTTGCTATGCCCCCTATACCTCCCTGTTCCCTGCCATGCCCGACCATATCTCCCTATGCCTTCCTGTACCTTGCTATGCCCCCTATACCTCCCTGTTCCCTGCCATGTCCGACCATATCTCCCTATGCCTACCTATGTCTGACCATACCTCCCTATGCCTCCCTGTTCCTTGCTATGCCCCCTATACCTCCCTGTTCCCTGCCATGCCCGACCATATCTCCCTATGCCTTCCTGTACCTTGCTATGCACCCTATACCTCCTCGTTCCCGGCCATGCCCGACCATATCTCCCTATGTCTGACCATACCTCCCTATGCCTCCCTGTTCCTTGCTATGCCCCCTATACCTCCCTGTTCCCTGCCATGCCCGACCATATCTCCCTATGCCTACCTATGTCTGACCATACCTCTCTATGCCTCCCTGTTCCTTGCTATGCCCCCTATACCTCCCTGTTCCCTGCCATGCCCGACCATATCTCCCTATGCCTTCCTGTACCTTGCTATGCCCCCTATACCTTCCTGTTCCCTGCCATGCCCGACCATATCTCCCTATGCCTACCTATGTCTGACCATACCTCCCTATGCCTCCCTGTTCCTTGCTATGCCTCCTATAATACCTCCCTGTTCCCTGCCATGCCCGACCATATCTCCCTATGCCTTCCTGTACCTTGCTATGCCCCCTATACCTCCTCGTTCCCGGTCATGCCCGACCATATCTCCCTATGCCTACCTATGTCTGACCATACCTCCCTATGCCTCCCTGTTCCTTGCTATGCCCCCTATACCTCCCTGTTCCCTGCCATGCCCGACCATACCTCCCTATGCCTTCCTGTACCTTGCTATGCCCCCTATACCTCCCTGTTCTCTGCCATGCCCGACCATATCACCCTATGCCTACCTATGTCTGACCATACCTCCCTATGCCTCCCTGTTCCTTGCTATGCCTCCTATACCTCCCTGTTCCCTGCCATGCCCGACCATATCTCCCTATGCCTACTTATGTCTGACCATACCTCCCTATGCCTCCCTGTTCCTTGCTATGCCCCTTATACCTCCCTGTTCCCTGCCATGCCCGACCATATCTCCCTATGCCTTCCTGTACCTTGATATGCCACCTATACCTCCCTGTTCCCTGCCATGCCCGACCATACCTCCCTATGCCTTCCTGTACCTTGCTATGCCCCCTATACCTCCCTGTTCCCTGCCATGCCCGACCATACCTCATGCCTTCCTATACCTTGCTATGCCCCCTATACCTCCCTGTTCCCTGCCATGCCCGACCATATCTCCCTATGCCTACCTATGTCTGACCATACCTCCCTATGCCCCCTGTTTCATTGCTATGCCCCCTATACCTCCCTGTTCCCTGCCATGCCCGACCATATCTCCCTATGCCTCCCTGTTCCTTGCTATGCCCCCTATACCTCCCTGTTCCCTGCCATGCCCGACCATATCTCCCTATGCCTTCCTGTACCTTGCTATGCCCCCTATACCTCCCTGTTCCCTGCCATGCCCGACCATATCTCCCTATGCCTACCTATGTCTGACCATACCTCCCTATGCCTCCCTGTTCCTTGCTATGCCCCCTATACCTCCCTGTTCCCTGCCATGCCCGACCATATCTCCCTATGCCTTCCTGTACCTTGCTATGCCCCCTATACCTCCCTGTTCCCTGCCATGCCCGACCATATCTCCCTATGCCTACCTATGTCTGACCATACCTCCCTATGCCTCCCTGTTCCTTGCTATGCCCCCTATACCTCCCTGTTCCCTGCCATGCCCGACCATATCTCCCTATGCCTACCTATGTCTGACCATACCTCTCTATGCCTCCCTGTTCCTTGCTATGCCCCCTATACCTCCCTGTTCCCTGCCATGCCCGACCATATCTCCCTATGCCTTCCTGTACCTTGCTATGCCCCCTATACCTCCTCGTTCCCGGCCATGCCCGACCATATCTCCCTATGCCTACCTATGTCTGACCATACCTCCCTATGCCTCCCTGTTCCTTGCTATGCCCCCTATACCTCCCTGTTCCCTGCCATGCCCGACCATACCTCCCTATGCCTTCCTGTACCTTGCTATGCCCCCTATACCTCCCTGTTCCCTGCCATGCCCGACCATATCTCCCTATGCCTACCTATGTCTGACCATACCTCCCTATGCCTCCCTGTTCCTTGCTATGCCCCCTATACCTCCCTGTTCCCTGCCATGCCCGACCATATCTCCCTATGCCTACCTATGTCTGACCATACCTCCCTATGCCTCCCTGTTCCTTGCTATGCCCCCTATACCTCCCTGTTCCCTGCCATGCCCGACCATATCTCCCTATGCCTTCCTGTACCTTGCTATGCCCACTATACCTCCCTGTTCCCTGCCATGCCCGACCATATCTCCCTATGCCTACCTATGTCTGACCATACCTCCCTATGCCTCCCTGTTCCCTGCCATGCCCGACCAAATCTCCCTATGCCTTCCTGTACCTTGCTATGCCCCCTATACCTCCTCGTTCCCGGCCATGCCCGACCATATCTCCCTATGCCTACCTATGTCTGACCATACCTCCCTATGCCTCCCTGTTCCTTGCTATGCCCCCTATACCTCCCTGTTCCCTGCCATGCCCGAACATACCTCCCTATGCCTTCCTGTACCTTGCTATGCCCCCTATACCTCCCTGTTCCCTGCCATGCCCGACCATACCTCCCTATGACTGAGTTTGCTGTAATAACTCAAGGGATCCCATTCTAAAATTGTTGGTGATATAAATCTGTACACCAAATCTGATATGTTGAGAGTACTTTCGCACGTTACATTCACTCCAAATAACGCATTTCTGTTATATCTGGTAAACATTTTGTCAACGGCTTTATCCACTTCAAACTCAAAACCATTGCCAACTGCAATGAGTGCAAATGCCACGACATAAAAATGTAAAGGTGCCATTTCAAAATTTAATGGCGGCTGTCTGATTTTTGAAACTTGATGTTACATGGAATAGATCGAAAACAAATTTACGTGAGCAAAAAGACATTAAAGTAAAGTTAGTAAACAGTTACAGTGATTACCAAATGCTTGTATTTCACTGAGTTTGAACACACGAGATCCACCTCGCCATGCTCACGGTCATCTGATCTGAGTGTATGTAAGCTCCGCCTCTAGGATGTGATTGATCAATAGCAAACGTCACATGCATAAGGCAATTATAGGGACGCCTATCATGGGTTCTTGAATTTGTTAATAGTGCCAACAAATTCAGTTAAACGCGCGATCAATAATATACCAATTTCCACAATTCAAGATGGCTTTAGAGCAAAATATTTCGCACGTATCATTGACATGGAGCAACATCGCTGGCCAAAATTACTTATTAACACAATGCTAAGTTTGGATATTGAGCCAATTAAACTTCGATACAAATTCTTATATTGTATTCATAATATTTTGCACAAGTGTGACCTAATTGACATCATTGATTCAGCGAAGTCTGGTAGAGCTCTATTGAATCCTCATTGGGCCAATTCAGTTAAACGCGCGATCAATAATATATCTAACATTGAATGGGAAGAAGATGTCAAATCCATATCCTCTCTTACAGATTATTTGAGTATTAAGTACACTCCAGGCATGATGACATACTTGTTAGATAACATTGATTTTTATGGGGCTTGTCTTAAATTCAAGATTCGTTCAAATCTGCCATTAGAGTACAAAGTGAGTAAATGGACCCCTGATAATGATGGCACCTGTCAATTATGTAATAATGGTATTGAGGATACAAAACACTATCTTTTCACTTGCATGTCACTTAATGCTATAAAAACTAATGAATATAATAATCTAGAAAAGGCTCTAATTTACTTAAATGGTATTGATGTATGGGTGCTATTTATCTCTAGCGATCTTGATATAAAATATAAATTAATGCTAGGTAGTTATGTACATACACCACATTTAGGTATGAACCTAGTTAAATGGTTACATGGTTGTGATATTCAGATGCCCCATACATTTGTCCATATAAACACCTTTCTTTAATGATTTTATTTAATTCATAAAATCATCTTGACATTTAGCCAACTTTTCATGTTTAAAGAAAGTTAGTCAATATGACAATGATGACCCAACAGGTTAATATATACCAAAAAAAACAGTGGATAAAATACATAAATCATGATATTTTGTCATTGCAAATACCTTTACAGACACCATTCAAAATATAATAAAGATAGGTAATTCATAATACCGAGGTTTTAAACCATTCTAAAGCAATTTCATGTCATAGTATAATCCTTCAATAGCATAAAATTTACACTAACAACTAATTTTCAACATGAATTGTATTATTTTGATTAATTTTTACAGGCGGACCAGTTGCCCCATACCCCTTCGGACCACTTGCCCCAACAAATACGTGACGTAAAAAATTACATTATAACGTTTATTTCAAGCTGGTTTGTGTTTGCTAGTGTTTATTTCGTTTGCATATAGTCAGATTTTTATATCCAAAGTATCTGTTTTATATAGTTTTGTTTGATATATTAAAAAAAAATCAGTATCGTTTTGTGTTTTGTTTATATTATTTTGATATATGAAAAACAAATTGATGATTCATTCAAAAACAACATGTAAAACAAAAATTGATATACAGAAAAAGAGTAAAACACCAATCTATATACAAAAAACAATATTAATTTTGAAACAAAACGTAAAACACAAATTGATATACAAAAACAATGTTAATTTTGAAACAACGCGTACAACACATATTGAAAGACAAAAACAAACATGTAAATCACAAATTGATATACAAAAACAATGCAAACGGCGTGCCATATAATCATGGTCAAACATAGGTAGGCATAGGGAGATATGGTCGAGCACATCCCTTACAAATTAAAAATTTGGCAGACGTGATAGCAACCGCCCTCTGTTGTTTTGTTTTGATATTCACAGAATTACTTAGCTGTGATGAATGGTGGCGCAAATCATGAAAGAAAATACATCACAGACGATAGCGGCCACGATAGCAGCCACATTTAACCAACTCCAACGGTTTTGGATTGGAAAAAACCCTTCTAACCTATGATTAAATGTTCAAAATTATAACATTGACTTGACTAATACTTGACTCGTGGCGGATGATTTTTCCGAACCACAATGCCTCTCCAGATCTTCCTTTCCAACATAGCTGTCTTGATTTCTTCCGCCTGCAGTCCTGTATCACGTTTCAGTATGTCAATCAGGGTTGGAACTTCAGATTTTTTTTTCGACTAGCCAGTCAGGCAGGTCACTAACAGCAGCCAAAGGTCTTTTTTCATAATATTTTGCAGCAAACAATTAAGAGCAAGACTACTTTTAAATGATTACAATTACATGTCTTTGTCTTTATTGTACGATGTACCACTGTAACCCTAGCCCGTAACAGCTCTTCGTATTCATCATGTTCATCAATCCAATACTCTCTTTAATCTCTTATCAACCTGATCTCCTCTTCCATCATGACACAGTCATATGATGATGAAATTACCCTGAACTTACAGTTACTTATACTTTGAGGTTAAAAAATGTTACCCGCCAGTCGGACGGGTGCATGCCCGGTTTGCATCTTCACCCAAGACTAGCGGGACGCCCGTCCTTCGGACGGGCTTTCCCGCTAGGGAGTAGGGCCTACCAGATAGAACACCTACAAAATGAAACAACACATAGGCCTAAGTGTTGGCAAATTTATGACGAAACACATGGTGGCATTGCTATCGTCTTCAGATCTTCTTTGAACCTATCACACAGGCCTTAGAGCAGGGACATTATCAAGAGCGCCATCGCTTGATGGCTAGTTTATCTATTCTCAATTTATTTTTGATTGACAGGTAACATCTTTTGTTCCTCTCAAGTTTTTGTCCTAGACAAAAGTCACACGAGTCGATGTACGTACCCGAGTCATCAGGTACCCATCGTATAAAACCCCATGATGCAACGATAGACTGTGGCTGTTAATCGACACATTGAAGTGTGTACGAACGAAATAGATGTCATTAATTGTTAAGTGTCGTTTAAATCAAAATTAGATTCTTTAAGTGCATCAGCTTTTTAACTGCTTTTAGGCGAAAACGCTGTGTTAAAAACGCTTAAAATAGGAAATATAAAGCATTTTAAGCTTATGTTGAACTGTATAATGTTTTTTTCTTACTTAATTTACATCGAATAGATTTAGCTCAGCGGTAAGGTGTCGGATTTGAAATCAGCGGGTTACGGGTTCGAATCCTATCACAGCATGTAGTTTTGTCAATGTTATTTTATTTCGTATTTATCGAGATTTTTTATCCTGAGACAAGTAGGCCTATACCTATTAGGGATAAGCGCCCATTCATACCATTCATGCGCAGTGATCCAGGTCTGATACTGCATAATTGCTTTTCACTATCGAAGTGATTATGTAACTCCCTGGTAAATGGGTCACGCACCTTTACTAATGCTAGCACATCCCATTGGTTTTATGTAGCGATCTTTTCAATCAGTGTTCAGGACTTGAAAGCGTGATCCAATTGATATGGTAATAATTGGTTTACATTACACGTAACACTTCAATAGTAAATAGTGGATGGCCAATCGATTATCATCATTCAATTTAATTTGTAGTACGACCTCGTTATTAGCATCAGCGCGATATATTAATCCAGTCATTCAGTTTAGCGTCAGCGATATTGTAATCCAATGTCATTTCAAATAACCTGAACACGCTTTTAGTATGGGCTGGTTACGACAGATTTTGAAATTATAATTAAAACAATGTATTATAAAATTGAAGTTAATAGTTTGTGTTTGCTTTAATACGAATTGAAACACCATGTGATCTTTTTATTTACGAAAAGATAAGTTTATGAGCTCGACCACATCGAAATATGTATTAATAATTAATTAATTAATGGGTAAATAAATAGATAAATAAATGAATATATTAATTCATTAATTAGGTAAGTTATTAAATCCTTAGACAAACAAATGAATAAATAACAATAATGTATAACATTAATGTTCAATTAATTGAAAATCAAATGAACACATAATTAATAAATAAACCCATCAAGATAGAAGAAAGTTAAAAATAAAAATAAATCAATATGAATAAATGTCAATTTTTAAAATAAAAAAATGTAAATAGATAATAATATTAAATAAATAAATAAATAAATAAATAAATAACGTAAAATAATATAAATAAATAACATTAAGAACTTCAATCAAGATTCGAACCTACGGCTTGTTGATTGAGAGTCTAAAGCTCTACCGACTGAGCTATTTTGAACCTCGTGATATCAATGTATTTTTACAATTTAATGTTTCAAATAACACATTACATCAATTTATAGAAATTGCGTGTGGTACAAATTATGTATGCAGCTTCAATTTTCTTCAGTGGGCATTCTGTTAAGAAAACAAACTCCCTTGTAGTAGAAAATAAGTTGAAAATGGATGCCCCTCCCCGAGAACCAACATGCAAAATGAACATATAGATAATATTTGTGTACATATTTTATCAAAGTCACATCAAAGTTTATGTACCAAACTTTTTTTTAGACAGTAGATTTCATGCCGAATTACATTTCTGATAATAAATCATGAATATTTTCTGAGTTACAGGGCGATACGATTCATAATTACTTCAAAATCATAAGTAAAATAAAGACAAAAAAGGTGACTCCAGTGAGATTCGAACTCATTATCCCAAAGCTCGCGGTAAACCAGACATTATGCAATTCAAATGTTAATCAGTAAATCAAACAGAAAACTTAATGTCTACTTCACGGAATTATAATCCCTAAATCGATAGCACTGTCAGACATCAATGACTTATCTCAATACTACATGCATTATTCGTAACATTATCTCAATCAATAACATTGAATAGAGACTGGCCTTGCGTTACATTGCATCACGGTGTATTTTGATGAGCACCGACGACTCGGGTAGAAAGTGAATCAAAAGAAATCAATCATGGGTCATTCATCGATATTACAGACCATTCAGTTTATTCTTGGGATTGACGCGGGATATTTGAAAGGAGAGTAAACTCGCATGATTATGAAATGGGCTTTTTACTTCTGGTAGTTTTGGTGAACAAAGTTTAGTAATTCTAATATCACTACATTAGACGTTGTATTACCTGGATTGTTTTCAAATAAGAATACAATATAACTTGAGTATATAAGGAAGTACGGAATACTAAAAATAAATATGATATGAACGTAATTCATTGAGAAAATAAGCTTTGAATCTTACCCGTACTTGTTTCATAGACTTTAAAACATCTTACCATCATGGAATAATAATTCCGTAATTGCTATTCCAATATTTTATCTAACACTCCTATAGATAGTGATATCTGATGGGCTATTTCTCTAATATTTCAACATTTTGGAACATAATGATCATTTAAATATAGCTACGATATACTACATCCCCTGTTATTATACTTAAATATTAAAATGAAGCAGACGAAGCAACGCCCTATAGCGTCACTACATGTAGGCGGCGTTGATATTGCAGTTTATATCCAGGAGGCGTGACCACAGTACCTTTCCGGTTCATGATTATTCACAAACACACAGTTTGAACATCGAAGAGGGCGCTCGTAAAAATGTCCAATTTTTACCTTGTGTAAGGCTTGTGATCATTTCGCTGCATTGACTCTAACCCATCTACATTTGAATACGCCTCTATCACCGATCCCAAAAAACAAGTACTCTTTGTTGTCGTCTATCGTCCATACCCTTCACAAGTAAACCGTTTTAAGACATCAGATTTCCTACATGAATTTGATGATTTTTTAGAAGAGGTAAATCTCATCTCTAATGGCAAACTCCTTTTGTGCGGAGACTTTAACATGCATGTGGACGACCCCAATAAGTATGGTGTTCCACACTTTCTTAAGTCACTCACTGAAATGGGTCTTGAACAACACATCAATGTACCTACGCACATACACGGGCGCGGCATACCCTGGATTTACTTATCTCACGTCCAGAAGATCATCTTGTAAGGAATTTCCAAGTCCATAACATTCTCAACTCAGATCATTTCTTCATTAGCTCTGTTATTGACTTCGCAAAACCTAAGCCTCAAACAGTTGTTTCTAACTCTCGGAATTACCGTGACCTCGATAATGAGACCTTTACTAGTGATCTTGCCCTTTCCTTCACTAAATTTCCTTTTGAGGATGATCTTGACAACCAAGTTGACTTCTATAATAAGACAATTACTGACACCCTGGATAGTCACTGCCCAGTTGTTACACGTTCACATAAAGTGAAATCCCAACCGGCTTGGTACACTGATGAACTCCACCTTTCACGTAGACAGCGTCGGAAAGCTGAGCGGAAGTGGATGAAATCTAATGACCCACAAGACCATAAACTGTATCTTGATGCAATCCATGCCTTTTCAAAAATTGCTCGTAATGAAAAAGCAAAATATTACATGGATCAACTCTCAACTGCCGATACAAAAACAGTATTTTATGCGGACGACACCCAACTGTATATATCTTTCGATCCTCGTATACCGGGTGAGGCTGAACGTGCCCTATATCTCTTTTAAGTGAATGTATTGATGAAGTCAGGAATTGGATGTCACAAAATATGCTATGTCTGAATAATGATAAGACTGAATTTTTCATTGCCGCAAGTTCCAAATACTTAAACTCACTCTCTGGCATGTCACTTCGTGTTGGTGACATGCATATCAAATCTAGTTCTCATGTTCGCAATCTTGGTGTTGAATTTGATAGTTCTCTGAAAATGTCCCAGCATGTGTCCATTTTGTGTCGCAGTTTGAATTTCCATCTGAGGAATTTATCCCGTGTTCGAATGTTCATTGATAAAAACACATGTCACCATGCAGTTCGGGCTCTTATTACATCACGCCTTGATTATGCAAATTCTCTTTTATTTGGAACTACCGCAAAAGAAATTAAACGTCTTCAGCGTCTTCAGAATCGCGCTGCCAAACTTATTTTCAGAGCCTCTAAATATGATCATGCATCTCCATACTTGCAAGAATTACACTGGCTTCCTGTGATGGAACGGATTGAATTCAAAATGTTATTGTTTGTTTTTAAATGTTTCACTCACTGTGCTCCACCATACATTGAGGAACTTCTTTTAACTTATATGCCTGGCAGGAGTGGGCTTCGCTCGAGCACTGACACTAGAATTCTTAGTAGACCTAAAACACGCCTTGTTTCCGCAAGTAAAGGTTTCTCTGCCGCCGCTCCTATGCTCTGGAACAAGCTCCCACATAATATCCGTCATGCTTCTTCTGTTACCCAGTTCAGAAAACTATTAAAAACACATCTTTTCTTGCGTAATTTGTAATCTGTTAATTGGTTGTCTCTTCTCATCAACTTGTTTTAAAAATGTGTTTGTATTTTAGAAAATTCTATTGTATATGTATTTTTACCTTTTACCAAGTATGTACTTTTCCTTTTACCAAGTATGTATTTTTACCTTTTACCGTGTATGTATTTAATTCTATATGTATTTTATTCTGTAAAGCGCTGTGGTACCTCATTGTGTAAGAGCGCTATATAAATGCCTTGTATAATAATAATAATAATAATAATAGAACAATATTTAAAACATTTTTGTTTTAATTCAAAAGTTTTCAAATTTTAAATAAAAGACCCCGCCCGCCCACGCCCGTGGCAAATTTCAACTCCAAGGCCTTAACCTTAACCATCTCCCGTGGCCCACCAGTCACTCCCCCGCCCTGCCCCGCCCGCCCACCCCCACCCGGCCGTGGCATATCCGTTATAACGCATTTTAGCACAGGAGGCATAGCAAGGTACGGGAAGGAAAGAGAGGTATGGTAGGGCAAGGCCGGGAATGGCGAGGCATGGGAGGCATAGGCAGATACAGGTAGCCATAGGGAGATATGGTCGGGCATGGCCGGGAACGGGAAGGCATAGAAGGGATGGTCAGACAAAGCATAGGGAGATGTGGTCGGGCATGGCAGGGAACGTCGAGGTATAGCAGGCATAGCAAGGTACAGGAAGGCATAGGAAGTATGGTCAGACATATGTATGCATAGGGAGATATGTTCGGGCATGGCAGGGAACGGCGAGGTATAGGAGGCATAGCAAGGTACAGGAAGGCATAGGGAGATATGGTCGGGCATGGCAGGGAACAGGGAGGTATAGGAGGCATAGCAAGGAATAGAGAGGCATAGGGAGGTATGGTCAGACATAGGTAGGCATAGGGAGATATGGTCGGGCATGGCAGGGAACAGGAAGGTATAGGGGGCATAGCAAGGTACAGGAAGGCATAGGGAGATATGGTCGGGCATGGCAGGGAACAGGGAGGTATAGGGGGCATAGCAAGGTACAGGAAGGCATAGGGAGGTATGGTCAGACATAGGTAGGCATAGGGAGATATGGTCGGGCATGGCCGGGAACGAGGAGGTATAGGGGGCATAGCAAGGTACAGGAAGGCATAGGGAGATATGGTCGGGCATGGCAGGGAACAGGGAGGTATAGGGGGCATAGCAAGGTACAGGAAGGCATAGGGAGGTATGATCGGGCATGGCAGGGAACAGGAAGGTATAGGGGGCATAGCAAGGTACAGGAAGGCATAGGGAGATATGGTCGGGCATGGCAGGGAACAGGGAGGTATAGGGGGCATAGCAAGGTACAGGAAGGCATAGGGAGGTATGGTCGGGCATGGCAGGGAACAGGGAGGTATAGGGGGCATAGCAAGGAACAGGGAGGCATAGGGAGGTATGGTCAGACATAGGTAGGCATAGGGAGATATGGTCGGGCATGGCCGGGAACGAGGAGGTATAGGGGGCATAGCAAGGTACAGGAAGGCAAAGGGAGATATGGTCGGGCATGGCAGGGAACAGGGAGGTATAGGAGGCATAGCAAGGAACAGGGAGGCATAGGGATGTATGGTCAGACATAGGTAGGCATAGGGAGATATGGTCGGGCATGGCAGGGAACAGGAAGGTATAGGGGGCATAGCAAGGTACAGGAAGGCATAGGGAGATATGGTCGGGCATGGCAGGGAACAGGGAGGTATAGGGGGCATAGCAAGGAACAGGGAGGCATAGAGAGGTATGGTCAGACATAGGTAGGCATAGGGAGATATGGTCGGGCATGGCAGGGAACAGGGAGGTATAGGGGGCATAGCAAGGAACAGGGAGGCATAGGGAGGTATGGTCAGACATATGTAGGCATAGGGAGATATGGTCGGGCATGGCAGGGAACAGGGAGGTATAGGGGGCATAGCAAGGAACAGGGAGGCATAGGGAGGTATGGTCAGACATAGGTAGGCATAGGGAGATATGGTCGGGCATGGCCGGGAACGAGGAGGTATAGGGGGCATAGCAAGGTACAGGAAGGCATAGGGAGATATGGTCGGGCATGGCAGGGAACAGGGAGGTATAGGAGGCATAGCAAGGAATAGAGAGGCATAGGGAGGTATGGTCAGACATAGGTAGGCATAGGGAGATATGGTCGGGCATGGCAGGGAACAGGAAGGTATAGGGGGCATAGCAAGGTACAGGAAGGCATAGGGAGATATGGTCGGGCATGGCAGGGAACAGGGAGGTATAGGGGGCATAGCAAGGTACAGGAAGGCATAGGGAGGTATGGTCAGACATAGGTAGGCATAGGGAGATATGGTCGGGCATGGCCGGGAACGAGGAGGTATAGGGGGCATAGCAAGGTACAGGAAGGCATAGGGAGATATGGTCGGGCATGGCAGGGAACAGGGAGGTATAGGGGGCATAGCAAGGAACAGGGAGGCATAGAGAGGTATGGTCAGACATAGGTAGGCATAGGGAGATATGGTCGGGCATGGCAGGGAACAGGGAGGTATAGGGGGCATAGCAAGGAACAGGGAGGCATAGGGAGGTATGGTCAGACATATGTAGGCATAGGGAGATATGGTCGGGCATGGCAGGGAACAGGGAGGTATAGGGGGCATAGCAAGGAACAGGGAGGCATAGGGAGGTATGGTCAGACATAGGTAGGCATAGGGAGATATGGTCGGGCATGGCCGGGAACGAGGAGGTATAGGGGGCATAGCAAGGTACAGGAAGGCATAGGGAGATATGGTCGGGCATGGCAGGGAACAGGGAGGTATAGGAGGCATAGCAAGGAATAGAGAGGCATAGGGAGGTATGGTCAGACATAGGTAGGCATAGGGAGATATGGTCGGGCATGGCAGGGAACAGGAAGGTATAGGGGGCATAGCAAGGTACAGGAAGGCATAGGGAGATATGGTCGGGCATGGCAGGGAACAGGGAGGTATAGGGGGCATAGCAAGGTACAGGAAGGCATAGGGAGGTATGGTCAGACATAGGTAGGCATAGGGAGATATGGTCGGGCATGGCCGGGAACGAGGAGGTATAGGGGGCATAGCAAGGTACAGGAAGGCATAGGGAGATATGGTCGGGCATGGCAGGGAACAGGGAGGTATAGGGGGCATAGCAAGGTACAGGAAGGCATAGGGAGGTATGATCGGGCATGGCAGGGAACAGGAAGGTATAGGGGGCATAGCAAGGTACAGGAAGGCATAGGGAGATATGGTCGGGCATGGCAGGGAACAGGGAAGTATAGGGGGCATAGCAAGGAACAGGGAGGCATAGAGAGGTATGGTCAGACATAGGTAGGCATAGGGAGATATGGTCGGGCATGGCAGGGAACAGGGAGGTATAGGGGGCATAGCAAGGAACAGGGAGGCATAGGGAGGTATGGTCAGACATATGTAGGCATAGGGAGATATGGTCGGGCATGGCAGGGAACAGGGAGGTATAGGGGGCATAGCAAGGAACAGGGAGGCATAGGGAGGTATGGTCAGACATAGGTAGGCATAGGGAGATATGGTCGGGCATGGCCGGGAACGAGGAGGTATAGGGGGCATAGCAAGGTACAGGAAGGCATAGGGAGATATGGTCGGGCATGGCAGGGAACAGGGAGGTATAGGAGGCATAGCAAGGAATAGAGAGGCATAGGGAGGTATGGTCAGACATAGGTAGGCATAGGGAGATATGGTCGGGCATGGCAGGGAACAGGAAGGTATAGGGGGCATAGCAAGGTACAGGAAGGCATAGGGAGATATGGTCGGGCATGGCAGGGAACAGGGAGGTATAGGAGGCATAGCAAGGAATAGAGAGGCATAGGGAGGTATGGTCAGACATAGGTAGGCATAGGGAGATATGGTCGGGCATGGCAGGGAACAGGAAGGTATAGGGGGCATAGCAAGGTACAGGAAGGCATAGGGAGATATGGTCGGGCATGGCAGGGAACAGGGAGGTATAGGGGGCATAGCAAGGTACAGGAAGGCATAGGGAGGTATGGTCAGACATAGGTAGGCATAGGGAGATATGGTCGGGCATGGCAGGGAACAGGAAGGTATAGGGGGCATAGCAAGGTACAGGAAGGCATAGGGAGATATGGTCGGGCATGGCAGGGAACAGGGAGGTATAGGGGGCATAGCAAGGTACAGGAAGGCATAGGGAGGTATGGTCAGACATAGGTAGGCATAGGGAGATATGGTCGGGCATGGCCGGGAACGAGGAGGTATAGGGGGCATAGCAAGGTACAGGAAGGCATAGGGAGATATGGTCGGGCATGGCAGGGAACAGGGAGGTATAGGGGGCATAGCAAGGAACAGGGAGGCATAGAGAGGTATGGTCAGACATAGGTAGGCATAGGGAGATATGGTCGGGCATGGCAGGGAACAGGGAGGTATAGGGGGCATAGCAAGGAACAGGGAGGCATAGGGAGGTATGGTCAGACATATGTAGGCATAGGGAGATATGGTCGGGCATGGCAGGGAACAGGGAGGTATAGGGGGCATAGCAAGGAACAGGGAGGCATAGGGAGGTATGGTCAGACATAGGTAGGCATAGGGAGATATGGTCGGGCATGGCCGGGAACGAGGAGGTATAGGGGGCATAGCAAGGTACAGGAAGGCATAGGGAGATATGGTCGGGCATGGCAGGGAACAGGGAGGTATAGGAGGCATAGCAAGGAATAGAGAGGCATAGGGAGGTATGGTCAGACATAGGTAGGCATAGGGAGATATGGTCGGGCATGGCAGGGAACAGGAAGGTATAGGGGGCATAGCAAGGTACAGGAAGGCATAGGGAGATATGGTCGGGCATGGCAGGGAACAGGGAGGTATAGGGGGCATAGCAAGGTACAGGAAGGCATAGGGAGGTATGGTCAGACATAGGTAGGCATAGGGAGATATGGTCGGGCATGGCCGGGAACGAGGAGGTATAGGGGGCATAGCAAGGTACAGGAAGGCATAGGGAGATATGGTCGGGCATGGCAGGGAACAGGGAGGTATAGGGGGCATAGCAAGGTACAGGAAGGCATAGGGAGGTATGATCGGGCATGGCAGGGAACAGGAAGGTATAGGGGGCATAGCAAGGTACAGGAAGGCATAGGGAGATATGGTCGGGCATGGCAGGGAACAGGGAAGTATAGGGGGCATAGCAAGGAACAGGGAGGCATAGAGAGGTATGGTCAGACATAGGTAGGCATAGGGAGATATGGTCGGGCATGGCAGGGAACAGGGAGGTATAGGGGGCATAGCAAGGAACAGGGAGGCATAGGGAGGTATGGTCAGACATATGTAGGCATAGGGAGATATGGTCGGGCATGGCAGGGAACAGGGAGGTATAGGGGGCATAGCAAGGAACAGGGAGGCATAGGGAGGTATGGTCAGACATAGGTAGGCATAGGGAGATATGGTCGGGCATGGCCGGGAACGAGGAGGTATAGGGGGCATAGCAAGGTACAGGAAGGCATAGGGAGATATGGTCGGGCATGGCAGGGAACAGGGAGGTATAGGAGGCATAGCAAGGAATAGAGAGGCATAGGGAGGTATGGTCAGACATAGGTAGGCATAGGGAGATATGGTCGGGCATGGCAGGGAACAGGAAGGTATAGGGGGCATAGCAAGGTACAGGAAGGCATAGGGAGATATGGTCGGGCATGGCAGGGAACAGGGAGGTATAGGGGGCATAGCAAGGTACAGGAAGGCATAGGGAGGTATGGTCAGACATAGGTAGGCATAGGGAGATATGGTCGGGCATGGCCGGGAACGAGGAGGTATAGGGGGCATAGCAAGGTACAGGAAGGCATAGGGAGATATGGTCGGGCATGGCAGGGAACAGGGAGGTATAGGAGGCATAGCAAGGAATAGAGAGGCATAGGGAGGTATGATCGGGCATGGCAGGGAACAGGAAGGTATAGGGGGCATAGCAAGGTACAGGAAGGCATAGGGAGATATGGTCGGGCATGGCAGGGAACAGGGAGGTATAGGGGGCATAGCAAGGTACAGGAAGGCATAGGGAGGTATGGTCGGGCATGGCAGGGAACAGGGAGGTATAGGGGGCATAGCAAGGAATAGGGAGGTATGGTCAGACATAGGTAGGCATAGGGAGATATGGTCGGGCATGGCCGGGAACGAGGAGGTATAGGGGGCATAGCAAGGTACAGGAAGGCATAGGGAGATATGGTCGGGCATGGCAGGGAACAGGAAGGTATAGGGGGCATAGCAAGGTACAGGAAGGCATAGGGAGATATGGTCGGGCATGGCAGGGAACAGGGAGGTATAGGGGGCATAGCAAGGAACAGGGAGGCATAGAGAGGTATGGTCAGACATAGGTAGGCATAGGGAGATATGGTCGGGCATGGCAGGGAACAGGGAGGTATAGGGGGCATAGCAAGGAACAGGGAGGCATAGGGAGGTATGGTCAGACATAGGGAGATTTGGTCGGGCATGGCAGGGAACAGGGAGGTATAGGGGGCATAGCAAGGTACAGGAAGGCATAGGGAGATATGGTCGGGCATGGCAGGGAACAGGGAGGTATAGGGGGCATAGCAAGGAACAGGGAGGCATAGGGAGGTATGGTCAGACATAGGTAGGCATAGGGAGATATGGTCGGGCATGGCAGGGAACAGGGAGGTATAGGGGGCATAGCAAGGTACAGGAAGGCATAGGGAGATATGGTCGGGCATGGCAGGGAACAAGGAGGTATAGGGGCATAGCAAGGTACAGGGAGGCATAGGGAGGTATGGTCAGACATAGGTAGGCATAGGGAGATATGGTCGGGCATGGCCGGGAACGAGGAGGTATAGGGGGCATAGCAAGGTACAGGAAGGCATAGGGAGATATGGTCGGGCATGGCAGGGAACAGGGAGGTATAGGGGGCATAGCAAGGTACAGGAAGGCATAGGGAGGTATGGTCGGGCATGGCAGGGAACAGGAAGGTATAGGGGGCATAGCAAGGTACAGGAAGGCATAGGGAGATATGGTCGGGCATGGCAGGGAACAGGGAGGTATAGGGGGCATAGCAAGGTACAGGAAGGCATAGGGAGGTATGGTCGGGCATGGCAGGGAACAGGGAGGTATAGGGGGCATAGCAAGGTACAGGAAGGCATAGGGAGGTATGGTCGGGCATGGCAGGGAACAGGGAGGTATAGGGGGCATAGCAAGGAACAGGGAGGCATAGGGAGATATGGTCGGGCATGGCAGGGAACAGGGAGGTATAGGGGGCATAGCAAGGAACAGGGAGGCATAGGGAGGTATGGTCAGACATAGGTAGGCATAGGGAGATATGGTCGGGCATGGCAGGGAACAGGGAGGTATAGGGGGCATAGCAAGGTACAGGAAGGCATAGGGAGGTATGGTCGGGCATGGCAGGGAACAGGGAGGTATAGGGGGCATAGCAAGGTACAGGAAGGCATAGGGAGGTATGGTCGGGCATGGCAGGGAACAGGGAGGTATAGGGGGCATAGCAAGGTACAGGAAGGCATAGGGAGGTATGGTCAAACATAGGTAGGCATAGGGAGGTATGGTCGGGCATGGCTGGGAACAGGGAGGTATAGGGGGCATAGCAAGGTACAGGAAGGCATAGGGAGGTATGGTCGGGCATGGCTGGGAACAGGGAGGTATAGGGGGCATATCAAGGTACAGGAAGGCATAGAGAGGTATGGTCCGGCATGGCAGGGAACAGGGAGGTATAGGAGGCATAGCAAGGAACAGGGAGGCATAGGGATGTATGGTCAGACATAGGTAGGCATAGGGAGATATGGTCGGGCATGGCAGGGAACAGGGAGGTATAGGGGGCATAGCAAGGAACAGGGAGGCATAGAGAGGTATGGTCAGACATAGGTAGGCATAGGGAAATATGGTTGGGCATGGCAGGGAACAGGGAGGTATAGGGGGCATAGCAAGGAACAGGGAGGCATAGGGAGGTATGGTCAGACATAGGTAGGCATAGGGAGATATGGTCGGGCATGGCAGGGAACAGGGAGGTATAGGGGGCATAGCAAGGTACAGGAAGGCATAGGGAGATATGGTCGGGCATGGCAGGGAACAGGGAGGTATAGGGGGCATAGCAAGGAACAGGGAGGCATAGGGAGGTATGGTCAGACATAGGTAGGCATAGGGAGATATGGTCGGGCATGGCAGGGAACAGGGAGGTATAGGGGGCATAGCAAGGTACAGGAAGGCATAGGGAGGTATGGTCGGGCATGGCAGGGAACAGGGAGGTATAGGGGGCATAGCAAGGTACAGGAAGGCATAGGGAGGTATGGTCAAACATAGGTAGGCATAGGGAGGTATGGTCGGGCATGGCTGGGAACAGGGAGGTATATGGGGCGTAGCAAGGTACAGGAAGGCAAAGGGAGGTATGGTCGGGCATGGCAGGGAACAGGGAGGTATAGGGGGCATAGCAAGGTACAGGAAGGCATAGGGAGGTATGGTCGGGCATGGCAGGGAACAGGGAGGTATAGGGGGCATAGCAAGGTACAGGAAGGCATAGGGAGGTATGGTCGGGCATGGCAGGGAACAGGGAGGTATAGGGGGCATAGCAAGGTACAGGAAGGCATAGGGAGGTATGGTCGGGCATGGCAGGGAACAGGGAGGTATAGGGGGCATAGCAAGGTACAGGAAGGCATAGGGAGGTATGGTCGGGCATGGCAGGGAACAGGGAGGTATAGGGGGCATAGCAAGGAACAGGGAGGCATAGGGAGATATGGTCGGGCATGGCAGGGAACAGGGAGGTATAGGGGGCATAGCAAGGTACAGGAAGGCATAGGGAGGTATGGTCGGGCATGGCAGGGAACAGGGAGGTATAGGGGGCATAGCAAGGAACAGGGAGGCATAGGGAGATATGGTCGGGCATGGCAGGGAACAGGGAGGTATAGGGGGCATAGCAAGGTACAGGAAGGCATAGGGAGGTATGGTCGGGCATGGCAGGGAACAGGGAGGTATAGGGGGCATAGCAAGGAACAGGGAGGCATAGGGAGATATGGTCGGGCATGGCAGGGAACAGGGAGGTATAGGGTGCATAGCAAGGAACAGGGAGGCATAGGGAGGTATGGTCAGACATAGGTAGGCATAGGGAGATATGGTCGGGCATGGCAGGGAACAGGGAGGTATAGGGGGCATAGCAAGGTACAGGAAGGCATAGGGAGGTATGGTCGGGCATGGCAGGGAACAGGGAGGTATAGGGGGCATAGCAAGGTACAGGAAGGCATAGGGAGGTATGGTCAAACATAGGTAGGCATAGGGAGGTATGGTCGGGCATGGCTGGGAACAGGGAGGTATAGGGGGCATAGCAAGGTACAGGAAGGCATAGGGAGGTATGGTCGGGCATGGCAGGGAACAGGGAGGTATAGGGGGCATAGCAAGGTACAGGAAGGCATAGAGAGGTATGGTCGGGCATGGCAGGGAACAGGGAGGTATAGGAGGCATAGCAAGGAACAGGGAGGCATAGGGATGTATGGTCAGACATAGGTAGGCATAGGGAGATATGGTCGGGCATGGCAGGGAACAGGGAGGTATAGGGGGCATAGCAAGGAACAGGGAGGCATAGAGAGGTATGGTCAGACATAGGTAGGCATAGGGAAATATGGTTGGGCATGGCAGGGAACAGGGAGGTATAGGGGGCATAGCAAGGAACAGGGAGGCATAGGGAGGTATGGTCAGACATAGGTAGGCATAGGGAGATATGGTCGGGCATGGCAGGGAACAGGGAGGTATAGGGGGCATAGCAAGGTACAGGAAGGCATAGGGAGATATGGTCGGGCATGGCAGGGAACAGGGAGGTATAGGGGGCATAGCAAGGAACAGGGAGGCATAAGGAGGTATGGTCAGACATAGGTAGGCATAGGGAGATATGGTCGGGCATGGCAGGGAACAGGGAGGTATAGGGGGCATAGCAAGGTACAGGAAGGCATAGGGAGGTATGGTCGGGCATGGCAGGGAACAGGGAGGTATAGGGGGCATAGCAAGGTACAGGAAGGCATAGGGAGGTATGGTCAAACATAGGTAGGCATAGGGAGGTATGGTCGGGCATGGCTGGGAACAGGGAGGTATAGGGGGCGTAGCAAGGTACAGGAAGGCAAAGGGAGGTATGGTCGGGCATGGCAGGGAACAGGGAGGTATAGGGGGCATAGCAAGGTACAGGAAGGCATAGGGAGGTATGGTCGGGCATGGCAGGGAACAGGGAGGTATAGGGGGCATAGCAAGGTACAGGAAGGCATAGGGAGGTATGGTCGGGCATGGCAGGGAACAGGGAGGTATAGGGGGCATAGCAAGGTACAGGAAGGCATAGGGAGGTATGGTCAAACATAGGTAGGCATAGGGAGGTATGGTCGGGCATGGCTGGGAACAGGGAGGTATAGGGGGCATAGCAAGGTACAGGAAGGCATAGGGAGGTATGGTCGGGCATGGCAGGGAACAGGGAGGTATAGGGGGCATAGCAAGGTACAGGAAGGCATAGGGAGGTATGGTCGGGCATGGCAGGGAACAGGGAGGTATAGGGGGCATAGCAAGGTACAGGAAGGCATAGGGAGGTATGGTCGGGCATGGCAGGGAACAGGGAGGTATAGGGGGCATAGCAAGGAACAGGGAGGCATAGGGAGATATGGTCGGGCATGGCAGGGAACAGGGAGGTATAGGGGGCATAGCAAGGTACAGGAAGGCATAGGGAGGTATGGTCAAACATAGGTAGGCATAGGGAGGTATGGTCGGGCATGGCTGGGAACAGGGAGGTATAGGGGGCATAGCAAGGTACAGGAAGGCATAGGGAGATATGGTCGGGCATGGCAGGGAACAGGGAGGTATAGGGGGCATAGCAAGGAACAGGGAGGCATAGGGAGGTATGGTCAGACATAGGTAGGCATAGGGAGATATGGTCGGGCATGGCAGGGAACAGGGAGGTATAGGGGGCATAGCAAGGTACAGGAAGGCATAGGGAGGTATGGTCGGGCATGGCAGGGAACAGGGAGGTATAGGGGGCATAGCAAGGTACAGGAAGGCATAGGGAGGTATGGTCAAACATAGGTAGGCATAGGGAGGTATGGTCGGGCATGGCTGGGAACAGGGAGGTATAGGGGGCATAGCAAGGTACAGGAAGGCATAGGGAGGTATGGTCGGGCATGGCAGGGAACAGGGAGGTATAGGGGGCATAGCAAGGTACAGGAAGGCATAGGGAGGTATGGTCGGGCATGGCAGGGAACAGGGAGGTATAGGGGCATAGCAAGGTACAGGAAGGCATAGGGAGGTATGGTCGGGCATGGCAGGGAACAGGGAGGTATAGGGGGCATAGCAAGGTACAGGAAGGCATAGGGAGGTATGGTCAAACATAGGTAGGCATAGGGAGGTATGGTCGGGCATGGCTGGGAACAGGGAGGTATAGGGGGCATAGCAAGGTACAGGAAGGCATAGGGAGGTATGGTCGGGCATGGCAGGGAACAGGGAGGTATAGGGGGCATAGCAAGGTACAGGAAGGCATAGGGAGGTATGGTCGGGCATGGCAGGGAACAGGGAGGTATAGGGGGCATAGCAAGGTACAGGAAGGCATAGGGAGGTATGGTCGGGCATGGCAGGGAACAGGGAGGTATAGGGGGCATAGCAAGGAACAGGGAGGCATAGGGAGATATGGTCGGGCATGGCAGGGAACAGGGAGGTATAGGGGGCATAGCAAGGTACAGGAAGGCATAGGGAGGTATGGTCAAACATAGGTAGGCATAGGGAGGTATGGTCGGGCATGGCTGGGAACAGGGAGGTATAGGGGGCATAGCAAGGTACAGGAAGGCATAGGGAGATATGGTCGGGCATGGCTGGGAACAGGGAGGTATAGGGGGCATAGCAATGTACAGGAAGGCATAGGGAGGTATGGTCAGACATAGGTAGGCATAGGGAGGTATGGTCGGGCATGGCTGGGAACAGGGAGGTATAGGGGGCATAGCAAGGTACAGGAAGGCATAGGGAGGTATGGTCGGGCATGGCAGGGAACAGGGAGGTATAGGGGGCATAGCAAGGTACAGGAAGGCATAGGGAGGTATGGTCGGGCATGGCAGGGAACAGGGAGGTATAGGGGGCATAGCAAGGTACAGGAAGGCATAGGGAGGTATGGTCGGGCATGGCAGGGAACAGGGAGGTATAGGGGGCATAGCAAGGAACAGGGAGGCATAGGGAGATATGGTCGGGCATGGCAGGGAACAGGGAGGTATAGGGGGCATAGCAAGGTACAGGAAGGCATAGGGAGGTATGGTCAAACATAGGTAGGCATAGGGAGGTATGGTCGGGCATGGCTGGGAACAGGGAGGTATAGGGGGCATAGCAAGGTACAGGAAGGCATAGGGAGATATGGTCGGGCATGGCTGGGAACAGGGAGGTATAGGGGGCATAGCAATGTACAGGAAGGCATAGGGAGGTATGGTCAGACATATGTAGGCATAGGGAGATACGGTGAGGCATATAGTGAGGCATACGTATAGCATAGCGAATCATACTCATGCATATGTATAATCTATGTATGATGTATGATGAATGATGAATAATGCAAATATG
>CM069454.1:13332560-13527213 GCA_035610835.1 Ophiura sarsii | reverse complement strand
TAATCATCAGTTGTGAAAATAATCACTGTTTGATGAAACTCTCTGGGTGTGTATCATTAAATGCATTACACAATTACAAAAAAACACTGTTTGATGAAACTATATGGCTGTGTATCATTTAATGCATTACACGATTACAAATAAGCAATGTTTGATAGAGCTCTCTGGTTGTGTATCATTAAATGTATTACACAATTACAAATAAACACTGTTTGATGAAACGCCCTGGTTGTGTATCATTAAATGCATTACACAATTACCAAATAAACACTGTTTGATGAAGCTCTCTGGTTATGTATCATTAAATGCATTACACACTTACAAATAAACACTGTTTGATGAATCTCTCTGGCTGTGTATCATTAAATGCATTACACAATTACAAATAAACACTGTTTGATGAAACCCTTTGGTTGTGTATCATTAAATGGTTTACACAATTACAACTAAACATTGTTTGATGAAACTCTCTGGCTGTGTATCATTACATGCATTACACAATTACAAATAATCACTGTTTGATGAAACTTTCTCTGGCTGTGTATCATTAAATGCATTACACGATTACAAATAAACACTGTTTGATGAAACTCTCTCTGGCTGTGTATCATTAAATGCATTACACAATTACAAAAAAAGAACTGATTGATAAAACTCTCTGATTGTGTATCATTAAATGCATTACACAATTACAAATAAACACTGCTTGATGAAACCCTCTGGTTGTGTATCATTAAATGCATCACACAAGTACAAATAACACTGCTTGATGAAACCGTCTGGTTGTGTATCATTAAATGCATTACACAATTACAAATAAACACTGTTTGATGAAACTCACTGGTTGTGTATCATTAAATGCATTACACAATTACAAATAAACACTGCTTGATGAAACGCTCTGGTTGTGTATCATTAAATGCATCACACAAGTACAAATAACACTGCTTGATGAAACCCTCTGGTTGTGTATCATTAAATGCATTACACAATTACATATAAACACTGTTTGATGAAACTCACTGGTTGTGTATCATTAAATGCATTACACAATTACAAATAAAGCACTGTTTGATGAAACCCTCTGGTTGTGTATCATTAAATGCATTACACAATTACAAATAAACACTGTTTGATGAAACTCACTGGTTGTGTATCATTAAATGCATTACACAATTACAAATAAAGCACTGTTTGATGAAACTCTCTGGCTGTGTATCATTAAATTCATTACACAATTACAAATAAAGCACTGTTTGATGAAACTCTCTGGCTGTGTATCATTAAATGCATTACACAATTACAAATAAACACTGCTTGATGAAACCCTCTGGTTGTGTATCATTAAATGCATCACACAAGTACAAATAACACTGCTTGATGAAACCGTCTGGTTGTGTATCATTAAATGCATTACACAATTACAAATAAACACTGTTTGATGAAACTCACTGGTTGTGTATCATTAAATGCATTACACAATTACAAATAAACACTGCTTGATGAAACGCTCTGGTTGTGTATCATTAAATGCATCACACAAGTACAAATAACACTGCTTGATGAAACCCTCTGGTTGTGTATCATTAAATGCATTACACAATTACATATAAACACTGTTTGATGAAACTCACTGGTTGTGTATCATTAAATGCATTACACAATTACAAATAAAGCACTGTTTGATGAAACCCTCTGGTTGTGTATCATTAAATGCATTACACAATTACAAATAAACACTGTTTGATGAAACTCACTGGTTGTGTATCATTAAATGCATTACACAATTACAATTAAAGCACTGTTTGATGAAACTCTCTGGCTGTGTATCATTAAATTCATTACACAATTACAAATAAAGCACTGTTTGATGAAACTCTCTGGCTGTGTATCATTAAATGCATTACACAATTACAAATAAACACTGTTTGATGAAACTCTCTGGTTGTGTATCAATAAATGCATTACACAATTACAAATAAACACTGTTTGATGAAACTCACTGGTTGTGTATCATTAAATGCATTACACAATTACAAATAAAGCACTGTTTGATGAAACTCTCTGGCTGTGTATCATTAAATGCATTACACAATTACAAATAAACACTGTTTGATGAAACTCTCTGGTTGTGTATCATTAGATGCATTACACAATTACAAATAAACACTGCTTGATGAAACCCTCTGGTTGTGTATCATTAAATGCATCACACAAGTACAAATAACACTGCTTGATGAAACCGTCTGGTTGTGTATCATTAAATGCATTACACAATTACAAATAAACACTGTTTGATGAAACTCACTGGTTGTGTATCATTAAATGCATAACACAATTACAAATAAACACTGCTTGATGAAACGCTCTGGTTGTGTATCATTAAATGCATCACACAAGTACAAATAACACTGCTTGATGAAACCCTCTGGTTGTGTATCATTAAATGCATTACACAATTACATATAAACACTGTTTGATGAAACTCTCTGGTTGTGTATCATTAAATGCATTACACAATTACAAATAAAGCACTGTTTGATGAAACCCTCTGGTTGTGTATCATTAAATGCATTACACAATTACAAATAAACACTGTTTGATGAAACTCACTGGCTGTGTATCATTAAATGCATTACACAATTACAAATAAACACTGCTTGATGAAACGCTCTGGTTGTGTATCATTAAATGCATTACACAATTACAAATAAACACTGTTTGATGAAACTCTCTGGTTGTGTATCATTAAATGCATTACACAATTACAAATAAAGCACTGTTTGATGAAACTCTCTGGCTGTGTATCATTAAATTCATTACACAATTACAAATAAAGCACTGTTTGATGAAACTCTCTGGCTGTGTATCATTAAATGCATTACACAATTACAAATAAACACTGTTTGATGAAACTCTCTGGTTGTGTATCATTAAATGCATTACACAATTACAAATAAAGCACTGTTTGATGAAACTCTATGGCTGTGTATAATTAAATGCATTACACAATTACAAATAAACACTGATTGATGAAACCCTCTGGTTGTGTATCATTAAATGCATTACACAATTACGAATAATTATTGATTGATAAAACTCTCTGATTGTGTATCATTAAATGCAATATACAATTACAAATAAACACTGTTTGATGACGCTCTCTGGCTGTGTATCATTAAATGCATTACACAATTACAAATAAACACTGTTTGATGAAACCCTATGGTTGTGTATCATTAAATGCATTACAGAAATACAATTAAACACTGTTTGATGAAACTCTCTGGCTGTGTATCATTAAATGCATTACACAATTACAAATAATTACTGATTGCTAAAACTCTCTGATTGTGTATCATTAAATGCATTACACAATTACAAATAAACACTGTTTGATGACGCTCTCTGGCTGTGTATCATTAAATGCATTACACAATTATAAATAAACAATGTTTGATGAAACCCTCTGGTTGTGTATCATTAAATGCATTACACAATTACAAATAAAGCACTGTTTGGTGAACTCTCTGGCTGTGTATCATTAAATGCATTACACAATTACAAATAAATACTGTTTGATGAAACTCCATGGTTGTGTATCATTAAATGCATTACACAATTACAAATAAATACTGATTGATGAAACTCCCTGGTTGTGTATCATTAAATGCATTACACAATTACAAATAAACATTGTTTGATGACGCTCTCTGGCTGTGTATTATTCAATGCATTACACAATTACAAATAAACAATGTTTGATGAAACCCTCTGGTTGTGTATCTTTAAATGCATTACACAATTACAAATAGACACTGTTTGGTGAAACTCTCTGGCTGTGTATAATTAAATGCATTACACAATTACAAATAAACACTGATAGATGAAACCCTCTGGTTGTGTATCATTAAATGCATTACACAATTACAAATAATTACTGATTGATAAAACGCTCTGATTGTGTATCATTAAATGCATAACACAATTACAAATAAACACTGTTTGATGACGCTCTCTGGCTGTGTATCATTAAATGCATTACACAATTACAAATAAACAATGTTTGATGAAACCCTCTGGTTGTGTATCATTAAATGCATTACACAAATACAAATAAACACTGTTTGATGAAACTCTCTGGTTGTGTATCATTAAATGCATTACACAATTACAAATAATTACTGATTGATAAAACTCTCTGATTGTGTATCATTAAATGTATTACACAATTACAAATAAACACTGTTTGATGACGCTCTCTGGCTGTGTATCATTAAATGCATTACACAATTACAAATAAACAATGTTTGATGAAACCCTCTGGTTGTGTATCATTAAATGCATTACACAAATACAAATAAACAATGTTTGATGAAACTCTCTGGTTGTGTATCATTAAACGCATTACACAATTACAAATAATTACTGATTGATAAAACTCTCTGATTGTGTATCATTAAATGCATTACACAATTACAAATAAACATTGATTGATGAAACCCTCTGGTTGTGTATGATTAAATGCAATACACAATTACAAATAATTACTGATTGATAAAACTCTCTGATTGTGTATCATTAAATGCATTACACAATTACAAATAAACAATGTTTGATGAAACCCTCTGGTTGTGTATCTGTAAATGCATTACACAATTACAATAGACACTGTTTGGTGAAACTCTATGGCTGTGTATAATTAAATGCATTACACAATTACAAATAAACAATGTTTGATGAAACCCTCTGGTTGTGTATCATTAAATGCATTACACAATTACAAATAAACACTGCTTGATGAAACTTTCTGGCTATGTATCATTAAATGCATTACACAATTACAAATAAACACTGTTTGATGACACTCTCTGGCTGTGTATCATTAAATGCATTACACAATTACAAATAGACACTGTTTGGTGAAACTCTCTGGTTGTGTATCATTAAATGCATTATACAATTACAAATAAACATTGATTGATGAAACCCTCTGGTTGTGTATCATTTAATGCATTACACAATTACAAATAAACAGTTTGATGACGCTCTCTGGCTGTGTATCATTAAATGCATTACACAATTACAAATAAAATATGTTTGATGAAACCCTCTGGTTGTGTATCATTAAATTCATTACACAAATACAAATAAACACTGTTTGATGAAACTCTCTGGTTGTGTATCATTAAATGCATTACACAATTACAAATAATTACTGTTTGATGAAACTCTCTTCATGAGATGCATTACACAATTACAAACAAACACTGATTGATGAAAATCTCTGGTTGTGTATCATTAAATGCATTAAACAATTACAAATAAACACTGATTGATAAAACTCTCTGATTGTGTATCATTAAATGTATTACACAATTACAAATAAACACTGTTTGATGAAACCCTCTGGTTGTGTATCATTAAAAGCATTACACAAATACAAATAAACACTGTTTGATGAAACTCTCTGGTTGTGTATCATTAAATGCATTACACAATTACAAATAATTACTGATTGATATAACTCTCTGATTGTGTATCATTAAATTCATTACACAATTACAAATAAAGCACTGTTTGATGAAACTCTCTGGCTGTGTATCATTAAATGCATTACACAATTACAAATAAACACTGTTTGATGAAACTCTCTGGTTGTGTATCATTAGATGCATTACACAATTACAAATAAACACTGCTTGATGAAACCCTCTGGTTGTGTATCATTAAATGCATCACACAAGTACAAATAACACTGCTTGATGAAACCGTCTGGTTGTGTATCATTAAATGCATTACACAATTACAAATAAACACTGTTTGATGAAACTCACTGGTTGTGTATCATTAAATGCATAACACAATTACAAATAAACACTGCTTGATGAAACGCTCTGGTTGTGTATCATTAAATGCATCACACAAGTACAAATAACACTGCTTGATGAAACCCTCTGGTTGTGTATCATTAAATGCATTACACAATTACATATAAACACTGTTTGATGAAACTCTCTGGTTGTGTATCATTAAATGCATTACACAATTACAAATAAAGCACTGTTTGATGAAACCCTCTGGTTGTGTATCATTAAATGCATTACACAATTACAAATAAACACTGTTTGATGAAACTCACTGGCTGTGTATCATTAAATGCATTACACAATTACAAATAAACACTGCTTGATGAAACGCTCTGGTTGTGTATCATTAAATGCATTACACAATTACAAATAAACACTGTTTGATGAAACTCTCTGGTTGTGTATCATTAAATGCATTACACAATTACAAATAAAGCACTGTTTGATGAAACTCTCTGGCTGTGTATCATTAAATTCATTACACAATTACAAATAAAGCACTGTTTGATGAAACTCTCTGGCTGTGTATCATTAAATGCATTACACAATTACAAATAAACACTGTTTGATGAAACTCTCTGGTTGTGTATCATTAAATGCATTACACAATTACAAATAAAGCACTGTTTGATGAAACTCTATGGCTGTGTATAATTAAATGCATTACACAATTACAAATAAACACTGATTGATGAAACCCTCTGGTTGTGTATCATTAAATGCATTACACAATTACGAATAATTATTGATTGATAAAACTCTCTGATTGTGTATCATTAAATGCAATATACAATTACAAATAAACACTGTTTGATGACGCTCTCTGGCTGTGTATCATTAAATGCATTACACAATTACAAATAAACACTGTTTGATGAAACCCTATGGTTGTGTATCATTAAATGCATTACAGAAATACAATTAAACACTGTTTGATGAAACTCTCTGGCTGTGTATCATTAAATGCATTACACAATTACAAATAATTACTGATTGCTAAAACTCTCTGATTGTGTATCATTAAATGCATTACACAATTACAAATAAACACTGTTTGATGACGCTCTCTGGCTGTGTATCATTAAATGCATTACACAATTATAAATAAACAATGTTTGATGAAACCCTCTGGTTGTGTATCATTAAATGCATTACACAATTACAAATAAAGCACTGTTTGGTGAACTCTCTGGCTGTGTATCATTAAATGCATTACACAATTACAAATAAATACTGTTTGATGAAACTCCATGGTTGTGTATCATTAAATGCATTACACAATTACAAATAAATACTGATTGATGAAACTCCCTGGTTGTGTATCATTAAATGCATTACACAATTACAAATAAACATTGTTTGATGACGCTCTCTGGCTGTGTATTATTCAATGCATTACACAATTACAAATAAACAATGTTTGATGAAACCCTCTGGTTGTGTATCTTTAAATGCATTACACAATTACAAATAGACACTGTTTGGTGAAACTCTCTGGCTGTGTATAATTAAATGCATTACACAATTACAAATAAACACTGATAGATGAAACCCTCTGGTTGTGTATCATTAAATGCATTACACAATTACAAATAATTACTGATTGATAAAACGCTCTGATTGTGTATCATTAAATGCATAACACAATTACAAATAAACACTGTTTGATGACGCTCTCTGGCTGTGTATCATTAAATGCATTACACAATTACAAATAAACAATGTTTGATGAAACCCTCTGGTTGTGTATCATTAAATGCATTACACAAATACAAATAAACACTGTTTGATGAAACTCTCTGGTTGTGTATCATTAAATGCATTACACAATTACAAATAATTACTGATTGATAAAACTCTCTGATTGTGTATCATTAAATGTATTACACAATTACAAATAAACACTGTTTGATGACGCTCTCTGGCTGTGTATCATTAAATGCATTACACAATTACAAATAAACAATGTTTGATGAAACCCTCTGGTTGTGTATCATTAAATGCATTACACAAATACAAATAAACAATGTTTGATGAAACTCTCTGGTTGTGTATCATTAAACGCATTACACAATTACAAATAATTACTGATTGATAAAACTCTCTGATTGTGTATCATTAAATGCATTACACAATTACAAATAAACATTGATTGATGAAACCCTCTGGTTGTGTATGATTAAATGCAATACACAATTACAAATAATTACTGATTGATAAAACTCTCTGATTGTGTATCATTAAATGCATTACACAATTACAAATAAACAATGTTTGATGAAACCCTCTGGTTGTGTATCTGTAAATGCATTACACAATTACAATAGACACTGTTTGGTGAAACTCTATGGCTGTGTATAATTAAATGCATTACACAATTACAAATAAACAATGTTTGATGAAACCCTCTGGTTGTGTATCATTAAATGCATTACACAATTACAAATAAACACTGCTTGATGAAACTTTCTGGCTATGTATCATTAAATGCATTACACAATTACAAATAAACACTGTTTGATGACACTCTCTGGCTGTGTATCATTAAATGCATTACACAATTACAAATAGACACTGTTTGGTGAAACTCTCTGGTTGTGTATCATTAAATGCATTATACAATTACAAATAAACATTGATTGATGAAACCCTCTGGTTGTGTATCATTTAATGCATTACACAATTACAAATAAACAGTTTGATGACGCTCTCTGGCTGTGTATCATTAAATGCATTACACAATTACAAATAAAATATGTTTGATGAAACCCTCTGGTTGTGTATCATTAAATTCATTACACAAATACAAATAAACACTGTTTGATGAAACTCTCTGGTTGTGTATCATTAAATGCATTACACAATTACAAATAATTACTGTTTGATGAAACTCTCTTCATGAGATGCATTACACAATTACAAACAAACACTGATTGATGAAAATCTCTGGTTGTGTATCATTAAATGCATTAAACAATTACAAATAAACACTGATTGATAAAACTCTCTGATTGTGTATCATTAAATGTATTACACAATTACAAATAAACACTGTTTGATGAAACCCTCTGGTTGTGTATCATTAAAAGCATTACACAAATACAAATAAACACTGTTTGATGAAACTCTCTGGTTGTGTATCATTAAATGCATTACACAATTACAAATAATTACTGATTGATATAACTCTCTGATTGTGTATCATTAAATGCATAACACAATTACAAATAAACACGGTTTGATGACGCTCTCTGGCTGTGTATTACACAATTACAAATAAACAATGTTTGATGAAACCCTCTGGTTTTGTATCATTAAATGCATTACACAAATACAAATAAACACTGTTTGATGAAACTCTCTGGTTGTGTATCATTAAATGCATTACACAAATACAATAAACACTGTTTGATGAAACCCTCTGGTTGTGTATCATTAAATGCATTACACAAATACAAATAAACACTGTTTGATGAAACCCTCTGGTTGTGTGTCATTAAATGCATTACACAAATACAAATAAACATTGTTTGATGAAACTCTCTGGTTGTGTATCATTAAATGCATTACACAATTACAAATAAACACGGTTTGATGACGCTCTCTGGCTGTGTATCATTAAATGCATTACACAATTACAAATAAACAATGTTTGATGAAACCCTCTGGTTGTGTATCATTAAATGCATTACACAATTACAAATAGACACTGTTTGGTGAAACTCTCTGGCTGTGTATCATTAAATGCATTACACAATTAAAAATAACACTGCTTGATGAAACCCTCTGGTTGTGTATCAATAAATGCATTACACAATTACAAATAAAGCACTGTTTGATGAAACTCTCTGGTTGTGTATCATTAAATGCATTACACAATTACAAATAATTACTGTTTGATATAACTCTCTGATTGTGTAACATTAAATGCATTACACAATTACAAATCAACACGGTTTGATGACGCTCTCTGGCTGTGTATCATTAAATGCATTACCCAATTACAAATAAACAATGTTTGATGAAACCCTCTGGTTGTGTATTATTAAATGCATTACATAATTACAAATAAACACTGTTTGATGAAACTTACTGGTTGTGTATCATTAAATGCATTACACAATTACAAATAAAGCACTGTTTGATGAAACGCTCTGGCTGTGTATCATTAAATGCATTACACAATTACAAATAGACACTGTTTGGTGAAACTCTGGTTGTGTATCATTAAATGCATTACACAATTACAAATAGGCACTGTTTGGTGAAACTCTGGTTGTGTATCATTAAATGCATTACACAATTACAAATAAACACTGTTTGATGAAACTCACTGGTTGTGTATCATTAAATGCATTACACAATTACAAATAAAGCACTGTTTGATAAAACTCTCTGGCTGTGTATCATTAAATGCATTACACAATTACAAATAATTACTGATTGATAAAACTCTCTGATTGTGTATCATTAAATGCATTACAAAATTACAAATAGACACTGTTTGGTGAAACTCTGGTTGTGTATCATTAAATGCATTACACAATTACATATATACACTGTTTGATGAAACTCACTGGTTGTGTATCATTAAATGCATTACACAATTACAAATAAAGCACTGTTTGATAAAACTCTCTGGCTGTGTATCATTAAATGTATTACACAATTACAAATAAACACTGTTTGATGAAACTCTCTTCATTAGATGCATTACACAATTACAAACAAACACTGATTGATGAAAATCTCTGGTTGTGTATCATTAAATGCATTAAACAATTACAAATAAACACTGATTGATAAAACTCTGATTGTGTATCATTAAATGCATTAAACAATTACAAATAAACACTGTTTGATGAAACCCTCTGGTTGTGTATCATTAAATGCATTACACAAATACAAATAAAACACTGTTTGATGAAACTCTCTGGTTGTGTATCATTAAATGCATTACACAATTAGAGAATAATTACTGATTGATATAACTCTCTGATTGTGTATCATTAAATGCATTACACAATTACAAATAAACACGGTTTGATGACGCTCTCTGGCTGTGTATTACACAATTACAAATAAACAATGTTTGATGAAACCCTCTGGTTGTGTATAATTAAATGCATTACACAAATACAAATAAACACTGTTTGATGAAACTCTCTGGTTGTGTATCATTAAATGCATTACACAATTACAAATAAAGCACTGTTTGATGAAACTCTATGGCTGTGTATAATTAAATGCATTACACAATTACAAATAAACACTGATTGATGAAACCCTCTGGTTGTGTATCATTAAATGCATTACACAATTACGAATAATTATTGATTGATAAAACTCTCTGATTGTGTATCATTAAATGCAATATACAATTACAAATAAACACTGTTTGATGACGCTCTCTGGCTGCGTATCATTAAATGCATTACACAATTACAAATAAACACTGTTTGATGAAACCCTATGGTTGTGTATCATTAAATGCATTACAGAAATACAATTAAACACTGTTTGATGAAACTCTCTGGCTGTGTATCATTAAATGCATTACACAATTACAAATAATTACTGATTGCTAAAACTCTCTGATTGTGTATCATTAAATGCATTACACAATTACAAATAAACACTGTTTGATGACGCTCTCTGGCTGTGTATCATTAAATGCATTACACAATTATAAATAAACAATGTTTGATGAAACCCTCTGGTTGTGTATCATTAAATGCATTACACAATTACAAATAAAGCACTGTTTGGTGAACTCTCTGGCTGTGTATCATTAAATGCATTACACAATTACAAATAAATACTGTTTGATGAAACTCCATGGTTGTGTATCATTAAATGCATTACACAATTACAAATAAATACTGATTGATGAAACTCCCTGGTTGTGTATCATTAAATGCATTACACAATTACAAATAAACATTGTTTGATGACGCTCTCTGGCTGTGTATCATTCAATGCATTACACAATTACAAATAAACAATGTTTGATGAAACCCTCTGGTTGTGTATCTTTAAATGCATTACACAATTACAAATAGACACTGTTTGGTGAAACTCTCTGGCTGTGTATAATTAAATGCATTACACAATTACAAATAAACACTGATAGATGAAACCCTCTGGTTGTGTATCATTAAATGCATTACACAATTACAAATAATTACTGATTGATAAAACGCTCTGATTGTGTATCATTAAATGCATAACACAATTACAAATAAACACTGTTTGATGACGCTCTCTGGCTGTGTATCATTAAATGCATTACACAATTACAAATAAACAATGTTTGATGAAACCCTCTGGTTGTGTATCATTAAATGCATTACACAAATACAAATAAACACTGTTTGATGAAACTCTCTGGTTGTGTATCATTAAATGCATTACACAATTACAAATAATTACTGATTGATAAAACTCTCTGATTGTGTATCATTAAATGTATTACACAATTACAAATAAACACTGTTTGATGACGCTCTCTGGCTGTGTATCATTAAATGCATTACACAATTACAAATAAACAATGTTTGATGAAACCCTCTGGTTGTGTATCATTAAATGCATTACACAAATACAAATAAACAATGTTTGATGAAACTCTCTGGTTGTGTATCATTAAACGCATTACACAATTACAAATAATTACTGATTGATAAAACTCTCTGATTGTGTATCATTAAATGCATTACACAATTACAAATAAACATTGATTGATGAAACCCTCTGGTTGTGTATGATTAAATGCAATACACAATTACAAATAATTACTGATTGATAAAACTCTCTGATTGTGTATCATTAAATGCATTACACAATTACAAATAAACAATGTTTGATGAAACCCTCTGGTTGTGTATCTGTAAATGCATTACACAATTACAATAGACACTGTTTGGTGAAACTCTATGGCTGTGTATAATTAAATGCATTACACAATTACAAATAAACAATGTTTGATGAAACCCTCTGGTTGTGTATCATTAAATGCATTACACAATTACAAATAAACACTGCTTGATGAAACTTTCTGGCTATGTATCATTAAATGCATTACACAATTACAAATAAACACTGTTTGATGACACTCTCTGGCTGTGTATCATTAAATGCATTACACAATTACAAATAGACACTGTTTGGTGAAACTCTCTGGTTGTGTATCATTAAATGCATTATACAATTACAAATAAACATTGATTGATGAAACCCTCTGGTTGTGTATCATTTAATGCATTACACAATTACAAATAAACAGTTTGATGACGCTCTCTGGCTGTGTATCATTAAATGCATTACACAATTACAAATAAAATATGTTTGATGAAACCCTCTGGTTGTGTATCATTAAATTCATTACACAAATACAAATAAACACTGTTTGATGAAACTCTTTGGTTGTGTATCATTAAATGCATTACACAATTACAAATAATTACTGTTTGATGAAACTCTCTTCATGAGATGCATTACACAATTACAAACAAACACTGATTGATGAAAATCTCTGGTTGTGTATCATTAAATGCATTAAACAATTACAAATAAACACTGATTGATAAAACTCTCTGATTGTGTATCATTAAATGTATTACACAATTACAAATAAACACTGTTTGATGAAACCCTCTGGTTGTGTATCATTAAAAGCATTACACAAATACAAATAAACACTGTTTGATGAAACTCTCTGGTTGTGTATCATTAAATGCATTACACAATTACAAATAATTACTGATTGATATAACTCTCTGATTGTGTATCATTAAATGCATAACACAATTACAAATAAACACGGTTTGATGACGCTCTCTGGCTGTGTATTACACAATTACAAATAAACAATGTTTGATGAAACCCTCTGGTTTTGTATCATTAAATGCATTACACAAATACAAATAAACACTGTTTGATGAAACTCTCTGGTTGTGTATCATTAAATGCATTACACAAATACAATAAACACTGTTTGATGAAACCCTCTGGTTGTGTATCATTAAATGCATTACACAAATACAAATAAACACTGTTTGATGAAACCCTCTGGTTGTGTGTCATTAAATGCATTACACAAATACAAATAAACATTGTTTGATGAAACTCTCTGGTTGTGTATCATTAAATGCATTACACAATTACAAATAAACACGGTTTGATGACGCTCTCTGGCTGTGTATCATTAAATGCATTACGCAATTACAAATAAACAATGTTTGATGAAACCCTCTGGTTGTGTATCATTAAATGCATTACACAATTACAAATAGACACTGTTTGGTGAAACTCTCTGGCTGTGTATCATTAAATGCATTACACAATTAAAAATAACACTGCTTGATGAAACCCTCTGGTTGTGTATCAATAAATGCATTACACAATTACAAATAAAGCACTGTTTGATGAAACTCTCTGGTTGTGTATCATTAAATGCATTACAAAATTACAAATAATTACTGTTTGATATAACTCTCTGATTGTGTAACATTAAATGCATTACACAATTACAAATCAACACGGTTTGATGACGCTCTCTGGCTGTGTATCATTAAATGCATTACCCAATTACAAATAAACAATGTTTGATGAAACCCTCTGGTTGTGTATCATTAAATGCATTACACAATTACAAATAAACACTGTTTGATGAAACTCACTGGTTGTGTATCATTAAATGCATTACACAATTACAAATAAAGCACTGTTTGATGAAACGCTCTGGCTGTGTATCATTAAATGCATTACACAATTACAAATAGACACTGTTTGGTGAAACTCTGGTTGTGTATCATTAAATGCATTACACAATTACAAATAGGCACTGTTTGGTGAAACTCTGGTTGTGTATCATTAAATGCATTACACAATTACAAATAAACACTGTTTGATGAAACTCACTGGTTGTGTATCATTAAATGCATTACACAATTACAAATAAAGCACTGTTTGATAAAACTCTCTGGCTGTGTATCATTAAATGCATTACACAATTACAAATAATTACTGATTGATAAAACTCTCTGATTGTGTATCATTAAATGCATTACAAAATTACAAATAGACACTGTTTGGTGAAACTCTGGTTGTGTATCATTAAATGCATTACACAATTACATATATACACTGTTTGATGAAACTCACTGGTTGTGTATCATTAAATGCATTACACAATTACAAATAAAGCACTGTTTGATAAAACTCTCTGGCTGTGTATCATTAAATGTATTACACAACTACAAATAAACACTGTTTGATGAAACTCTCTTCATTAGATGCATTACACAATTACAAACAAACACTGATTGATGAAAATCTCTGGTTGTGTATCATTAAATGCATTAAACAATTACAAATAAACACTGATTGATAAAACTCTGATTGTGTATCATTAAATGCATTACACAAATACAAATAAACACTGTTTGATGAAACTCTCTGGTTGTGTATCATTAAATGCATTACACAATTAGAGAATAATTACTGATTGATATAACTCTCTGATTGTGTATCATTAAATGCATTACACAATTACAAATAAACACGGTTTGATGACGCTCTCTGGCTGTGTATTACACAATTACAAATAAACAATGTTTGATGAAACCCTCTGGTTGTGTATAATTAAATGCATTACACAAATACAAATAAACACTGTTTGATGAAACTCTCTGGTTGTGTATCATTAAATGCATTACACAAATACAAATAAACACTGTTTGATGAAACCCTCTGGTTGTGGATCATTAAATGCATTACACAAATACAAATAAACACTGTTTGATGAAACCCTCTGGTTGTGTATCATTAAATGCATTACACAAATACAAATAAACATTGTTTGATGAAACTCTCTGGTTGTGTATCATTAAATGCATTACACAATTACAAATAAACACGGTTTGATGACGCTCTCTGGCTGTGTATCATTAAATGCATTACACTATTACAAATAAACAATGTTTGATGAAACCCTCTGGTTGTGTATCAGTAAATGCATTACACAATTACAAATAGACACTGTTTGGTGAAACTCTCTGGCTGTGTATCATTAAATGCATTACACAATTAAAAATAACACTGCTTGATGAAACCCTCTGGTTGTGTATCAATAAATGCATTACACAATTACAAATAAAGCACTGTTTGATGAAACTCTCTGGTTGTGTATCATTAAATGCATTACACAATTACAAATAATTACTGTTTGATATAACTCTCTGATTGTGTAACATTAAATGCATTACACAATTACAAATCAACACGGTTTGATGACGCTCTCTGGCTGTGTATCATTAAATGCATTACCCAATTACAAATAAACAATGTTTGATGAAACCCTCTGGTTGTGTATCATTAAATGCATTACACAATTACAAATAAACACTGTTTGATGAAACTCACTGGTTGTGTATCATTAAATGCATTACACAATAACAAATAAAGCACTGTTTGATGAAACGCTCGGGCTGTGTATCATTAAATGCATTACACAATTACAAATAGACACTGTTTGGTGAAACTCTCTGGTTGTGTATCATTAAATGCATTACACAATTACAAATAAACACTGTTTGATGAAACTCACTGGTTGTGTATCATTAAATGCATTACAAAATTACAAATAAACACTGCTTGATGAAACGCTCTGGTTGTGTATCATTAAATGCATCACACAAGTACAAAGAACACTGCTTGATGAAACCCTCTGGTTGTGTATCATTAAATGCATTACACAATTACATATAAACACTGTTTGATGAAACTCACTGGTTGTGTATCATTAAATGCATTACACAATTACGAATAAAGCACTGTTTGATGAAACCCTCTGGTTGTGTATCATTAAATGCATTGCACAATTACAAATAAACACTGTTTGATGAAACTCACTGGTTGTGTATCATTAAATGCATTACACAATTACAAATAAAGCACTGTTTGATGAAACTCTCTGGCTGTGTATCATTAAATTCATTACACAATTACAAATAAAGCACTGTTTGATGAAACTCTCTGGCTGTGTATCATTAAATGCATTACACAATTACAAATAAACACTGTTTGATGAAACTCTCTGGTTGTGTATCATTAAATGCATTACACAATTACAAATAAAGCACTGTTTGATGAAACTCTCTGGCTGTGTATCATTAAATGCATTACACAATTACAAATAAACACTGTTTGATGAAACTCTCTGGTTGTGTATCATTAGATGCATTACACAATTACAAATAAACACTGATTGATGAAAATCTCTGGTTGTGTATCATTAAATGCATTACACAATTACAAATAAACACTGTTTGATGAAACTCTCTGGTTGTGTATCATTAAATGCATTACACAATTACAAAAAATTACTGATTGATAAAACTCTCTGATTATGTATCATTAAATGCATTACACAATTACAAATAATGAACTGTTTGATGAAACTCTCTGGTTGTGTATCATTAAATGCATTACACAATTACAAATAGACACTGTTTGGTGAAACTCTCTGGTTGTGTATCTTAAATGCATTACAAAAGTACAAATAACACTGCTTGATGAAACCCTCTGGTTGTGTATCATTATATGCATTACACAATGACGATTTATTCAGATGAAATCTGTATAAATCGCTTTTGCTCACGGCGCAGAGTCCCGTACCTCTGTCAACTTGTGTCTCTGTTTCGCGCGTTTTCCTCGCCTGATTCCACAGTAACAATAGATGGCCATTCCTTTTGTGTGCGTCCCTCCCTGCGTGCCTTGCGAGCAGCAATCAGTTTTCCTTACTGAGTCATAACCTCCGTTGTCGGCATCCGAATTGGACGTTCTTTCTTGGACATAAATTAATTTTTTATTATTTCTATTTCTACACGACCTGCGGTATTCTTCTGAGCTGCGTTGGTCGGATTCACATGATTGCTAGGAAATAATCCTTAGCTTCTGTAAATGGTACTACAAATTCGGTGAGAAATTTTCATTTTGTCCGTTAATTTATGCAGTTTTGTTATTATACAGTCAATGGCGGTAGTCGTCTTTTCTAATCATCGGTACCCCTCACTTTTTTCTTCTTCACATGTTTATACGCCTACATGCCTTAAACTCGTGAAATATAATATTAATACATTAATTATAAAAATATAAATATCAATCATGTCGGTTACTTACATTTTAGGGGCTTTTCGGACTACTGTAACAGCCCACGCATTTTGCATCATGGCTGTTTGTGTCTAGTATCCTCGGGTTTCACGTTGTTATTATATTCATCTTTGGGTATCCATCCATAGCCCAGTTTTATAAGGCTTGACACCCATGCGAATAAACTTGCTCATTCATCGATAATTTGCTCATTGAATTGGACAATCTCTTTCACTTGGTTGTTCGCCATTAATTATAATTCACGGTATATAATAGGAGGGAGTGTATATTCTGGTTGACCTATCTATCTATTATACGCCTATGTGGCAGGGCTGTAAATAGTGTTGTTCACAACTTCAAGCGGTTTAAAATGGGAGTTTTTAATATTCAAATTTGCGTGATGTTCTACAACTTGTAGATACAATAGGCACCCGATTATTCTCAGTTTGGCGTCTTTCAATTAATTACATCACACCCTCTTTAATAACATAAAGGTCACGTGATACCGTGTTTTATTGATACACGTTCGATCTTTTGGTCATGGCTGGGAGATCACATGGTTCTAGATGGTGGTCTCGCATGCCGCCGTCTGTCGCGCTATTAAATGTTATCTGCTCTCCATACATTTATTGTTTGTTTATTTTTTGGTTTTAAATGGATTGAGTCTCTGCACTTGATATCAATATCGATTAAGGCCTAATAATATTACGCCTCGTTATATCATAAGTTTACGCGCTCTTGCGTTGTTACTGTTAATATGGTACCGTCCTTATAAATAAAGATTAATAAGTAAGTAAATAAATAAAGTCAAATAAATAAATATATTATTAAATAAATGGATAAATAAATAAATTAATTGGTTGGTTGATCGATTGATTGGTTGATTGTTTGATGGTCGATTGATTGAATTGTCGATTGGTTGATTTGTCGATTGATTGATTGGTTGTAGTCAGTTGATTTGATTGATGATTGGTTGATTGTAGTTTGATTGATTGATTAGTTAATTTTGATTGATTGTTGATTGGTTGATTGTAGTTTGATTGATTGATTGATTGATTGATTGATTGATTGATTGATTGATTGATTGATTGATTGTAAATAGATGATCTGATCCGTTTCTCGCATTATTTATTTCAGATATAACCGGTAGCGTGTGTGCACAGGGTTGCGTATGTGGATGGGTACATCAATGCGAGACAGGATTAGTGCGTGAATTGGATGGTCCGCGAATTAGTTGTATTATTACAATTATGTCCAGCCCAGCTGATTACCAAATGTATACAAAAGACGTGGTGACATCAATTCATCAGACAAATGATCAACGTTACATAACGAAACGTATGATAGCCCGGAACACTGAAAAGGAACGCAAGACTATGAAAACTATCAGAGTCTATGTACAACACTTCCTGTCCCGTTTTGGCGGGGAAAGAATGTTCTCTCGCTTTCGGGATAGAACCATCAGTATCACGAATAAGAGGGTCAACACCAGGCCATAAGTACAAAATCCGTATCCATTGCGGTGGCTATGTGAAATGGCCGTACTGCAATTAGTTCCATCTTATTTGGTCGTTCAGCGACTTGCAAAATAATTGCAAATTACGTTTTTCTGACGGTTATTACGTCATTCTTACTACCGAAGAAGTCGTAGTTTTTCACTGTAGCTCAATCATTCGTGAATAAGGTCTGGAATAACTGGTGAAAGTCATGCGGGAATTATAACGCCCTATGTGGCTCCGTTGGACGTCTAGCCGGGACGTCTAGATCGAACGTATCGGATTTTACGAATTGACACTAGTCGGTATTTGGATACCAGAACTTTCGTCGTCGTGCGTGTGAGTAGATTGTGAAAAAGTAACGATTACATATTTAACATACGTCGATATATGCTTCACATATTAACAAAACTTATCATCATTGAATAGTTCCGACGATTAACTTGGGAAACCGCGATTTACCCAACGCAACAATATTTATAGATAGGGCCTACCGGACATCTATTTCAATGCAACCATATATATAGCTAATGGTCGTCTAGCTAAATTGTTATTCTTGCTCCTTGATTGTATGTGACAACAACCACAAAAAAAAAAAAAAAGGGGGGGGGGGGTTTGGCAAGTTTCCCCCTTTCGGCGCCCTTTCGTGTCAAACTTGTTTGGCATAGTTTCTTTTTTCTTTTGACAAACTAGTGAATAATGCATAGCTTCCATGTGTTTTGGGCTCACAAATCCTATAATAATTTTATATATAAATCATGTCACATCATTCCATGTAATTAGCCCTACCAATCATATGGATAAATTGATTTATTGAGAGGTGATTCTCCTGTCGCCGCCTAGCGCAAGGTCCAAGGGGCATTGTCGATAAGCTTGTCCTTATATCACCAACCATTGTTTTTTGTAAAATTCAGAAATCTTATATTGATAAATTGAATTATTTTGAATTGATATCAAACAATTGTTATTGTAAATGTCAGAAATTTTCTATTGATAAATTGAATTATTGAGAGGTGATTCTCCTGTCGCCGCCTAGCGCAAGGTCCAAGGGGCATTGTCGATAAGCTTGTCCTTATATCACCAACCATTGTTTTTTGTAAAATTCAGAAATCTGATATTGATAAATTGAATTATTTAGAATTGATATCAATCAGTTGTGTTGTAAAATTCAGAAATCTTATATCGGAATTTGATCCCTAGTGTGGCCGTGTCTAGCCCAGGGGTAGGAGTTCGTCGTCTAGCCTCCTCCAATTTCATTTCCACCAATTTCTTATATCGGAATTTGATCCCATAGTGCGGCCGTGTCTAGCCCAGGGGTAGGAGTTCGGCGTCTAGCCTCCTCCAAATTCATTTCCAACAATTGGTTATCTTAAGAGTTGATTCTGAAAAATGTGTGTAACACTAATGTGTTCTATTATTTTGGAAAAGTTTGATTGTTCAAATGAATAAAATGTTCTTCCTCTCGTTTGCTTTCGGAGGCAATAGCACACCTCTTGTCGTACCTTGCTTTTCCTCGATGTGTCTGTGGGCAATGACGATTTATTCAGATGAAATCTGTATAAATCGCTTTTGCTCACGGCGCAGAGTCCCGTACCTCTGTCAACTTGTGTCTCTGTTTCGCGCGTTTTCCTCGCCTGATTCCACAGTAACAATAGATGGCCATTCCTTTTGTGTGCGTCCCTCCCTGCGTGCCTTGCGAGCAGCAATCAGTTTTCCTTACTGAGTCATAACCTCCGTTGTCGGCATCCGAATTGGACGTTCTTTCTTGGACATAAATTAATTTTTTCCCACCCACCTCACCCCTCAGTTGTTTTACCGTACTTGCTTATTGCATGTCTTACATGTAGGCTTAGTGCATAGTTTCTTTTTTCTTTTGACAAACTAGTGAATAATGCATAGCTTCCATGTGTTTTGGGCTCACAAATCCTATAATAATTTTATATATAAATCATGTCACATCATTCCATGTAATTAGCCCTACCAATCATATGGATAAATTGATTTATTGAGAGGTGATTCTCCTGTCGCCGCCTAGCGCAAGGTCCAAGGGGCATTGTCGATAAGCTTGTCCTTATATCACCAACCATTGTTTTTTGTAAAATTCAGAAATCTTATATTGATAAATTGAATTATTTTGAATTGATATCAAACAATTGTTATTGTAAATGTCAGAAATTTTCTATTGATAAATTGAATTATTGAGAGGTGATTCTCCTGTCGCCGCCTAGCGCAAGGTCCAAGGGGCATTGTCGATAAGCTTGTCCTTATATCACCAACCATTGTTTTTTGTAAAATTCAGAAATCTGATATTGATAAATTGAATTATTTAGAATTGATATCAATCAGTTGTGTTGTAAAATTCAGAAATCTTATATCGGAATTTGATCCCTAGTGTGGCCGTGTCTAGCCCAGGGGTAGGAGTTCGTCGTCTAGCCTCCTCCAATTTCATTTCCACCAATTTCTTATATCGGAATTTGATCCCATAGTGCGGCCGTGTCTAGCCCAGGGGTAGGAGTTCGGCGTCTAGCCTCCTCCAAATTCATTTCCAACAATTGGTTATCTTAAGAGTTGATTCTGAAAAATGTGTGTAACACTAATGTGTTCTATTATTTTGGAAAAGTTTGATTGTTCAAATGAATAAAATGTTCTTCCTCTCGTTTGCTTTCGGAGGCAATAGCACACCTCTTGTCGTACCTTGCTTTTCCTCGATGTGTCTGTGGGCAATTACAAATAAACACTGTTTGATGAAACTCAATGGTTGTGTATCATTAAATGCATTACACAATTACAAATAAAGCACTGTTTGATGAAACTCTCTGGCTGTGTATCATTAAATGCATTACACAATTACAAATAAACACTGTTTGATGAAACTCACTGGTTGTGTATCATTAAACGCATTACACAATTACAAATAAAGCACTGTTTGATGAAACTCTCTGGCTATGTATCATTAAATGCATTACACAATTAAAAATATACACTGTTTGATGAAACTCACTGGTTGTGTATCATTAAATGCATTACACAATTACAAATAAACACTGTTTGATGACACTCTCTGGTTGTGTATCATTAGATGCATTAAACAATTACAAATAAACACTGATTGATGAAAATCTCTGGTTGTGTATCATTAAATGCATTACACAATTACAAATAATTACTGATTGATAAAACTCTCTGATTGTGTATCATTAAATACATTACACAATTAAAAATAAAGAACTGTTTGATGAAACTCTCTGGTTGTGTATCATTAAATGCATTACACAATTACAAATAGACACTGTTTGGTGAAACTCTGGTTGTGTATCATTAAATGCATTACACAATTACAAATAAACACTGTTTGCTGAAACTCACTGGTTGTGTATCATTAAATGCATTACACAATTACAAATAAAGCACTGTTTGATAAAACTCTCTGGCTGTGTATCATTAAATGTATTACACAATTACAAATAAACACTGTTTGATGAAACTCTCTTCATGAGATGCATTACACAATTACAAACAAACACTGATTGATGAAAATCTCTGGTTGTGTATCATTAAATGCATTAAACAATTACAAATAAACACTGATTGATAAAACTCTCTGATTGTGTATCATTAAATGTATTACACAATTACAAATAAACACTGTTTGATGAAACCCTCTGGTTGTGTATCATTAAAAGCATTACACAAATACAAATAAAACACTGTTTGATGAAAATCTCTGGTTGTGTATCATTAAATGCATTACACAATTACAAATAATTACTGATTGATATAACTCTCTGATTGTGATTCATTAAATGCATTACACAATTACAAATAAACACGGTTTGATGACGCTCTCTGGCTGTGTATTACACAATTACAAATACACAATGTTTGATGAAACCCTCTGGTTGTGTATCATTAAATGCATTACACAAATACAAATAAACACTGTTTGATGAAACTCTCTGGTTGTGTATCATTAAATGCATTACACAAATGCAAATAAACACTGTTTGATGAAACCCTCTGGTTGTGTATCATTAAATGCATTACACAAATACAAATAAAAAATGTTAGCCATAAAGGGCTAAGTGATGTTATTGTATAGCATTAGTAGTTTCGTTCCCTCCGTTCACAAACTGGAACAGCAGCGCCCTCATATAGCATATAGGATTCATTCTGCATAAGTTGTATGTGGCAACCAGTAATGCTACGGAGGTATTTCACTTGCTGGGCTGCAATCACAGCCTATACTACAAAACAAACTTTCTCGGGTGGTGTTATGTTGAGTTACTTCTAACTATTCTGACATATTTCTCCTTTTACGTGGAATTTATAAGCATTATGCCACCAAGGAAGAGAGGAAGACCAGGAAAGAAATCGGCTTTAACAGCAGCTAAGTAATTGGTCTCTAGTCAGGTTATAATATAAATAAATAGTCTAGTCAATAGCTGGGTACTAGGCTGGCCTTCGGCTTCAATATTGGGTCAACCCCCTCCCCCGCTATAGTACCGGACTAGTTAGAATATTACCATGTTTAGGCCCACCTGACGGACATTACGTACAACAATGTCACGATGGACATGGCCTATTTGGTTCGTAAGTGCTAAGCTTGCCTTTCCGCTTCAATAGGGGCCAAACCCCGCCCCCGCTATAATAGCACCAGTTAAAGTAGTTAAAATAAAAATATTGTTTAGGCCCACCCGACTGACGATATAACAATATCTAGATGGACATAGCCTATTCGATTCATCCCCCTTTTGCTTGGCATTCTGCCTTAGACAGCATCACAAAAAAGGGCAGAACTCAGGGATCAGGGATAGTATGCAGTTGTATACACTTGGTGGTTACATCACATACGCCTAACCGTATATTGTAGTCACTTCCACAAGTTACAACGTTCTCGCATACACACGGCCTATTCGATTCATCCCCTTTTTGCTGGCATTCTGCCTTAGACAGCATCACAAAAAAGGGGTAGAACTCAGGGACTAGGGATAGTATGCAGTTGTACACTTTAGTGGTTACATCACATACTCCTAACGGTATACGATTGTAGTCACTTCCACGTACAAGTTACAACGTTCTCGCATACACACCCAACTAGATGGCCGAGACCTTCCTGACGGTTCCGACAACCCGAAGGACTCAAGGTCTCCCGGGTAGTATTTGGTTTTCAACCTCACAATACACACACCCATGTCACAGGGATTTACTATGTGTGTTGTCTCTTTTCGCTCATGCCCCATCTTAGGGCTACGGTACACACATTACAGTATATACCCGTACCAAGTTTTTGCACTCTCTGGGGTAGTTACATCACGGTATGTTACGCACTGTGCCACATATGCACCTTCCACATCCCTATCAGAGTTTGCATTTTCATGGTATTACGACGCTTATAACTAAGTTAGGATAAAATTGTATCTCTCTTATTTTTAAGTAGGAAAACCGCAGTTCTAATTCGACATAACAAACAATGATATATTTAAGTCGTCACCCCCTTCCCCGGGTTGGTCTTATATTATGACTTACGAAATTCGGCTAATACAGAGTACGTGTGTATAGAGATATACTTCACATCACCTCTGACCTGTCAAAAGTACACGGACGCGAAATAGTGGGTATACATCTGCAAGTTCAATTAACAAACCTCCTTGCCAATATCTGCTAATACTACGCTGCAAACGCGGTGTCTTGTCACAGGTACTATGCTACTATGGTTGTTTAAGTTCAATATCAGTTCACCAGTTATTCTTTCTGCCGTAATATTAGAACGATTAGTCCGAGTGCCTTGTGCCACAGGCTCTAGGATTAGTAATTGAGGTAATATAGGGGCCGATATTTTCAGTTAGTTTGAACACAGTTGCAAAGACCTGCAAGCTATCACTCTGAAATGTGGCTCGCTGTAAGCTATACTGGAGGTAAACCCTAGGAGTTTTCCCCCCAGTTACCATGGTTACATAGTCGATCTATAGGCAAAACAACCATGTCGGGGGAATTATTAAAATTGCGTTATCGCCAGCCTGGGTGCGGTACAATAGATGGTGAATTTAATACTATGGCGAGTATTTGCCGTAATGATGACGCTCGTTGGTATTACGACATTTAGAATTAAGTTATGATAACATAACACGGTATCTAATTTATAGTGTATAGCTATCAGTATATGAAGGAAGACCGCGGGTCACTAATTTAACATCGAACTAAGATGCCATCTAAGAAGGTGCCCCCTTCCCCCGGATTCGTCGCATTATAATAACACCATTTTCTACCAATACAGTGTATAGGCATACTTTGTATAACCGCTAACCTTGCGAATATGGGTTCAATTGCAGGCACATCTATGTCTATTGAGAAATCTTTCTGTACCAATATCTGCTAATACTGCGCTTTATAGACATACTTCATGTCACCTCTGACCTGGTATTAAGTGAAGTAAAGTTAAGTGAAGTAAAGTAAATTGCCAGTTACCAATGGTTACACAAAGGTCCACCAATCTCTTAACTGTCAAATTTCCTAAAATAGCACCACAACTAGCCCGAGAGCCCTAGTATAACTACTGTCATAGCAGTATGATAATAAATATAGCATAAACATAACTACTGACATAGGGCACAAGGCTGATATTTCAGTATTGAAAACATCGTCTAGGATCCGCAGGCTACGAATCAGTACGGCGTTTCAGCTTAAATACTAGATAACTCGAAAATGATACTTCCCCATACACCTAGCTATACAAAGTGTATGACAGGGAATAATAATTGTAGTAAGTATGATAAGTCGAATCTTTAACCTATGTGCTTTAGAATAATGAATGTAGTCAAGAAAAACTATGCCTACAATGGCGTAGAATAATCCCGAGAATACTGACTAAGATATGCGTGATAGTCGTTATACTACTTTAACACACTCATAAGGTGTCATCGCGAAACTCACCAGTTCTATAGATGAGGTGACCGTTGTTTACATCCAATGTTTATCAACAAACGCAACGGGCGAAGGGACTGGACTGTCGATACACGCTTGAGGGAACAGCATATGACCACAACACTGTCCGCTATGCCGTATTGCCCTTTATAATGCTTTGGCGCGAGTTTTAAAAGCTCGGGTCCTAAACAAAACATGATGCGCGCGCAAACTGCCGGGCAAATAACAATAGCAATTAGCCACGTTTTGCCCGATGTGACGTCACCTGTCACCCCATCTATACCGACATGACCGATATCTAAAGGGCCCTCAGTCACTTACACGGAGGTGTCCCGTAGGGACCTAAGGGTTCCCTACACCTAAATTAAGCACTCACTTAAACGCGCTATATTGTCATTCAACCAACCAACTCCAGCAATATCGTCTGTTTTCCGTCGCGGGAGCTCTATAGGGTCCACAGCCGTGCCTAAACAGCTCCCTCGGGACCAAGGTTTTAAGTATAAATGTATAGTCCACGGATATGTCCCCTCTAAGCCTCGTACATTCTGTTTGAAGCACTCACTCTGGTCACTTACATCTAACATCAGCACCTCGTGATCCTAATCGACAACTAACGTTCAAGTTCACCTACTAAGTCAGTCACGGAAAGTTAGCGATATCTAATGTTTCACCTAGTAATACAACAGATTTGTCTATTAGTGCCTCGTCCCAAATCTCTGGTCTGCGCGACAACACTATGTTATATTTCCCGACCATCATGACCATTTACAGAGCGAGATGATGCTAATGGCTTATTTGTCGGGTCACCAAATTGCGACCTTTTTTCATGTACTAGTTCTAGTATCGTTTGAGTTAATATCAAAAATAATCATGTTCTATACCGCGGTAAGAATCTGATTTCTTATCACCACGAAATTGCGGTCACGAAATAATGTAAGTTGCATACCCAGTAGCCTACAGAATGGTATTATGTAGTAATGTAGATGGTACGTCCAAGGAAGTTCACAACGCGACGCTGGGTCGAGTTCTGAAGTCCCGGAAGGAATATATTTCTTCACCCGGTTCAAGTTTCATGGGCTGTGAAGCATTTAATAGGTATACGGGTATACATCATGTAAAATAAAGGGATTCAAAATGTATCACTTACAGAAGAGTAGCCTCGTCGCTATGCCGGGGAATCTTACTGCGCGCCTTACTTCTGGCCCTATACCGTCAAAGGTCAGTGCACTCATTGGATCGGGTTATCATGGTTAATAGCCAAAAAGAAAACAAAAAACAAAACCGAAACGTCTGCACGTTTCCGCGAGGCACCCATGAGGTACCCATGCGCACATCATCCACACTTCTCTAGGTAGTTTGACGCTAACGCTAGACCATATGGCTGAGGGTCAAATGAAGAAATTCGAGATAAAAAATATAAAAAATAGTCTATTTAATCTATGAGAAAACAATCCTAATGATTACAGGTGTAAGTCTACGCCACGCCACGCCACGCCAGCCAATACGATATGGCCACCAACAATCACGCACATTGGTCTCCCATGGACTGATGCGATCATTCATTATCGATCATATACAAATACGAGAGCATACTCAAGGCTCTCTCGACCATCAATCGGTAAACACACTCAGATTAGCGTCGTTAAAGTTCAAATGACTGTCAGTGGGTCATTTCATACATCAACGTCAGCCTCCCCGAGGCTAATTATTGGATCGTAATCTATTGTGCATACTTGCTTTGATAGCCTCCCCAAGTCCATTAGGATCATACGTTATACTAGTACAAGTTTCGCGTCATACCCTGACGTCAGATAGGAATACCCGTCCCCACACACATTAAAGTCAGCCTTCCTGAAGCCTATGACCATCCGCTGTCATCACATATTTACGCCTCCCCGAGGTCCGGGTGACTATCTGTCAACACATACATCTACGGCAGCCTCCACAAGGCTCTTATGACCACCCGTCATCACGCAGAGGTAGTGCGTCAGCCTCTACGAGGCTGTTATGACCACCCGTCATCACACATAGTTACGACAGCCTCCACTAGGCTCCTATGGCCACCCGTCATCACATTTACGTCAGCCTCCACGAGGCTCCTATGACCACCCGTCATCACGCATAGGTACATCAGCCTCCACGAGGCTCCTATGACCACTCGTCATCACACATATTTACGTCAGACTCCACGAGACTCCTATGACCACCCGTCATCACATTTACGTCAGCCTCCACGAGGCTCCCATGACTACCCGTCATCACGCTTAGGTACATATCGGCCTCCACGAGGCTCATATGACCACTCGTCTTCACACATGTTTACGTCAGCCCCCACGAGGCTCCTATGACCACCCGTCACCACGCATGGGTAAATCAGCCTCCACGAGGCTCCTAATGACCACTCGTCGCCACGCACAGTTACTTCAGCCTCCCCGAGGCTTTTATGACCACCCATCGTCGCACATTACGTCAGCCTCCACGAGGCTCCTATGACCACCCGTCATCACGCATAGGTACATCAGCCTCCACGAGGCTCCTATGACCACTCGTTATCACGCACATTTACTTCAGCCTCCCCGAGGCGCAGGCGTCTATGACCACCCGTCATCACACATATTTACTTATCGCGAGGCTCTTATGACAACCCGTCACCACGCACATTCACGTCAGCCTCCCCGAGCCTCCTATGACCACCCGTCATCACGCACATTCATTTCAGCCTCCACGAATCTGATATAATCACCCACTTCAGCAGCTGCAGCCGGCCGGCCAGATTGACTTATCAAATCCATAGGAAGGTGGTCCAGCGAGGAATTCCAATAGCCGCGCTGATTGCCAGAGTTCACTGACAGCTCTTCGATACTAGCGTATCACTCGCTTTAACCGACTCAAACAGCTAACAAAATAATCCTACGTAATCTACGTGATCCAGTAAAACATGGAATAGTATGGCATCATTAATCAATTACTGCCATGACTGTCTCGGTAAGAGATAATTAAACACCATCAGGGTAATACAACCTTACACTACGGACCCCCTCCAAAACTAGATACATATACTTTTCTTGGCCAATTTGGGCGCCTGGGTTAGCTACAGGGGCCTTTCCCTTGGCCCCTGCACGCTCCCCCACTACGAGCCTGCCATGCTCATGATTTGGTCGCCGGTTGCTCCAACAACACTCACGTTATAGGCAGCCTCTTTCCCAGACGGGCAAATTGATAAGATTAGTATTCATGCATTCCTTTCAGGATCCATTATTGGGTCCATCGTTTAAAAGAAGCTAGGCAATAAAAAATGTTAGCCATAAAGGGCTAAGTGATGTTATTGTATAGCATTAGTAGTTTCGTTCCCTCCGTTCACAAACTGGAACAGCAGCGCCCTCATATAGCATATAGGATTCATTCTGCATAAGTTGTATGTGGCAACCAGTAATGCTACGGAGGTATTTCACTTGCTGGGCTGCAATCACAGCCTATACTACAAAACAAACTTTCTCGGGTGGTGTTATGTTGAGTTACCCTCCCACCCACCACTTGGGGCGGTTACACTGAAACAGGCACCCACAGGAAAGAGACTGCAGATTGGGCGCCTGGGTTAGCTACAGGGGCCTTTCCCTTGGCCCCTGCACGCTCCCCCACTACGAGCCTGCCATGCTCATGATTTGGTCGCCGGTTGCTCCAACAACACTCACGTTATAGGCAGCCTCTTTCCCAGACGGGCAAATTGATAAGATTAGTATTCATGCATTCCTTTCAGGATCCATTATTGGGTCCATCGTTTAAAAGAAGCTAGGCAATAAACACTGTTTGATGAAACCCTCTGGTTGTGTATCATTAAATGCATTACACAAATACAAATAAACATTGTTTGATGAAACTCTCTGGTTGTGTATCATTAATTGCATTACACAATTACAAATAAACACGGTTTGATGACGCTCTCTGGCTGTGTATCATTAAATGCATTACACAATTACAAATAAACAATGTTTGATGAAACCCTCTGGTTGTGTATCATTAAATGCATTACACAATTACAAATAGACACTGTTTGGCGAAACTCTCTGGCTGTGTATCATTAAATGCATTACACAATTAAATATAACACTGCTTGATGAAACCCTCTGGTTGTGTATCAATAAATGCATTACACAATAACAAATAAAGCACTGTTTGATGAAACTCTCTGGTTGTGTATCATTAAATGCATTACACAAATACAAATAAACACTGTGTGATGAAACTCTCTGCCTGTGTATCATTAAATGCATTACACAATTACAAATAATTACTGATTGATATAACTCTCTGATTGTGTATCATTAAATGCATTACACAATTACAAATCAACACGGTTTGATGACGCTCTCTGCCTGTGTATCATTAAATGCATTACACAATTACAAATAGACAGTTTGGTGAAACTCTCTGGCTGTGTATAATTAAATGCATTACACAATTACAAATAAACAATGTTTGGTGAAACCCTCTGGTTGTGTATCATTAAATGCATTACACAATTACAAATAGACACTGTTTGATGAAACCCTCTTGGTTGTGTATCATTAAATGCATTACACAATTACAAATAGACACTGTTTGGTGAAACTCTCTGGCTGTGTATAATTAAATGCATTACACAATTACAAATAGACAGTTTGGTGAAACTCTCTGGCTGTGTATAACTAAATGCATTACACAATTACAAATAAACAATGTTTGGTGAAACCCTCTGGTTGTGTATCATTAAATGCATTACACAATTACAAATAGACACTGTTTGATGAAACCCTCTGGTTGTGTATCATTAAATGCATTACACAATTACAAATAAACAATGTTTGATGAAACCCTCTGGTTGTGTATCATTAAATGCATTACACAATTACAAATAGACACTGTTTGGTGAAACTCTCTGGCTGTGTATCATTAAATGCCTTACACAATTACAAATAACACTGCTTGATGAAACCCTCTGGTTGTGTATCATTAAATGCATTACACAATTACAAATAAACACTGTTTGATGAAACCATCTGGTTGTGTATCAATAAATGCATTACACAAATACAAATAAACACTGTTTGATGAAACTCTCTGGTTGTGTATCATTAAACGCATTACACAATTACAAATAATTACTGATTGATATAACTCTCTGATTGTGTATCATTAAATGCATTACACAATTACAAATAAACACGGTTTGATGACGCTCTCTGGCTGTGTATCATTAAATGCATTACACAATTACAAATAAACAATGTTTGATGAAACCCTCTGGTTGTGTATCATTAAATGCATTACACAATTACAAATAGACACTGTTTGGTGAAACTCTCTGGCTGTGTATAATTAAATGCATTACACAATTACAAATAAACAATGTTTGATGAAACCCTCTGGTTGTGTAGGCCTATCATTAAATGCATTACACAATTACAAATAGACACTGTTTGGTGAAACTCTCTGGCTGTGTATCATTAAATGCATTACACAATTAAAAATAACACTGCTTGATGAAACCCTCTGGTTGTGTATCAATAAATGCATTACACAATTACAAATAAAGCACTGTTTGATGAAACTCTCTGGTTGTGTATCATTAAATGCATTACACAATTACAAATAATTACTGTTTGATATAACTCTCTGATTGTGTAACATTAAATGCATTACACAATTACAAATCAACACGGTTTGATGACGCTCTCTGGCTGTGTATCATTAAATGCATTACCCAATTACAAATAAACAATGTTTGATGAAACCCTCTGGTTGTGTATCATTAAATGCATTACACAATTACAAATAAACACTGTTTGATGAAACTCACTGGTTGTGTATCATTAAATGCATTACACAATAACAAATAAAGCACTGTTTGATGAAACGCTCGGGCTGTGTATCATTAAATGCATTACACAATTACAAATAGACACTGTTTGGTGAAACTCTCTGGTTGTGTATCATTAAATGCATTACACAATTACAAATAAACACTGTTTGATGAAACTCACTGGTTGTGTATCATTAAATGCATTACAAAATTACAAATAAACACTGCTTGATGAAACGCTCTGGTTGTGTATCATTAAATGCATCACACAAGTACAAAGAACACTGCTTGATGAAACCCTCTGGTTGTGTATCATTAAATGCATTACACAATTACATATAAACACTGTTTGATGAAACTCACTGGTTGTGTATCATTAAATGCATTACACAATTACGAATAAAGCACTGTTTGATGAAACCCTCTGGTTGTGTATCATTAAATGCATTGCACAATTACAAATAAACACTGTTTGATGAAACTCACTGGTTGTGTATCATTAAATGCATTACACAATTACAAATAAAGCACTGTTTGATGAAACTCTCTGGCTGTGTATCATTAAATTCATTACACAATTACAAATAAAGCACTGTTTGATGAAACTCTCTGGCTGTGTATCATTAAATGCATTACACAATTACAAATAAACACTGTTTGATGAAACTCTCTGGTTGTGTATCATTAAATGCATTACACAATTACAAATAAAGCACTGTTTGATGAAACTCTCTGGCTGTGTATCATTAAATGCATTACACAATTACAAATAAACACTGTTTGATGAAACTCTCTGGTTGTGTATCATTAGATGCATTACACAATTACAAATAAACACTGATTGATGAAAATCTCTGGTTGTGTATCATTAAATGCATTACACAATTACAAATAAACACTGTTTGATGAAACTCTCTGGTTGTGTATAATTAAATGCATTACACAATTACAAAAAATTACTGATTGATAAAACTCTCTGATTATGTATCATTAAATGCATTACACAATTACAAATAATGAACTGTTTGATGAAACTCTCTGGTTGTGTATCATTAAATGCATTACACAATTACAAATAGACACTGTTTGGTGAAACTCTCTGGTTGTGTATCTTAAATGCATTACAAAAGTACAAATAACACTGCTTGATGAAACCCTCTGGTTGTGTATCATTATATGCATTACACAATTACAAATAAACACTGTTTGATGAAACTCAATGGTTGTGTATCATTAAATGCATTACACAATTACAAATAAAGCACTGTTTGATGAAACTCTCTGGCTGTGTATCATTAAATGCATTACACAATTACAAATAAACACTGTTTGATGAAACTCACTGGTTGTGTATCATTAAACGCATTACACAATTACAAATAAAGCACTGTTTGATGAAACTCTCTGGCTCTGTATCATTAAATGCATTACACAATTAAAAATATACACTGTTTGATGAAACTCACTGGTTGTGTATCATTAAATGCATTACACAATTACAAATAAACACTGTTTGATGACACTCTCTGGTTGTGTATCATTAGATGCATTAAACAATTACAAATAAACACTGATTGATGAAAATCTCTGGTTGTGTATCATTAAATGCATTACACAATTACAAATAATTACTGATTGATAAAACTCTCTGATTGTGTATCATTAAATACATTACACAATTAAAAATAAAGAACTGTTTGATGAAACTCTCTGGTTGTGTATCATTAAATGCATTACACAATTACAAATAGACACTGTTTGGTGAAACTCTGGTTGTGTATCATTAAATGCATTACACAATTACAAATAAACACTGTTTGATGAAACTCACTGGTTGTGTATCATTAAATGCATTACACAATTACAAATAAAGCACTGTTTGATAAAACTCTCTGGCTGTGTATCATTAAATGTATTACACAATTACAAATAAACACTGTTTGATGAAACTCTCTTCATGAGATGCATTACACAATTACAAACAAACACTGATTGATGAAAATCTCTGGTTGTGTATCATTAAATGCATTAAACAATTACAAATAAACACTGATTGATAAAACTCTCTGATTGTGTATCATTAAATGTATTACACAATTACAAATAAACACTGTTTGATGAAACCCTCTGGTTGTGTATCATTAAAAGCATTACACAAATACAAATAAAACACTGTTTGATGAAAATCTCTGGTTGTGTATCATTAAATGCATTACACAATTACAAATAATTACTGATTGATATAACTCTCTGATTGTGATTCAATTAATGCATTACACAATTACAAATAAACACGGTTTGATGACGCTCTCTGGCTGTGTATTACACAATTACAAATACACAATGTTTGATGAAACCCTCTGGTTGTGTATCATTAAATGCATTACACAAATACAAATAAACACTGTTTGATGAAACTCTCTGGTTGTGTATCATTAAATGCATTACACAAATGCAAATAAACACTGTTTGATGAAACCCTCTTGTTGTGTATCATTAAATGCATTACACAAATACAAATAAACACTGTTTGATGAAACCCTCTGGTTGTGTATCATTAAATGCATTACACAAATACAAATAAACATTGTTTGATGAAACTCTCTGGTTGTGTATCATTAAATGCATTACACAATTACAAATAAACACGGTTTGATGACGCTCTCTGGCTGTGTATCATTAAATGCATTACACAATTACAAATAAACAATGTTTGATGAAACCCTCTGGTTGTGTATCATTAAATGCATTACACAATTACAAATAAACACGGTTTGATGACGCTCTCTGGCTGTGTATCATTAAATGCATTACACAAATACAAATAAACATTGTTTGATGAAACTCTCTGGTTGTGTATCAATAAATGCATTACACAATAACAAATAAAGCACTGTTTGATGAAACTCTCTGGTTGTGTATCATTAAATGCATTACACAAATACAAATAAACACTGTGTGATGAAACTCTCTGCCTGTGTATCATTAAATGCATTACACAATTACAAATAATTACTGATTGATATAACTCTCTGATTGTGTATCATTAAATGCATTACACAATTACAAATCAACACGGTTTGATGACGCTCTCTGCCTGTGTATCATTAAATGCATTACACAATTACAAATAGACAGTTTGGTGAAACTCTCTGGCTGTGTATAAATAAATGCATTACACAATTACAAATAAACAATGTTTGGTGAAACCCTCTGGTTGTGTATCATTAAATGCATTACACAATTACAAATAGACACTGTTTGATGAAACCCTCTTGGTTGTGTATCATTAAATGCATTACACAATTACAAATAGACACTGTTTGGTGAAACTCTCTGGCTGTGTATAATTAAATGCATTACACAATTACAAATAGACAGTTTGGTGAAACTCTCTGGCTGTGTATAACTAAATGCATTACACAATTACAAATAAACAATGTTTGGTGAAACCCTCTGGTTGTGTATCATTAAATGCATTACACAATTACAAATAGACACTGTTTGATGAAACCCTCTGGTTGTGTATCATTAAATGCATTACACAATTACAAATAAACAATGTTTGATGAAACCCTCTGGTTGTGTATCATTAAATGCATTACACAATTACAAATAGACACTGTTTGGTGAAACTCTCTGGCTGTGTATCATTAAATGCCTTACACAATTACAAATAACACTGCTTGATGAAACCCTCTGGTTGTGTATCATTAAATGCATTACACAAGTACAAATAAACACTGTTTGATGAAACTCACTGGTTGTGTATCATTAAATGCATTACACAATTACAAATAAAGCACTGTTTGATGAAACTCTCTGGCTGTGTATCATTAAATTCATTACACAATTACAAATAGACACTGTTTGGTGAAACTCTCTGGCTGTGTATCATTAAATGCCTTACACAATTACAAATAAACACTGTTTGATGAAACCATCTGGTTGTGTATCAATAAATGCATTACACAAATACAAATAAACACTGTTTGATGAAACTCTCTGGTTGTGTATCATTAAACGCATTACACAATTACAAATAATTACTGATTGATATAACTCTCTGATTGTGTATCATTAAATGCATTACACAATTACAAATAAACACGGTTTGATGACGCTCTCTGGCTGTGTATCATTAAATGCATTACACAATTACAAATAAACAATGTTTGATGAAACCCTCTGGTTGTGTATCATTAAATGCATTACACAATTACAAATAGACACTGTTTGGTGAAACTCTCTGGCTGTGTATAATTAAATGCATTACACAATTACAAATAAACAATGTTTGATGAAACCCTCTGGTTGTGTAGGCCTATCATTAAATGCATTACACAATTACAAATAGACACTGTTTGGTGAAACTCTCTGGCTGTGTATAATTAAATACATTACACAATTACAAATAAACAATGTTTGATGAAACCCTCTGGTTGTGTATCATTAAATGCATTACACAATTACAAATAGACACTGTTTGCTGAAACTCTTTGGTTGTGTATCTTTAAATGCATTACACAAGAACAAATAACACTGCTTGATGAAACCCTCTGGTTGTGTATCATTAAATGCATTACGCAATTACAAATAAACACTGTTTGATGAAACTCACTGGTTGTGTATCATTAAATGCATTACACAATTACAAATAAAGCACTGTTTGATGAAACGCTCTGGCTGTGTATCATTAAATGCATTACACAATTACAAATAGACACTGTTTGGTGAAACTCTGGTTGTGTATCATTAAATGCATTACACAATTACAAATAGGCACTGTTTGGTGAAACTCTGGTTGTGTATCATTAAATGCATTACACAATTACAAATAAACACTGTTTGATGAAACTCACTGGTTGTGTATCATTAAATGCATTACACAATTACAAATAAAGCACTGTTTGATAAAACTCTCTGGCTGTGTATCATTAAATGCATTACACAATTACAAATAATTACTGATTGATAAAACTCTCTGATTGTGTATCATTAAATGCATTACAAAATTACAAATAGACACTGTTTGGTGAAACTCTGGTTGTGTATCATTAAATGCATTACACAATTACATATATACACTGTTTGATGAAACTCACTGGTTGTGTATCATTAAATGCATTACACAATTACAAATAAAGCAGTTTGATAAAACTCTCTGGCTGTGTATCATTAAATGTATTACACAATTACAAATAAACACTGTTTGATGAAACTCTCTTCATTAGATGCATTACACAATTACAAACAAACACTGATTGATGAAAATCTCTGGTTGTGTATCATTAAATGCATTAAACAATTACAAATAAACACTGATTGATAAAACTCTGATTGTGTATCATTAAATGCATTAAACAATTACAAATAAACACTGTTTGATGAAACCCTCTGGTTGTGTATCATTAAATGCATTACACAAATACAAATAAACACTGTTTGATGAAACTCTCTGGTTGTGTATCATTAAATGCATTACACAATTAGAGAATAATTACTGATTGATATAACTCTCTGATTGTGTATCATTAAATGCATTACACAATTACAAATAAACACGGTTTGATGACGCTCTCTGGCTGTGTATTACACAATTACAAATAAACAATGTTTGATGAAACCCTCTGGTTGTGTATAATTAAATGCATTACACAAATACAAATAAACACTGTTTGATGAAACTCTCTGGTTGTGTATCATTAAATGCATTACACAAATACAAATAAACACTGTTTGATGAAACCCTCTGGTTGTGGATCATTAAATGCATTACACAAATACAAATAAACACTGTTTGATGAAACCCTCTGGTTGTGTATCATTAAATGCATTACACAAATACAAATAAACATTGTTTGATGAAACTCTCTGGTTGTGTATCATTAAATGCATTACACAATTACAAATAAACACGGTTTTATGACGCTCTCTGGCTGTGTATCATTAAATGCATTACACTATTACAAATAAACAATGTTTGATGAAACCCTCTGGTTGTGTATCATTAAATGCATTACACAATTACAAATAGACACTGTTTGGTGAAACTCTCTGGCTGTGTATCATTAAATGCATTACACAATTAAAAATAACACTGCTTGATGAAACCCTCTGGTTGTGTATCAATAAATGCATTACACAATTACAAATAAAGCACTGTTTGATGAAACTCTCTGGTTGTGTATCATTAAATGCATTACACAATTACAAATAATTACTGTTTGATATAACTCTCTGATTGTGTAACATTAAATGCATTACACAATTACAAATCAACACGGTTTGATGACGCTCTCTGGCTGTGTATCATTAAATGCATTACCCAATTACAAATAAACAATGTTTGATGAAACCCTCTGGTTGTGTATCATTAAATGCATTACACAATTACAAATAAACACTGTTTGATGAAACTCACTGGTTGTGTATCATTAAATGCATTACACAATAACAAATAAAGCACTGTTTGATGAAACGCTCGGGCTGTGTATCATTAAATGCATTACACAATTACAAATAGACACTGTTTGGTGAAACTCTCTGGTTGTGTATCATTAAATGCATTACACAATTACAAATAAACACTGTTTGATGAAACTCACTGGTTGTGTATCATTAAATGCATTACAAAATTACAAATAAACACTGCTTGATGAAACGCTCTGGTTGTGTATCATTAAATGCATCACACAAGTACAAAGAACACTGCTTGATGAAACCCTCTGGTTGTGTATCATTAAATGCATTACACAATTACATATAAACACTGTTTGATGAAACTCACTGGTTGTGTATCATTAAATGCATTACACAATTACGAATAAAGCACTGTTTGATGAAACCCTCTGGTTGTGTATCATTAAATGCATTGCACAATTACAAATAAACACTGTTTGATGAAACTCACTGGTTGTGTATCATTAAATGCATTACACAATTACAAATAAAGCACTGTTTGATGAAACTCTCTGGCTGTGTATCATTAAATTCATTACACAATTACAAATAAAGCACTGTTTGATGAAACTCTCTGGCTGTGTATCATTAAATGCATTACACAATTACAAATAAACACTGTTTGATGAAACTCTCTGGTTGTGTATCATTAAATGCATTACACAATTACAAATAAAGCACTGTTTGATGAAACTCTCTGGCTGTGTATCATTAAATGCATTACACAATTACAAATAAACACTGTTTGATGAAACTCTCTGGTTGTGTATCATTAGATGCATTACACAATTACAAATAAACACTGATTGATGAAAATCTCTGGTTGTGTATCATTAAATGCATTACACAATTACAAATAAACACTGTTTGATGAAACTCTCTGGTTGTGTATCATTAAATGCATTACACAATTACAAAAAATTACTGATTGATAAAACTCTCTGATTATGTATCATTAAATGCATTACACAATTACAAATAATGAACTGTTTGATGAAACTCTCTGGTTGTGTATCATTAAATGCATTACACAATTACAAATAGACACTGTTTGGTGAAACTCTCTGGTTGTGTATCTTAAATGCATTACAAAAGTACAAATAACACTGCTTGATGAAACCCTCTGGTTGTGTATCATTATATGCATTACACAATTACAAATAAACACTGTTTGATGAAACTCAATGGTTGTGTATCATTAAATGCATTACACAATTACAAATAAAGCACTGTTTGATGAAACTCTCTGGCTGTGTATCATTAAATGCATTACACAATTACAAATAAACACTGTTTGATGAAACTCACTGGTTGTGTATCATTAAACGCATTACACAATTACAAATAAAGCACTGTTTGATGAAACTCTCTGGCTATGTATCATTAAATGCATTACACAATTAAAAATATACACTGTTTGATGAAACTCACTGGTTGTGTATCATTAAATGCATTACACAATTACAAATAAACACTGTTTGATGACACTCTCTGGTTGTGTATCATTAGATGCATTAAACAATTACAAATAAACACTGATTGATGAAAATCTCTGGTTGTGTATCATTAAATGCATTACACAATTACAAATAATTACTGATTGATAAAACTCTCTGATTGTGTATCATTAAATACATTACACAATTAAAAATAAAGAACTGTTTGATGAAACTCTCTGGTTGTGTATCATTAAATGCATTACACAATTACAAATAGACACTGTTTGGTGAAACTCTGGTTGTGTATCATTAAATGCATTACACAATTACAAATAAACACTGTTTGCTGAAACTCACTGGTTGTGTATCATTAAATGCATTACACAATTACAAATAAAGCACTGTTTGATAAAACTCTCTGGCTGTGTATCATTAAATGTATTACACAATTACAAATAAACACTGTTTGATGAAACTCTCTTCATGAGATGCATTACACAATTACAAACAAACACTGATTGATGAAAATCTCTGGTTGTGTATCATTAAATGCATTAAACAATTACAAATAAACACTGATTGATAAAACTCTCTGATTGTGTATCATTAAATGTATTACACAATTACAAATAAACACTGTTTGATGAAACCCTCTGGTTGTGTATCATTAAAAGCATTACACAAATACAAATAAAACACTGTTTGATGAAAATCTCTGGTTGTGTATCATTAAATGCATTACACAATTACAAATAATTACTGATTGATATAACTCTCTGATTGTGATTCATTAAATGCATTACACAATTACAAATAAACACGGTTTGATGACGCTCTCTGGCTGTGTATTACACAATTACAAATACACAATGTTTGATGAAACCCTCTGGTTGTGTATCATTAAATGCATTACACAAATACAAATAAACACTGTTTGATGAAACTCTCTGGTTGTGTATCATTAAATGCATTACACAAATGCAAATAAACACTGTTTGATGAAACCCTCTGGTTGTGTATCATTAAATGCATTACACAAATACAAATAAACACTGTTTGATGAAACCCTCTGGTTGTGTATCATTAAATGCATTACACAAATACAAATAAACATTGTTTGATGAAACTCTCTGGTTGTGTATCATTAAATGCATTACACAATTACAAATAAACACGGTTTGATGACGCTCTCTGGCTGTGTATCATTAAATGCATTACACAATTACAAATAAACAATGTTTGATGAAACCCTCTGGTTGTGTATCATTAAATGCATTACACAATTACAAATAGACACTGTTTGGCGAAACTCTCTGGCTGTGTATCATTAAATGCATTACACAATTAAAAATAACACTGCTTGATGAAACCCTCTGGTTGTGTATCAATAAATGCATTACACAATAACAAATAAAGCACTGTTTGATGAAACTCTCTGGTTGTGTATCATTAAATGCATTACACAAATACAAATAAACACTGTGTGATGAAACTCTCTGCCTGTGTATCATTAAATGCATTACACAATTACAAATAATTACTGATTGATATAACTCTCTGATTGTGTATCATTAAATGCATTACACAATTACAAATCAACACGGTTTGATGACGCTCTCTGCCTGTGTATCATTAAATGCATTACACAATTACAAATAGACAGTTTGGTGAAACTCTCTGGCTGTGTATAATTAAATGCATTACACAATTACAAATAAACAATGTTTGGTGAAACCCTCTGGTTGTGTATCATTAAATGCATTACACAATTACAAATAGACACTGTTTGATGAAACCCTCTTGGTTGTGTATCATTAAATGCATTACACAATTACAAATAGACACTGTTTGGTGAAACTCTCTGGCTGTGTATAATTAAATGCATTACACAATTACAAATAGACAGTTTGGTGAAACTCTCTGGCTGTGTATAACTAAATGCATTACACAATTACAAATAAACAATGTTTGGTGAAACCCTCTGGTTGTGTATCATTAAATGCATTACACAATTACAAATAGACACTGTTTGATGAAACCCTCTGGTTGTGTATCATTAAATGCATTACACAATTACAAATAAACAATGTTTGATGAAACCCTCTGGTTGTGTATCATTAAATGCATTACACAATTACAAATAGACACTGTTTGGTGAAACTCTCTGGCTGTGTATCATTAAATGCCTTACACAATTACAAATAACACTGCTTGATGAAACCCTCTGGTTGTGTATCATTAAATGCATTACACAATTACAAATAAACACTGTTTGATGAAACCATCTGGTTGTGTATCAATAAATGCATTACACAAATACAAATAAACACTGTTTGATGAAACTCTCTGGTTGTGTATCATTAAACGCATTACACAATTACAAATAATTACTGATTGATATAACTCTCTGATTGTGTATCATTAAATGCATTACACAATTACAAATAAACACGGTTTGATGACGCTCTCTGGCTGTGTATCATTAAATGCATTACACAATTACAAATAAACAATGTTTGATGAAACCCTCTGGTTGTGTATCATTAAATGCATTACACAATTACAAATAGACACTGTTTGGTGAAACTCTCTGGCTGTGTATAATTAAATGCATTACACAATTACAAATAAACAATGTTTGATGAAACCCTCTGGTTGTGTAGGCCTATCATTAAATGCATTACACAATTACAAATAGACACTGTTTGGTGAAACTCTCTGGCTGTGTATAATTAAATACATTACACAATTACAAATAAACAATGTTTGATGAAACCCTCTGGTTGTGTATCATTAAATGCATTACACAATTACAAATAGACACTGTTTGCTGAAACTCTTTGGTTGTGTATCTTTAAATGCATTACACAAGAACAAATAACACTGCTTGATGAAACCCTCTGGTTGTGTATCATTAAATGCATTACGCAATTACAAATAAACACTGTTTGATGAAACTCACTGGTTGTGTATCATTAAATGCATTACAAAATAAAGCACTGTTTGATGAAACGCTCTGGCTGTGTATCATTAAATGCATTAAAAAAATACAAATAGACACTGTTTGGTGAAACTCTCTGGTTGTGTATCATTAAATGCATTACACAATTACAAATAAACACGGTTTGATGACGCTCTCTGGCTGTGTATCATTAAATGCATTACACAATTACAAATAAACACTGTTTGATGAAACCCTCTGGTTGTGTATCATTAAATGCATTACACAATTACAAATAATTACTGATTGATGAAAATCTCTGGTTGTGTATCATTAAATGCATTACACAATTACCAATAAATACTGATTGATGAAACTCCCTGGTTGTGTATTATTAAATGCATTACACAATTACAAATAAACACTGTTTGATGAAACTCCCTGGTTGTATATCATTAAATGCATCACACAATTGCAAATAAATACTGATTGATGAAACTCTCTGGTTGTGTATCATTAAATGCATTACACAAACCATAACCAAACAACATCCCTTGAACCAAAAAAAGGACTCTGTTCTATATAATGGGCCAGACCTTGATCATTATGTTTCCACTCCCTCATCACTTTTGGACCAGTGATTTGACAGTTCGACAGTAATAAATCATCTAAGATTTTGTAAATATGGCAGACTATATGGTACCAGGTATCAGGAATACTAAGGTCAGATGTTACTCTAATCAGGAAACATTGTGATATAAGCTTCTTGAAATTGGACCACACAGTAGGCAATCCACACGTTCTAAAATAAGTTATACCATCAAAATGTCAAATCACAGATCCAAAAGAGATGAGGGAGTTAGAACAAAATGCTAGCTTCGATTTTGGGTATCAGGTAAACGCCCAATGTTGAAGGGAACCATTTTGGACTAAATTTAAGTCACCTGAAAATCCTCCGTTTTTATGTCCCATTCACCCTTTTTTAGACTCAAAGTTGTTTCATTGATGAAACCCTCTGGTTGTGTATCATTAAATGCATTACACAATTACAAATAAAGCACTGTTTGATGAAACTCCCTGGTTGTGTATCATTAAATGCATTATACAATTACAAATAAATACTGTTTGATGAAACTCCATGGTTGTGTATCATTAAATGCATTACACAATTACAAATAAATACTGATTGATGAAACTCCCTGGTTGTGTATCATTAAATGCATTACACAATTACAAATAAACATTGTTTGATGAAACTCTCTGGCTGTGTATCATTAAATGCATTACATAATTACAAATAAACACTGTTTGATGAAACTATCTCTGGCTGTGTATCATTAAATGCATTACACGATTACAAATAAACACTGTTTGATGAAACTCTCTGGTTGTGTATCATTAAATACATTACACAATTACAAATAATTACTGATTGATAAAACTCTCTGATTGTGTATCATTAAATGCATTACACAAGTACAAATAAACACTGTTTGATGACGCTCTCTGGCTGTGTATCATTAAATGCATTACACAATTACAAATAAACAATGTTTGATGAAACCCTCTGGTTGTGTATCATTAAATGCACTACACAATTAACAATAAATACTGTTTGGTGAAACTCTATGGCTGTGTATAATTAAATGCATTACACAATTACAAATAAACACTGATTGATGAAACCCTCTGGTTGTGTATCATTAAATGCATTAAACAATTACGAATAATTACTGATTGACAAAACTCTCTGATTGTGTATCAATAAATGCATTATACAATTACAAATACACACTGTTTGATGACGCTCTCTGCTGCGTATCATTAAATGCATTACACAGTTACAAATAAACAATGTTTGATGAAACCCTCTGGTTGTGTATCATTAAATGCAATACACAAATACAAATAAACACTGTTTGATGAAACTCTCTGGTTGTGTATCATTAAATGCATTACACAATTACAAATAATTACTGATTGATAAAACTCTCTGATTGTGTATCATTAAATGCATTGCACAATTACAAATAAACACTGTTTGATGACGCTCTCTGGCTGTTTATCATTAAATGCATTACACAATTACAAATAAACAATGTTTGATGAAACCCTCTGGTTGTGTATCATTAAATGCATTACACAATTACAAATAGACACTGTTTGGTGAAACTCTCTGGCTGTGTATAATCAAATGCATTACACAATTACAAATAAACACAGATTGATGAAACCCTCTGGTTGTGTATCATTAAATGCATTACACAATTACAAATAATTACTGATTGATAAAACTCTCTGATTGGGTATCATTAAATGCATTACACAATTACAAATAAACACTGTTTGATGACGCTCTCTGGCTGTGTATCATTAAATGCATTACACAATTATAAATAAACAATGTTTGATGAAACCCTTTGGTTGTGTATGTTTAAATGCATTACACAATTACAAATAGACACTGTTTGGTGAAACTCTCTGGCTGTGTATAATTAAATGCATTACACAATTACAAATAAACACTGTTTGATGACGCTCTCTGGCTGTGTATCATTAAATGCATTACACAATTACAAATATTTACTGATTGATAAAACTCTCTGATTGTGTATCATTTAATGCATTACACAATTACAAATAAACAGTTTGATGACGCTCTCTGGCTGTGTATCATTAAACGCATTACACGATAACAAATAAACACTGTTTGATGAAACTCTCTGGTTGTGTATCATTAAATGCATTACACAATTACAAATAATTACTGATTGATAAAACTCTCTGATTGTGTATCATTAAATGCATTACACAATTACAAATAAACACTGTTTGATGACGCTCTCTGGCTGTGTATCATTAAATGCATTACACAATTACAAATATTTACTGATTGATAAAACTCTCTGATTGTGTATCATTTAATGCATTACACAATTACAAATAAACAGTTTGATGACGCTCTCTGGCTGTGTATCATTAAATGCATTACACGATAACAAATAAACACTGTTTGATGAAACTCTCTGGTTGTGTATCATTAAATGCATTACACAATTACAAATAATTACTGATTGATAAAACTCTCTGATTGTGTATCATTAAATGCATTACACAATTACAAATAAACACTGTTTGATGACGCTCTCTGGCTGTGTATCATTAAATGCATTACACAATTACAAATAAACATTGATTGATGAAACCCTCTGGTTGTGTATCATTAAATGCATTACACAATTACAAATAATTACTGATTGATAAAACTCTCTGATTGTGTATCATTAAATGCATTACACAATTACAAATAAACACTGTTTGATGACGCTCTCTGGCTGTGTATCATTAAATGCATTACACAATTACAAATATTTACTGATTGATAAAACTCTCTGATTGTGTATCATTTAATGCATTACACAATTACAAATAAACAGTTTGATGACGCTCTCTGGCTGTGTATCATTAAATGCATTACACAATTACAAATAAACAATGTTTGATGAAACCCTCTGGTTGTGTATCATTAAATGCATTACACAATTACAAATAAACACTGCTTGATGAAACTTTCTGGCTATGTATCATTAAATGCATTACACAATTACAAATAAACAATGTTTGATGACACTCTCTGGCTGTGTATCATTAAATGCATTACACAATTACAAATAGACACTGTTTGGTGAAACTCTCTGGTTGTGTATCATTAAATGCATTATACAATTACAAATAAACATTGATTGATGAAACCCTCTGGTTGTGTATCATTTAATGCATTACACAATTACAAATAAACAGTTTGATGACGCTCTCTGGCTGTGTATCATTAAATGCATTACACAATTACAAATAAAATATGTTTGATGAAACCCTCTGGTTGTGTATCATTAAATTCATTACACAAATACAAATAAACACTGTTTGATGAAACTCTCTGGTTGTGTATCATTAAATGCATTACACAATTACAAATAATTACTGTTTGATGAAACTCTCTTCATGAGATGCATTACACAATTACAAACAAACACTGATTGATGAAAATCTCTGGTTGTGTATCATTAAATGCATTAAACAATTACAAATAAACACTGATTGATAAAACTCTCTGATTGTGTATCATTAAATGTATTACACAATTACAAATAAACACTGTTTGATGAAACCCTCTGGTTGTGTATCATTAAAAGCATTACACAAATACAAATAAACACTGTTTGATGAAACTCTCTGGTTGTGTATCATTAAATGCATTACACAATTACAAATAATTACTGATTGATATAACTCTCTGATTGTGTATCATTAAATGCATAACACAATTACAAATAAACACGGTTTGATGACGCTCTCTGGCTGTGTATTACACAATTACAAATAAACAATGTTTGATGAAACCCTCTGGTTTTGTATCATTAAATGCATTACACAAATACAAATAAACACTGTTTGATGAAACTCTCTGGTTGTGTATCATTAAATGCATTACACAAATACAATAAACACTGTTTGATGAAACCCTCTGGTTGTGTATCATTAAATGCATTACACAAATACAAATAAACACTGTTTGATGAAACCCTCTGGTTGTGTGTCATTAAATGCATTACACAAATACAAATAAACATTGTTTGATGAAACTCTCTGGTTGTGTATCATTAAATGCATTACACAATTACAAATAAACACGGTTTGATGACGCTCTCTGGCTGTGTATCATTAAATGCATTACACAATTACAAATAAACAATGTTTGATGAAACCCTCTGGTTGTGTATCATTAAATGCATTACACAATTACAAATAGACACTGTTTGGTGAAACTCTCTGGCTGTGTATCATTAAATGCATTACACAATTAAAAATAACACTGCTTGATGAAACCCTCTGGTTGTGTATCAATAAATGCATTACACAATTACAAATAAAGCACTGTTTGATGAAACTCTCTGGTTGTGTATCATTAAATGCATTACACAATTACAAATAATTACTGTTTGATATAACTCTCTGATTGTGTAACATTAAATGCATTACACAATTACAAATCAACACGGTTTGATGACGCTCTCTGGCTGTGTATCATTAAATGCATTACCCAATTACAAATAAACAATGTTTGATGAAACCCTCTGGTTGTGTATCATTAAATGCATTACACAATTACAAATAAACACTGTTTGATGAAACTCACTGGTTGTGTATCATTAAATGCATTACACAATTACAAATAAAGCACTGTTTGATGAAACGCTCTGGCTGTGTATCATTAAATGCATTACACAATTACAAATAGACACTGTTTGGTGAAACTCTGGTTGTGTATCATTAAATGCATTACACAATTACAAATAGGCACTGTTTGGTGAAACTCTGGTTGTGTATCATTAAATGCATTACACAATTACAAATAAACACTGTTTGATGAAACTCACTGGTTGTGTATCATTAAATGCATTACACAATTACAAATAAAGCACTGTTTGATAAAACTCTCTGGCTGTGTATCATTAAATGCATTACACAATTACAAATAATTACTGATTGATAAAACTCTCTGATTGTGTATCATTAAATGCATTACAAAATTACAAATAGACACTGTTTGGTGAAACTCTGGTTGTGTATCATTAAATGCATTACACAATTACATATATACACTGTTTGATGAAACTCACTGGTTGTGTATCATTAAATGCATTACACAATTACAAATAAAGCACTGTTTGATCAAACTCTCTGGCTGTGTATCATTAAATGTATTACACAATTACAAATAAACACTGTTTGATGAAACTCTCTTCATTAGATGCATTAAACAATTACAAACAAACACTGATTGATGAAAATCTCTGGTTGTGTATCATTAAATGCATTAAACAATTACAAATAAACACTGATTGATAAAACTCTGATTGTGTATCATTAAATGCATTAAACAATTACAAATAAACACTGTTTGATGAAACCCTCTGGTTGTGTATCATTAAATGCATTACACAAATACAAATAAACACTGTTTGATGAAACTCTCTGGTTGTGTATCATTAAATGCATTACACAATTAGAGAATAATTACTGATTGATATAACTCTCTGATTGTGTATCATTAAATGCATTACACAATTACAAATAAACACGGTTTGATGACGCTCTCTGGCTGTGTATTACACAATTACAAATAAACAATGTTTGATGAAACCCTCTGGTTGTGTATAATTAAATGCATTACACAAATACAAATAAACACTGTTTGATGAAACTCTCTGGTTGTGTATCATTAAATGCATTACACAAATACAAATAAACACTGTTTGATGAAACCCTCTGGTTGTGGATCATTAAATGCATTACACAAATACAAATAAACACTGTTTGATGAAACCCTCTGGTTGTGTATCATTAAATGCATTACACAAATACAAATAAACATTGTTTGATGAAACTCTCTGGTTGTGTATCATTAAATGCATTACACAATTACAAATAAACACGGTTTGATGACGCTCTCTGGCTGTGTATCATTAAATGCATTACACTATTACAAATAAACAATGTTTGATGAAACCCTCTGGTTGTGTATCATTAAATGCATTACACAATTACAAATAGACACTGTTTGGTGAAACTCTCTGGCTGTGTATCATTAAATGCATTACACAATTAAAAATAACACTGCTTGATGAAACCCTCTGGTTGTGTATCAATAAATGCATTACACAATTACAAATAAAGCACTGTTTGATGAAACTCTCTGGTTGTGTATCATTAAATGCATTACACAATTACAAATAATTACTGTTTGATATAACTCTCTGATTGTGTAACATTAAATGCATTACACAATTACAAATCAACACGGTTTGATGACGCTCTCTGGCTGTGTATCATTAAATGCATTACCCAATTACAAATAAACAATGTTTGATGAAACCCTCTGGTTGTGTATCATTAAATGCATTACACAATTACAAATAAACACTGTTTGATGAAACTCACTGGTTGTGTATCATTAAATGCATTACACAATAACAAATAAAGCACTGTTTGATGAAACGCTCGGGCTGTGTATCATTAAATGCATTACACAATTACAAATAGACACTGTTTGGTGAAACTCTCTGGTTGTGTATCATTAAATGCATTACACAATTACAAATAAACACTGTTTGATGAAACTCACTGGTTGTGTATCATTAAATGCATTACAAAATTACAAATAAACACTGCTTGATGAAACGCTCTGGTTGTGTATCATTAAATGCATCACACAAGTACAAAGAACACTGCTTGATGAAACCCTCTGGTTGTGTATCATTAAATGCATTACACAATTACATATAAACACTGTTTGATGAAACTCACTGGTTGTGTATCATTAAATGCATTACACAATTACGAATAAAGCACTGTTTGATGAAACCCTCTGGTTGTGTATCATTAAATGCATTGCACAATTACAAATAAACACTGTTTGATGAAACTCACTGGTTGTGTATCATTAAATGCATTACACAATTACAAATAAAGCACTGTTTGATGAAACTCTCTGGCTGTGTATCATTAAATTCATTACACAATTACAAATAAAGCACTGTTTGATGAAACTCTCTGGCTGTGTATCATTAAATGCATTACACAATTACAAATAAACACTGTTTGATGAAACTCTCTGGTTGTGTATCATTAAATGCATTACACAATTACAAATAAACACTGTTTGATGAAACTCTCTGGTTGTGTATCATTAAATGCATTACACAATTACAAAAAATTACTGATTGATAAAACTCTCTGATTATGTATCATTAAATGCATTACACAATTACAAATAATGAACTGTTTGATGAAACTCTCTGGTTGTGTATCATTAAATGCATTACACAATTACAAATAGACACTGTTTGGTGAAACTCTCTGGTTGTGTATCTTAAATGCATTACAAAAGTACAAATAACACTGCTTGATGAAACCCTCTGGTTGTGTATCATTATATGCATTACACAATTACAAATAAACACTGTTTGATGAAACTCAATGGTTGTGTATCATTAAATGCATTACACAATTACAAATAAAGCACTGTTTGATGAAACTCTCTGGCTGTGTATCATTAAATGCATTACACAATTACAAATAAACACTGTTTGATGAAACTCACTGGTTGTGTATCATTAAACGCATTACACAATTACAAATAAAGCACTGTTTGATGAAACTCTCTGGCTATGTATCATTAAATGCATTACACAATTAAAAATATACACTGTTTGATGAAACTCACTGGTTGTGTATCATTAAATGCATTACACAATTACAAATAAACACTGTTTGATGACACTCTCTGGTTGTGTATCATTAGATGCATTAAACAATTACAAATAAACACTGATTGATGAAAATCTCTGGTTGTGTATCATTAAATGCATTACACAATTACAAATAATTACTGATTGATAAAACTCTCTGATTGTGTATCATTAAATACATTACACAATTAAAAATAAAGAACTGTTTGATGAAACTCTCTGGTTGTGTATCATTAAATGCATTACACAATTACAAATAGACACTGTTTGGTGAAACTCTGGTTGTGTATCATTAAATGCATTACACAATTACAAATAAACACTGTTTGATGAAACTCACTGGTTGTGTATCATTAAATGCATTACACAATTACAAATAAAGCACTGTTTGATAAAACTCTCTGGCTGTGTATCATTAAATGTAATACACAATTACAAATAAACACTGTTTGATGAAACTCTCTTCATGAGATGCATTACACAATTACAAACAAACACTGATTGATGAAAATCTCTGGTTGTGTATCATTAAATGCATTAAACAATTACAAATAAACACTGATTGATAAAACTCTCTGATTGTGTATCATTAAATGTATTACACAATTACAAATAAACACTGTTTGATGAAACTCTCTGGTTGTGTATCATTAAAAGCATTACACAAATACAAATAAAACACTGTTTGATGAAAATCTCTGGTTGTGTATCATTAAATGCATTACACAATTACAAATAATTACTGATTGATATAACTCTCTGATTGTGATTCATTAAATGCATTACACAATTACAAATAAACACGGTTTGATGACGCTCTCTGGCTGTGTATTACACAATTACAAATACACAATGTTTGATGAAACCCTCTGGTTGTGTATCATTAAATGCATTACACAAATACAAATAAACACTGTTTGATGAAACTCTCTGGTTGTGTATCATTAAATGCATTACACAAATGCAAATAAACACTGTTTGATGAAACCCTCTGGTTGTGTATCATTAAATGCATTACACAAATACAAATAAACACTGTTTGATGAAACCCTCTGGTTGTGTATCATTAAATGCATTACACAAATACAAATAAACATTGTTTGATGAAACTCTCTGGTTGTGTATCATTAAATGCATTACACAATTACAAATAAACACGGTTTGATGACGCTCTCTGGCTGTGTATCATTAAATGCATTACACAATTACAAATAAACAATGTTTGATGAAACCCTCTGGTTGTGTATCATTAAATGCATTACACAATTACAAATAGACACTGTTTGGCGAAACTCTCTGGCTGTGTATCATTAAATGCATTACACAATTAAAAATAACACTGCTTGATGAAACCCTCTGGTTGTGTATCAATAAATGCATTACACAATAACAAATAAAGCACTGTTTGATGAAACTCTGGTTGTGTATCATTAAATGCATTACACAAATACAAATAAACACTGTGTGATGAAACTCTCTGCCTGTGTATCATTAAATGCATTACACAATTACAAATAATTACTGATTGATATAACTCTCTGATTGTGTATCATTAAATGCATTACACAATTACAAATCAACACGGTTTGATGACGCTCTCTGCCTGTGTATCATTAAATGCATTACACAATTACAAATAGACAGTTTGGTGAAACTCTCTGGCTGTGTATAATTAAATGCATTACACAATTACAAATAAACAATGTTTGGTGAAACCCTCTGGTTGTGTATCATTAAATGCATTACACAATTACAAATAGACACTGTTTGATGAAACCCTCTTGGTTGTGTATCATTAAATGCATTACACAATTACAAATAGACACTGTTTGGTGAAACTCTCTGGCTGTGTATAATTAAATGCATTACACAATTACAAATAGACAGTTTGGTGAAACTCTCTGGTTGTGTATCATTAAATGCATTACACAATTACAAATAAAGCACTGTTTGATGAAACGCTCTGGCTGTGTATCATTAAATGCATTAAAAAAATACAAATAGACACTGTTTGGTGAAACTCTCTGGTTGTGTATCATTAAATGCATTACACAATTACAAATAATTACTGATTGATGAAAATCTCTGGTTGTGTATCATTAAATGCATTACACAATTTCAAATAAACACGGTTTGATGACGCTCTCTGGCTGTGTATCATTAAATGCATTACACAATTACAAATAAACACTGTTTGATGAAACCCTCTGGTTGTGTATCATTAAATGCATTACACAATTACAAATAATTACTGATTGATGAAAATCTCTGGTTGTGTATCATTAAATGCATTACACAATTACCAATAAATACTGATTGATGAAACTCCCTGGTTGTGTATTATTAAATGCATTACACAATTACAAATAAACACTGTTTGATGTTTCCACTCCCTCATCACTTTTGGACCAGTGATTTGACAGTTCGACAGTAATAAATCATCTAAGATTTTGTAAATATGGCAGACTATATGGTACCAGGTATCAGGAATACTAAGGTCAGATGTTACTCTAATCAGGAAACATTGTGATATAAGCTTCTTGAAATTGGACCACACAGTAGGCAATCCACACATTCTAAAATAAGTTATACCATCAAAATGTCAAATCACAGATCCAAAAGAGATGAGGGAGTTAGAACAAAATGCTAGCTTCGATTTTGGGTATCATGTAAACGCCCAATGTTGAAGGGAACCATTTTGGACTAAATTTAAGTCACCTGAAAATCCTCCGTTTTTATGTCCCATTCACCCTTTTTTAGACTCAAAGTTGTTTCATTGATGAAACCCTCTGGTTGTGTATCATTAAATGCATTACACAATTACAAATAAAGCACTGTTTGATGAAACTCCCTGGTTGTGTATCATTAAATGCATTACACAATTACAAATAAATACTGTTTGATGAAACTCCATGGTTGTGTATCATTAAATGCATTACACAATTACAAATAAATACTGATTGATGAAACTCCCTGGTTGTGTATCATTAAATGCATTACACAATTACAAATAAACATTGTTTGATGAAACTCTCTGGCTGTGTATCATTAAATGCATTACATAATTACAAATAAACACTGTTTGATGAAACTATCTCTGGCTGTGTATCATTAAATGCATTACACGATTACAAATAAACACTGTTTGATGAAACTCTCTGGTTGTGTATCATTAAATACATTACACAATTACAAATAATTACTGATTGATAAAACTCTCTGATTGTGTATCATTAAATGCATTACACAAGTACAAATAAACACTGTTTGATGACGCTCTCTGGCTGTGTATCATTAAATGCATTACACAATTACAAATAGACAGTTTGGTGAAACTCTCTGGCTGTGTATAATTAAATGCATTACACAATTACAAATAAACAATGTTTGGTGAAACCCTCTGGTTGTGTATCATTAAATGCATTACACAATTACAAATAGACACTGTTTGATGAAACCCTCTCGGTTGTGTATCATTAAATGCATTACACAATTACAAATAGACACTGTTTGGTGAAACTCTCTGGCTGTGTATAATTAAATGCATTACACAATTACAAATAGACAGTTTGGTGAAACTCTCTGGCTGTGTATAACTAAATGCATTACACAATTACAAATAAACAATGTTTGGTGAAACCCTCTGGTTGTGTATCATTAAATGCATTACACAATTACAAATAGACACTGTTTGATGAAACCCTCTGGTTGTGTATCATTAAATGCATTACACAATTACAAATAAACAATGTTTGATGAAACCCTCTGGTTGTGTATCATTAAATGCATTACACAATTACAAATAGACACTGTTTGGTGAAACTCTCTGGCTGTGTATCATTAAATGCATTACACAATTACAAATAACACTGCTTGATGAAACCCTCTGGTTGTGTATCATTAAATGCATTACACAATTACAAATAAACACTGTTTGATGAAACCATCTGGTTGTGTATCAATAAATGCATTACACAAATACAAATAAACACTGTTTGATGAAACTCTCTGGTTGTGTATCATTAAACGCATTACACAATTACAAATAATTACTGATTGATATAACTCTCTGATTGTGTATCATTAAATGCATTACACAATTACAAATAAACACGGTTTGATGACGCTCTCTGGCTGTGTATCATTAAATGCATTACACAATTACAAATAAACAATGTTTGATGAAACCCTCTGGTTGTGTATCATTAAATGCATTACACAATTACAAATAGACACTGTTTGGTGAAACTCTCTGGCTGTGTATAATTAAATGCATTACACAATTACAAATAAACAATGTTTGATGAAACCCTCTGGTTGTGTATCATTAAATGCATTACACAATTACAAATAGACACTGTTTGGTGAAACTCTCTGGCTGTGTATAATTAAATGCATTACACAATTACAAATAAACAATGTTTGATGAAACCCTCTGGTTGTGTATCATTAAATGCATTACACAATTACAAATAGACACTGTTTGCTGAAACTCTTTGGTTGTGTATCTTTAAATGCATTACACAAGAACAAATAACACTGCTTGATGAAACCCTCTGGTTGTGTATCATTAAATGCATTACGCAATTACAAATAAACACTGTTTGATGAAACTCACTGGTTGTGTATCATTAAATGCATTACACAATTACAAATAAAGCACTGTTTGATGAAACGCTCTGGCTGTGTATCATTAAATGCATTAAAAAAATACAAATAGACACTGTTTGGTGTGGTGAAACTCTCTGGTTGTGTATCATTAAATGCATTACACAATTACAAATAAACACGGTTTGATGACGCTCTCTGGCTGTGTATCATTAAATGCATTACACAATTACAAATAAACACTGTTTGATGAAACCCTCTGGTTGTGTATCATTAAATGCATTACACAATTACAAATAATTACTGATTGATGAAAATCTCTGGTTGTGTATCATTAAATGCATTACACAATTACCAATAAATACTGATTGATGAAACTCCCTGGTTGTGTATTATTAAATGCATTACACAATTACAAATAAACACTGTTTGATGAAACTCTCTGGTTGTATATCATTAAATGCATCACACAATTGCAAATAAATACTGATTGATGAAACTCTCTGGTTGTGTATCATTAAATGCATTACACAAACCATAACCAAACAACATCCCTTGAGCCAAAAAAAGGTCTCTGTTCTATATAATGGGCCAGACCTTGATCATTATGTTTCCACTCCCTCATCACTTTTGGACCAGTGATTTGACAGTTCGACAGTAATAAATCATCTAAGATTTTGTAAATATGGCAGACTATATGGTACCAGGTATCAGGAATACTAAGGTCAGATGTTACTCTAATCAGGAAACATTGTGATATAAGCTTCTTGAAATTGGACCACACAGTAGGCAATCCACACGTTCTAAAATAAGTTATACCATCAAAATGTCAAATCACAGATCCAAAAGAGATGAGGGAGTTAGAACAAAATGCTAGCTTCGATTTTGGGTATCAGGTAAACGCCCAATGTTGAAGGGAACCATTTTGGACTAAATTTAAGTCACCTGAAAATCCTCCGTTTTATGTCCCATTCACCCTTTTTTAGACTCAAAGTTGTTTCATTGATGAAACCCTCTGGTTGTGTATCATTAAATGCATTACACAATTACAAATAAAGCACTGTTTGATGAAACTCCCTGGTTGTGTATCATTAAATGCATTACACAATTACAAATAAATACTGTTTGATGAAACTCCATGGTTGTGTATCATTAAATGCATTACACAATTACAAATAAATGCTGATTGATGAAACTCCCTGGTTGTGTATCATTAAATGCATTACACAATTACAAATAAACATTGTTTGATGAAACTCTCTGGCTGTGTATCATTAAATGCATTACATAATTACAAATAAACACTGTTTGATGAAACTATCTCTGGCTGTGTATCATTAAATGCATTACACGATTACAAATAAACACTGTTTGATGAAACTCTCTGGTTGTGTATCATTAAATACATTACACAATTACAAATAATTACTGATTGATAAAACTCTCTGATTGTGTATCATTAAATGCATTACACAAGTACAAATAAACACTGTTTGATGACGCTCTCTGGCTGTGTATCATTAAATGCATTACACAATTACAAATAAACAATGTTTGATGAAACCCTCTGGTTGTGTATCATTAAATGCACTACACAATTAACAATAAATACTGTTTGGTGAAACTCTATGGCTGTGTATAATTAAATGCATTACACAATTACAAATAAACACTGATTGATGAAACCCTCTGGTTGTGTATCATTAAATGCATTACACAATTACGAATAATTACTGATTGACAAAACTCTCTGATTGTGTATCAATAAATGCATTATACAATTACAAATACACACTGTTTGATGACGCTCTCTGCTGCGTATCATTAAATGCATTACACAATTACAAATAAACAATGTTTGATGAAACCCTCTGGTTGTGTATCATTAAATGCAATACACAAATACAAATAAACACTGTTTGATGAAACTCTCTGGTTGTGTATCATTAAATGCATTACACAATTACAAATAATTACTGATTGATAAAACTCTCTGATTGTGTATCATTAAATGCATTGCACAATTACAAATAAACACTGTTTGATGACGCTCTCTGGCTGTTTATCATTAAATGCATTACACAATTACAAATAAACAATGTTTGATGAAACCCTCTGGTTGTGTATCATTAAATGCATTACACAATTACAAATAGACACTGTTTGGTGAAACTCTCTGGCTGTGTATAATCAAATGCATTACACAATTACAAATAAACACTGATTGATGAAACCCTCTGGTTGTGTATCATTAAATGCATTACACAATTACAAATAATTACTGATTGATAAAACTCTCTGATTGGGTATCATTAAATGCATTACACAATTACAAATAAACACTGTTTGATGACGCTCTCTGGCTGTGTATCATTAAATGCATTACACAATTATAAATAAACAATGTTTGATGAAACCCTCTGGTTGTGTATGTTTAAATGCATTACACAATTACAAATAGACACTGTTTGGTGAAACTCTCTGGCTGTGTATAATTAAATGCATTACACAATTACAAATAAACACTGTTTGATGACGCTCTCTGGCTGTGTATCATTAAATGCATTACACAATTACAAATATTTACTGATTGATAAAACTCTCTGATTGTGTATCATTTAATGCATTACACAATTACAAATAAACAGTTTGATGACGCTCTCTGGCTGTGTATCATTAAACGCATTACACGATAACAAATAAACACTGTTTGATGAAACTCTCTGGTTGTGTATCATTAAATGCATTACACAATTACAAATAATTACTGATTGATAAAACTCTCTGATTGTGTATCATTAAATGCATTACACAATTACAAATAAACACTGTTTGATGACGCTCTCTGGCTGTGTATCATTAAATGCATTACACAATTACAAATATTTACTGATTGATAAAACTCTCTGATTGTGTATCATTTAATGCATTACACAATTACAAATAAACAGTTTGATGACGCTCTCTGGCTGTGTATCATTAAATGCATTACACGATAACAAATAAACACTGTTTGATGAAACTCTCTGGTTGTGTATCATTAAATGCATTACACAATTACAAATAATTACTGATTGATAAAACTCTCTGATTGTGTATCATTAAATGCATTACACAATTACAAATAAACACTGTTTGATGACGCTCTCTGGCTGTGTATCATTAAATGCATTACACAATTACAAATAAACATTGATTGATGAAACCCTCTGGTTGTGTATCATTAAATGCATTACACAATTACAAATAATTACTGATTGATAAAACTCTCTGATTGTGTATCATTAAATGCATTACACAATTACAAATAAACACTGTTTGATGACGCTCTCTGGCTGTGTATCATTAAATGCATTACACAATTACAAATATTTACTGATTGATAAAACTCTCTGATTGTGTATCATTTAATGCATTACACAATTACAAATAAACAGTTTGATGACGCTCTCTGGCTGTGTATCATTAAATGCATTACACAATTACAAATAAACAATGTTTGATGAAACCCTCTGGTTGTGTATCATTAAATTCATTACACAAATACAAATAAACACTGTTTGATGAAACTCTCTGGTTGTGTATCATTAAATGCATTACACAATTACAAATAATTACTGATTGATAAAACTCTCTGATTGTGTATCATTAAATGCATTACACAATTACAAATGAACACTGTTTGATGAAACTCCCTGGTTGTATATCATTAAATGCATTACACAATTACAAATAAATACTGATTGATGAAACTCTCTGGTTGTGTATCATTAAATGCATTACACAAACCATAACCAAACAACATCCCTTGAGCCAAAAAAAGGTCTCTGTTCTATATAATGGGCCAGACCTTGATCATTATGTTTCCACTCCCTCATCACTTTTGGACCAGTGATTTGACAGTTCGACAGTAATAAATCATCTAAGATTTTGTAAATATGGCAGACTATATGGTACCAGGTATCAGGAATACTAAGGTCAGATGTTACTCTAATCAGGAAACATTGTGATATAAGCTTCTTGAAATTGGACCACACAGTAGGCAATCCACACATTCTAAAATAAGTTATACCATCAAAATGTCAAATCACAGATCCAAAAGAGATGAGGGAGTTAGAACAAAATGCTAGCTTCGATTTTGGGTATCATGTAAACGCCCAATGTTGAAGGGAACCATTTTGGACTAAATTTAAGTCACCTGAAAATCCTCCGTTTTTATGTCCCATTCACCCTTTTTTAGACTCAAAGTTGTTTCATTGATGAAACCCTCTGGTTGTGTATCATTAAATGCATTACACAATTACAAATAAAGCACTGTTTGATGAAACTCCCTGGTTGTGTATCATTAAATGCATTACACAATTACGAATAATTACTGATTGACAAAACTCTCTGATTGTGTATCATTAAATGCATTACACAATTACAAATAAATACTGATTGATGAAACTCCCTGGTTGTGTATCATTAAATGCATTACACAATTACAAATAAACATTGTTTGATGAAACTCTCTGGCTGTGTATCATTAAATGCATTACATAATTACAAATAAACACTGTTTGATGAAACTATCTCTGGCTGTGTATCATTAAATGCATTACACGATTACAAATAAACACTGTTTGATGAAACTCTCTGGTTGTGTATCATTAAATACATTACACAATTACAAATAATTACTGATTGATAAAACTCTCTGATTGTGTATCATTAAATGCATTACACAAGTACAAATAAACACTGTTTGATGACGCTCTCTGGCTGTGTATCATTAAATGCATTACACAATTACAAATAAACACTGTTTGATTACTCTCTGGCTGTGTATCATTAAATGCATTGCACAATTACAAATAAACACTGTTTGATGACGCTCTCTGGCTGTTTATCATTAAATGCATTACACAATTACAAATAAACAATGTTTGATGAAACCCTCTGGTTGTGTATCATTAAATGCATTACACAATTACAAATAGACACTGTTTGGTGAAACTCTCTGGCTGTGTATAATCAAATGCATTACACAATTACAAATAAACACTGATTGATGAAACCCTCTGGTTGTGTATCATTAAATGCATTACACAATTACAAATAATTACTGATTGATAAAACTCTCTGATTGGGTATCATTAAATGCATTACACAATTACAAATAAACACTGTTTGATGACGCTCTCTGGCTGTGTATCATTAAATGCATTACACAATTATAAATAAACAATGTTTGATGAAACCCTCTGGTTGTGTATGTTTAAATGCATTACACAATTACAAATAGACACTGTTTGGTGAAACTCTCTGGCTGTGTATAATTAAATGCATTACACAATTACAAATAAACACTGTTGATGACGCTCTCTGGCTGTGTATCATTAAATGCATTACACAATTACAAATATTTACTGATTGATAAAACTCTCTGATTGTGTATCATTTAATGCATTACACAATTACAAATAAACAGTTTGATGACGCTCTCTGGCTGTGTATCATTAAACGCATTACACGATAACAAATAAACACTGTTTGATGAAACTCTCTGGTTGTGTATCATTAAATGCATTACACAATTACAAATAATTACTGATTGATAAAACTCTCTGATTGTGTATCATTAAATGCATTACACAATTACAAATAAACACTGTTTGATGACGCTCTCTGGCTGTGTATCATTAAATGCATTACACAATTACAAATATTTACTGATTGATAAAACTCTCTGATTGTGTATCATTTAATGCATTACACAATTACAAATAAACAGTTTGATGACGCTCTCTGGCTGTGTATCATTAAATGCATTACACGATAACAAATAAACACTGTTTGATGAAACTCTCTGGTTGTGTATCATTAAATGCATTACACAATTACAAATAATTACTGATTGATAAAACTCTCTGATTGTGTATCATTAAATGCATTACACAATTACAAATAAACACTGTTTGATGACGCTCTCTGGCTGTGTATCATTAAATGCATTACACAATTACAAATAAACATTGATTGATGAAACCCTCTGGTTGTGTATCATTAAATGCATTACACAATTACAAATAATTACTGATTGATAAAACTCTCTGATTGTGTATCATTAAATGCATTACACAATTACAAATAAACACTGTTTGATGACGCTCTCTGGCTGTGTATCATTAAATGCATTACACAATTACAAATATTTACTGATTGATAAAACTCTCTGATTGTGTATCATTTAATGCATTACACAATTACAAATAAACAGTTTGATGACGCTCTCTGGCTGTGTATCATTAAATGCATTACACAATTACAAATAAACAATGTTTGATGAAACCCTCTGGTTGTGTATCATTAAATTCATTACACAAATACAAATAAACACTGTTTGATGAAACTCTCTGGTTGTGTATCATTAAATGCATTACACAATTACAAGTAATTACTGATTGATAAAACTCTCTGATTGTGTATCATTAAATGCATTACACAATTACAAATGAACACTGTTTGATGAAACTCCCTGGTTGTATATCATTAAATGCATTACACAATTACAAATAAATACTGATTGATGAAACTCTCTGGTTGTGTATCATTAAATGCATTACACAAACCATAACCAAACAACATCCCTTGAGCCAAAAAAAGGTCTCTGTTCTATATAATGGGCCAGACCTTGATCATTATGTTTCCACTCCCTCATCACTTTTGGACCAGTGATTTGACAGTTCGACAGTAATAAATCATCTAAGATTTTGTAAATATGGCAGACTATATGGTACCAGGTATCAGGAATACTAAGGTCAGATGTTACTCTAATCAGGAAACATTGTGATATAAGCTTCTTGAAATTGGACCACACAGTAGGCAATCCACACATTCTAAAATAAGTTATACCATCAAAATGTCAAATCACAGATCCAAAAGAGATGAGGGAGTTAGAACAAAATGCTAGCTTCGATTTTGGGTATCATGTAAACGCCCAATGTTGAAGGGAACCATTTTGGACTAAATTTAAGTCACCTGAAAATCCTCCGTTTTTATGTCCCATTCACCCTTTTTTAGACTCAAAGTTGTTTCATTGATGAAACCCTCTGGTTGTGTATCATTAAATGCATTACACAATTACAAATAAAGCACTGTTTGATGAAACTCCCTGGTTGTGTATCATTAAATGCATTACACAATTACAAATAAATACTGTTTGATGAAACTCCATGGTTGTGTATCATTAAATGCATTACACAATTACAAATAAATACTGATTGATGAAACTCCCTGGTTGTGTATCATTAAATGCATCACACAATTACAAATAAACATTGTTTGATGAAACTCTCTGGCTGTGTATCATTAAATGCATTACATAATTACAAATAAACACTGTTTGATGAAACTATCTCTGGCTGTGTATCATTAAATGCATTACACGATTACAAATAAACACTGTTTGATGAAACTCTCTGGTTGTGTATCATTAAATACATTACACAAGTACAAATAAACACTGTTTGATGACGCTCTCTGGCTGTGTATCATTAAATGCATTACACAATTACAAATAAACAATGTTTGATGAAACCCTCTGGTTGTGTATCATTAAATGCACTACACAATTAACAATAAATACTGTTTGGTGAAACTCTATGGCTGTGTATAATTAAATGCATTACACAATTACAAATAAACACTGATTGATGAAACCCTCTGGTTGTGTATCATTAAATGCATTACACAATTACGAATAATTACTGATTGACAAAACTCTCTGATTGTGTATCAATAAATGCATTATACAATTACAAATACACACTGTTTGATGACGCTCTCTGCTGCGTATCATTAAATGCATTACACAATTACAAATAAACAATGTTTGATGAAACCCTCTGGTTGTGTATCATTAAATGCAATACCCAAATACAAATAAACACTGTTTGATGAAACTCTCTGGTTGTGTATCATTAAATGCATTACACAATTACAAATAATTACTGATTGATAAAACTCTCTGATTGTGTATCATTAAATGCATTGCACAATTACAAATAAACACTGTTTGATGACGCTCTCTGGCTGTTTATCATTAAATGCATTACACAATTACAAATAAACAATGTTTGATGAAACCCTCTGGTTGTGTATCATTAAATGCATTACACAATTACAAATAGACACTGTTTGGTGAAACTCTCTGGCTGTGTATAATCAAATGCATTACACAATTACAAATAAACACTGATTGATGAAACCCTCTGGTTGTGTATCATTAAATGCATTACACAATTACAAATAATTACTGATTGATAAAACTCTCTGATTGGGTATCATTAAATGCATTACACAATTACAAATAAACACTGTTTGATGACGCTCTCTGGCTGTGTATCATTAAATGCATTACACAATTATAAATAAACAATGTTTGATGAAACCCTCTGGTTGTGTATGTTTAAATGCATTACACAATTACAAATAGACACTGTTTGGTGAAACTCTCTGGCTGTGTATAATTAAATGCATTACACAATTACAAATAAACACTGTTTGATGACGCTCTCTGGCTGTGTATCATTAAATGCATTACACAATTACAAATATTTACTGATTGATAAAACTCTCTGATTGTGTATCATTTAATGCATTACACAATTACAAATAAACAGTTTGATGACGCTCTCTGGCTGTGTATCATTAAATGCATTACACGATAACAAATAAACACTGTTTGATGAAACTCTCTGGTTGTGTATCATTAAATGCATTACACAATTACAAATAATTACTGATTGATAAAACTCTCTGATTGTGTATCATTAAATGCATTACACAATTATAAATAAACACTGTTTGATGACGCTCTCTGGCTGTGTATCATTAAATGCATTACACAATTACAAATATTTACTGATTGATAAAACTCTCTGATTGTGTATCATTTAATGCATTACACAATTACAAATAAACAGTTTGATGACGCTCTCTGGCTGTGTATCATTAAATGCATTACACGATAACAAATAAACACTGTTTGATGAAACTCTCTGGTTGTGTATCATTAAATGCATTACACAATTACAAATAATTACTGATTGATAAAACTCTCTGATTGTGTATCATTAAATGCATTACACAATTACAAATAAACACTGTTTGATGACGCTCTCTGGCTGTGTATCATTAAATGCATTACACAATTACAAATAAACATTGATTGATGAAACCCTCTGGTTGTGTATCATTAAATGCATTACACAATTACAAATAATTACTGATTGATAAAACTCTCTGATTGTGTATCATTAAATGCATTACACAATTACAAATAAACACTGTTTGATGACGCTCTCTGGCTGTGTATCATTAAATGCATTACACAATTACAAATATTTACTGATTGATAAAACTCTCTGATTGTGTATCATTTAATGCATTACACAATTACAAATCAACAGTTTGATGACGCTCTCTGGCTGTGTATCATTAAATGCATTACACAATTACAAATAAACAATGTTTGATGAAACCCTCTGGTTGTGTATCATTAAATTCATTACACAAATACAAATAAACACTGTTTGATGAAACTCTCTGGTTGTGTATCATTAAATGCATTACACAATTACAAATAATTACTGATTGATAAAACTCTCTGATTGTGTATCATTAAATGCATTACACAATTACAAATAAACACTGTTTGATGACGCTCTCTGGCTGTGTATCATTAAATGCATTACACAATTACAAATAAACAGTTTGATGACGCTCTCTGGCTGTGTATCATTAAATGCATTACACAATTACAAATAAACATTGATTGATGAAACCCTCTGGTTGTGTATCATTAAATGCATTACACAATTACAAATAATTACTGATTGATAAAACTCTCTGATTGTGTATCATTAAATGCATTACACAATTACAAATAAACACTGTTTGATGACGCTCTCTGGCTGTGTATCATTAAATGCATTACACAATTACAAATATTTACTGATTGATAAAACTCTGATTGTGTATCATTTAATGCATTACACAATTACAAATAAACAGTTTGATGACGCTCTCTGGCTGTGTATCATTAAATGCATTACACAATTACAAATAAACAATGTTTGATGAAACCCTCTGGTTGTGTATCATTAAATTCATTACACAAATACAAATAAACACTGTTTGATGAAACTCTCTGGTTGTGTATCATTAAATGCATTACACAATTACAAATAATTACTGATTGATAAAACTCTCTGATTGTGTATCATTAAATGCATTACACAATTACAAATAAACACTGTTTGATGACGCTCTCTGGCTGTGTTTCATTAAATGCATTACACAATTACAAATAAACAATGTTTGATGAAACCCTCTGGTTGTGTATCATTAAATGCATTACACAAATACAAATAAACACTGTTTGATGAAACTCTCTGGTTGTGTATCATTAAATGCATTACTCAATTACAAATAATTACTGATTGATAAAACTCTCTGATTGTGTATCATTAAATGCATTACACAATTACAAATAAACACTGTTTGATGACGCTCTCTGGCTGTGTATCATTAAATTTATTTACAAATAAAAAACCTCTGGTTGTGTATCATTAAATGCATTACACAATTACGAAAAATTACTGATTGATAAAACTCTCTGATTGTGTATCATTAAATGCATTACACAATTACAAATAAACACTGTTTGATGACGCTCTCTGGCTGCGTATCATTAAATGCATTACACAATTACAAATAAACACTGTTTGATGAAACTCTCTGGTGGTGTATCATTAAATGCATTACACAATTACAAATAAACAATGTTTGATGAAACCCTCTGGTTGTGTATCTTTAAATGCATTACACAATTACAAATAAACACTGCTTGATGAAACTCCCTGGTTGTGTATCATTAAATGCATTACATAATTACAAATAAACACTGTTTGATGAAACTCCCTGGTTGTGTATTATTAAATGCAATACACAATTACAAATCAACACTGTTTGATGAACCCTCTGGTTGTGTATCATTAAATGCATTACACAATTACAAATAATCAGTTTGATGAAACTCTTTAGCTGTGTATCATTAAATGCATTACACACTTACAAATGGGCCAGACCTTGATCATTATGTTTCCACTCCCTCATCACTTTTGGACCAGTGATTTGACAGTTCGACAGTAATAAATCATCTAAGATTTTGTAAATATGGCAGACTATATGGTACCAGGTATCAGGAATACTAAGGTCAGATGTTACTCTAATCAGGAAACATTGTGATATAAGCTTCTTGAAATTGGACCACACAGTAGGCAATCCACACATTCTAAAATAAGTTATACCATCAAAATGTCAAATCACAGATCCAAAAGAGATGAGGGAGTGAGAACAAAATGCTAGCTTCGATTTTGGGTATCAGGTAAACGCCCAATGTTGAAGGGAACCATTTTGGACTAAATTTAAGTCACCTGAAAATCCTCCGTTTTTATGTCCCATTCACCTTTTTTAGACTCAAAGTTGTTTCATTGATGAAACCCTCTGGTTGTGTATCATTAAATGCATTACACAATTACAAATAAAGAACTGTTTGATGAAACTCCCTGGTTGTGTATCATTAAATGCATTACACAATTACAAATAAATACTGTTTGATGAAACTCCATGGTTGTGTATCATTAAATGCATTACACAATTACAAATAAACATTGTTTGATGAAACTCTCTGGCTGTGTATCATTAAATGCATTACACAATTACAAATAAACACTGTTTGATGAAACTCGCTCTGGCTGTGTATCATTAAATGCATTACACGATTACAAATAAACACTGTTTGATGAAACTCTCTGGTTGTGTATCATTAAATGCATTACACAATTACAAATAATTACTGATTGATAAAACTCTCTGATTGTGTCTCATTAAATGCATTACACAATTACAAATAAACACTGTTTGATGACGCTCTCTGGCGGTGTATCATTAAATGCATTACACAATTACAAATAAACAATGTTTGATGAAACCCTCTGGTTGTGTATAATTAAATGCACTACACAATTAACAATAAACACTGTTTGGTGAAACTCTATGGCTGTGTATAATTAAATGCATTACAAATAAACACTGATTGATGAAACCCTCTGGTTGTGTATCATTAAATGCATTACACAATTACGAATAATTACTGATTGATTAAACTCTCTGATTGTGTATCATTAAATGCATTATACAATTACAAATAAACACTGTTTGATGACGCTCTCTGGCTGCGTATCATTAAATGCATTACACAATTACAAATAAACACTGTTTGATGAAACCCTCTGGTTGTGTATCATTAAATGCATTACACAATTACAAATAAACACTGTTTGATGAAACTCTCTGGCTGTGTATCATTAAATGCATTACACAATTATAAATAATTACTGGTTGATAAAACTCTGATTGTGTATCATTAAATGCATTACACAATTACAAATAAACACTGTTTGATGACGCTCTCTGGCTGTGTATCATTAAATGCATTACACAAGCACAAATAAACAATGTTTGATGAAACCCTCTGGTTGTGTATCATTAAATGCAATACACAAATACAAATAAACACTTTTTGATGAAACTCTCTGGTTGTGTATCATTAAATGCATTACACAATTACAAATAATTACTGATTGATAAAACTCTCTGATTGTGTATCATTAAATGCATTGCACAATTACAAATAAACACTGTTTGATGACGCTCTCTGGCTGTTTATCATTAAATGCATTACACAATTACAAATAAACAATGTTTAATGAAACCCTCTGGTTGTGTATCATTAAATGCATTACACAATTACGAATAATTACTGATTGATTAAACTCTCTGATTGTGTATCATTAAATGCATTATACAATTACAAATAAACACTGTTTGATGACGCTCTCTGGCTGCGTATCATTAAATGCATTACACAATTACAAATAAACATTGTTTGATGAAACTCTCTGGCTGTGTATCATTAAATGCATTACACAATTACAAATAAACACTGTTTGATGAAACTCTCTCTGGCTGTGTATCATTAAATGCATTACACGATTACAAATAAACACTGTTTGATGAAACTCTCTGGTTGTGTATCATTAAATGCATTACACAATTACGAATAATTACTGATTGATTAAACTCTCTGATTGTGTATCATTAAATGCATTATACAATTACAAATAAACACTGTTTGATGACGCTCTCTGGCTGCGTATCATTAAATGCATTACACAATTACAAATAAACACTGTTTGATGAAACCCTCTGGTTGTGTATCATTAAATGCATTACACAATTACAAATAAACACTGTTTGATGAAACTCTCTGGCTGTGTATCATTAAATGCATTACACAATTATAAATAATTACTGGTTGATAAAACTCTGATTGTGTATCATTAAATGCATTACACAATTACAAATAAACACTGTTTGATGACGCTCTCTGGCTGTGTATCATTAAATGCATTACACAAGCACAAATAAACAATGTTTGATGAAACCCTCTGGTTGTGTATCATTAAATGCAATACACAAATACAAATAAACACTTTTTGATGAAACTCTCTGGTTGTGTATCATTAAATGCATTACACAATTACAAATAATTACTGATTGATAAAACTCTCTGATTGTGTATCATTAAATGCATTGCACAATTACAAATAAACACTGTTTGATGACGCTCTCTGGCTGTTTATCATTAAATGCATTACACAATTACAAATAAACAATGTTTAATGAAACCCTCTGGTTGTGTATCATTAAATGCATTACACAATTACGAATAATTACTGATTGATTAAACTCTCTGATTGTGTATCATTAAATGCATTATACAATTACAAATAAACACTGTTTGATGACGCTCTCTGGCTGCGTATCATTAAATGCATTACACAATTACAAATAAACATTGTTTGATGAAACTCTCTGGCTGTGTATCATTAAATGCATTACACAATTACAAATAAACACTGTTTGATGAAACTCTCTCTGGCTGTGTATCATTAAATGCATTACACGATTACAAATAAACACTGTTTGATGAAACTCTCTGGTTGTGTATCATTAAATGCATTACACAATTACAAATAATTACTGATTGATAAAACTCTCTGATTGTGTCTCATTAAATGCATTACACAATTACAAATAAACACTGTTTGATGACGCTCTCTGGCTGTGTATCATTAAATGCATTACACAATTACAAATAAACAATGTTTGATGAAACCCTCTGGTTGTGTATAATTAAATGCACTACACAATTAACAATAAACACTGTTTGGTGAAACTCTATGGCTGTGTATAATTAAATGCATTACAAATAAACACTGATTGATGAAACCCTCTGGTTGTGTATCATTAAATGCATTACACAATTACGAATAATTACTGATTGATTAAACTCTCTGATTGTGTATCATTAAATGCATTATACAATTACAAATAAACACTGTTTGATGACGCTCTCTGGCTGCGTATCATTAAATGCATTACACAATTACAAATAAACACTGTTTGATGAAACCCTCTGGTTGTGTATCATTAAATGCATTACACAATTACAAATAAACACTGTTTGATGAAACTCTCTGGCTGTGTATCATTAAATGCATTACACAATTATAAATAATTACTGGTTGATAAAACTCTCTGATTGTGTATCATTAAATGCATTACACAATTACAAATAAACACTGTTTGATGACGCTCTCTGGCTGTGTATCATTAAATGCATTACACAAGCACAAATAAACAATGTTTGATGAAACCCTCTGGTTGTGTATCATTAAATGCAATACACAAATACAAATAAACACTTTTTGATGAAACTCTCTGGTTGTGTATCATTAAATGCATTACACAATTACAAATAATTACTGATTGATAAAACTCTCTGATTGTGTATCATTAAATGCATTGCACAATTACAAATAAACACTGTTTGATGACGCTCTCTGGCTGTTTATCATTAAATGCATTACACAATTACAAATAAACAATGTTTAATGAAACCCTCTGGTTGTGTATCATTAAATGCATTACACAATTACGAATAATTACTGATTGATTAAACTCTCTGATTGTGTATCATTAAATGCATTATACAATTACAAATAAACACTGTTTGATGACGCTCTCTGGCTGCGTATCATTAAATGCATTACACAATTACAAATAAACAATGTTTGATGAAACTCTCTGGTTGTGTATCATTAAATGCATTACACAATTACAAATAATTACTGATTGATGAAACCCTCTGGTTGTGTATCATTAAATGCATTACACAATTACAATAGACACTGTTTGGTGAAACTCTCTGGCTGTGTATAATTAAATGCATTACACAATTACAAATAAACAATGTTTGATGAAACCCTCTGGTTGTGTATCATTAAATCCATTACACAATTACAAATAAACACTGTTTGATTACTCTCTGGCTGTGTATCATTAAATGCATTACACAATTACAAATAGACACTGTTTGGTGAAACTCTCTGGTTGTGTATCATTAAATGCATTATACAATTACAAATAAACACTAATTGATGAAACCCTCTGGTTGTGTATCATAAAATGCATTACACAATTACAAATAATTACTGATTGATAAAACTCTGATTGTGTATCATTTAATGCATTACACAATTACAAATAAACAGTTTGATGACGCTCTCTGGCTGTGTATCATTAAATGCATTACAAATTTACAAATAAACAATGTTTGATGAAACCCTCTGGTTGTGTATCATTAAATTTATTACACAAATACAAATAAACACTGTTTGATGAAACTCTCTGGTTGTGTATCATTAAATGCATTACACAATTACAAATAATTACTGATTGATAAAACTCTCTGATTGTGTATCATTAAATGCATTACACAATTACAAATAAACACTGTTTGATGACGCTCTCTGGCTGTGTATCATTAAATTTATTTACAAATAAAAAAAACTCTGGTTGTGTATCATTAAAGGCATTACACAATTACAAATAAACACTGTTTGATGACGCTCTCTGGCTGTTTATCATTAAATGCATTACACAATTACAAATAAACACTGTTTGATTACTCTCTGGCTGTGTATCAATAAATGCATTACACAATTACAAATAGACACTGTTTGGTGAAACTCTCTGGTTGTGTATCATTAAATGCATTATACAATTACAAATAAACACTGATTGATGAAACCCTCTGGTTGTGTATCATAAAATGCATTACACAATTACAAATAATTACTGATTGATAAAACTCTCTGATTGTGTATCATTTAATGCATTACACAATTACAAATAAACACTGTTTGATGAAACTCTCTGGTTGTGTATCATTAAATGCATTACACAATTACAAATAATTACTGATTGATAAAACTCTCCGATTGTGTATCATTAAATGCATTACACAATTACAAATAAACAATGTTTGATGAAACCCTCTGGTTGTGTATCATTAAATTCATTACACAAATACAAATAAACACTGTTTGATGAAACTCTCTGGTTGTGTATCATTAAATGCATTACACAATTACAAATAATTACTGATTGATAAAACTCTCCGATTGTGTATCATTAAATGCATTACACAATTACAAATAAACACTGTTTGATGACGCTCTCTGGCTGCGTATCATTAAATGCATTACACAATTACAAATAAACAATGTTTGATGAAACCCTCTGGTTGTGTATCATTAAATTCATTACACAAATACAAATAAACACTGTTTGATGAAACTCTCTGGTTGTGTATCATTAAATGCATTACACAATTACAAATAATTACTGATTGATAAAACTCTCTGATTGTGTATCATTAAATGCATTACACAATTACAAATAAACACTGTTTGATGACGCTCTCTGGCTGTGTATCATTAAATTTATTTACAAATAAAAAAACCCTCTGGTTGTGTATCATTAAATGCATTACACAATTACGAATAATTACTGATTGATAAAACTCTCTGATTGTGTATAATTAAATGCATTACACAATTACAAATAAACAATGTTTGATGAAACCCTCTGGATGTGTATTATTAAATGCATTACACAATTACAAATAAACACTGTTTGATGAAACCCTCTGGATGTGTATTATTAAATGCATTACACAATTACAAATAATCACTGCTTGATGAAACTTTCTGGGTGTGTATCATTAAATGCATTACATAATTACAAATAAACACCCCTTGATGACACTCTCTGGCTGTGTATCATTAAATGCATTACACAATTACAAATAGACACTGTTTGGTGAAACTCTCTGGTTGTGTATCATTAAATGCATTATACAATTACAAATAAACAATGTTTGATGAAATCCTCTGGTTGTGTATCATTAAATGCATTATACAATTACAAATAAAGCACTGTTTGATGACACTCTCTGGTTGTGTATCATTAAATGCATTACACAATTACAAATAAACCCTGTTTGATGAAACTTTCTGGTTGTGTATCATTAAATGCATTATACAATTACAAATAAAGCACTGTTTGATGACACTCTCTGGTTGTGTATCATTAAATGCATTACACAATTACAAATAAACACTGCTTGATGAAACCCTCTGGTTGTGTATCTTTAAATGCATTACACAATTACGAATAAAGCACTGTGTGATGACACTCTCTGGTTGTGTATCATTAAATGCATTGCATAATTACAAATAAACACTGTTTGAGTAAACCCTCTGGTTGTGTATCATTAAATGCATTACACAATTACAAATAAACACTGTTTGATGAAACTCTCTGGCTGTGTATCATTAAATGCATTACACAATAACAAATAAACACTGTTTGATGAAACTCTCTGGCTGTGTATCATTAAATGCATTACACAATAACAAATAAACACTGTTTGATGAAACTCTGTAGTTGTGTATCATTAACTGCATTACACAATTACAAATAAACACTGTTTGATGAAACTCCCTGGTTGTGTATTATTAAATGCAATACACAATTACAAATCAACACTGTTTGATGAACCCTCTGGTTGTGTATCATTAAATGCATTACACAATTACAAATAATCAGTTTGATGAAACTCTTTAGCTGTGTATCATTAAATGCATTACACACTTACAAATAAATACTAATTGATTAAACACTTTGGCTGTGTATCATTAAATGCATTACACAATTACAAATAAACACTGTTTGATGAAATTCTCTGTTTGTGTATCATTAAATACATTACACAATTACAAATAAACATGCACTCCATATCTTGAGATATCACCCAGGATTTACAGCCATGCATCAAAATCGTCACATTGGTGGTATAATTTTACTTTTGTTGCGATAGCTATTTGAGGTCTCCTCCACAGGTGTTCTAACTTCCAGAATGCTCACAATGCCAATAATACCCGACGTCTTTTAAGGTCACTTGCATCCCATGCCATCATTGAGCCTAGATATCTGAAATATGTCACATGACTGATGGTCTCCCCGTAGACCTGTAGTGTTGGGTGTCTTTTAAGGTCACTTGCATCCGATGCCGTCATTGAGCCCAGATATCTGAAATCCGTCACATGACTGATGGTTTCCCCGTAGACCTGTTGCAGTGGTGGGTGTCTTTTAAGGTCAATTGCATCCGATGCCATCATATACATGTAGAGCCCAGATATCTGAAATCCGTCACATGACTGATGGTTTCCCCGTAGACCTGCAGTGTTGGGTGTCTTTTAAGGTCACTTGCATCCGATGCCATCATATACATGTAGAGCCCTGATATCTGAAATCCGTCACATGACTGATGGTTTCCCCGTAGACCTGCAGTGTTGGGTGTCTTTTAAGGTCACTTGCATCCGATGACATCATTGAGCCCAGATATTTGAAATCCGTCACATGACTTTTTGTTTCCCCGTAGACCTGTAGTGTCGGATGATGATTGCAGTTGGTAGTCAACTGCATTACACAATGCAGTTTTATTTGTATTACACATTACATTTGCATTATACAATTACAAATAAACACTGTTTGATGAAACTTTCTGGCTGTGTATCATTAAATGCATTACACAATTAAAAATATACACTGTTTGATGAAACTTTCTAGCTGTGTATCATTAAAGGCATTACACCATTTCAAAATAACACTGTTTGATGAAACTCTCTGGTTGTGTATTATAAAAATGCATTACACAATTACAAATAAATACTGTTGGATGAAACGCTCTGGTTGTGTATCATTAAATGTATTACACATTTACAAATATAGGGGGGGGGGTGCAATTGATGCATTAATATATGTATATGAAATTACAGGAATAGTTCAAATTAGATAAATTTTCCGGGAATTACCTGTCTGTAAGAATTCGGTCAAGAGCATGACAGAGGCTACCAGAGACGCGGAGAACTGGCAAATTCCTCCTTCTTTTTACACTTCTTAATCCTTAAACGATTATAAAGGATAATGCTAAACATCAAGCGCATGGATCATGTCCCAAACACCACAATTTATGACATGACCAAGACAGAGCCTCTTATCCACCGTGTAAAGCGCCGCCAGCTGAGATTCCTTGGCCATATACTCCGTCTCCCTGATGAAGAGCCAACTAAAAAGTATGCCACCTACGCACCAACACATGGCCGAAGGAGATCTGGTCGTCTTTGCACAACATATCTGACATATATACAACGCTTACTAGGGGACAATGAAGGCATGATGGAAGATCGACAGATTGTGACTCTTACTCAAGACCGTCGTGCATGGAAGAAACTTGTGGTCGCCTGCTCTGCAGCCGCAGGATGATGATGAATCCTTAAACGAAGATCTTTGAAACATTTCAAATCCTGGGTTAGGCCTACACACACGTTTAGCCATTCTGCAATGAAATTTCAAAAAGAAAAGGGAAAATATATGGTTAGATGATCAGATCAAACACACATTATTTCATAATTCGCAAGCTCAACCAGAAATAAAACATTTCCAGATGAGCCTTACGACCCTATCTAAAATAGAAACGATTAAAGGGTTGCATATCCAAATGAGTTTTGAATAGCGGGAAGATTGAATGAGTAGGTAGTAAGGCGTGTTAATCTCATTGATGGGATTCGCTTTCGACAGACAGCTACTAAGTTTTCGGAAAAAGAATGTATATAATATACAGATTTGTGCATAAATTGATTTTTTTTAATTTTTAGAAGTGGATAGTGGACTTTCGAAAATCATAGGCTCTTTTTGACGGAAACCACAACAGAGTATTAACAGGAACGCTTGAAGCTGCATGAAGCTGTATTTGGAACGCAATGAAATGCTATGAGGAAGAGAAGAATTACATGGATTGTGAAGTGAAATGGACAGAATCGGTTCAAAGAGGAAGATTGGGTATATAGCCTAGGTGGAGTATCGGGTTGGGAATGAGGAAAGGTAAGCAGCATTATACATGTAGCATTCAGTGCTTGGGGTGAAAAGGACAGTATGTTTAGCACTTTTTAGCATTTAGTATTTGACCAACTAGGGATATAAATGTACAAGACAAATACTGTAATTAACAGAATATGGACCACATTTCATAATTTATTTACAAGTCGTACAATGTGCCGGTACCAGCCGTAAATTGCCGTAGTATATTTATATGAGGTTCATTAACTAATTACATTTAAAATAGTAATGTCATCAAATATACAATCAATGGTGTCAAAATGAGCAGGAATTTAAAAAAAAATACAGAGTGGCTGGCGAGTCATTCATCAGGGGAAGAATCATGGCGGACCCCAGGCATTGTCCATGAACCTATGTATAGTTACTCCAAGTTCCATCAGGGATACTATTAATTTTGGGATAGGAAAGTCCTATACTAACACACGTAGCGAAAACGGGGCCGTTTGCATAAATTACATAAATTATGGTAATCATCGGAATGTGTCGGTGACCGGCGTTGAACGCGTTTAACAGTGTTTAACCAGGTTTAACGTAATATTTGGTCAGCATAGGTTTGAGGGCGTGTGGATTTACACAGACGACGGTGGCCACGCGAAACCTAAATGTTGAATACGTAATGAATAAGGTGAATAACACGTAATCGCGAATGTTAATCTTATCATTTTGACAAATTCATCATAATTAGAAGAATTGTCATCGTTAACCGGGCGATGACTGTTAAAAATAATTCAAAATAGTGCACTCCCGTTGACATATTGGGTCGTCTGAGAGACGCGTGGCCAGCGTCGTGTCGTCTGCTACAATCACGCCTGATCAGTATAGCGCCACCAGTTCTATGCTGACCAAATTTTCATTTAAAAGTGGACCCGATCGGCAAGCTCACTGGCACACCCCTGGTTCCATCCACTCTACCACGGGTGCCAGCGCTGCCCTGTTGAGGCGGGGAGGTTGTTGATGCGGGGAAGCAATCCATATATACAACTCTCTGTGTGTGCGCTGACACTAATATTATATACGAGAACGGTATATATAGTACCCAATGTCAAATCAAATATACAATCAATGGTGTCAAATTTCTTATTGCAAGTACAGTAATCTCCGCCCAATCAAGGTACCCTTATTTTGGCGGGAAATGTTGACAATATTATTGGTGGATTTTCCCGCCCATATCAAGAATCTAAATATGGCGGGGAAAATCCGCCCAATCAAGGTACCCTTATTTTGGCGTGAAATGTTGACAATATTATTGGTGGATTTTCCCGCCCATATCAAGAATCTAAATATGGCGGGGAAAATACACCAATCAGAAAGAAATTATGTAAATTACCAGCACACCCGAGGGTATATAAGGAGTGAAAAATGAGGCATCGTCCTCTGATCATTTTAGACAACTTTGTTGTAGATATCTAGAGATATTTATCCAATAGCTCAATCTAAGCAACTTCAAGTTCACCCCTCTGTGACGGAAATATGACGAGCCGTGAAGCACTAGCACTTCAGGCTGGTATGTCTAAGAGTGAAGGTACAAATTCTGTACTGGCTGGGAGGAGAAAACGTGCAAGAAGAGCTGCTATCATGGCGGGTAGACCAGTAGCGGACAATGGTAGCAAGTTTAAGAAGAAAAAGAGAGAAGTAACATCACCTGATGAGTCTGAGACAAGTGATCCTCATCAAGCTCACAAGAAGAAAAAGTCAAAGAAAAGACAGAAGGCGTCCACATCTTCAAAGAAAAAGAAGTCAAAGCAAACAACTAGTTCCAATGAAGATGAAGAAAGAGAGAGTCAGACCGAGAGATTAAGAAAAAAAAGAGTCCGAAAAGAAAAAGACAGATCAACCAGGAATATCCACTGGAGGGACAACACTTGCAGGACCATCTGCAAAACCAACATCAAAGAAAAAGTCGCTTTTACCCAAAGAGAAACAGCAGCGCTGTATTGAGTCCAGAAAGAGAGAAGAGAAAACAATGATGAGGGAAGCAGCGAGGAGGAGCCTTGTAGAACAGGATAGAGGGAAGTACCGTGCACAAGCAGAAGAGTCGGACATTGAAGAAGAGCGGATAGATCAGGTAGATGAAAGCGAAGAAGATGCAGCCCATGATAACATGTATGAAAGTGAAGAAGATGGGGAAGAAGATGATCTTCCGGATGACAGAGAGCTGCTGTCTGAGAATGATATCGCCAACATGCTTGGCATGGTTGATGATTATGAGAGTGCTGAGGACTATACATATGACCCAGATAATGGTGATGGTTTTGATGAAGATGATCGAGATGAAGGTGACGAAGATGAGCAAGGTGAAGTTGATGAAGATGATCCTCAGCCACGGCAGCAGAGTACAAAGCGTGTTAGACGACGGCAGATAGTTGAACCAGGGCCGGATGTTTAACCCTGATGAGCCTTCTGCACCAATGCCTGCCAGTGAGCCACCTAATACCAACTGGACAAGCCGCCTGTCAAAGGTTCCGACCCATGATTTCATTGGTTGTACTGAGGAGAGACCACCGGGACCTACTTTTCCAAAACTCCAGCGTCCCGTGGATTACTTTCTAAAGTTACTGTTTACCTTCATAGCTGACATGACCAACATCAAGCTAGCACAGAAGAACCTCAATCCAACCACCACCGAAGAGATTCGTGCCTGGTTCGGTATAAGAATGGTGATGGGACTTTGTATACTTTCTGACCAGGATGACTACTGGTCTGATCACCCTGGGTTCCGGAATGAGCTCATCTGCAAAACCATGACAAAGAATCGCTTTCAGCAAATCAGCACACACTTGGCATGCTCCGACCCAAATAAGGATCCAAAAGAAATGCCATCAAATACCACAAGGGAAAAGCAGGACAAGTTCAATTACATCCGCTCACACCCGAAGTTTTACTTCAGAACCGTATGGGACGCTGTGCTTGCTAGTTGCAGAAAGAACTACAATTGCATGAAACATCTTGCCATTGATGAGGCAATGGTGCCTTACAGGGGCTTTAAGACGTGGTGTCAAAAGTTGTTCATGCCATCCAAACCGATACGAGCCGGCTTCAAGGTCTACATGTACGCCATGGCTGAGGCAGCAACAGGTTACTTATGTAACTTCAAAATACATGTACCTTCAGCCCAACCAATAAAGTATGCTGATGTGGCCTTCGAAGTGGCTTCGACTCATCTGGATAAGTTCCATAATGTTTACACTGACAAGCTGTACTCGCACATGGATTTGGCATCAAATCTACTGGGACGAAACACCTACCTCACTGGCGCCATAAAGACCAACTCAGCAGGACTGCCCAATGATCTATCACAGGCTCCTAAAAGAAATACCCTCAACCTGAAGGCCGTTCAGCAGATCAAGAAAACGCCAAGAGGTACATTTTATGTGCGGCAGAAGGTGCCAATCACCTACACTTTATGGAATGACTCATCATCCCTTCTGCCCATCCTATCCTCAGCACACAATGGATTTCGAAACTCTGAAGAGGATTTTGTCACCCGGCGATACACGACGGACGGGGCAAGACGGGAACCACAAAGCGTACCAGCTCCCCCCCCCCCCCCCCCCCCCCCCCCCGCAGTTATCGCCTATTGCCAGAATATGGGTGGTGTAGATCGTAATGATCAACTATACCACGCCATAAACAGGAAATCTCAGCTGTGGTGGAAGTAGGTCTTGTATTTTTTATTTGACCTGGCTCGAGTAAACTCCTGGATCTGTTATAAGCATCATGCCACCAACAATGCCGATACTGATGATGAGATGGGATCAGATGGAGAGTCGAACCCCAAGCCAGGTCATCTGACCCACACACACTATACTATGGAGATAGCAAGTCAGCTGATTGACGGCTACTGCCACGGGCAGAAAGTTTCTAGACAGGCTGCAGCACAACCCGTCTCGCTCCGAAACTTCAACGGTTTACACTCTTCAGAGCATATGGGGACCAATTCTCCAAGGAGTTGTAGGCAGTGCTCGTCGGAGAAGAAGAAGACACCATCAGGTGGTTTAATACGTTAGGACTCTCTATGGCTGCGCGGCGGAGCGTATTTGAAAATGGGGGGGGGGGGCGCACGAAAATTACGATCATGCAAGCGAAACGAGCGGAGCGAGTAAAGGGCCCCGGGAAATTTTGGGTTTTGATATGCGCTCAGGGGCCATTTCATGGCGTATTTTGATATAATTTACACATTCTTGACATTGTAAAAGACCCACGAAGTTGTATATACTTTATACAGCAATAATTTAAAAAACAAGGTATTTAAAAAAAACTGGACGGGGGAGATAGAAGACTGTTGAAAGTTCAAGAACAGACATTAACAAAAGCGTTGCTACTATGTTTCCTAACAATTTAACTCTAAGGGATTCAAAAGTGTTTTTGATATCAAATGAAAGGTCCCATTTCTCATTACACTGATGATGCCCTTAAATCTAGAATAGGGTCAACAACCTTTAAGACGTATGGTTAACATTGATGAAGAAGTTGGATTGGGGTAATTAAAGTTGTATGGTGGACACCGAATCATTCAGAAATATTATAAGGACACATTGAGAAATAGGTTATGTAAAACTTTTTTTATGAAAGACTGGTACCTTCTGTTTAAAGTTTGAAAATGAAAATAGGCTTATCCATTTTATTTGCGGCGGTTTTAGACTTTGCTAAACATGCTCAGCATTATCAGTCCCGGGCATCAGTGCACGCAGTGTACGTATACAACACACTGACCCATCTGCAGGCCGTCAGCTACGCGGAAATCTCTGCACAACGCATGTATACCATACGCCAACATTTCCACCCTGAAAGTACGTTGTGAAATTGCCGTTTTTTGGTCGAAGTCATGACTAAATTATTATGAAACTCCAGAATTTATCGCAAATGATGTGTATTATAAAAACAATCGATGACAGAAAATAAAATTTATTGATAAATGTGGATTTTTAAGGGGCTGAAGTCGACAGGTTTTCTAGCGATACATAGTCATTGGGAATACTACGCATCGCAAACAGTCGCGATTTAAACAAATTGTTGACACTTTTTAGAGGTGAATAATGATTTTTAAAATAGTTTAGCCAATAATCTGAGAAGAGTTAGAATCTACAGATTTTTTAACTAAATAGAGGAGGGTGTACACTTTTATTTGGTACCTTGGCCAATGTTCAAGTTTTACAACAAGTATTTTTCTTATTTATTTTGAAATATTTACCAAGTTATTTGGAGATTTGATGAGGTATTCATCTCAGTCAATCAAACAAAGGCATTCAAGCCGTAGCGTTGTATTATTCCATGATGGTTTTAGATTACATATTCTTGGTGAAATTATACACCGATATGGCTTGAAAAATAACATACCAGTATATAATTTCCTACGAGAATTGAAATCTGATGATCCAGTATCAAACAACAACGTCCAAAATGTCTCAAGAAATATTCCAAAATGTCTCCGGCCGTCCATACCATCGATGTATTCATACACACGCAGTTGTATACACCCGGGCATACACCACTACAGCACTGCATTGCACTAACAGTGCATGGCAAAGGTCGAGGGGTTGTTGCCATATAATTGGGCTAATCATATTGAAGGGTTCACCTAGACTGTAACTCTCAGCCGCCCTCTTATGTCGCTATCTTGCAGGCTCCGATATTTGTACAGCTTTAGCGTCCGTACGGTAATATTGATGACTGGGGGATGTAGCCTAGGGTTCGCCATAATCATTGGGCTAATTGCGAGAGCCAAGGCAACACGGAACAAAGAGGCCGTGCCGTGGCCGTGGACTCAGTGACTCAGTATATTACTAAATCATATAATATAATACAAAATAGCATCCAAATAGCTTAGTATATTACTAAATGGCATCCAAATAGCTGAAATAACTTACTGTGTCCTCTTACCTTCATATTATAACAATATCAATTACATTTTACAACAAAATCGCTTCAGAAGATGATTAATGCAAGTTATTAGCAAATGCCGCGAATTTTAGGGGTTTGTGAAAAGGTTACGACTTAGAAACGTCGTTTCAAATGACGGGCTCGTCATCTCCCCCGTCAAAAAATCAAACCGGCAACCTAATGACAATATTTCCAAAAAGTGACCAGATATACAATTTTTCAAATTGACCTGTATATATGAACTATATCGTAAACTGAAACGAAACAAAAAATTGAATTTTATCAATAATATTAATAATGAAAATGAACATTTTATATGGCAATTTAATTGCTGACTTTTTTCAATAAGGAAAGAATTAATTGAACATTTGTATAGGCCTAATGATTATGATCCTGGAACGCGGAGCTTCTTACAGCTAACAGCGTGGGTTCCGTGAGCTAAATCTAGAATGTTAGATGCATTATATGAGGCCATTATATGAGGCCATTTTCCGGTCCATTTTGAAACGGAAAATGGCATCACTAACATTTGTACTTGAACATTTGTACTTTAGGAGCGATGCGCAACTCAATTTTAATTTCAACACCGAATGTATTATTTGCAAAAATTAGTTAGGCTACCGTTACAATCTTCTCAATAACTTAAATGCGCTTTGAAGTCATGTCCACAAGACTATCACTACAACCATGCTACTGATTCTTGTTGAAAATGCGACTCTCATACTTTTGGACGGATAAACTACTATGGACTGAGACGAATTCGTCTCACGAATTCGTCTCAGCTACAACATAAGAAGGACATTGCTACTCTCAATCAGTGGCAGCACCACCAGCATAAAAATGGGGGGGGGGGGGCAAATGGTGTTTCGTGAAATTGTTTTTGGCAAGGAAAAACGTTTGTTTAAAAATGCGCGCGAAGCGCGCGAATTTTTTTTGGTTTTAATGCAAAATTGCCTGCAGTTTAAGAGAATTTCATGTATTTTTGACACTAAAAGTCAATCTTTTCAATTATTTTGGGGTAAACAATGTTGTGGAGCTCGATTAAAGGAGTTCAGCCACAAACTTCTAGGGGGGCACAGTACACATGGTGTCCCACCACTTTCACGGATGGGGGGGGGGGGGCGGACGTGCCCCCTGCCCCCCCCCCCCCCCCGGTTCCGCCGCCCGTGGCTGCCCTACATGCGGGGTTCATCTCTGCCCAGTCTTCTGCTTTCCAAGGTAAACCTTCTCAAATTTTAAAACCTTTTTTTTGTGTGCAATCCATTTGCTAGATATTACGGTACTCAATTAAATCATAAATCAAAACTTTACTGAATAAAATTGATAAACATGCGACTCATTATTTTAATTATTTCATTTACACAGATACCATGCTCGCGTCGGGATTCCGGTAGATGGTGGCAATTACTAAAGATGAGACAAGGAACTACAGGTATGTAAATTGTGAAACATGAACTAAACTAAATGGTTTTATAATTGTGATCTGTTATTAATCTTTATAATTCAATTGACACATTACTTATACTTTGCCTTTTGTTTTGATTTTCTACAGGTCCTGGAGGAGAGTTCAGCGAGACAGTTGAAACCATTTTGTTACAACTTTTATACAGCTATTTTGGTATTGTTTATATGTTATTTTGCACTGTCTTATAAGAAAAAGACATTTTTTGTTTATGAAAAAGAAGAAAAAAAAAGAAGAAAAAAGAAAGAAAAAAATACTGCAAGTCACGACTTGCGAATCCCCCTGGCTGGGAGATCAACTAAATGAGGTCAACGGTCATATATGGGTCATGTTCCCCGGTGTTTATGTTTCTTTTCTCCAAGTTTGAGGTCAATCGGTCAACTTTAACGATTTGACCTCTGGATGACCTTTGACCTCAGATGACCTCTAATTATTTTTTTACATGTTCCCACGGTGTTCATTGCACAAATTAACCCCTTGTTGACCTTTGACCTTGGTTGACCTCTAATGACCGTTGACCTCGGATGACCTCTAATTTATTTTAGACATGTTCCCCCAGTGTTCATGTTTCTTGTCTCCAAGTTTGACGTCGATCGGGCAACTTTTACGATTTGACCTCTGGATGACCTTTGACCTCAGATGACCTCTAATTTATTTTAGACATGTTCACCCGGTGTTCATGTTTCTTGTCTCCAAGTTTGACGTCAATCGGGCAACTTTTACGATTTGATCTCTGGATGACCTTTGACCTCAGATGACCTCTAATTTATTTTAGACATGTTCACCCGGTGTTCATGTTTCTTGTCTCCAAGTTTGACGTCAATCGGGCAACTTTTACGAATTGACCTCTGGATGACCTTTGACCTCAGATGACCTTGGATGACCTCTAATTTATTTTAGACATGTTCACCCAGTGTTCATGTTTCTTGTCTCCAAGTTTGACGTCGATCGGGCAACTTTTACGATTTGACCTCTGGATGACCTTTGACCTCAGATGACCTCTTATTTATTTTAGACATGTTCACCCGGTGTTCATGTTTCTTGTCTCCAAGTTTGACGTCAATCGGGCAACTTTTACGATTTGACCTCTGGATGACCTTTGACCTCAGATGACCTCTAATTTATTTTAGACATGTTCACCCGGTGTTCATGTTTCTTGTCTCCAAATTTGACGTCAATCGGGCAACTTTTAAGATTTGACCTCTGGATGACCTTTGACCTCAGATGACCTTGGATGACCTCTAATTTATTTTAAACATGTTCACCCGGTGTTCATGTTTCTTTTCTCCAAGTTTGAAGTCAATCGGGGAACCTTTACGATTTGACCTCTAAATGACCGTTGACCTCAGATGACCTTTGCAAATTAGACCCCCAAACAAGCAGCTACAGTGTTTGACCATGGCCTACCTATCACTGAAGGTTTGAAGTCAATCCGTCCATCCTTTCAACAGATACAGCATTTGGAAAAAGGCTAACCAAAAGGCACACACATACACCCCCCCCCCCCCCCCCCCCCCCCCCCCCCCCCCCCCCCCCCCCCCCCCCCTACACACACACCCGCACACCCCGACACACTTTACATGATGACAAAATCCCCTTCTGGTTTTATAAACCAGGGGGATAAAAAGAAAGAAAAAATAACAAAAAACCCACCAAAAACCAAAAAAGAAAAGAAAACAAACTATGCAACGATCACGAGATAGCCATTCGGGTCAATTAGGACAAAACTAATACTCTTATTTTGTCCAGGAACTGATATGCTGACAGTAAATTGTATCATCTGTGGGAGAGAATCAATGATTTAGTTGTTTTTATCCTTGATGATTACAAACAAACAAAGAACGTTAAATATATTACACTGACATTTAAATATGAATATTTAACTTGGTAAGTTTTAAGTTTCCCATCAAAACAAAACAAGATTACTAATTTCCCCCAAATAAAAGTGTATCAGTCCAAGCAAAGAGAAGGATAACTTTAAGTTCAAGATCAGATAGAGGTCAGAGCTAAATTTAGCAATTTAATCTAAACAAATTACAAGTACAATAATACTCTTTACATGGTACAGCACTGAGTGCTAAAAAGTGCTAAATTATACTACAGACTCAATTGAGGGCAGAATTCTAAGTGCTAAATAGTGCTAATTGGTGATAGCATTTTTTAGCACTTGGGCTTTGTGCTGACTAGTACACTGTAACAGTAATTAGCACTCAGTTCTCTAACACACTAGTTACTAGTACATGCTTTATTACAAAGTAGCCAGAGACCCGAGTGCTAAAAAATGCCATTAGCATTTTTTAGCATTCAGTACTTAAGGGGGCTGTCAAGTGTCGTTGTATGAATTTGTCAAGCACTGTAACTTTCAAACTATTTATGTGTTGTACATAAAAGTATACACTTTTTTGAATAAAATGAGTCGGGGAATCCATTTTTCGTATCAAAAATCGTGATTTTTATATTTTTGCCCAAAAATGCCTCTTTTTTGCCTAAATTTTATTAACAACCTAACAAAATAATTTTTAGGTAAAAAATTCTAAAATTTTACAGAAAGCATCTTAATTCAATTATCTAGGAACCGTTTTTTTTTTTTTGCCTTTAAAATTTTTAGTTTGAAATTATTGACCAAAAAGTGCTAAAAATGTGAATTTTGAGATATTAGTCATATGTGCTTGACAGGATTGGTTTGATGTCAATGGATGTTATATGTTTTGTTTATAAACTAAATAAAAAGACTGAGCTTTCACACAAAATCTCGCTCACTGGTATATTTTAATGATGGTCCGACAATAACAAATTGCAATTGTCTAAAATTGCGACGGTCATGCACACGACTGATTTTGCCCGTTTGGCCCGTATTTTGACAATTTCGCACTTAAATTAATTAAAAATTCAAATTTAATAATGTCAAGTATATCGATTATTACTTAAAATGTATTTTCAAAATATAAAACTAACATAAAATGCTACGCAAACCCAGTTTTGCAACCCCAATGCAAAGCCCCTAATCGCCTGGTTTTAAAGACTATCTCTGTGCTCCCTTTAAGGGTGCATACCACTATTACGCGCTAGTTAACGTTTGTTTCTATGGGGGGAAATGCCTCGGGACAACGGCAATATCTTGAGTTACCTTGCGACTCATTCAATGAAATCTTGGAATATTTATTAACACACATAGATCTTACCTGGGTCAACAAAAACTCAGATGGGGGTGACCGATTACATTTTTCTATAGTTCCCCATTTATACGGAGTAGTATTTTTTAACACGAAATTCCACCTTGCACTACTGACAGATGACACTCTGATGAAAACTATCAGAGTCGTGACTGCCATATGCAGGAATAAATCCTTCATCAACGCCATAAGTGAGAAGCTGGTTGACAAGGTGGCCCAAGAACTGGACAAAACTACAGCACATGACACTGCACTGGTCAGCGAAACAAACTGAACTGACCTCAGCACAAGCCAAGCTACACAGATCTTCTGCAACTTGTTGATAAACAAGACGAACTTGAACAGTATTCAAGGCGGAACTGCCTATTGATAAATGGCGTCAGCGAGTCTGAAGATGAGAACACAACAAATAGAGCCATCAGCATCTTAACGAGACAATGCATCTTGGTCTGCCAATCAACGCCAAGGATATCGATCGTTCGCATCGGCTCGGCAAGTACAAAATCTCAGGATCCTCACAGTCTCGTCCTCGACCGATGATCGTCAAGTTTGTCTCATACACTGACCGCAGTGTAGTCTTCTGGTCCAAAAAATCTCTGAAAGGCACCGGGATATTCACACGGGATATTGATCACCGAGAACCTGACCGTTACTACACGCCAACAGCTACTCCGGAAAGCGTCTGAAATGGACTCAGTGGAAGCGACTTGGACAATCGACGGTCAGACTGTCTACTCAAGAATAACGCAAGAGTTGTTGTAACAACTTCACTTGATCTCAAGAGGATTAAGTAACGAGCCGGGGGGGAAATTTTGTGACCCTACCCCCCCCCCCCCCCCCCCCCCCCCCCCCCCCCCCCCCCCCCTCCCACCACCACACTTACGTGAAATTCACGAGGTGACTGACTGGGAAAAATTGGGGCAACCTTTTACGAAAAATCCGGGACGGAATTATTCTAACCAGGAATTTTTTTGGCTGTGCCCTCCCTGACAACCAACCTCTGTTACGCCCCTGTCCCTTTCATAATCCCTTGGACATAATTCGCGTTATTTCACGCGAGCGTATTTTGTTGTTGTTTTCGAGGCGCGGCGTCAAAATGCTTGACAGGCGCGATAAACATGAACAAGGTCACGCGCCGACGATCACGGCGTGTGACGATTTCACGATTGACCAATTAGGATGCGCGATTTTTTTTTAAAGGGACTGGTACGCAATTCTTCACTCTATACTTGGCCAAAGCCCTGGAGCCAGTCAAGAAAAACACGTAGACCTAGATCATACATACGCCAAACCTAATATATCGGAAGCCGAAGATCTCCTGCCACCTCATCTAAAAGATCATACCTACTGCAGGAAGACTGATCCGTATTTCCTCATAGACCAGCAATACGCAGATGATATCAGTTGGGTCGCTAACAGCAATCATAAAATTGAACAAATCAAAGCGGAAATACCAGACAAGCTCAGCAAACGCAATCTCAAAATTAACCAAACCAAAACAGAAGAATACACAATAAAATATAAAAAGAAACGGAAACGAGTCATGGAAGAAATGCACGGAAACGAGTCATGGAAGAAATGCAAGTATCTCGGCAGCTTATTGGACACAAATGAAGATATTTGCAGAAGGAAACAATTGGCTATGATGGCATACAATAAACTAAAATTTATCATGAATTCAAGAACAACATCAACGAACTTTAAAACTAAGAACGTTTAACTCATTCATAACCAGCATCTTCCTTTATAATTGTGAACTATGGACAATGGACAAGAAAGCTGAACACAAAATCGACGTGTTCCAGAGATCGTTATTACGTAGAATGATGAAATTAAGCTGGCAAGACAAAGTAACTAATGAGGAGTTATATCAACGAACGAGTCAAACCAGATGGAGCAACTTAATAAGAACTAGGCGTATGACCTGGTTTGGTCATCTCCTAAGACTCCCAGAGAAAACCCCAGCAAAGATGTCCCTAGCAGAAATAGGAAGAAGTGTTAAAAGACCACAAGGTAGACCAAAACAGACGTGGATAAGAATGATCCAAAAACAATTGCAAGAACTAAATATTGACTATACAAACGCAGAAAATCTGATAAGTGAGGGCGCCATGTCAACAAAGACGTAATGCGTAACTGATGATGATGGTACGCAATTCCGAGTTTACGCACATACGCACCTACGCATTACTACGCGAAAATACGCATATACGTACGCAACTCGCACGTACACGGTACGCATGATGTGATGGAATTATGTCCAAGGGATATGAAAGGGAGTATAGTTTACCCAAACCCCTCCACCATAAATAATGAACGGTCCCTAAATACGGTACCTTAAAAAGTGTTTTTACAATTTCTATTTTCGTATAATAAAATAATGTTTCAAAATTGTTGTTATTTGAAGACAATGTTAGAAAGGAGGGTTTGAATTTTATAACTTAACTTATTGTTTCTCATTATTGAACACATTGAAATAAATCAATATACTCATTTTAATTTTGATTGGATAAAAAATCATAACTTGTAAGAGTCTAATTCTAGAAACATTACAGCACTAACAAATCGTCTCTCAAAATAGGTCTTTGAACTTAATTTACGTAATTGATTGGTTCTCAAAGTGGGCGTGTCGCCGTATACAGGGATTTTGGACCCTCTAACTTCTAAGATCAGATTTAAGAGGCAAAAGTATGTACATGTCTTGTATATTTTGTATGCGATTTGAGATAAATTTGGGAGGAGTGTGACTGAATTTTATGTTTTTGTAAGTACAGATAGGCCTCACAAGTCACAGACTTATGGTTTATACTAACAGGAAAATACGTCCTTTCGTAAAATCATTAACAAATTTAAACTCTCTCTTACTGGACCCACAAAAGATAATTTAGGCAGACGAGCGTTGGTTAAAAAATATGTATTGTATTTTGTATGCATTTTGTAACAGTAAGTAAGCTTACTTTAATAATAGTAAGTAGCTCGTTCACGTAGCGTACGTGCAGGAAAGGTGAGTACGTGTTGTCGTGGAGAGTAGATCACTGATCGTATCGGAACGAGTATGAGCCACCTCGGACTATACTTACACTTACACTTTTTAATGGGAAGTGATAGGCTACGCCTTTAAATAGTAAAATACCCCATATCTTTCCAATGTCTATAGCCTAGGTACTCTATCATCGAGCTCGTTTTTGAAGGCATGCCGGCATTAGTCGTTTTTGCTCCAATCACACACATACTTCGGGAGTTTGTTCCATTGACAATGGAAGAAGAAGAAGAAGAGTTTCAAATTATGTCCTCTAGCTAGTGTCTGTGTCTGCTAGTTGAAAGAAGTAGCTTGGTTGTGTCCTTTCGAAACCTTTCAGGATCTTGAATGTTTCAATCAAGTCGCCTCGTTCTCTTCTCTGCACTAGGCTGTACAAGTCGAGCATAAACAGTCTGTCTTGGTACTCCAGATGTTTGTATTGCGGCACAAGTTTGGTGGCTCTTCTCTGAATCTTTTCCAAAATGTGGATGTCCTTTTTCAACCCTGCATTCCATGCCTGGACACAATTTATTCAAATGTGGTCTTATGTAGGTCTTGTACAGGATCGTAAAGCTGTCTTTATTGATGTATTTGAAGGTGCGCTTGATGACTCTAAGGCTGTTCATGGCTTTCTGTGCTGCTTTATACGTGTGCTTTTATTTGCTGACGTGCTGTTGCAATTTGAAGATGGTCCTCTTTAGGCCAAGTAAAACAAAACAACAGTTGATCGTCCCCGCCCGCATCCTTTTTTTGTGCCACATTGATATTTTTACTATTTACTATTTTATTTTATTTTTAATTTTTATAGTAAAACTTTTCGAACAATTGCATGTAAAACTATTAAATGTTAAAGTTGCTCCAGTAAAACTTTATTAAAACTGTACATGTACATTAAATACATGTATTGTATACAATGTAAAGAGGCTCAGACTGTAAAATCTTTACTTCAACTTTGAAAAGTCCAGACGATCAACTGTTGTTTTGTTTTACTTGGCCTTAGGCATCTGCTTTCCATTGCTGCCAGAAGGCTCCTGGCCTTGTGTAGGATGTACTTCTTTGTTTCAACATTGTTCATGACTACTTTAAGAAGTCTAGGGCGGTCACCTTTTTTGCCAAGTCTGATTGGCTTCAAGAGTTCCTGTTTATCTCCAAGCTCTAAGTAGTCTAGGACGTCTGTGATCTCAGAGGTGTCATGCGCTTTCCTGTCATCTGTACCATCACTGGTTGATTCAGGAACATTGTGGAAAACAAGGTTGGATTCTCTTTTTTCCCTCTCTTTCTGTTCATCTAGGTATAGGCCCACTTTAGATTCAACTACATTTTCATAGTTTTCCTCCCTCTTCGCCATCAAGTCTGCCATTTTCTGCATCGTTTCCGCAACTTGGTCTAATCTTTTGGCAACTTCTGTAAGATCAGAATTTTTGGCCTGTGGAATTTGTTGGGATGTTGGTTTGATACCCTTGAGCAACTTTGAAACCTCAGCCGTGCACCCATTACAAAACCACATAATGTTGTGTCTTCCCTTGTCGAGTGCTTTCATTTCCTGGTTGTTTAACTGGGCGCAAGATTGATGCGTCCATTGGGAACATTTCTGGCACATGACTGACTTTTGGTTGTCTTCATTTATCACCTCAGCACATAGACTGCACTCAACTGGGTGCTGCTGCATTTGGATCGAAAGTATCGAATTCAACAGTGTTTGTGACACTTTGTTTACGTGAGCCGCCATCTTTGGATTTGGAGGCTGGCCCAGTTGGTTTTTTCAATCCACTTCCATCCTCTGCAACAGATTTACCTCTAGTTCTTTGAGACATTGTAATGAAAGATAGGGATATAAAGGGCTTAATATAGCTTAACAATTACCACCAAACCGTAAAAGATCCTATTCTTTCTTGACAAATTTCCTCAAAACATCAGCGCTCAGAAAAACACGTCCACCATCTTGAAAGGTCATAGCTAACCTATAATAATAGGAAGGGGCGGACATACGGGAACTTTGAGTTATTTTTAGCAAATTTGCTTGGCAACCAGTGTTTCAGAAACAAAACATTCCATGCACGCACTCAACGCTGAGCGTTACGCACTTGATCCGCAGTAGGCGCAATGTGCGGTTGCCTTAATTGATTGATCTGCGCAAGTTTTTTTTTCTTTCTTCTTTTCACCGGCGTTTGATTTGTTTTCACCGGTGTGACGTAGGTCCGCCCCAACCTATAGCCTAGGTCTATAGGAGCAATGAGGCATAGCCCCACATTAATCATGTAAATGTAATTACATCAAATTCAAGGCAATATCGGCATATATCGGCATATCTTACCACAGACTCCTGTAAAGGCTGTAAGTGTAAGCTGTCAAACCTGTATTTAAGAAGGCGCGGACATACGGGGGCTTTGAGTTATTTTTAGCAAATTTGCTTTGCAACCAGTGTTTCGAAAGCAAAACCTTCCATGCACGCACTCGACGCTGAGCGTTACGCACCTGATTCGCAGCAGGCGCAATGTGCGGTTGCCTTAATTGATTGATCTGCGCAAGTTGTTTTTGTTTTTGTTTTCACCAGCATTTGATTGTTTTCACCGGCATGACGTTGACGTAGGTCCGCCCCAACCTATAGTGCACCCTGAGTTTATTTCGTCTTTTTCGTCCAGTCATCACCTTTATAAAAAATAGGCTTTATTGTTTGTTCTGGAGATCGTCTTATTCTTTCTCCATTGTCCACCTTTTTACTTTCACAACCATGCTGTATGACGTCATCACTGCACCACATCCAAGTTTAGCTTTACAGCTGCATATGGATTACTCTACCAAGTATCATGTTTGGCTTACCCTTTCGTGACGTCATACGGAACCAATGCCATAGCATTTCACAGCTTATTCCGTTGGCGTGTTCTAGCTACAAAAACAAGCATGATTGATACTGATTATTTATTAGTGATAAACACACCAATCAGTGTTAACTTGGATGCCTAGTCAACATCTATTACTGGCACAGCAATTTCACTGGGTTTATCTCTCGAGGGTGAAAAACCAAAATGATGGCCAAAATGTGTGCTCGCGCAGTGTTTTGGGCAGTAAATCAATGACATTTTCAACATTTTTCACTCTTGAGAAAAATGTTGAAGGGTGAAAGTCAAAAGTAAAGGGTATTTCACCCTTTGTATAGGGTGAGTGAAAACACTGTAGGCATTGTGCTATAATTACAGTGGTGGACTTTTCTAGTTCATTATCTTATTTAAAGTTCTCAACACTTTTGTTTTTTATATTTTGTCCCTGATGAAGGGTGGTATCCACTTAAAACCTCAAAAAAACCTTAAAAAATGTTGAAGGGTGAAAGTCAAAAGTAAAGGGTATTTCAGTTTCACCCTTTGTATAGGGTGAGTGAAAACACTGTATTGTGCTATAATTACAGTGGTGGACTTTTCTAGTTCATTATCTTATTTAAAGTTCTCAACACTTTTGTTTTTTATATTTTGTCCCTGATGAAGGGTGGTATCCACTTAAAACCTCAAAAAAACCTTAAAAAATGTTGAAGGGTGAAAGTCAAAAGTAAAGGGTATTTCAGTTTCACCCTTTGTATAGGGTGAGTGAAAACACTGTATTGTGCTATAATTACAGTGGTGGACTTGTCTAGTTCATTATCTTATTTAAAGTTCTTAACACTTTTGTTTTTTATATTTTGTCCCTGATGAAGGGTGGTATCCAAAAAAAACCTCGGTCTTTATTGTTACCATATCCTGAGTAGTCTCAGATATATCTTTGTTGTTTTATTGCACAGCAATTTTCATTGCTTGTCCCAGTGCATTTCCGGTTTTTTATTTATTTTTATTTATCTGTTTTATCGCGTTATTCTCCCTTGTTATTACCTGTTTCCCCATACCCTGTTCGTATATCTTGCTTTTACTCTTAGCATATAACTAGTAGTTAAATTTAAGTTATCCTTACTTACATAACTATACTTTAGGAATTATTTTGGTACCATTGATGTTATTCTAGTTCTACGCACACAAATTCTGGAGATTTTAAAGGTTTTTTAACGACCCTAAATCAGTGTCCAATTTGCTGGAGAAATGCATCTCATGATGAATTTTCTTCGTCAACGCCGGGGTTGATTATGCTTGTTCCCTGCATCAATGGGCTCCACACAACTTATCCAAAGGGGATCCAGGGTACCGGGGACCAGCAAAACAAAATAGGGGTTGAAGCGGAGTTCATATCAAATAGAGTTCTGGTTGCACAGTATTTACGTAATGAAAACTACCCTAATTGTACACAATTTGTTGTAGTGGGTGCTTTTAAATGTAAAAAACGTTAGAACATTGTATGTAGTTTGATACCATTTCATCAAATTGAGATCGGAAATCTTCAAAAAAACAGATCACATGGACTAGGTGCGTAGTACAATCTTCGGAGTTCAGTTGATCGCATTCATAGCATTGGTTGTCCGCCTAGTGATTTACTAAACTGCTCACAAAAAGTATCGAAACACTTAGAAATGATCAAATATATAACGGCTCGAAAAGGTATGCATTAATCGAAGCAAATAACCAAGTGCATAATTTTGTTCTGCGTATTTTGACACCTCGATCGATGACATACGATGTTGCGGAGCGGAGTTATTATCATTTCAATGATCATGGGTCCAGTTTCAAAAGTGACACTCATCCCTATTGAAAATCACGAATCTGATCATTCTAAACAGTAATGCAAACCTCTTTCTATAGGATGATTGTCACTTTTGAAACTTTTTTAATATATTAAATTTATCATAGCCAAAAAAAAGTGATTGGAACATACACCTTGTAATGGGTTTTTTCTTCAATTTTCATTTTCAGGACTGCTACAGTACTTGGGCAAACAAGCAATGCAATGCTGCAGCTTATACATGGTGTTTATTCATGATGATCAGATGCAGGATGTGAGCTGTATTTCTCATCTACTATGGCAACTACAAGAATCGCCACGTTAGAGCTATCAGCCAACAAGAATTGCTTTGTTGTGCTACCGTCATCATGGATGGGAGACTTTGCCAAAAAACAGGTACGCAACATGTAAGCATGGGCAATAGCGCCGCCATCCACTATGACATCACGATATAATTCTTTTATCGTGATGTCAATTTTTCAACATGCTCTCAACGATGTGGGTAAAACAAAAATCAAAATTTTGGGGAGCCAATATTCGAGTTGTGTCTGTTGAGATTAGCACTTTTGGAAATTATCATCAAGCTTGATTTTTCGTGCCAGATTGGGGACACCACCATGTCACAACCCCCACCACAACCCCCATCTGCGGAAATTCTCAAAAGCCTGGTAAAAAAAGTCTAAAGTCCACCGTGAAAAATACCCTTTGCCCCCCTCTGACAAGTGACCCCAGATACGCCATTTCATAGCCTTCTTCTTTCATTACAGGATGTCACATTTAAAGTGGAGTGGGGCAGCAGTGGTAAGGCCTACATATCTTGGGCTGGTGATTATGTACGTAAAGTAGGATTGACCAGTTCAGACCCTGATGCTGTCATTCAACTCAATGGACTGTTTGCTAACAAACTTGGCCTTCGACACGGGCAAGAGGTGAATAATTTGAAATAGAATGTTTTAGGCCAAATTTTATTATCAAGATTTGGTTTTTGTTAATGTAAGTAGTATAATGTTATAGTGATTTATTTAAGCTTGAATTGACACTTCATTACTTTAGTCTGGGTCTGTGTCAACTGTCAATACAAGTTGGTCATGATGTACTTGTAAGTACATAATTTATCCTAGTTATTGCATTATTTATTGCCCACGTTACTCATTAAGGCAACAAAAGAAACCTTGTTCTATGGATTTCCGCACCTCTCGGGCAGGGTCGGTTGGTCAGGGATTTATTCTAAATTTGGTGAATATTTTCATCATTTTTCCAGAAAAACTTTAATTTAATTCTCAAATTTGAAGATTATGGATCGGTTGGCCTGTAAAACAATATTTTTTTCTTGGCCAAATGTATTAATGATGTTTGCACTGCACGCTCAAAACCACACCAACTATATAAGAATTGTGTATAACGTGCTGTGTGTTTTATATTACAGGTACTTCTCAGTCCAGTGTCTAGTATATTACCATGTAGTAGAGTGTTTGTACAACCAGCCAGTTCTGATGATTGGGAAATACTGGTAAGTTTGTCTGTCAGCTGAGTGGAAAATGTGTCATCAATTCTTTATTATGATCTTGGTGTCTTGATTGATTATAAGATCAATAAATGCGTATGTGATGTTTCGAGACAAAGTAGAAAAAACTTTCACGCTAATAGAAAAAAACCAATGTACACATGTTGCCTGAACAACGAATCAAAAGAGAGCATATGATGCACGCACTGTATGACGTGCATGTGGAATGCAATTAGATATTTTCAATGCACTCCCTGTATAGCTTCCTGCTACCTGATTGATTTAAAACTACTAAAAAAATATTTTACCCATAGTTCACATATTTGTGTTGCAGTGTTTGTCGCCAGAAAGACCAAATATTTAACAGCATCAAATATCTATTATAGTAGAACAACGAATCATTATTCAAGATGATACTTTCTTGAAAAATTTAAAGAGTTGTGAGCATGAAAAAAATCTACAAATACACGCAAGTTGCAAAATTTGTAATATGTATTATGCATTCATTGCTTAATAATGTGTGTTAAGATGAGTTTCAAAAAATAGAGATTGGTCTGCAGAGATATTTGAACATCACCCAATGGAGAGAAGGAGAAGAGTTCTTTTAATTGACTTTTATGAAAACAACATTGATTTCAGGAGCTGAATGCTAACTACATAGAGGCCAATTTGTTGAATCAAGTCCGAGTAGTATGGAAGAACCAGATATTACCAATATGGATCGATAAGAAGATATGCATATTCATTAAGATAGGTAAGATATGCATAGTCATTAAGATAGGTAAGATATGCATATTCATTAAGATAGGTAAGATATGCATATTCATTAAGATAGGTAAGATATGCATATTCATTAAGATAGGTAAGATATGCATAGTCATTAAGATAGGTAAGATATGCATATTCATTAAGATAGGTAAGATATGCATATTCATTAAGATAGGTAAGATATGCATATTCATTAAGATAGGTAAGATATGCATATTCATTAAGATAGGTAAGATATTAAACAGGTTATATCGGGTCAGAGTTTACTTTATAATGTCATAATGATTTGGACAAAAGTCAACCAAACTCAGTTGGTTGGTTGGTACGTCATGACTGACAGCTCGTGACTTTGGTGATGACACGCCACTTCCGTCGGTCAGCAGCCATTCGATAAATGACTGAAGTAGGATGCACAACCGGAGGTTTCATTCTGTCGAACCATCTTGACCTTGGCCGGCCTCGTCCGTGTGCACCCTCAATCTTGCCCTGCATGATCACCTTCTCTAGACAGTTTCCTTGGCGTCTGGCAATATGACCGAACTAAGAGAGAGTTTGGGAATTGATCAGCCAAGTAGTCTTGTCTTCACACCAACCTCCTGAAGCAAACTCACATTGGTTCTCTTATGTTTAATTTGGTCATTTGAGTTTTAAAACACTTTTGGTATGCACGTCTGCATCTTTATTTCACTCAGGGTTTGCCCATGTGAAATAAACCATGCAGACGACGCGAACGCAGTTGCAGATTGGTGATGCACATTATGATTTAATCCCATTATAAATGATTTGAACCTGGGACCTCTGGATTGCTAGAGCGTAGCGCTCTACCAACTGAGCTAATGAGTCAGATGGGGAAGAACAGTAATAATATTATTTATAAGCCTTCAGGTCAATTTACCCACATGATGAATGAAAATAGAACCTTGTTTATGGTAGCCTGAAGAATCCCCTTCAACATACCCCCGATAAATGTTGAGAGGCATGTGCTGATGGTGGACACATTGTGGGATTCAACATTGATCAGGGGGAGAAGCAGAAACACTTTACATTACACACGTTGTACAAAGTGTTCGAACAATATTTTCTAACATTGCAGATATTTACATTGTTATTCATCTATAATTAAAAGTAAGTGCTCCGATTTCTTGCCTGATTTTCAACTTGATGTTTTCTATTCTACATGAATGGTCATCCTTAAAATAGCCATATTCAAAAGTTTGAGTTGCACAAGGTGAAATGAAATTTGCCCATTGAGTAGTACACAAACAAGACGGGTGGTTAACCACCTTTGGCCGTAATTCACTACATTTTTTATAACATCTAAATGGAAAATATCTTGGGCCTAAGATTTTACAGAAATAATGAGAAAAATATGGATTTTCTTTTGATATCAAAATATGTTGATGTGAAAAAAATGTTAAAGGCATGGTTGGATATGTAAAAGAATAACATTCTTTGACAATTAATATTACATTTGTTCTTACAGGAGCAAGTGAGCCTCACGCATCCTGCATCAAACTAGAGTCTAGCACCGAATTAATAGTAGCGCCAAAGACACGCCTTCAATCCAGTGCTTCCACTCAGAAACTCACAGACACACCTATTACATCCCACCCTAAAACAAAAGAGAGCGTAAACTCCAACAACAATCCATTACCAGATTCCAGGCTTAGCTCAGCAAGCTCCAAAGAGTCCGGTTTCCTATCAGGATTCGGTGGTGGTGACCATGATGCGTCAACAACGATGACGGACCGGAGCTTCCGTGAATCTGGGTTTGTGACGGCAGCAACCACTCCTGGTTTTGAACCACTAGATGTGGAATCAATATCCCTGGATGGGGATATCCCATGGGCTTATCGTTTTTGGTCCACCATTAAGTGGTTGTTATTCCGTTACGGTGATTCGCAGTTTGCCAAAGCGCCATCTGCGGACACCGAGGAGGATGCGCGGAGAAAGATGGCCGCCGAATTCTGGAAAGATATTCGGATAATATGCAGGGTGCAACCTATGCTTGATAAACAAAAAGATGAACACACAATGAGAAGTGTGTCTTCTTCGTACAATATGGCCTCCATAGCAACCAGGATACCAACCCCTACCAGTAGGCCTTCCTCACTTCCTCTCGGTAGAGATGGCGGACACACAACCAAGAAATCCCATCACAGTTCCCCAACATCCAACTTGTCGTCTTCAAGCAGTACTAATTCTTACACTCATCTCATGCAGCCTACCACAGTTTATCTTAGCTCCAGTTCAGACACCTATTTCCAAAACCAGTCGTCAGATTCATCCAGTGAAAGTTGCGAGCCATCTTCCAATGATTTTGTTGTTTTTCTCGCGCACCTCACAAAACTTCTCTCCCCGAGGGAGAAAAAAGAAGAAATTAACAAGAACCTCGCTGAGGCGCAGAGAAAGAATCAAGAAGGAAGTGCTGTGAATGGTAACCAACCAGGCAAACCACCTAAGAACAATGCTGGAGATACCGCTCCTAAAAATGCTACTAAGCAAAGTGCTCCTTTAATCTCATGTGTAGTCAGATGTGTTATCCATACCAAAGAATTCAAGGGTCACAAGGCGAGACAAGCAAATAATATTTACTCTTCCACTACTTTTGAGGATACTTCCATCCGATGGTTTATTCAGATTCCAGCGCTACTGAGACGTCAGCTAGGTCTTGAGTGTACATCCAAGGTTCAACTTAGACCCGTCATTAAACCACCAATGCCTATACACAGCATCATGCTTCATCCATTGTTTGAAATGGTAAGATTTAGTGCCGTTATATTAGAGATAAAAGAAGATTGTTTGTGCGTGGACATTTTTAGCAGGTTTTTTCACAATATCTTTTCACAACTGTGTCAAATAATAATAATATGATATGTGACCCGTCATGTCAAAACGGACATGTTGGTGGCCCGAATCAAATCTGAGTTATTGGTATGGCTTGAAAGAGCACATTTTAAGCTTTAAAATGATACCATGATGAAGGTATTCTGACTTTGTAATCACAATATACGGTTTGAAGAAGTACAATTTGTTCTATTATTTTCTTTATATTTCATCAAATAAATTGGCCTCTATCTCAAAACTGTGTTTGCTGACAACATGTCCTTTTTGACGCGACTGGTCACATATAATCTGTATAATAGATGAGCTATAGAATTGTGGATGAAATAATTCTCAGAATCGCATCAATTGGTAGCAACTGACCTATGATACGGAAGATGCTATGTTTATTCCATCGGGTAATAAGTTAAAGGGACACTTATAGATGTGTTGGAGGCTGCGCCCTCAATAATGATAAAAACTGGGATTGGTTTATTTTTATATAGTTGTATTACATGTATGAACTTACACCTACATTGTATAAGAAAAATCAGCCTTCTTTGTACAACAAAACGTCGATTCAAAAAGGCTGATCGAGCCGCGATCAGCATTTTACGTCAGACAGTGTCCCAGCATGCGTGATAAATAACGCGAACCATATTTACATAGAGGGCGTTTTTAAGAAAAAGTTCAATAAATAGCGATGGTATTGTTTTAATCAAGTTTTGCTGTGTTTTTATGAGTAGAAACAACAATTATATAATGGTAATTCTTAATGTTCATCTTGAATTCTGAAGTAAATTCATTAAAATAAAATCTTCAACACTACTTTGTGTCCCTTTAATTTGATGCACTTTACATGGGACCTTGTCCAGTCACCAACTCAAGTTTCAATTATATTTTGCTTTGTATTACATAATTATGCTTTATGCTTTCCCTTTCCTACCATGTGCACAGCCTGAGACTGGTCATGACTCTGCAGTGAAAGCTTTCAGCCATTGGTTATCCTGTGTGAGCTGTATGATATCTCCTATACCGATATGTAAATATGGCACTATGGTCAGATTTCCTATATCAAAAACTGGAGGTAGGTTTTAGGTATATGTAGTCAGATTCAGAATTCCTTTGACCAAAACATCATGCACTTGACGCATACATCATGGTTGTTATTCAGTTGCGTTAGATTTTGGCGGGCATGCAACTGTTTGTTTTGAAACGGTTTAAGGTATTGTGACTCAAACTATAAGGCTAGTGAAAGCAGTGACTTTTTAGTTACGGGGACGGCTAAGGCGGTATTTTCTGTTGAAGCTATGTGTGTCTCGGATTAAAATTAATCATAAGGAAGCATCATAAAAGGCCACAGCCTCTATAGGAAGGGGCGGACATACGAGAACTTTGAGTTATTTTTAGCAAATTTGCTTGGCAACCAGTGTTTCAGAAACAAAACATTCCATGCACGCACTCAACGCTGAGCGTTACGCACTTGATCCGCAGTAGGCGCAATGTGCGGTTGCCTTAATTGATTGATCTGCGCAAGTTGTTTTTGTTTTTGTTTTCACCGGCATTGATTTGTTTTCACCGGCGTGACGTAGGTCCGCTCCAACCTATTGCCCTAATGCGGTTTTGCTTGTCTCAATGGTAAGTTTGTGTGCTCAAAATATCATAAAGGCCCTAGAAACTCTTAGCTTAGGCAAGGCAGTTATTTACATGGAATTACTCCTCAACAGTAATAAATAACCCGACACTCTCACTCCCAGAAACTATTACCGATCTGAAAAGATACATTAATTGTCCCGAGTGCTCGTGGGTTCGAGTTTAGGTTTAACAAAACACCTAAGTGAAACAGTTGCATAAAATCCTTTTTTAAATTGTTACGTGAATCGCGTCGGTGAATTCATGCAATAATTTTAGTTGTTTAAAATGTATGAAGGATTTAATTTTTCAACTGATGCGTTTTTTCAAAAGATAGTTTAAAATCATAACATGTAGTTGTGACAAGTTGTTGTCGCAGCAGACTGCTAGTACCCGTATGTAACCTGTGAGTTATACAGGTGCGAGCGAGACAGACATAGCACACATTTTCTACAAAATTTCAATAGAGACGATTATCCCTGCTTTTCACCATCTCTGAAAGTCAATGCCTAGGTTCCTGTTACCCAACCGCATTGTGCTTTCCTCTGCATTAAAAATTCATTATTTTCCAAATATTTCATTATTTTTAATTTGTCAAGAAAATGATTGACCAATGTCAGCCAACGCTATTTAGATACCGAAGTGTGGCCCAACACCCCCGTTGCCGACTTTAGTGTCATTTCAATGTATTTTTAACCGTTCATAGATATATAACAATTGAATTGATTATCCTGATTTATGTAAACTGTAACATAAAAAACCAGCTTTGTGCTATTTTCTTCACGCCGTGGTAGCTTTAAAGTGGGGATGTGATTACACACAAATTCTGATCATAGCTTCCCATCACTGCCATGTAAATCTTTATCCAGTGATTTGAGTTGGTGCGTGGTCATTGATGAGTGGTATCATTATTGGTTGTGAAACAATACATATAATTATTATTTTATCCAGAATCAATGGGTGAATTCCTGATATCCATAAACAACAAGATAACAGAATCAAGAGATGAACCGTACTATCTACTGCACCCTTTGGTAGCCAGGAAAGTAGCAGTGACCATTGGAGAAAAGATTACACAAACAAACAAACCAGCCGAGATAGCCAAGTTGCCCTATTGGAGTGAATTGGATCTTGACGGGACTGTGGAAGGGTTTGGATTGCGAGAGATTGGGTAAGCAAGGTTTGGGTTCTAGTGACTATGTGAATTTTTCAGGGTTTCAGACCAGAAAAAAGGTTGTATAGAAATTTCAATTCCACAATGCAAAGAGCATTTTGTGTTGCAATGGTTACAGGCCAAAGGTTAATGTATTTGCTTTATTGCTATTACTCATAGCATTGTGAGACTGAAATTTCGGTACAACTCGGGTTGCACTTGTGACAGTTTCATGCTCTATTGAGCACTTCATCAGACTATTTGGTCGTCAATATAAAAAGCCAGTGATGAGGATATGTTCATTTTAAAGTGAATTTATTTGAATGAACACAATAAATCAATGATATATTGCTATATCTTCTTTCTCTTTCATTTCTGCGTAGGTCTTATATTGTTTTACTTGTTTTGTGATTGGGCCTTAATCCATTGGAGAAATAAAATTCACATGCAAATGAGTACCGACCCAAACACAGCAAATTACAGCAACATCTTTAGAGATTTTTTGATTTTTTTACATTCATTTTTAAGGGAAAATGAATTTAAAAAAAGCAATGGGGAAAAAAGGCAAACTGAGCGACAGACCCAGGGTTGTAGCTAGACCAGATTAAGTGCCGGACAATTTTAATAACGGCGAACGGAGTAAGTGTAGCGAACGAAGTGCAGTGGGTCATGGAATTGGGTCTAGAGGCCTTCTTAATGTTTTTAAGGGGCTATAAATGCACTTTGAGGGTTCCTGCCACATAATTTTTTGTTTTATGAGGCAGTTAATGATTTTTCCACAAATTGTAAAAATAAAAATATTTTTGTTGTTTTTGTTAGTGCAGCATTTTTTACCCTTATTTTTTAAGAGGGCGTAGCTTCAACCCTGGACAAACCCAACCTGAGTGGTCCATTTGCCCATAGCACAGGGTTTCTTTTTCCGTTGCCTTATTGACATATTGTTACATATAAGCTGTAGAGGAATGGAACACAATACAAATGCATGGTTTAAAAGAAAATCATGATTAGTTGTTAAATCTATTTTCTTTACAGTGGTATGGGTGATCTTGGAAAGCAAGCAATCCAGCATCTACACACTGCACTGATGACTAGGCCTCTATCAAGTCAACTATGCCAATCTCTACCAGGGGTCCAACAGGGAGGACTATTTATATGTGGACCTAGCGGATGCGGGAAAACTACTCTAGCTAGAGCTATATCTAGGCAAATCTCTGAATGGCCAACCTTGGCATATGCCACTGTTGTGGAGTGTAAACCTCTCAAAGGTAATGTTTATTATTGGCTTGAGTTTATTTTGAGCTTTAAAATTACACCAAATTGATCTAAAATTGATCAAGGTTTCATCAGATGCAGTGAAAATTACTCTTATTCTTATTATTTTCTTTTGTTTCGGTCCGTTTTCATCTATATCTTGAAAAACACACATTCACAAAGTCCCCACTTTTGATGTGCTGCAACAAATGTTTTATTTCTATGGTGTTTTACCGTGTTTACACCTTAACTTAGCATTTTATTACTTCATGAGTCTAGGCTCACTGAATGATACATTTGTTATCCCCTGTTTTTCAAGCAGTACATAAAATATGCAAAATCGCATTTCATAAATAGCTAACAATGTTTAGACAATTCTCATTGGTTCTCAGAGAAATCAGCGACATTTACATGAGATAACTTAACACGGCGTATATTAATTAGCCTGACCACCCTCACGCAGTGCATGGTAACTATGGTTTTGTTCCATAACACGCACTGCTGCAGTGAGTCTACTGCGCTTTTCCTGCATGTTTATGTGGCGCATTATGCCGACGCATGGCGTACTCACCGCACAGGATTTGATGGAATGTTTTTTGGGTTTTTCGATACTAACGGGGGTAACAGCTGACAAATGTGGACAATTAAAGTTACAATTTTGATTAAATAAAGGTCTAAAGTATATGACTGTTTAAGAATTAGAATTGTTTTTAGACCGTACCCGTGTTATATTGTCTGACAAAAATGCATTCGGTAGTATTATTTTTTGCGTGAAACAACTCCGCCAGATCTCTAAATCATAATTTTCTACTGAGATCGCTAGAATACAGGCATATGTCACCATAAAGTATTGCACTAAATGTTGTCATATATATGAGTGGACTAGCTTGGTGTTTGTAACTGCAGTTGAATGTAAACCTTTCTCTCTCTCTCTCTCTCAAAATATATACAGTAAAATAAATGCAATATGCGGTGGAGAAAAATATATCTTATATTTTGTTTGTTTTTGCAGGAAAGCGAGTTGATGTAATACGTAAGGTGCTGGAAGAGGCTTTCAATGAAGCATCATGGAGGCAACCATCCGTTGTGCTATTGGACGATTTAGATCAGGTGACTAAAGCACCGTTGGGTCCAGAGGAAGAGATGGGACCAGAGGCTGTGTTCAATGCACATGTTGCCCAAGGTATTGTGGGTAGTATTTGTTCAAGTTCCTAAAAGTCTTTCAATGCATACCATACTTGGAAAGTGTGAGCAATATGTGTTGTTGCATTAAATGAGGATATTGCCCATCATGTTAGATATCTGTTGACAAGATCATCAAATAAGGTGATTCTGACTTTATCTATTGGACCTTATTAACACTTTCCACGCGGCTAGTAGTTTTACCTATACACAAAACAGATTTTTAAGAAACCTTTCCCAACTTTCTCTAGAATTACTGAACCAATACAAGGCATGTTTGTACTTATTTTAATGCATTTCTCACAGAGATATCAAATATGTGGACGAATTTGAATAAATTCAACATTTTTAAAACATTTTGTGAAATTTTGGAACCGTTTTTGAAAGTGTTAAGGAGCTCAATTCATAATACCCAGCATTTGTGAAAAGTTTAAACTCCTCCAGACTCTGGAGCTATAGTGCTCCTCAAATGGTGGTCTGAGTTAGTCACTCTCAGAAAGAGATGGATGGAGGCTGCATTCTCTGTTACCACATCAGAAACTAACCTATTAACCACTTGATTTCTGGGCTTTAAAATGTGGGCATAAAACAGTGGCAGAAAAAAAAAAACATCTATCATGACAGCATTACAAAAGGACATGGAACTTGAACTAAGTGAAATTGTTCTATTTATGATGAATACAAACATGATATCAATTCACATTAGATGCTTCCACTATTCCGCCCAAGTTCAGTGTGAAATGATGACAGTTTTCGTGTGATTGTCTTTCTTTATTAACTTTTTAATTTTTTTATTGACCTCTTCATATTACCAAAAAGTGGATATACATCGTTGTACCTCTAATACATATTTATGTAAAAATCATTGATATATGTGACCTGCTCCCACAAAATGAGCGTAAAGTCGCGGCGAAGATGTTGCTGAATTGAGCTAGGATAGCATGTTATTGATTTTTGCCGTTTGTTGTTAGTATGGACCAAGCCCTTCTATTATAACGGGATTATGAAAATAAATAGCCTGGCATGGCTGGTAATACTCTGGTAAAATAAGTATACATACTGTCATTTTAGAATTCCCCTATAATAGAAGGGACCTTGGGTCCATACCAACAACAATTTAAACGGCAAATCAATAACATGCTATGCTGCCTCAATTCAGCAACATCTTCGCCTCGACTGTACGCTCATTTTGTGGGAGCAGGTCACATGTGATGCAGTAATATAGTGACTAATTAATCAAAAAGATATTTTTCAAACCTCTAATTAGTCTATTACTGAATTTAATTTATATCCTAGCTGTGAGAGATGTTTTAACAGCAGAGATCACAGAACACTCTAAGGTATCTGTCATAGCAACAGCAAGGTCAAAGGGCAGTATTCATCAGACGTTAACCAACTCTAGAGGGAGCCATTTCTTTCAATCGATCCTTGAAATTCAGCCTCTGAATAAGGTATGAGCTATATTTTAATTGTGATTTGAACTTGTTATATAGACGTTGCAGTGAACTAATTGATTGGCCCATCAGAGTACTTTGTAGAGCCACCAGTTTGATTTCTTGTCACTTAGTTCATTAACCTTATTATCCCTAACACCACTACATCATACGCAAATCATATAACCAGCAGCACCTGTTTGCGTGCACACATGAGGTCTATCCCATGCCTCAATAACCTCCAGGTATATAGTCACTGAACATTTAACCTGGGCAGTCCAGCGCTTGTGGTGTGGTGGTTGAGTCTCTCCCCTGCCAGTCTGGTGACCTGGGTTCAATTCACAAGGGGCGCGGACCAAAAATTGTAGTTCTCCATGTTGTCTGCTGGGCTATTGTTCATATTTGCTTTTATTATGTGTACTGTCATGGCAATCGGGTGTAGTTGTCTCTCAAAGTATAAGTTGACATATAAATACCATACCAACAAAATGAGCTTTTTAAATGCTTCAAAATGGCACTTTTTGTGGTTTAGATTCAATCTTTCTGATTTTGTGAAAAAAAATTAAGGTAAGATTGTCTTTTTTAACTGCACCATTTTGCTGCGACAGTACACACATACAAAAAGAGAAGCAAAAAGTCAAGATCAAGACAAGTATTAGATTTAGGGTATAAGAAAAAACTGATGGACCAATGTGCATGTTCCACAAACAAAAACATTTTTGAATGCCCTGTGATATAATATCAAGCTGTCTTATTCCTGTCCTTGCCATAGATGTAATTGAAAATTTTCATTTCTTCATCCTTCATTTAGTAGTAATGAACACTCTTATTTTCATTGGTTAATATTGTATTGATTTTGTTGGTAGTTGGTAGTTGAAGTTTAATGAGTAATATGAAATCTCATATATTTCTGAGCATAATGTTACCCTTACCTGGATTTTTATTTCTCATTTCTTTCTAGCATTATTAGACATACAACTTCTTAACATTATTTGTTTCTAGGCCTACTGAATGCTGCATGATATATTAGGTGACACACTTCAAACAAACAATATTTTGTGTAATTACTTGAGCACACAGTGGATAACTAAATAGTATTATTCTATTCCTTCTTTTTAGGACCAGAGAATTGAAATTTTCATATCTGTAATCCAATCCAAAGTAGACATCCAGATGCAGACCATAGACATCCTTGATCTTGATCACTTGTCCAGTAAAACAGAAGGGTTTGTGGCCAGAGATATAGTGACTATTGTAGAGAGAGCTATTCACGCTGGATGTTGTAGAGAAATGGCACTGGGAAAGAGGCCATCACCTATCCAGAAAGGTATGTTATCTAGGAATACAAGATGCAGATAATTGACATCCTCGAATCTCCCTCGTACTATAAGAGAAACTGATAACACCTCTCAGTTTTGTTGCAATCTTAAGACTCGCCTTCTACCATGCTAATTTGTGTTCTGTGTCACATGCGCTATGATCTAGATGGAATAGCACCTTCGAAATAATAATGGTTATGTTGCTATGTTACATTGAGCAAAACAGTTATGTTGATTTTTACTTAAGCTAATTCTTGTACAAATGTTGTTACATGACTTACTTAAAAGTTATTTATTTTATACAGATTCTAATCACCCCTATGATGAAATCTTATTGACCAATGAGGATTTTGATGTGGCTTTGAACCAATATACTCCATCTGGTCTGCGGGACGTTCCACTCCACAGTGCAGGGAAGCTAGGTTGGGAGGATGTGGGTGGATTGAGAGAAGTAAAGCGATCATTGACCGAGACATTGGAATTACCAGCTAAGGTAAGTACCCAAAATTATCCAAAACTATAGACTCACTTTTCTACCCATTTTGGTTCATTTTCTTCCTTTTTTTCAAAGTTTGACCCTGAAAATGATGTACTTTAGATCCTAAGCCGTGTATCATTATAGCCATTGAAGGAACAAAGTATATCATATGTTTGTCTTGGGCCTTTTCATTTTACTACCACGTAATTGCTAAACTGATGTATTCATGGGACATTACATACACTTTACTGCAAAATGACCTTTTTCCTGTAAGTATAACTCTAAAAAGTACATGATCAAGTAGTCCTTATTGGGATAAGTTAATCACTTACGACAATCGATATATAATACTTTTCCATTTCAAAACATAACAGATTTACCCTTTACATAAAACCCCTCACACACATGAATGCTCAAAACTGTAGTTTATGTATCATATTTTTGTACAAAACCATTAGATCTCAACCTGTTCTCCATCAAATTTCAATTTTCCAACTTGCTATCATGTTTTTTCAAGAATATGAAAATGAATGGTTTTTTGGTGTGTGTAATTTCTGCGCTTGCCTTGTACATTCTGCTATAATTATTGTTTGTTTTGTGCAGTATCCTGGTCTCTTTGCTAGCTGTCCACTACGTTTGAGATCTGGTCTCCTACTGTATGGACCACCAGGAACAGGAAAGACGTTGCTAGGGAGTGTGGTTGCCAAGGAGTGTGGACTTAACTTTATCAGCATCAAGGTAAGGGACACGCGTATTGTCTACAATTTCCAATGAAAATGGCACGTCTTCGGAAATAATTCCGTCTGAAGTATAGGTTAATACGTCTTTTTAAGGTAACATTTCTTGTAAAGAATCAAGTTGTTATTATACTATCTGTCACATCAATGGAGGTGACTACTACCACTGTGAGAGCTTCTAACTCAATTTAGGATTACGTTTTCATTCAAATGAGACATATTCTCTCCCAAGGTCAAGTAGAATAAACTGAAAGATTTTGAATTCATTTTTCAATGCTTGTAATGTTGATTGTTCTTGCCTCAAATTATTAATCACAATTGAAATAAGCTTTTGAGGTTGTTTTTTCTTCAAATTCTGATAATTAATTTATATTTACTTTTGGCACCTTCATAGGATATTGAAAGAGTGCCTAATAAGTGACTTTTTGTGGGTTTTTTAACCAGCCAGTCAGGCAGGTAACTCACAAAGATACCTGCCCGTCAGAAATTCCACCAGCCAGTGTAACTCACCCTACACGTTAAGTTTGAGAAATTTGACCTGCCAGTGAGTCGGGTACTTTGGCATCTTCACCAGCCTGACGCAAAAGTTACCAGGCAGGCGGGTGCTATTTCCAGGCCTGGTTTTAGATCCTGACAATGTCACAATGTGTCCTTGTCTCGGTTCAATGATACAATCATAACACTTTACACTTGGCAGGCGTCTGAAGACGATATTCCAAAATGTCACACAATGTTTCAAAAATGTCAAAATTATTGTGTTTCATTACCATATTTCGATTCACCATGAGAAATGCATTGAAATAAGTACAAACATGCCTAGTATTAGTTCAGAAATCCTAGAGATAGGCCTTGAAAGTTGGAAATCTGTTTTGTATATGGAAAAACCAATAGCCGCGTGGAAAGGGTTAAGGGTCAACAGAGAGTTGCAGGTAAATCTAAGTACATACAGGTGAGTAAAAAAACCTGCAATAGGCCACCAAACTTTTTAAAACCTTGTGAGAATGACAGATTTGATAGCAACGCATTTACTGTTTGTGTGAACCTTTTTACTTTGGTACCCTATTTACATGTTTGTCCACATGCTAGTGTAACACACTTACACTGTGAGTTTGTAACATTAAACCTGCCAGTCGGACGGGTACTTTTTAATTTTCACTCGCTCGACACAAAAGCTACCCGCTATGGGCAGGTGGGTGGGTGCTATTTCGAGGCCTGTAAAGAAAGGTTAATGCGATTGACTTCATTTTTTCACACAAAGTTACTAATAAAAAGGTTTTTTTACCATGTCTGAAACTTCCAAAAGTCAACTTGGTTTAGAAAACAAGATGGGTTCTTTTCACTTGGAGTTTCTTACTCATCCTGAAGTGATAAAGAAAGTTACACTTTTGTTTTTTGTTTTTAATTCTTGAACAGGGACCAGAGTTGTTAAGCAAGTACATTGGTGCTAGTGAGCAGGGAGTGAGGGATTTATTTGGAAGAGCACAGAGTGCCAAGCCATGTATTCTCTTCTTTGATGAGTTTGATTCATTGGCTTCGAGGTAGGTGTTTGAATATTGGTTATGCAATTAGGGAGTGAGGGATTTATTTGGAAGAGCACAGAGTGCCAAGCCATGTATTCTATTCGTTGATGATATTGATTCATTGGCTTCGAGGTGCTTGGACTCCTCGAAAATATAAAGAAATGCATACGGAAATGGGTACATTTGGCGCTTCATCATACATTTTATTTTATAATTGTGGCGCTCTAATAAATAATGATGAGAACCCCTGGTGTAGAGAAAAAATGAAGTTGTCACATTATTTTCTTACATTAAATATCAATACAACAATTGATTTTTGTTTTCTGTAGACGTGGCCATGACAGCACAGGTGTTACTGACCGTGTAGTCAATCAATTACTGACACAGCTAGATGGTGTGGAAGGTTTGGATGGAGTATATGTGATTGGTGCTACAAGCAGACCGGACCTCATAGATCCTGCGTTACTCAGACCAGGAAGGCTGGATAAGTGCCTTTTCTGTCCCATACCTACTGCTGTAAGTTACCGTAGTGGTCACAATTGACCTATTGCAATTCATCTTTGACCTATGACCTATTGTCATTCATCTTTGACCTTTGGTAAGACCGCATTTTGGTCAGCGGGAGTGCTAGTTGCTGTTGGCAGTGATAACCCTGGTCTTTGTGCTGACTCACTTAAATAACTGCTGATGAATTAATGTTATCCATTGCTATGCAACAATTAAAAGATACTTCCGTTTACTTGAAAACAACAATAATAATAATTACCCATTTTCTTCAATTGTTTTGAACTGCCTCTTCGACTTTTCCTTGGATATCCTCAACTGAGCTTCAAAAAAAAAATCACTTCTTCGCAAAGACGCAAGTTGAAATTAAAATTATTTGCATAAAATGACCAATATCTGTGCATAGCTATACTTTAATCCCTTTTTGGAACACACAGTATCATTTGATAATGGTACAAAGTCAGTGTTCCAGTATCGGACGATACTGGGACATATAAAATGTACCAGTATCGCACGACACTGGAACAAAATTATGTACCAGTATCGTTCAATTCTGGTACAAATTACACTGGTAGTATGTGTACCAGTAACGCTCGATACTGGAACACAATTTTTTTTTTTTTTCTTCCCCCAAGCAAGAGGTGATTTTTTTATTGACAACATCTCATCACTTCTCTTTACAGCATATACATATTATACATTATTTTACATGTTTATATATATATAGGCCTACATAGTGTGTGCACCGCACACGTTTGCAAGTGTACCTGAAAAACACAGTCAAAGCAAGGTGTGAACAACTCCACATCAATATATTAAATAAACAAAATGAAAAAGAAACAAAACGAAACAAAATCAAAATCAAAATCCAACTATATACACAATCATATTTTTCATTCCTATTCAAACAAATAGACGATTCCAGTTAGACTATTATTGCTTATTGCTATTGATTTTTCGGCCTTAAGATGGAAAAGAATTTCATGTTTAAAAGTTATTACGTTTGGTTTTGTATTTTGTACTCTCGCCCTATATATATGGAATTTAGCTAATAACAGTACAAGGTCAAGAGCGTCATCTTTCTGTGTGCCTAAAATAACCATTAGAGGCGTTATATTGATATTTCTTAGAGTTGGGGCTAATATACATCTAATATATAGTTGGATTTGTTTCCAGAAACTTGTAACAATATCACATTGGTATAGCAAGTGAAAAATAGTTTCTGTTTTGGAGTTGCAGAAGCTGCAGTGATCATTATCTTTTATTTTCATTTTATAAAGCAAACGGTTTGTGCCCAATATGTTGTTTAGTATTCTGTACTGGAACCAATGAAGTTTTGCATCTTTTGTAATTTGCATTGGTCGATAGCATATTCGTTGCCATTCCTTTATGTTGATTGAAACTCCTAGTTCGTGTTGCCATTTCAACGGACTGTTACAAGATGTCTTAACATTATTTAGCAATAGTTTATAGTAGAACGGTTTACAACCTTTCTTCGCTCCTAAGAGCAGGTCATACGCCATAGGTGTAAAGGGTTCCAGGACTTTTGCTCTGCCTCTGCCAATACAAGGCCATTTACTTTTGATTGAATTCACAATACCAGAGTATTCGATAATATTTGAGCGTATATGATATTTGTTACAAAATTCACGGAAAGAAAGAAATTTACCATTACTTTTCAACAGATCATTTATGAACACTACGCCTTTAACATACCAATGTTTATATCTTACAGATTGATTACCAACCGTTATTTTATCATTCCACCATAGGTAATTCCTTGCTATGGAGTTATAATCCAAATTTGGGTCACACATCTGGTTGTGAATAACATTAGCCCATGCATATAATACATCATACCAAAACTTATTTTTTATTTGATTCTTTATTTTTTTCCATCTATTTTCTCCAAATTCATAGATGTCATTTTTATTCAAGTTGGATAATAGGTGAAAAAGTTTAATCCATTTTTGATCACCTAGCTCAATACGTCTTAGCCAGCTTATTTTTAAACCTTTCAGGTGGCAAATAATATGAGGAACTTTTACTCCTCCAAAATGATATTCCTGTATCATTTGACTACGTTTTATTCTGTCAGGTTTTCCATTCCATATGAATTTGAATATATACTCATTTACTTCTCGCAGAAATTCATCTGAAGGGTTTGGAAGCATTTGACCGATTTAGTTAAATTTTGATAACATGAAACATTTAACCACGGTTACTCTTCCATACACTGTCAGGAAGCGTTTCGACCACATAGTAATAACGTTTTTAATAGAATCTAAGGCTTGTGTATAGTTCATATTAACCATATCTTTAAGGTTTGTACTAAACTTTACACCCAACATTTCGAAAACACCGTTTAATTTCCAATCTAAGTTTAGATTTGGACAAATCTGTTCTATATTGGTTCTGTTGCTACCAATCCATACTGCTGATGTTTGGTATTCCAGTATTGACCGATACTGGAACAGTAAATTCGTACCAGTATCGAGCGATACTGGTAACTTTTATGTTCCAGTATTGAACGATGCTGGTATACCAGTATCTGGGACCTAAAGTATACTTTTTCTCAAGACCCCTCTTCAGACTGGTTGACAATCATATCTTATCAACCTTCCCCACTTACAGGAAGAACGCATTGAAATCCTGCAAGCTCTGACTCACAATCTGCCGCTATCTCACGATGTGGATCTTAATACCGTGGCATCACAATGCGATTATTTCACGGGTGCCGACATGAAGGCGTTGTTATACAATGCTCAACTAGAGGCTATACATAGTGTACATGATGTGACTAATAAAACGGTGGATTCTGATGTACAGTTATTGGACCCGACGCATTGTCGTAGCATGGACGCCAACGATTGGAAGCTCACGTTTATGGAGAGTTTCGCTTCGGAGAGTGAGGTTAGTTTGATAGGTTTTGGTTAGGTTTGCCCTGTTAGAAAAGTTTGCTCTGTTAGTTAAGTTTGCTCTGTTAGTTAAGTTTGCTCTGTTAGTTAAGTTTGCTCTGTTAGTTAAGTTCGCCCTTCCCTAGATTTTTTGCACATATAAACTCCTCATTAACGTTTGGAAATGTTGGTCAATAGCCTAATTTTCATGATATATTCATATTTTGTTAATTTGCAAATTAATTGATATCCATGTGTTCATCTTTCCAATGATACCACATTTGTAGCAATTACTAATTTTAGTGCTCAGCCATGTCTTGAGAATATTGGGAGGTCTCAATATGGATGTGCCAAAATCACCTCTATTTCTGTGCTTAAATGAGTCTATGCCTGAGAGAATAGGATGATATGACAAAATCTAGGAACATGAAGGTTGTCCAATATTGCTCATATATAGTTTGCTGGGTACAGTTGATGAAAGATTCAGGTTGACAAAGTTTGAAAATTCTGACCCCCCTGACTTGGATTTTCTGCCCCATGGCATTTTAGCCCCATTTTGAGCCATAAAATCATATAAAATCGTTTGAATTGTCTCTGTTTCTAAAGGCACAAAATGGGGTTCTTTGCATCAACTGATTTTTGAATCCAGTCCATATATCATTGATATACAGCATTGGTATTGTGTAGATTCAACCAAAAATCACCACCTCATTCTGAATTACGAGGGGGGTCACAGAAAAAAGTGCCCCTACGAGGCATTGATTTTTGTGACGAAAAAGGGGCAATCTTTAAATGTGAATAGGATTTTATCCCAGCAGTGAATCGAAAAATTTCTTTCATAACCGAATAGCTAAATCACTTGTCTCTTCAGAAAACGTAAATCTGTTCTGGGGAAATGGTTTCTAGATACACCCAATGCAGTGTTTCTATAAGGCATTTTAGACATTTTAAAACAATTGAAGATGTATGATTTATTTGAGATATTGTTGTAATACAGGAATGTAATTCAATCAAATAGGTCACAGACTTTAAGAATATATTTATATTTGTATCTAAATTATTGTTTCTAGACAGAAAATATTTTTAAAGTGTTTTGAAATAAGATGTTGTTGTTTTGATTTTAAAAGGTTACTTAAACCATACATTGCTGCTTCTGAGCAGCGATAGCTTTATTCCAAAGTCTCTCACATCAGAGAATTGAAGCAAAGGTTTGTGTAATCAAAGGTAATGGTCTTTTGAAGCAATCAGTGTTTCTAGATTGTATAGTAATATAAATTAGACACAATAGTTTGCTTAGAATAGGTCAGGTTCAAATACAAATAGCCTACGTCAATCAGTTTTTTACATCATTAGTTTTAAATACATTGATCCTAGTGTCAATCATACTGAAAATGTGGAATTGCCTAAGGGTAAAAAAAGTGTTTCTATTTTATAGTATTTTTTTCCAAACATGACTGATCCATGGGTGGTGTGTGCTATAATAGATATTCTACTATAGGGACTATAACAATTGGACTATGACAATTGAATATACATTATCACCCTTGATATAAATGTATATCTATAGATGCAATAGGACAAAGTGTTTCTATATAGTAGAGGCACAATTCCCATCATTATCCCAATAAAATAACTAGGGCAAAAGTTAGTCTCATAGATAGATAGATGGGAAATGCATCACTTTCTAGTTTGATTTTATCTTGTCTAAATTTTCTTCTAGTAACAGGTGTTTTAACTATGGGGCAGTAGCCTACTATTTGGGCTACCACATTTTTTAAATAACAAGATGGTGAATGAGATGTCACACAAACAATATTTAGAATTTATGTGGACCAGCTAGGTCTACTTATAGTATACTGATCTTTGGCAAACCATGCACAACTACAGCAGCCTTGATATCAGAGCGACCAAGAACGGTGTGTTAGGCATCATCATCTACATGACTCATGTTCACCAGTTATTGGATATTATGAATAAGAAAATTAGTCGGGTATGGGGTTACCGTGCACCCACCCACCCCACAGGACTCCCCCAAACCAACTTTTTGACTTACTTTCATGGTCCTAAAACATATTCAGGATGTTACCAAATATATTTTGGTACGTTAAGGGGTTATTCAAGATGGCGTCCAAAATGGCCGCCATATTATGGCAATCAAAATGTATGGTAAAAGTATAGTTTTAAAAGTGGAATGTATGTATTTAGACCACTAGACACTCATATCCAGAACTTTTGCTTTGTTAACACACCTAAATCCAAGATGGCCGCTAAAATGGCTGCCAAAATGGCTGCCAAAAATGTTAATATTCTATAAATTGGCATATGAACCAACATGTATGATCAGATCTACAGCCACTAGGCTTTATCGTAGACATATAGTGAATGCTGTTCATTAGATTTGGGGGTATTGGTATTACATAGTTTTACAAAACAATTGTTTTAGGTCATTTTAATATCAAATTAATCATTTTGGCAGCCATTTTGGAAAGTGATACAGAATCAGAATTGTCACAGAGGTGGGCCTTATCAGTTTAGAACATACTAGTTGGTGAATTTGATGTAATATACACTCACAATCTATTTTGGATTACCATACACTCATGTAGACTATATTTACATTTACAGCGGCCATTTTGATGGCCATCTTGGATTTAAAGTACATTGTTACAATGCAAATATACTGGATAGGAGTTACTAGTGGTCTAATACATACATCCCAATGTTAAAACTATAATTGCATCATACATGTTGGTTATGTTATCCCATTTTATGGAATTCCGACGATTAGTTCAGTCATTATGGGACCTATTTTGGTGGCCATTTTGGATTATTAAGTGTGTTAACAAATCAAAAAATATTGGATATGAGTAATACTAGTACATACTAGTTACTAATACATACATCCCATCATTAAAACTATATTTTCATGATACATTTTGGTTAATATTATCCCATTTTACTGAATTCAAAATTGGTTCAGTCATTTTGGGACCCATTGTGGGCGCCATTTTGGATTTTTAACTATGATAACAAAGCAAAATACTGGACATGAGTTACTAGTGGTCTAACACATACACCCCATCGTTAATACTATACTCTGATCATACATGTTGGTTCATATTATGCCAATTTATGAAATTTTACCATTTTTAGCGGCCATTTTGGCGGCCATCTTGGATTTAGGTGTGTCATCAAAGCAAACGTTCTGGATATGAGAGTGTAGTGGTCTAATATGCATACATCCCACTATTAAAACTATACTTTCACCATACATTTTGAATGCTATATGTCATTTTATGAGATCTGACCAGTTCTGGCGGCCATTTTGGACGCCATCTTGAATAATCCCATAGCATAGCAAAATAATTTTTGGTAACATTCTGAATATGTTTTAGAACCATGAAAGTAAGTAAAAAAAAGTTGGTTTGGGGGAGTCCTGAGGAGAAGAGGGTGTACGGTAACCCCTGTATATACCCGACTAATATGTGTTCTTGTTTTAGAAAATATTAAAAATTACTATATAGAAACACTATGTTTTTCAGTATCCAGACACATTTCCCCAGCTAAGTTTGAATAGTTTTTGATAGCCAATGTGTCATGCTATGAGACTACAATCAGGTTATTTTAATTCACTGCTGGGATAAATTCCTGCAAGCGATTGAAGATAGCCCCATTTTTACATAAAACATCAAGATATTTGAGGGGGGTCCTAAGTGGGACCCCCCTGGTGAGGAAGAAGGAGTTAAGTGAAATTTGGTTTGATCTTCACAATACTAAACCCATGTACTTACAATATTTTAACTTGATTAAAAAATAATTTGACAATGGACATCAAGATTACAAGTATGAACATTATGCAAAAATGGGCAATTATATGCAATTTTGGGAGATTTTGGGGCTTAAAAGGGGCTAAAACTTGATGGGGCACAAAATCCAAGCTATAGGGGCCAGAATTTTCAAACCTTGTCAGCATGAATATTTCATCAAGTACATATACTAAACCAAAAAAGAGCAAAATCCGACAACCTTCATGTTCCGCCCACCATTTGGTTTTCTCAGGCACACACTCTTAAATGTAAATAGAGTATGGTAAAAGTGGAAATGTTTGCGCTAAATATATTTGTTGTGCTAATATCAGCAAGCGCACACATATATTCATTTTGTACGTAGGTCTATGTAATTAAGGAAGGTCAAAAATCGCAAAAATTAAAAACAAGCAAAATTGTTCAAAATGCGCTAAGCACGAAAAATTACGCTCACAAACTTTTCCACATTTACAGTATCATTCTACATTGTGTTTTGAGATTGAGACCTCACTACATTCTCAGGCACATGGCTTCAGGGTTGTAGCTACGCCAGGCGGCGCCGGGTGGGCCCGCCTGGCACTGGGCTAGGCCGCATGGCACCCAAAAAAAATTAAAATTAAAACTATTTGTGGATACAATCATTAAACTGCCTCATAAAACAAAAAATGATGTGGCAGGAACCCTCAAAGTGCATTAAAAAAGCCTAAAAACATCCTTGCCCCTGAGCCGCGAGAGTTATGTAACCAAATAGCGAAATATTGAGCCCGTCCGGTCGCCATTTTTGCCACCTGGCACAAAAGTTGGCCTAGCTACAACCCTGCATGGCTTAATTAGTACTGAAACACATTATTGCTGAAAAGTTGGTATCATTGGAAAGAAGTTCCTTTACCCAAAGATTTGTTGAATAGGTTTCAAACCTTCGTTAAAGTAAAGAAATGTATGAAAAAGCAGGAAAGCATGTTGTGTGGGCAGTGGCTATAAATCTAAACAGGTACGATTCAATTAAATGTAGACCATTGTGTAACAAATTCCTGCCAAATTATTTTAGTTTTATAATTGTGTTTTTATTCCCTCATTGCCAGGTGAGCCAGTTTCTGAGTGATAGTACATTAGTAGCTCAGCTTCAAGGATTGAATGAAGAAAGTGGCACCAGTACACCATCAAAAGACTTGGACATTGAGAATGGCAACACATCAGATTCAAGCCTAGGATCATTAGATTCTCTGCGCCTCAATCTGCAAGATCTTAACGCTGCTACGGGTCAAGGGTCAGTTGTCATGACCCCAGAGGATAGAAGACGTAGCATAGAGCAGGTCCTGAGATCTAGCAATAATGGGAAAGGTCCTACGCTGAAGGATCTTGCAGATTGGAAGATGATTTATGAGCAAGAGAGACGATCACCTCGACCACTGTTGAGTAAGTGCAAGATGTTTAGTTTTCGGTCAAAATAGTAGATAACTTTCCAAACTTAATAGGCCAAGTGTTGTTTGGTTTGGTTTGGTTTTGGTTTTGGCTGGGCCGTTTTGGTATTGGTTTGGGATTGGGATTGGGCTCGGGTTTGGGCTTTTTTCTTCCACTTTCTTGAGATAATTTCTGATCAAATTAAGGTTTCTATATACTTCATCAGTAGATATACAGGGTGTCCCAGAATGATTTATACAGACAGAGAAATGTGCATTTATTTAGCTCTGAATACCTTTGTTATTGGTCAAAGTGCTTGTGATTCTAACATTTACATAGTATTTATATTAGCTCTCTTAGGAATTTTTAATTCTAAAAAATCAGACGTTTCTGACAAAAGTTGTGGACTCTTTTGTAACATAGTAGATTCTATGTTGTACCAAAATGAAACTCATAAAATCAGTGACCAATTTCGAAACAAAGTATCGATATAAATGATATGCAGGTAATTTGCTGTATCCTCTTTAATTTCCACTACAAAATTAATAGATCAACTGTTTGTGATATTTATGAAGCAAAATTTGAATGTTGTGATGGAATTGTTCTTTCTGGAGCGATTGATACCATCCTTTTTATAGCAGCAGTTTTGATGTTTTGTGTAAGTTTTAACAATTGAAATACGCTGAAAGTGTCATGCCATATCGGAACGGATAAAGATATGTTGATGAAATATTCTGTTATACCGTTCACAGGGTATTCATAGTGCATGATTTTTAAGAACGACGCATACTACCGATGTTGTTGTGTAGGGTATAACAGAATTATGCCCAAGGTGGAGACAGAAAAGCGAGAAACTGTTTGCCTGTTCAGATTCTTGCAGGGTTCAGGGTTTTGATAAAAATGGATTCTTAGATTTTCACCAGAATTTGTAGCCCCTCTGACATTGATACATTTATCCTTTTATTACCAAGGTGATTCTATAGAGAACGAGGAAGTACCAGGCCCAATGGAGGATAGTCACAGCACCTTAAACCAATCAATGATATATATGCCTACACTGAGAGATGGAGTTATGGATCCTAGTAGAGAGACACAAGAGAAACTACACTCACAGGCAAGTCATACCCCATGTGATGTCCATGTGATGTCCATGTGATTATCATGTTGATGCTTATGTGATATCCATGTGCCACACATATGTTACAACCAATATGTATGTATTTATATTCATAGGTTGGACCCTGCCCATGTGATGTCCATGTGATTATCATGTTGATGCTCAAGTGATACCCATGTGACTAGGGCTGTCATCGACATGGATGATATCGACATTATATCGATATCACTATCAATTCCGACATGTCGATATCCAAATTGGTACATCAATATATTTCATAAGCTTTTATATTAAGGCTGTGTACATTCTAAACGTCTACAAAGTTCGCTAAAAGCAACCCTTATTAAGGGTGTTGCTCTAAATTTGTATTGAAAACTCCAGTAGATTCCCGCAGCACAGGAAATAAGGAGAGTTGTATAACCAACATATACACCAAGTGGCATTACATTTAAGAAAGTGCATGAACTTGAAAAAAATAATTAAGTGCATTAATTAGCCTCATTTTGTAATGACCTAAAGCTTCCTTAGATAATTAAGTATAATAAATTACGCAGATGTCTTACAGCCTCCCGCAGCACATGAATTATTTTAAAAACTACAATTAACAATCTCCAAAAATTTCAGCTTTGTAGCATTTATAGATTTCTTGTAAAAATTAATTAAACATTTTTGCATAGATTAATTATTTTGCTAGGGGTCAAAAAACAATAAGAATCAAAGAAAATGAACGCTTCGATTTTGCTTCATTTTTGCCAATTAAATTGTCATATCTAGAAAAACCGTACCTCTGATCAAGCTCAAATTTCAGATTATTGTGGAGCTCAGCAAGCTCTATCAAAATATCAAATAAGATATTAACCATAGGAACAATCTTAAAATTTAAAAGCCAATCAATTTGCCTTTAAAACAAGCTTGTTAATTTCATCCAAACATTGTAGCATTAAACAATCTTGAATCACTCGCGATTGCGATCGTCACTTTCGTTAGTCGCCATCTTGTTTTTGAGATTGCTTCATTCTTCCCACAATTCTTTGTTGCTCCTGCTTAGTCTAAATCCTCAGTCGTTTAACTATATTGATATAATATAATAGGATATATATTCTCTATAGGATGACATTGATTTGTATTCATACACTCTTAGTAGTGTCGGACCAATTAGAAAGCAAGAAACTAAAATACGTGGAGTGCATTGAAAGTGTCTAATGCACTCCGTGTGTGCGTCTTTCTACCCGCGCACCACACGCTTTGTTTTTATTCGTTATTCAGGGATCCCGGGTTCGCTGATTTTCACTGCGGGAGTTAGCAAACTTGTTAACATGTTTTTATTCGTTGTTACATAGTTCAAAATTGTGAATTTTGATTTATAATGTGACAGGTATGAATTAGGTTAATACATGCATATGTTTTGTTTCTCGAAAAATTAGAAAAATCAATGCACTAGCGCAAATGTTGCTATGCTCACAATAGCAATCCCCCTGCGGGGCATGCCATTATTCACACATTAAGATCAGCGTGCTTGCATTGATTTGTCTAATTTCTCTCGAAAACAACACATACGCATTTATTGACCTATAATTGAACACTGTATGCTATCTAAAACAGACAGGCATGTATTGATGAATGGTGAGCTGTGATCCATTACACACACACATTGTCACTGAATAGCACACAATAGGCAATGATAGCCCATGGAATCTAAATTTGCTACAATGTTTTTTCATCGGGTGTGGTTAATTAAAACATCGTAACTTTAAAAGTCTTTTCATGAGTGAGGTGTCAAAATAGGGGAAGAAAATAGCTGTCTATGTTGGAGTCAGGTGTAGAATGGCATCTAATTGGTCAATGTTGATGATTTGTTTTGTATCCTTTCTTTTAGATTGCCATTGTCAAAGAGAACTATAATGCAAATATTAGAGGCATGCAGCAGGTAAGTTTACAATCTATGATAAATTCTTAGGACCAATAAAAATATCCCCTCAATTGCTCATTCGGGAGCTTTGAAAACTACAAAATGTGGACTTCCTGGAAATGTGGTAAAATATTCTCATGGAATAAAATGAAGTTACACATTGCTCATTCAGGAGCTTTTAAAACTTAAAAATTTGACTTTTGAAATGTCGTAAAATTTGCATAGAAAACATTTGTAGTAAAATGAAGTTATACATTGCCAACTTCCTTTTTCTTATAATATTCTTATGGAAAGCATTTGCTGTAAAATTAAGTTACACCTTATCAGAGCTATTTTGGATGAATTTTAAGCAAACTGTTCACTTTTTCTTTAGTCATGCTCAAGTCATGCAAAATTGAAGAAATTACTAAAACGTTGTATGTCACGCAAGCACATTCGTTTGCTTGTTATGGTATATGATTCATTATCACTTGGTCAATTGTACGCATACATTTGCTTTAACCACTTGAGCGCGAATCCCGTCGTGCAACGGGATGCCCGGTTAAATGTATAAAAATAATTATCACTTGTAAAAAAGGGCGTACGCCCCTTTTATAAACAGTGCGTACGCCCCTTTTATAAACAATGCGTACAAACCATTTAAACGATCTAACGTTTTACCAAACTCAACCATTCGATATTCACACTTTGATACGCAGTAACTACAAGATGATTACACAGAAATCAAACTCCAACACCATTATGCGTTTTTTAACTCTTCTCAAACAAAAGTCGAAAGACGTCGACGCAGACGACGTTGCAACAAGATCGTTGAGATCTTATCGGAGCCATCAACATTCTAAACAAAACCTCTAAAACTTTGTAACGTACATGAATTATATAATGTTTGTATCGTAAATAAAAATGATGTCGATTAGACACAAAAAAAATTATAAAAAGTTATTTATTATTGCCGTAAAACAAATATCAAGTTGGGGGTTTAACCACACCTCCTATATTTATAACGTGTACGTCTTTGTGGCGAATTGTTTCGAAGCACGTTGACACACGGCCGCTCGTAAATGCCGTGTGAGTGTTGGTCATCCTTGTTTAGGGTTCCACAAAGATTCGCACAAAAATGGTTAACAGATTTCATTTCAGGTATCACAAACAGCGTTCGAAATAGCAGTAATCCGTGCACCCGAAATGACCAAATTTCCTGGCCGACCATTTTTGCTTCTCTGATTATCCGACCAATAACCAAGATTTTGACACCAAAACATGAAACAATTGTGGATAACAACAAATTGTGGCAGATAACTAAAGTCTTATCTGGGTCTGCTGGGTTATCTGCTGGATAACCTTTTTTTATTTATTTTTTAAAGCTGATCACAAACATATAGGGTAAAGTCGCCAGTTTCGGTCAGCGCCTATTTTCGGTCACTTCACCAAAATAGTGTAATGAAAATGACCTCACCGTTATAAACTGACGGCTAGAAAACCACTGCATAGTTGATGCCCGGTATTGCTTTAAAATGAAGACGATCGATGCAATTATATGATTTTGGCGAAAGTGACTGAAAATAGGTGCTGACCAAAAACTGGCGATTTTACCCTACAATGGATTGTGAATCCAACTATAAGTAGCAACATCATCAATTTGCTTATCAATATTTGTTCCTATTTTATGTAGGCTAATTTATCTGCTGCAAGGAAAGAAGATGCTTCATATGCAATAACAATAAGCCAATCACATCTACTTAAAGCTGCTTCCAGTATGAAACCATCAGTCTCTGCTACAGAGAGAACAAGATATCAAAGATTGTAAGTATTAGTTTAGTGCAGTAAAGAGTATTGGTAAAGAGACCCAATGCTTTACGGCGATAAGTTGAATACAGTATGCAAAATAGTTCTTTTCAGAAAATGTTTTTTTTCATTTACAAACTTTCAAAGTGGATCTCTATAATTACTGAGACAATATAACTAGGCCTGTTTGTACTTATTTTAATGTATTTCTTGTAGCGATTCCAAATATCTAAATGACATTTAATTATTTTGACATTTTTGAAACATTTTGTGAACTTTGTTAATGTCGTCTGCAGTCACCTGTTGCGTGGAAAGTATTAACCTGTGTTGATAATTCATTCCATAGTCAGTCATCATCGAGGGAATTTTATTATCATCAAGAAAATCCTAATTATTTTGATTCGCAAATGCGATGCGCCGCCAGCAATTGTTCTTGCCAGCTCAATTTTTTATCTCTAGTGTGATAATAATAATAAAGGATCCCGTAGTATGAGTAATACAAAGGAAATGAATCTACTAAACACATTACAAAAAGAAAGTATCCACTTTTTTCGAGGCACCCTGTGTTTAATTCTTAAGATCCTAAATAAATTCAACAAGTGGGAAAGAACAGGCATTTTTCCCGCGCATTTTGACACCTCATTTGTCACAATAGCACCAATATTGATGAAGCCGTGTTCATTTGAATAACAAATTATGCAGTTTCCATTGTTGCACTTAACCCTATACCCATGAAAAGAGCGTTTACAAGACAGTAAATCTAAATTGAACCTCTTCTTTCTCTCCATGAAAAGACAATCATAATCCAAACATCTCACATCATCAATTGTTTCCAACACCTGTATCTACTGGTGTGAGACTCATCCTTTACATGACCAGTATCATTCATGATGTTTGTAAGCCAACCCGGTAACAACTGTCTCACCATTTCTGTTCAACCTTCCTTGTAACTCCAAATCAAAGAGCAACTTCAGTTTCTGAAACTCCAGAACCTTTTCATGGATAGAAAGAAGTGGTACACTTAGATTTACTCTTTTGTTTTTGTTAATGCTCTTTTCATGGGTATAGGGTTAAGTGAATTCGAATAAAAAAGATGCAGTTTCCATTGTTACACTTAACCCTATACCCGTGAAAAGAGCGTAAACAAAACAGTTAATGTACCGCTTCTTTCTCTCAATGAAAAAAATCTGGAGTGTCTGTAACTGCAGTTGCTCGTCGATTTGGAGTTAGAAGGAAAGTTGCGCTGAAATGGAGAGACATGTTTTGGCTTACAAACATCATGAATGATCATGGTCGAGTATCACACCAGTAGATACAGTGTGGTGTTGGAAACAATTGACGATGTTAGATTTTCGGATTATGATTGCCTTTTCATGGAGAGAGCGAAAGAAGAGGTACACTTTAGATATACTGTTTTGTTAACGCTCTTTTCATGGGTAAAGGGTTAAGTGCAATAATGGAAACTGCATCATTTGTTATTCAAATGGCCACTGCTTCATCAATATTGGTGCTATTGTGACAAATGAGGTGTCAAGTGCGCGGGAGGAAATGCCTGTTCTTTCCCATTTGTTGAATATATTTAAGGTCCTAAGAATTCAACACAGGGCGCCTCGAAAAAAGTTGATACTTTCTTTTTGTGAGGTGTTTATAATGGTCAATTTGTGTTGGGATGTACATTTGCATGCATAACCAATATATTGACATTTAAACATATTTTGCCTCTCCCAATTAAACATAAACTATTATTTGCATTGTCATTTCAGATACAACTCTTTTGTGCAGTCTCGCGGCGGTGACTTTACACCTACACAGTTGGTCAAGGAGAAAAGAGCAACACTTGCATGATTAGAAAACTGAAAGGGCAATATTGGACAAAAAATAAATCATCTTTACCGGTGGGGGGCGGGGGGTAAAACTTCATGAAACTAATAAATTTAACAACTCTATATTTTAACTTCGTAAATACAAGCGATATTTACTTAGTTGGCATATGTTTTGGTGCTGCAAATTAGGTTTTTTGTCCAAAACATATTACTGATACATTTTGACAAATGTAAATAAAAAAATCTTTATTAGGCGACGAACAAACCCCACCTGTTTACGGGCCGATCGACCAATTTTTCCCCTCAAATTTTCTTTTTTTTTATTTGGGAAGTTTGTTTGATTTAATTTTTTTTTGGGGGGGTGTATTTTGTTGTTGACATTTTTGAGTTATCTTTGCAGAACCTAAAATGGGTCAAAAACATGTTTTTTATAATTTTCTCCAAAATGGTCAATTTCATGATTATGGTTGGATTCATTGAACCCTTTTTCTGCAAAAAGGTCATTTTGAGACGATTGGAAAGGTTTTTGTCATTCCAGATCAACTGCAGGTCTATCATTCTTTTCTTGGCAATGGCAATCCTTGATTTGATGTCATTTGAGCAGTTGGCATTAGCTCTCTTTGTAGATCCAAGATACTTGAAGTGATCTACATGTTCAACTCTCTCACCGTCGATCATGATGGTATGATGTTCTTCAGGATCACCTCCAGCGACAAAGCTTTTATATAGATTAAATGAATAATGAAGAAGTTACGGCAGTTTTACCGAGGCTATACCTGAAGGTGAACAGCCCCCTTATGTAACTTTAATGTTTTCATTTGAGCATTTAGTTCTTCTACATGCAGCCTCGGTGTAGCAATCAGTTTGATTAATTGTTATCGACAACTCACCGGTCGATATCAAAATGAGGATTTGGACTGCTTTAGTTGATCAATGCAGGCCATACACATACCTGTCTCACTATGATGCGTATACAAACCCAAGTGCAAAAATGAAAGTATCACTTTGTCGCATTCTATTCGGTGTAGCTTTCTTAATTGTCAACTGATCTTCGTAAACAATATCTCAAATTGAAGAGGAGAAATTAATCTATAATAATGTAATCTGATATTTTTAAGTTGGAACTATATTTCTATTTCTAGAGTTATGGGTGTATACCTAACACAAAAGGTTCCAGACCAGCTTTAATGTTCTGCAATGTTAGTTTATTTAAAATAGTTATCAGTATCAAAAAAACTGAGATATACATTAAACAAGCCAATTTCCTCTCCACAATATGACACCTCATTCATAAAAATCAAGTGAATACTTTTGCATTTGCAAAACTCTTATCAGGTATTTACAAAAATCAAAACTGCTTTTTAAATGTGAACAACTTGCAAGCAAAGATATGTCAAAATCTAAGGAAAATCACAGTTGAATATCACACCTTGAAGGTGAATCTATTGGAAATGGATCAAATGAAATCTTAGGGGTATTTAGTTTTATCCAGAATTTGTAGAAATACTAAGAATGAAGTAAAATAGTATATTTAAGAAAGAAATTCACTTAAAATAATCAAAATTAGTGATTTTTATTTTTTCAAATAATTTGATTTAAATCAGCCCAACCCTGTTACTAATTATGGTTATAACAACTCTTTTAATATTAAATGAAATGTTTGCATTTATATATTGATTGTACATAAGATATTATTTTAAATTGTATTGTATTTTGTATATAATATGTATACAAGTGTGATATGAAAACAGTATAATATTGTTGTGATATGAAATACCAAAGTAATACCTGATATTGGTGGAGATATGTACATTAAAAAATTATGGTGACAAATTATCATTATTTATCTTTATCAATACTCAAAAGGTGTATAACATTTGTGATATGATCAACAAAATGAGTCCGAAATTAAAAATATCAATTTTTAGTTATGTAACATTTTATTACATTACAAAATCATATAAATGGACACTTAATTCCAAAGATATGAGTGATCGAAACAATAGAAATTAATAGCATTACAATCCTGTATTTGATTGATCAATATTGCGAGTTCCAACTTATTTTGTTTGATCACATCATATTCACTACAGTTGACTACATTTGAGTATAATTTATACAGTTAAGTATACAGTTGACAACAGTTGACAATCACTACAGTTGAGTATAATTTAAGAAATCTCATTTTCATATAAGGTGACTGACAGTGGAGCGCAAATTGAACATAATTTAAGAAATCTTGTGAATATTTGTAAGGTTTATAATGGTAGACAAATGAATTAATAAATGTAAGCAAATTGAATGTAAATAAAAGCAAAACTACAAGTCACAACATTTAGTGAGTGGGAGAGGTAAAAGAGGGATGATGGCGAGAGGAAAAAAAGAAAGAAAATTGACGTCGTTGCAACTGGATTAAACTGGTCTTGATCAAGTTTGAATAAATAAAAATAGAGTAAGACAAAAGTATATGCAGATATGATATGCAAATTGAATGTAGCTTAAGAAATCTTGTGAATATTCATAAGATACACTTCTGTGGATGATGCAAATTGAGCATGTTGAAGAAATCTCATGAATATTCATAAGTTCTATGACAACGGGTATGAGACACATATTGAGGCCATATAATCAGTGAAATAGAGAAAATAAAGAATCAAGACAAATTATGCTTCCTAAAATCCAATAGTGTGGTTCTATAATTTGATTACCATTAACAGCTTAGAATTTGCTCTTTCAACTGCATGGTATCAAAAGTAATTGTGTACAGTTGCTGCAAAAGGATGCAGTTGTCTCTCAAAGAGAAAGTTGAAATCTTAACACCAACAAAAGGAGCCTATTGAATGCTTCAAAATGACATCTTTGTGGTTAAGATTAGATACTGCTTTTTGATTTTTATAAAGACAAATAACGGTAAAATTGTCTTCATTTTCTTTGTGTGTTTTTTAATGTCTAATTTCATCAATATATCAAAATGTATATTACCACCAGGGCTCAAATTTCACCAAAGCCATTGCTATGCAATTTTGAGATTTTGCCTTGGTGCCCTTAATTAACTTTCAAGGTATTCATGAACTTAGTGCCCCATCATAAATTTGTGAAATTGGTTGCCCTCACAAATTAAAATTTGAGCCCTGCCGACAACGGCACCCTTTTGCTACAACAGTACACAATTATTAACAAATCCATAATAATTGTATGCTGACCTTGTTTATGCAGTGGTTTTGACATGCATGAGTAAACAGTCGTAATTGAGTGTAGGCATATAAGAAAAAACAGTACCTTTGTAAAATCTTCACTGTTGACATCAGATGAAAAAACTATATTATAAACCAATTCATGTGGAAAAGAAACCTATTGTTGTTTTGATTGTTTTTGTTGTTATTCATTGTAATCCATGTAGGCCTACATAGAAATAATAGGCATTTACCACGGGTATAGACGTTATTCATAATTGGCAATTTCATGTCTAAAGATGGAGACATACTCGATAAACATACAATCTCATACTTTTACTGCAATGTAATGAACTGTTGTGAACTTATACATTTTCCTAGATAGTGTCGGTTACAAGCAAACATTTCATTTCAAGTGGAATAGATAGTTTATACGTTCAAGTTTATTTCACAAATGTAATAAGGTCAAATGTTGAACAGCTCAGAAGTATGAAGCATTTTTTATAATTAGTGCAAAGTTCACCACATTGAAAAACTACATCACTCTCGTCTCGGCTACATCGTTAGCCTCGTTTTCAGAGCACTAATTGCTCTGAACATGCGCAGTTGGATAGCACTGCCATCTTTTGATGTAAATGCGCCAATTTATGAATAACGTATATTAAACAAATTATTAATATTTTTTAAACAGGTTCGCCGTCGTAGATAGAAAAGAGACAAATGTGGGAAAACGATCTCGCCCGGAATCGAACCCAGGACCTATTGCTTACAGGGCAAGTGCCTTATCCATTGGGCCAAAAGACCTCGCATGGTTTTAAAGCATCTGAAATTCAACACCTAAGCGACCACATATCCCAGTCTCCTGAGGGAAAATACATAGAAATAGTAATCCATGTAGCCCAATTTGAAAACAAATATGTCACATTAACTCATACCTCTTGGGGTCTTCCAATGTCCGATTTTAACATTAGTCAGATTTTAACAGCATCAAAACATGCAAAAATTAAGCGTTAAATTGAAGCCTCATAATTGATGATGAATGAATGATGAATAGAAGCTTAGCATTTCCTTTTAATTACTTTATATTTTTAAAGACCAAAACCTGACAAGAGGTATGGTTTGATGTGACGTCACATACATTAATTTACCTTCCTTATGGAGTGATGACAGCATATTCCATTGTCTTTCATGTTGAAGGACCAGAAAAACATACACGGATGTGCGTCAATCATGGGGGACAGGGGTCATGCCCCACCCCCCCCCACCCCACTTTTTGACAGGGGGATACTATATCAAATGCCCCCCCCCCCCCCCCCCCCCCCCACCACACCCAGATTTCTCAAAGGGATTATTGGAATTATGACGTTCAAATAGATATAAAGATTTTAAAAATTACCCATAACATTAATTTCTGATTTTAGAAGCCAAAATGTACATAAATCATGACAAAATTAGTGTAAACTCACAATTTTCGATAAATTTCGCGCATTTTGCTGTATCGGTTTACATTGATTTACCCCAAATGAAATGACAAATTCTTATGTATATACCCAAAATAGTCAGTTAGGCATTTCCCCCTTAAATATTTTTAACCCCTCCCCCACCCCACTTTGCCCCCCCCCCCCCCAATAAATCAATTTAGTTAAAATTAGATAAAATTGATAATTTTACCATAAAAAGGCAATTTATTTCACGTTGCACGCACATTTACCTAAATTAGGTTAAATGGCACAAAAGATGTGCGTGCGAGCGCACACTATTCATTTTTTTATGCCCCTCTTTCTCCCCCCCCCCCCAAAATAAAATAAATAAATATGATGCTGGCACCACCACTGCCCCCCTCTCCCCTCCCCTCTCCACTCCTCCCCTCTCCACTCCCCCCCCCTCTCCACTCCCCAGCAAACACAGAACGTTTCCGCAACGTTGCACCTAGGTTGCAGTTAGGTTGCGTCATTTAAAACGTTTTAACAACGTTTTTATAACGTTACGGTTTGGTTGTGATTTGGTTGTTTTAAGTTGGTCCGTTGAAACGTGAGCAAAACGTTCTCTGAACGTTAAAGTTTAGTTCTAGTTTGGTTGCACTTAGGTTGTGGTTAGGTTGTCATTATAAACGTTCTTACAACGTTATTATGACGTTGCGGTTTGTTTGTTTTAGGTTGGTTCTTGGAAACGTGATTAAAACGTTCTCTGAACGTTGCATGTTGATCATCGGAAACGTTTACATAATGTTTTAACAACGTTGTAACACTCAAATAGTTGGTTGTTTTAGTTTAATCTTTTAAACGTGAAAAGGATGTTCCCTGAACGTTGTAGTTTAAGTTCTAGTTTGGTTGCACTAAGGTTCTGGTTAGGTTGTCATTAAATACGTTCTTACAGCGTTATTATAACGTTGCGGGTTGTTTGTTTTAAGTACCAAATCACACCCAAACCGCAACGTTATATATAACGTTGTAGAAACGTTTTAATGACAACCTAACCACAACCTAAGTGCAACCAAACTAGACCTTAACTGCAACGTTCAGAGAACGTTTTGCTCACGTTTCAACGGACCAACCTAAAACAACCAAATCACACCCAAACCGCAACGTTATAATAACGTTGTAGAAACGTTTTAATGACAACCTAACCACAACCTAAGTGCAACCAAACTAGAACTTAACTGCAACGTTCAGAGAACTTTTTGCTCACGTTTCCATTGACCAACCTAAAACAACCAAATCACACCCAAACCGCAACGTTATAATATAACGTTGTAGAAACGTTTTAATGACAACCTAACCACAACCTAAGTGCTACCAAACTAGAACTTAACTGCAACGTTCAGAAAACATTTTGCTCACGTTTCCATGGACTAATTAAATAATGAATTACATTTTATTTAAAAAGGTTTATTACGAATCAAAATTTTAATACAAAACAATTTGGCATTACAAATTTGATGTACTAATCTAGGCGTATACAGGGTGACCAAAAAAATGTTAACACTCTGGGCACATAAGATATCTTAAAAGGACAGGAACACACGGGTCTAATCTTGATGTATTATGAAAGCTGAGTAAATAAGCTTTCATTTGCATTTTATTGCGTTCCAATTGGTTATTTAGAACGGGAGATATGCTTCAGCAAACATGAGGAAGCAAAATCGGCTTGGTCCCATTTGCATTAATTACAACTATGATTACGAACTTGTAAGAATGCCAAAAACATTATTGTGCAGTAATTCAAAAGTAACAATACCATTGCAACATTTAATCATAAGTTAGAATGTATCGATTATTGAATATAATTGAATCTTTTCATTCATTTATCCAACGATACAAGCAAGTTATAACATGTGGTATTACCATTGACATTAATTGGATGGACCATTTCAACAAAGAGCATGAAATGTTTCAATTTCAATTTTAAAGACTGCTTTACTGACTTTCTGGTTTCCTTGTGAACTAAGGCATTTTTATGCTTTTCCGTTAGTTCCCGTTTTAACTCAAGCGCAATATGCTCTTTTCTAAGCGTGTAAATCCGTTAAAGTTTGAAAAGAATCTGGCTTCATCACGACGTTCATATAACGTTTACACAACCAAATTATGTTACCTGGGCTGTAATCGCTAATTTGCATATTTTACCTGGCCTTACATGAGTCGAGTAAATTGTGGAAATAGCTCATTAGCATAATTTCAATGGTACAAAAATTAGCACCGATGCTCGTTTATAACCTTTAAATTATGGTAATGAGCTAATTTGCAACTTTTATTTATTTAAACCTATTTTTTTTTTAAATTTAAGTCGATACATACATTTAACAGCTTTTAACACCATAGAAAGCATTTTGATCTGAATACGTAAGTTCTCATATGTATAGCTAAAGGCAAGTCATTGTTCACTAATGCCATATACATTGAGCAAGAACATAGTACACATGAAAAGGTCAATGCCCGCCCCATCCCTCTATAATACCACTACCATTCCCTGGTTGCCATGGTGTAACTAACCGAATTTGATGAAAGTTTTTTACACGTTTGGGATAACGTTGTGAAAACGTTCAAGACTAACGTTCATACAACATAAAAATGTGTCGACAAATAAACGTTCTTTGAACGTTTAATCATAACGTTCCAAGAACGAAAGTGAAACGTTGTCACGACGTTCCAACAACGTAATAAATAGGTTATAAAAACGTCATTTGGACCTAATGGTATAACTAACAGAAGTTTTTTAAACGTTTGGGACGTTGTTATAACGTTGTGAAAACGTTCATTACTAACGTTCAAACAACGTAAAAATGTGTCGACAAATAAACGTTCTTCTAACGTTGGATCGCAACGTTCCATGAACGTTGTCACGACGTTCCGATAACGTAATAAAGACAGTATAAAAACGTCATTTGGACGTAATGGTATAACTAACAGAATTTCAAGAAAGTGTTTTAAACGTTTAGGACGTTGTGAAAACGTTCGTGACTAACGTTCATACAACGTAAAAATGTGTCGACAAATAAACGTTCTCCTAACGTTGGATCACGTTCACAACGTTCTTTGAACTTTTAATCATATGGTTCCAAGAACGAAAGTGAAACCTTGCCACAACGTTCCAACAACGTAATATGGTTAGCTGGGTCCCCTCTCCTCTCCTCTCCCCTCCCCTCTCCACTCCCCCCCCCCCCCCCACCTCTCCACTCCCCCTCCCCTCTCCACTCCCCTCTCCTCTCCTCTCCCCTCTCCCCTCTCCCCTCCCCTCTCCCCTCCCCATATTGAAGACCCTACTTTACGCTATCATGGAAACTGACATAGCATCCGGGGTTCGCGTGAAGTTGTCTTCTTGAATAGTAGTTTACGAGTATGTATTGGTCGAGTTGGTAATAAAGCGACACCTTTTGATATTTCTGTCACAACAGGTCAGAGGTCACTAGGTCAGTCACCAGTTTCATTTACCCCGCGAAAGAGTGTTGATCAAAATAAAGGGTCACTGTTCGTGTAGACGTACACATTGATTATGAAATCAATCCCCTAGTAAATCTGTATTACACAAAACCAAGAAGAAATCATCAAAAGGACCAAAAATGTCTTCAAAATCTAAGAAGAGAGTTGAACAAAATCAGTGGGTTATGATTGCACCAGGTAAGCTTACTCACTACATAACAATATAGTAATACTACTTTTCTTTTACTCTAATACTAATTGCAATGATCTATTATACATGTACTCTAGTCATGCTAGTGTAGGGTATCTGTCGGATACTACTGCGGCAGTCACAACAGCGTTATATTTACTTTGAGCAGTTCGACGTGTCGCTGATTGATTGTAATCCAAACGGCAAATCGCTGTGATCATCTATATATGGGTCATGAATGTCCCTGTCCACACACGCTCATCGCATAGATCGCACATGTTGATTATTTTAAAAAGTGCTAAAGTTCTCTGCCGACGACTATACGCTCTTTCCACACAATCGCCATTTTAAAATGAGAGCGAGGCTCGACCACCCACTATCATATATCATGCACCATCACGCAATGCGCAAACCTGCGTGAAACGGCCGATGCAGTGTGGCTTGATAGTGCGTGGTGAGGGTAGAGCCTCACTTTCAATCAATGGTTCCATCCGTACCGTGCAAGTAGCGTACAGTCAACATCGCAGCTCTCACAGTCTTCATGGCCTCTGACACCTAGAGAGATGAGATTTGTGTACAGGTAACACTAACTAAAGGTATATATGACCCGATCACTTTTTTGGGGCTATGATTTTTTTCTTCACATCAAGATATTTTGGTATCAGAAGAATCCCCATATTTTTCTCATTATGTCTGTAAAATATTAGGGGCCAGAAATGTTTCATTTTGGAAATTATAGGCTAAAATGTGGTGAATTACTGTCAAAGGTGGTTAACCACCAGCCAGTCTGTATACTACTCAATGGGCACATGTCTTTTGACCTTGCGCTTCTAAAAATAGAACCATTGGAGTTATGCAACTCAAACTTTGGAATACAACAATTTTAAAGATGACCTTTCATGTAAAATAGAAAACATCAAGTTGAAAATCGGGTCATTTACAGTAGGCCTACCTTTAAAGTTACTTTTTTTTTTGGAAACAGGACAGGTCATTTCATCCCCACAGCGTTTCAATCATCCCCATGATTCCACTACTGTTTTGACCCAATACCGTTTTTTATCCCACTGCACTATCGTTTTATCCCAAAACTGTTTCATCCCATTACTGTTTCATCCCAGTGCACTTTCATACCAGTGCAAACCTTTGATTCACTCAATAGCACAGTGGGCATAGCACACGAATTGGGGCTAAATCGATTGCCTAAATTTTTTTTATCAAGCATAAGCAAGGACTGCGAAATCATGAAAACAGGGGTAGGGCCTATATTTATCATCACGATTAAATAAAATAAAATTGTAATCCTGGTTGTGGTAACTGTGGGAACACAATTCTGCTAGTTTTAGCCAGCCAGTCTTCCTGTTAAAAGGCTTACATGTAGGCCTAAATGAGCTGTACCTACTTGATGTGCAGTACCCAGATCCTGAATATTTACGATTCTGGATTTAAAAGGAGTAAATAAGGACTTCCCCATAGGCATACACAGTGTGCATATCACTTTAAACTGCATTACTTTTTAGGGCTCTCATGTCAAGTCAGACTTCAATCTTGGCCTCGGTTGGTGACAATAATCTGTAGGGGATTTGGGATGTCTATGGGGGGGGGGGGGGGGGGGGGGTGTACACTAATTGACATCTAATGACCCTTATGACCTTAACCCCAATTTGTCAACGCTTTAAACTGCACATACTACTCTTTAGGGCTCTCATATAAAAAGTCAAACTTCAATCTCAGCCAAACTTGGTGACAATAGTCTTTTGGGTAAGGGATTTGAGATGATACATGGATGACCTGGATTTACCTGTAATAATGACCCCTACATGATCTTCAACCCATTTTGTCAAAACAGTAATTCACTTTTAACCCTAACACTACCATATACCCCAAAATATCACGACTGGGCACGTTGGTACCACCCGGCGTGGAAGTTTTTTGATGAAAAAATGGACAGCCGTGGTGAAGTGTGGAATCCCTCGCCTCTGGTGAGAGAGGTCCCTGGATCAAATCAGGGGGGGGGGGGATATTTTGGTCGATTTTCCGCGTTGAAGAAAAAATTCTGAAAAAAGTGGGGGGTAGAGTTAGGGTTAACAAGCAATTTTTTGATTTTTTTTTTTCTTCAAACATTTTCTAAGTTTTGTTAATATAACCCTAACACTACCATATACCCCAAAATACCACGACTGGGCACGTTGGTACCACCCGGCGTGGAAGTTTTTTGATGAAAAAATGGACCCAATACATACAGTCTGGGCAATACACTGCCCAGAACTGTGCTTGACAGCCGTGGTGAAGTGTGGAATCCCTCGCCTCTGGTGAGAGAGGTCCCTGGATCAAATCCCGGGGGGATCGGGGGGATATTTTGGTCGATTTTCCGCGTTGAAGAAAAAATTCTGAAAAAAGTGGGGGGTAGAGTTAGGGTTAATTGATCAAAAGTGGAAAACATTGTAGTAAACCATTATGTTGATTTATTATGATACTGAAAATTCTTATCCTCTGTCCATTGATATTCTTCAGATAAAGCTTTACAGTTGGATCCAAATGGAGAAGAGGAGCCAGAATTTATCAAATTAGTACATCCAAAAACAGGTACCGTATTATCCCTATTAAGCGCCCAGGACCTTATAAGCGCCCACTCCTGTTTTTCTCAATGACTAACAACAAACAATCTCTTATAAGCGCCCACCTTTTTAATTAACCGTAGCACTGTACAACAACATTCTTCACGGCGTCCTTCACTAAAGCAGTACCAGTAAAAGCCGTGATTAAATCGCCACCATCTCTCCCTGATCACACTAGGCACTAGGCTACTGATACGCGTACAGTAGCGCTGATACCACTGCCTGTACAGCGACCGGCGAGTGTTACTTTTCCGTTTTAATCGCACGTGGTAATTCCACTAGTGCAACAGTTCCGTGTATCGTAGTCATTCATTGTGCCATTCATTTGTTCAGGAACGGGCACCACCAAAAATTATCACCACAAATGAAAAGCAAAGATGGCCGCCCACATGAAAACCAGATAAATATTGATGGCATTTTCGGCTAAGTTTTTGTTTTTTTATTACGCAGTTTTTGAACAAAATTGTAACAAATCGTTAGCGATTTGTCTTTCACAACTATTCATGGAATGTGATTGAAAAATCATACTTTCTTTTTCTTCTATGAGCTAAAACATTATTGGCATGTTTACCGAAAAAATGTCTTCGCAACCTTGCCGAATTCGACAGTCTCAACGATAAATGAGTTTAAAAAAAGGTAATATAATAAGCGCCCACCCAAAATGACTTTGCTAACCGCCCTGGGCGCTTAATAGGGATAATACGGCATGTAATTATTAATACCCCCTAAGACACAAACAAAAACACCAACTCTGTTCTAAGAGCAAACAAACCTCTTGGGTAGGGTCAACATTTTCCTGAACATGTTAGTGAATTTCCACCAGTTTTGGAGTTTTAGAATCAAGATGATAATTATTACGGTAAAAGTTTTCAGGTGTGTAATTTTCACGCTTTGCCCATTTTGAAAAATGTTGTTTGTTTTTATTTTGAGCTTCCTTACCTTCCTTACACAGTACATAGAATATATATTCCATAGAAGCTGGGTTGTAGCCTTCCCCGGCAATGGGCCCCTAATTGGGAGTAATTCTGTTATAAATACCCTTCACAGGGGTATTCATAGTGCATGATTTTTAAGAACGACGCATACTAACTGATGTTGGTGTGAAGGGTATAACAGAATTATGCCCGGAATTGGGCTAGCCCGCCTGGCACTCAAAAAAGGGTAAAAAAAATAATAATAATAATAATTTTTTTTAACAGTTTGTGGATAAAATCATTAAACTGCCTCGAAAAACAAGAAATTATGTGGCAGGAACTCTCAAAGTGCATTAAAAAGCCTAAAAACATCCCGGCCGCTGAGCCGCGAGAGCTCTGCTCGCTTGGCTCGCTACGCTTTGCCCAAATTTTACCCGGCACTAAATTTGGCCTGGTGACAACCTTGCATAGGAACATCCTCAATACAACATAGTTTATCAATCGATAGACCACATATGTAGCGGGGGCTGCCATCGTAGGGTTGCTATATCATGATTTGCAAATTGTAATATCTAGTCTGTAATAGGGTTATACAGTATAGATGGGGTGACAGGTGATGTCACACCGGGCATTTGGTCGGCAGTTGCCATTGGTCTTTGCCCGGCGGTTTGCGCGCACATCCTGTTTTGTTTAGGACCCATGCTTTTAAAACTCGCGCCAAAGCATTATAAAGGGCAATAAGGCATAGTAGTGGACATTGTTGTGGTCATACTGTACGCTGTTCCCTCAAGCATGTATCGACAGTCCAGTCCCTTCGACCGTTGCGTTTGTTGATAAACATTGCTCTCACCCCATCTATAAACAAGCATAAAAAGGTAACACATTGTGCAATTTTTAAAGGATAGTTTAGTTTTTAGTAGAAATCTAAACATTTCGTGGCACCAGTTTGATTGGCTCTAACAGTTGGATTTAATTAACACAATTGCAATAATTACACTCTAATTACAGATCAAGGTGTGATGTTCATGGTGAGCAGTGATGGCAAATTAATATACGAGGTGACATCTTGTAAAGAAGAGTTTGGGTCATGGTTTATTAACCAGACAGTTCAACAAGGTATGTGTTTAGTCTAGACTGTTATTAATTTATGAGGTGACATCTTATATGTGTAAACAAAACGCTCACGCAATAAAAATATCGATAGCAGTTAGCGGCCAAAAAAAAAAAATTGTAATGTTGTCCTCGACCGCCCGCTCGTCAGATTTAGGGCCGCTCCAATTTTGTTCAGATTTTTTTTTTTTTTTCAGATTTTCTTTTTTTTTTAAAGTTTAAATGGCATTGAATATTAAATTAAGTGTTTATGACATATATGTGCGACTCTAAGAGTGATTTCAACTTCTTGTTGGCTGAACATTGAGCTTCCGCTGGTAAGAGAGAAGATTTTTTTTTTAAATATCCGCCCGCCTGCCCCTCTCTAAAAGCTGTGGAGGACAACATTACCCTTTTTTGGCCTTAGCCCAGTAAAAGTATATATTTTATACATAGAGCTCAAATTGATGTTCTGACTTTATGATGAGGGGCAAGATGAAAATGAAAAAGATCAATTGAAGTTCAACAAATAATTCATGAAAAATACTTCTTTCTGCTTCAACTACTACCCCCACATAAGAAATAATGGCATTCTCAGATTCTGTGTACATTTCCCTTTCAGAATATGTATACTTTTCCTATGAAAGCGTACATGGTTACTGATATAATTAAAAGGCATATTATGTGATCTTTTCCAGGGGGTGTCCTCTATTCATGATTTTTTTTAGAAACTAGATTTTCTTGCAGATTTTACATTTCTGATCATAAATCGTAAATATACATTCCAAGTGAAAGGGCGATATGATTACTAATTACTTCAAAATCATGGTTTTAGAGTGAAAATAAACTGTCGGGTTAAATAAATTGTCGGATTGACCCAACAGTTTATTTTCCCCGGTTATTTTTACTCTAAACCATGATTTTGAGGTAATTAGGAATCATATTGCTCTGTAACTCGGAATATATTTATGATTTATGATCAGAAATATAAATCTGCAAGAAAATCTGCTTCCAAAAAAATGATCGGATTGAGGGCTGTCTCCTGGAAAAGATCACACAATATACCTTTTAAGTTCAACCCCAAAATGGTGCCTTTTCCGAATGTGTCACTGTCACACAAAGATGCAGCAGTTCAAAACGCATGGCCTTATGCATTTTTGATTATTTCCAGGTCAGTGTCAGGTTGTACATTTGACAAAAAGGGGGTCCATGTTTTTTCCAAACCACCTTATTTCCTTGAAATATGTTAAATGAGTTAAGCAAAACATTCCAATTTGGAACCTAGAATACAATCCCACCACAAAAATATATATAAATGTTGTTTTTCATTGATGATTGTTTTGCAGATGGATCATTAAAAATGGCGACACCAGTAGACCCAATATTTCTTGTTTTACCGTATCTGAGGAAATCTGAAAAACAGGTAGGAAATTCAGGACACTATTTTGTGCACAAAAAACGGTGTCTACGGGCGCGATCGACTCAACATTTTTGAGTTTGAATTTTTGTTTAAATAACATTTTTTGAAAAATTATGAACAAATCAGAAATGTCTGCATTTTTTTTGAAAATAGTGGAAAATTCACCAGAGGCTGATCGGTTTGTCACGGACGGACGTTTGTGCAAAACATGAGCGAAAAACAGTTTGTAAAAAGTAACTACTGACATTTATTCAACTTTTTATGTTTAATGTTATAGAGAATCATCAACTTTATTGAAATACACAAAAAAAAATAAGGTGTGGTTTGTTACTAAAAATAGAACGACGGAAATGTTTGTGTCACGGACGGACTAGATAGAAATAGGGTTCTCTACCTTTTAGTGCTTCTTTTTAATTTCTATCTAGTCAACTCCATATTCCCCAATGCTTTACAGGTCAAATAGTAAGTAAGATACATGGTTTAAATATCTGATACACAGCATTTGAAAATATTTCTTATTTTTTACAGGGGTAGGGTAACAAACTTTGTCACGGACGGACATTTTTGAGCGTCACGGACGGACACAAATGTTAACTACATAAAAAACTTTGAAATTGCCACTTATTTACACTTTAGTATGAACAAATAGTATCAAATACTTACAAAAATAGTAAGAAAAATGTTAAGTCATGAATTTTCAGTCTTAGTAATAAAAAGCAGTCAAGATATTAGTCTTTTTCCAACACTACGGACAAGATAGAAATAGGGTTCTCCGGACCTTTAGTACTTCTTCTTAATTTCTATTTAAACAATTCCATATTCCTCAAGCTTTGCAGGTCAAATAGTAAGTGAGATACATGGTTTGATACACAGCATTTGAAAACAGATTTATTTTTTACAGGAGAAGGGTAGACCTGTAACAAACTGTATCACAGACGGAAATTTGTTAGCGTCACGGACAGACACAGATGTTGAAGAACTTTGAAATTGCCACTTATTTACATGACAAAATGGTATCATATACTTACAAAATAGTAAGAACAATTGTATGTCATCATTTTTCAGTCTTAGTAATTAAAAAGGATCACAAGATACCAAAACCAGTGTGATGGTTATATTCAAAGGTTGCAGAATTTGGCACTTTGATATACATGTAGTTCAGCCTTTAAAAGTATATAGTGTCAATTCCGTGTCAAAACAACCAAAATCCAGAAATTTGGTACAGGTCACCTCTTACATTTTGCTGAAATTCATATATAATGAATGAACACATGCAAAGTAAAAAAATCCAATTCAAAGTCGTTCAGGAATTATAGCCCGTCGAAGTTGGGGGGTCACGGCCGAACATTTGCGCAAAAGTCGCGTCATTGAATATTTTGCGTTTTGTAGAACACTTTAAATTGCCTTCCCAATATGATTCTGAGCTGAAACTTGACATGACCTTGAAAATGCGAATATTTATTATTCAACCGCGAAGGGTTTATCGGTTTTTCAGACCCCCTGAGACCCTGTATGGATAATCAGAAAAGCTTCAAATTGCATATTATATGCATTCTATGGTCACGTGTGGTTACTTTCCCCACCCCAAGTTTAGGTCTCTAACTCATTTTGTTTATTTACGGCACCCCGCCAAAGTCGGCTCCAAAATGAAACTCTGTCAATTTGTTAATCTAAGTCAAATACATGGACCAAGTTTGATTTTGGTGTCTCTTCTCCTTCATGGTGAGACAGCGTTCACAAATATGCCCATTTTCCCCATATTTATTCCACACGAGCGGCCATTTTGGAATATTTTGTGTTTTATAGAGCAATTTCATGTGCCTTTACAACAAGATGTAGAGCTAGATATTGGTTCCTAGAGGGTGACAATAAGCCGAATAACCTGAATCTGACATCAAAATAAGTGTACCACACCCCCCCCCTTTCCCTTTGACATGACCTTGAAAATGCAAATTTATTCAACCGTGAAGGGTTTTCCTGATTTTCAGATCCCCTGAGACCCCCTATGAATAATCAGAAAAGCTTCAAATTGCATAATGTATTTAATAGTCACATGTGGTTACTTCAAAGCAATTACAATTGGCTTAACTCACTAAGTTAATTTTAAGCAAGGCTTCAAAGTTGGCTCCAGCTGGAAAATGTAAATTTATTATGAAACATTCCCGCTTGATTGACCTTTACAACAAGTTCTCACTATCATGAAACTTTGTTCACTTTGTTTATAAATTAAATCTACCTTATGATTCAAAAACATTTAAACCATCACACCAAAACGTCACTGACATTTAAAATATTTAATTTTCAACTATCTCAAGATCAAATTCATATTCAATGCAATTTATGAACATACCAACTGGTATCGACAATTTATGAACATACCAACTGGTATAGTGAGCATCATAACATGTGCTCACTGCTGTAGCAAACTTACTCATTTGCATAAAGGCATACCTGTATAGACTAGTTCATTTAATGGTAAGAGGGGTGGTATTCAGCTTTGCTTGTGTGCTCAGAACTGAACAGTAACTAACAGTGTCTGTCCGTGACAACATTTGTGTCCGTCCGTGACAACTTTTAATTAAAGATTTAACTAATTTATGCCTGCCCTAATTAATTAATACTCCTGCATGGGAAAGAATACATATAAGGGAGATACTTCACTATGTTTTTATTTTTTTACTTTGTCCTTGAAATTAGTTTAAACACTTTTAAACTTTTTTTGTGTCACGGACGGACAGCAAAACATTAAAATGTTAACGCAAGTCTAGCGATATAACTTCCCCAGAACTTTTTTCCCAAATATTTATCTTATTTGATGGAAAAGTGTGTCAGCTATCAACATTACATCACAAAACTCTGAAAATGTTACATTTACATAAAAATATAGCATGATGAACTTTAATTAAAATGTCCGTCCGTGACGCATCTTGTTTTCACCCCTTGGACAATAATGGACTGTTCCGCGAACGTACCGCATTTTGATTTTTTTTAAATGCAGTTTCAGATAGCCTAGATATTGTCCAACATTGTGAGGTATCTATCAATATCAAAATCAGAAATTTATTTTTTCATAACCATGTTAACCTTTAACCGATCAGCCTCACCAACATTTTCAAACAAAACAAAACAAAAAAACCAATTGACCACAGACTCTACTTGAGAAGTCCAGAAATCCATGCCTAAGGGCACAAAGAACACCACAATTGATTGTGTTTTGGTTCCCCCAAAATGTATTGATGAGGTAAATATTTGATAAAATGTTAAACAAATTATATAAACTGCTCAAAAAAAGTTTGGACATTTTTTTTTCAATCACAATTTGTTCAAATATCTCAGGATATGTTTATTTAGTGTAATATATCATGTAAAAGCTGATGTGTTCATCTTTACAATGATATCCAATTTGAAGCAATCCCTTGTTCCAGTGCTCAGCCACATGCTTGAGAACATGGGGAGGTCGTAATCTGAAAGTGCCAAATCAACACTATTTGGTACTTAAAAATCAATATAGATCATCACACTATACTGGAGTGGTCTATGTAACACTTCATTGAAAAGACTACAAAGATGTTCATTTGAGCATGAAATAGTTGATTTTGGCACATTCAGATTGTGACCTCCCCATGTTCTCAAGCACTGGGGTAAGGGATTGCTTCAAATTTGGTATCATTGAAAAGATGAACACATCAGCTTTACATGGATATAAAAACTTAATGAACATATCCCGCGATATTTGAACAAATTGTGATTGAAAAAAAAAATCTTTTTGAGCAATTTAAATAACAAACAATTTGTGTGTGCATATCTGGGTCAGTATAGCTTGTAGAAAGTGTTTTTCCTTTTTGTATTTTCTTGTGACTAAAATTGGTAATTTTGGTGTTAACAATTTTTCGCACTTTGCTGATTTATTAAATTTGCGATTTGTATCGTCATGACATAGACCTATACGCAAAAGACAAAAGAAATATCTTAGAATGTTATTATTTTGTGGTAGCTGTGTCAGGCGTAAAAGGCGTAACAAAAAATGTAGCGCGAAAAAATTCCACTTTTACTGTATGGTATAAAATTATTCTATTTCTATGAATTGACTTCTTATTTTTGTTTGTATTCTGAATAAATGTCAATGGTATTGATTCCATATAGCGCGCTATCTTGAATTTATATTTTCCTTCTTCATTTTGATCATTAATTTCATTGGTGTGTTTTTCAGAGGGGAAAGTTCATGACACTAGATCAAATTGTAACAGATGACAATTACCCACAATGCCACAGGCTTCTTAGCTGTAAAGGATTGTCGGAATTAGAACGTTGCTGTGACGTTAAAGGTTTGTTATTCTTTTTTATTTACTTTATAGGTTTCGAGATGGTTGTTTTATGCCAGTAGTGTATATTATAACACCTGTCATTAATCAAATTAGGCATATCATAAACACTAGTGATGTAATAAAGTAAGGCATGTCATAAACACTAGTGATGTAATAAAGTAAGGCATGTCATAAACACTAGTGATGTCATAAATTTAGGCGTGTCATAAACACTGGTGGTGTAATCAAGTTAGGCGTGTTATAAACACTCGTGGTGTAATAAAGTTAGGCCTGTCATAAACACTAGTGATGTTATAAAGTTAGGCGTGTCATAAACACTAGTGATGTTATAAAGTTAGGCATGTCATAAACACTAGTGATGTAATAAAGTTAGGCGTGTTATAAACACTTGTGGTGTAATAAAGTTAGGCCTGTCATAAACACTAGTGATGTTATAAAGTTAGGCATGTCATAAACACTAGTGATGTTATAAAGTTAGGCATATCATAAACACTAGTGATGTAATAAAGTTAGGCACGTCATGAACACTGGTGATGTAATAAAGTAAGGCATGTCATAAACACTAGTGATGTAAATAAAGTAAGGCATGCCATAAACAATAGTGATGTAATAAAGTTAGGTATGTCATAAACACTAGTCTGTCATAAAGTTAGGCATGTCATAAACACTAGAGCATGTCATAAACACTAGTGGTGTAGTAAAGACAGGCATGTTAAAAACACTACCGGTGTAATAAAGTTAGGCGTGTTATAAACACTAGTTATGTAATAAAGTAAGGCATGTCATAAACACTAGTGATGTAATAAAGTTACGTGTGTTATAAACACTAGTGGTGTAGTAAAGTCAGGCATGTTAAAAACACTACTGGTGTAATAAAGTTAGGCGTGTTATAAACACTATTGGTTTAATAAAGTTAGGCGTGTTATAAACACTAGTTATGTAATAAAGTAAGGCATGTCATAAACACTAGTGATGTAATAAAGTTACGCGTGTTATAAACTCTAGTGATGTCATAAAGTTAGGCGTGTCATAAGCACTAGTGATGTAATGAAGTAAGGCATGTCATAAACACTAGTGATGTTATAAAGTTAGGCACGTCATGAACACTAGTGATGTAATAAAGTAAGGCGTGTCATAAACACTAGTGGTGTATTAAAGTTAGGCGTGTCATAAACACTAGTGATGTAATAAAGTAAGGCGTGTCATAAACACTAGTGGTGTATTAAAGTTAGGCATGTCTTAAACACTAGTGGTGTAATAAAGTTAGGCATGTCATAAACAATTGTGATGTAATAAAGTTAGGCGTGTCATAAACACTACTGGTGTAATAAAATTAGGCGTGTCATAAACACTAGTGATGTAATAACGTTAGACATGCCATATACACTAGTGATGTAATAAAGTAAGGCGTGTCATAAACACTAGTGGTGTATTAAAGTTAGGCATGTCTTAAACACTAGTGGTGTAATAAAGTTAGGCATGTCATAAACAATTGTGATGTAATAAAGTTAGGCGTGTCATAAACACTACTGGTGTAATAAAATTAGGCGTGTCATAAACACTAGTGATGTAATAACGTTAGACATGCCATATACACTAGTGATGTAATAAAGTTAGACGTGTCATAAACACTAGTGATGTAATAAAGTTAGGCATGTCATAAACACTAGTGGTGTATTAAAGTTAGGCATGTCATAAACACTAGTGGTGTATTAAAGTTAGGCATGTCATAAACACTAGTGATGTGATAAAGTTAGGCATATCATAAACACTAGTGGTGTAATAAAGTTAGGCGTGTCGTAAACACCAGTGGTGTAATCAAGTTAGGCGTGTCATAAACACCAGTGGTGTAATCAAGTTAGGAATGTCATAAACACTAGTGATGTAATAACGTTAGGCGTGTCATAAACACTAGTGATGTGATAAAGTTAGGCATGTCATAAACACTAGTAATGTAATAAAGTTAGGCGTGTCATAAACACTAGTGATGTGTTAAAGTTAGGTGTGTCATAAACACTAGTGATGTGATAAAATTGGGCATGTCATTAACACTAGTGATGTTATAAAGTTAGGCGTGTCATAAACACTAGTGGTGTAATAAAGTTTGGCGTATCATAAACACTAGTGGTGTAATAAATTAGGCGTGTCATAAGCACTAGTGATGTAATGAAGTAAGGCATGTCATAAACACTAGTGATGTTATAAAGTTAGGCACGTCATGAACACTAGTGATGTAATAAAGTAAGGCGTGTCATAAACACTAGTGGTGTATTAAAGTTAGGCGTGTCATAAACACTAGTGATGTAATAAAGTAAGGCGTGTCATAAACACTAGTGGTGTATTAAAGTTAGGCATGTCTTAAACACTAGTGGTGTAATAAAGTTAGGCATGTCATAAACAATTGTGATGTAATAAAGTTAGGCGTGTCATAAACACTACTGGTGTAATAAAATTAGGCGTGTCATAAACACTAGTGATGTAATAACGTTAGACATGCCATATACACTAGTGATGTAATAAAGTTAGACGTGTCATAAACACTAGTGATGTAATAAAGTTAGGCATGTCATAAACACTAGTGGTGTATTAAAGTTAGGCATGTCATAAACACTAGTGGTGTATTAAAGTTAGGCATGTCATAAACACTAGTGGTGTAATAAAGTTAGGCATGTCATAAACACTAGTGATGTGATAAAGTTAGGCATATCATAAACACTAGTGGTGTAATAAAGTTAGGCGTGTCATAAACACCAGTGGTGTAATAAAGTTAGGCGTGTCATAAACACCAGTGGTGTAATAAAGTTAGGAATGTCATAAACACTAGTGATGTAATAAAGTTAGGCGTGTCATAAACACTAGTGATGTGATAAAGTTAGGCATGTCATAAACACTAGTAATGTAATAAAGTTAGGCGTGTCATAAACACTAGTGATGTGTTAAAGTTAGGTGTGTCATAAACACTAGTGATGTGATAAAATTGGGCATGTCATTAACACTAGTGATGTAATAAAGTTAGGCGTGTCATAAACACTAGTGGTGTAATAAAGTTTGGCGTATCATAAACATTAGTGGTGTAATAAATTAGGCATGTCTAAAACACTAGTGGTGTAATAAAGTTAGGCATGTCATAAACACCAGTGTTGTAATAAAGTTAGGCATGTCATAAACCCTAGTGATGTGATAAAGTTAGGAGTGTCATAAACACTAATGATGTAATAAAGTTAGGCGTGTCATAAACAATTGTGATGTTATAAAGTTAGGCGTGTCATAAACACAGGTGTGATAAAGTTAGGCATGTCATAAACACTAGTGGTGTATTAAAGTTAGGCATGTCTTAAACACTAGTGGTGTAATAAAGTTAGGCATGTCTTGAACACTAGTGGTGTATTAAAGTTAGGCATGTCTTAAACACTAGTGGTGCTATAAAGTTAGTAGGCGTGTCATAAACACTAGTGATGTAATAAAGTTAGGCGTGTCATAAACAATTGTGATGTAATAAAGTTAGGCGTGTCATAAACGCATAGGTTGATAAAGTTAGGCGTGTTATAAACACAAGGAAAGTTAGGTGTGTCGTAATGTATAATAAAGTTAGGCTTTTGATAATATTATTTCTTGCATAGAACAACTCCAGCTCTGGTACCTTTGTTCCACTAAAAATAATACTACTACCCACATTAATGTCACACAATAGAACATGGGTATCTTTTTAAAGCAATACCATCATTCTCTAAACAAAGATTGTGTCCTTTATTTTCCCTACAGGTGATGATGATCTCAAAGCATACAGGTACAATAACGAGAAAACATTGGATTGGCTACGAGCTAAAGTTGATAGGATATCGCAAACATTGGAACACACTTCAGTACACTGTGCTGCCGGGTCACAATCAGCAACATTTGTTAGGAGTAGTAAGGGCAAAGAAGCTACTAAGGGTAGGTCGATTATTATTGTGTGTTTAGGACAAAATCAGCCAAATTAATAATGTTACATTTTATTGAGTACAGGCCATCTTTCACTATCAGCAACTAAGAGTAGTTATATATAGTGTATCTAGGACAGAATGTAAGACCTGAAGCAAATTGATGACCTCCCTGATTCACTTTGCGATGAGCTTTAACCAATTAAAATATGGAAAAACAATTAAGTGGACTTCAGAAAATTTTATTTTTGTTGGCTTTTTATGGGAAGGTAAGAATTTCCGGTTTAATATTATTTTTTAGGCAAAATCTTTCTGGACCTTTAAGTAAACCATCCTAAAGCAACAGTCGTATTGTGTAAAATTGGAAGTATTTTGGGTTAATTTTGTCAAAACACCAAAGTCATATTTATAACAATTGGCAAAACAGCCAGGACAAACCCAATAGTGACATTAGCACTAAATTAAAGGGATGCCCAAAAATATCTTGTAGTGTGGCTATTCACTTCATAGCATATTTTAACTAAAAGTTGTAATTATGTTAATACATTATATGTATATTGATATATGCAGTAATGGAAATACCCACATGATTGTAAACCCGGAGTTGACGATCATGTATGTCGCAGCTCTATTAATAATACTGTATGTACTGATCATAGTAGTAGTATTGCTTTATTCCGTAATAATAAGAGGGATTAAAATTATGTCTTGGCCAGTTCTAGTGGTTGAGTTATGTGCCTTACAATGCAGAGGTCCATGGATCGATTCCCACTAGGGACTACTTTTTCAACTGATTCATTTCCTTTTGTAAAGGTTAGAGCTAGAAATATTCTCCTAAAAGTCCTAAAAGTGTGTAGTTCCTACCTAGTCAACCCCGGGTGGAAAGTCATGTGGGTATTCCATCGCTGCATATTGATATATCAAAACCATCTGTTTTGCCTACTAGGCAATGTTATGTATACGTGTACAAATTTGTATTCAAAATATTGAAGCCCACAAAAAGGTATAGCATTTTGCCTAAGAGGCTAAGACAAGACATCATCTGAACATTTATTGCAAATTAACTGAAGTCTTCAATCAATCACAGATATTGCCTTTCATAAATATTGCCATGAATTGAAACCTTTTATATTTCTTATTCAATGCAGAGCGCGTGCATTATGATGCATATTGATTTGGTTGATGTTTACCAGTTTGTAAATTGGACTTGTTATTAAAATATAAATCAATGCCCCAATCCACAAAGTAGGTAGTCATGACAACCACAAAATAAAACTTAAAATTAATGTTAACATGATTCATGGTATCATAAATTTCAATTGATATAAATGTGTGTGTTTTATTTTTTATTACGCTCCTTAGCTTCTTCTTTATGGAATAAATTACCCTTGATTTGAGCACAGAATTCGTATAAGCTCTAGTCTTAACACTTTCCACACGGCAGGCGTCTAGGGACGACATTCCAAAATTTCACAAAATGTTTCAAAAATTACAACATTATTCGATTTCATTATCATATTTGGAATCACCATAAGAAATGAATCAAAATAAGTACAAACATGCCTAGTATTTGTTCAGAAATCCTTGAGATAGACTTTTAAAGTTGGGAAATGTTTGTGATAAATATCTGTTTTGTATGGTAAAATCAACTGCCGCATATAAAGTGTTAATCCAACCATATTGCATTTTGATTCACAGATGATTATGTACGGTATGCAGCAGGGCTTATATCAGACTATCTTCATCCTGATTTGAGCAAGGAATTATTCTCATTCATGGGGTAGGTAAATGATGATAACTTTCATGAAGCATGAGTTTTTGGTTAAGCCTTCAACACTTGTCAAAAGTTGTGTATTTTATTTGTTTTAGATTTATTTAAATCATGACAAATCATGACATTTATAAAAGTTTGACTGTACCATTAAATTAAGTAAATGGTGGTTTCGAGGGTGCTGCTTGGTGATCAATGTAAATATCACTTGCATGCCTTGAATTCATTAAGGTGGTAGACAAAAACTTTTCTACAGTCCCAATCGACCCATTTCTTTTGAATTTTCAAAAAAAAGAAAGACAAAAAATGCAATGTTTTAAAAAAAAAGAAATTTGTGAAAAAAACTGGAATATATTTTTTTAGAATATTGAACTTTTTTATTTTTATTTTTTTTAATTCACCAAAATGTTTTGGGTAAAAGCAACAACAAACTGCTGGACTGACCGACCCTACCTGAAAGGTTTGGTTGCTCCTAGAACAGGGTTGGGGCGTTTTTGTCACATAAGCTGAATTCTTTATGATACACATCCATGGAGAGTGTTATCCAGTGCATTTGGGACCAAATTGAAGGTGCATTATACCTAATTCATCTGGAATGCCCTCTTGAGATGAATGCTTTTATGAAGATTAATTAGACAATAAAATATAGTTTGTAGCTGCATGTTTTTGGAGGCCATTCACCATAACACAAATATGGTACAGCCTATACTTTACGAGACTACCGTATATCGAAAGAGTTACAAACTATATTTTATTGTCATTCTTATTTAATTAGTTGATTATTCTTGTCTTATCATGAAATGATGATTTTTGTTAGATTTGTTTTAATCAAACAACAAATATTCCCCATTACAAAATTGGCAAGTCCAAGTCCACTGAGTTGTTTACCAACGTGGCTGCTTCAAATGATCACATTCTTTCGCACACGCACACACCCCAACTCTGCGTTGTACGCACAATGCCTATGCCAACAACTTTGTGAACACCGCGCTTGAACATTTTGATGCGAATATCATACACATTGAAGGTATGAATTAAGCCCTGCCCAAATCAATACTATATACTATTACCTCTTAATATATGGTTTGTATCGGCAGAAAATCAGCTAAAAACCAATTGGATTACTTATTGACATCCAAAACCACACCCACTCAAGAATGTAAATTCATAATAATAAATGTTTAAATATGTTAACACTTTTCACACGACAGGCGTAAATATGTTAACACTTTTCACACGACAGGCGTGTGCATATGACATTTCAAAATGTCACAAAATGTTTCAAAAATGTCACCATGAGAAATAAGCACAAACATGCCTATAATCAAAACAAATAATTGTCGATCATTTCAGATCACTCCTTACGTATAATGCAACATTTGCATGACGACGACAGCGTAGTTTGTCTGTATAAGACCGTGTTAAACATTTGGATGAATGCGCACGACGCTGTTATCGGCAATTGTTTATTTTGATTATACTTTATAATATTGGTTCAGTAATTCTTGAGAAAGACTCTGAAAGTTTGGAAAGGTTTCTAAAAAATCTGTTTTGTGCATGGTAAACTATATGTGACCTGGCACCACAAAATGAGCATAAAGTCGCACACACAAAAAAATCTTTTTTTTCTCACATTTTCAGAAAGTAGATGTCCTCAGGTTTAAAAATGCACCAAAGTTGTTTTAATGAGCCAATCCAAAGTGAAATAATAATAAATTGAAGTTAATCACCGCTGAATTATTGAATTGGAGAAAAAGGCCTTGAAAGTCAGTGACGCTTATCGTCACTTGGCTCTCCAAAATATTCTGTCAAAACTTAATCGAAAGATTGTTTATGCCAAAGACCTTTTATTAAACGGCCCGTCATTGGTTCATTTGGGAATTAACAGGGTTCAAATTACTATTAATAGCTCCAGAAAGCCCTGACCTTTAAGACCATACCAAATTCGCCATAGGGGATACTATTTTAAACACGTGGAAATGACGATGTAAACAAGGTAATTTCGAGATATTTTTCTTTTCTTTGCGTTCATTTCTTGAGATGTAAAAATAAAATGCCTCTCTCTAAAATTACTTAAAAAACATATTAAGACCCAAAATATTTTCTTAATACTTAATATCCCATTTTCGACCTCCCCTTGTCATATCGTCTATTTCAGGCAATAACTCAAAATCAGCCCACGCGACTTAACGCTCATTTTGTCGTGCCAGGTCACATATAGCCGTGTGGAAAATGTTTTAACATTTAAAAATGATAATATCGTAGAGAGCTTTAATAGTTGGTTTATTTTCTCACTTTTTTTCTCAGCATCAAGGCAGTGGAGAAAGTGAAAGCCACAGAAGTCAAAGAAGAAGCAGTGTCTGAACCCCCAGCCAAGGTTTGTAATACCATTTTATACTTTCAAGTTTCAGTTTCTGTTTTTGTCCTGGCTCTAATCACAGTACAAATATTGAAATTGTTTTGTATTTGTACTCATCAAATCACTGGGTAGAGTAAGGAAATTGAAAAAAATATTTCAAATTTCAGATTATATTTTAAGATTGATCTTAAGATAAGATATAATATTCTGCCATTTTGTTTTAACCCCATCTCCTATTTACATACACTTTGTATGTAATACAAACCATACACAATTTTACAATTTACACTTCATAATAATTCAACCACCACATAACAGTAATCCAACCACGATGATCATGATGCAGTCTCTCCTCTAGAAGTCCTCACATTATGAAACAAACAACCCATTCAAGCAGCAGACTGCAACCTCCGTTTAAACCCCTGGGGTCTACCTGTCTATCTTACAGTGGTTCTGATTAGATGTACTTATATGATTATGAATAGCCAATTCAAATGCAGCTAGTAACATTTTTCACTCCCATCTTTATCAGGGATACAATTATTCTAACAATGTCTCTCATTGGTTCAATAAATGATGTATCCATCTTTTTAACCAATCGGCCGGTAGTTCTCAGGGGGTTAAGGCAACAACGAAATAGTCTGTCTCACATACATTTGGGGGAAATAGCTATGCAATATGTAATTTTTATTTTTATTTTTATTTTTTTTTACAGAAAAAATAGCTATGCTAAATGCAGATTTAAAAAAATATATTAAAAAAAAAAATAGTGTTTTTGGCCCACTTTTATTTTTATTTTTTTCCCTTTCAGAGCCATTTTTTCTCAATTTCTTTTAGACAAAAAAAAATAGCATGCAGGGTATGTGAGATTTTTTTCTTCTTGACCTGCCCTTAGTCAGTGCCTAAGAAACTTGACAACATCTCTTTTTTCTTAAAGGTTCCAGGAAAAGCAATTATAATTGGTGTGGTTTGAGTCAAGTCTACGAGGAGGGACCAGAACGCATTCAATATTTGTACTAGTTGATGATGACATCAATTGTGGAACTATTGATAGCTCATTGAGTACTATGAAAAGAAAATTCCAGGTGACTGGTTTGAATCTATTCATGATACTCACTGATAATCAATATACCACAAATGATGTCATTTGTGGTGTGTTCATTTTTCTGGCCCTGTTTATTGCAATGGAATGTCCCACAAAGACTTGGAGCAGGATTATCATCCCTTTTCCTGGTACCTTTAAGGGAATGGGGATAACAAGTATCATCATACCTCTCATCAACCTCTAGTTATACTCCCATCAAGGATGTCTTACAGAAAGATATGAAGTAAATAAAACTGATGACATTAAAACGTGTACAGATTCACCAGATCTGGTTATAATTCATTATATTGGAGTTTCTTTGTCAAGAACAAATTGATATTTTCACCGATCAACCAACCAGCTGCATCAAATTCATTCACATTATACACATTATATCAATAGATACAGTATAAATGGAATAAACAAGATTTAATTTGGATTATATTAAGTTCTACTTTTTGTGTTAACTATAGTATATGAGTTGACTTCACTGAGATGTTCTCCACACTCACGAGCCTGGACGGATGGGCCTTAGATTAGCTTGTGATGCCACCCACCTTGACGTTTCCATTACCAAGAGAATTATTGCTGATTGTGCCTTTTCAGTCATTGGCCCCAAGTTGTGGAATGTCCTCCCTACTCAGGTCCGCCAGGCTCCCAATGTTAAAGTTTTCAAAAAGCAACTCAAAACTGCTTGACTGCTTTAAATTATATTTGCGAGTTTTTATTATGTGTTATGTTTGCATTGCATGTTGTTTCTTAATTGCTCTTAATGTAATCAACTGCGTAATTTTACTAATGATATTTTTATGCCTGTATATATTATAATACACATATTTGTAAAGCGCTTTGATCTACGGAAAAGGCGCTATATAAAAGCCTTTTAATAATATGTATGTATCCATTTATTTCATAATTCACACAGAAAGCCAAAGTTGCTAAGAACAGTAGCAGTTCAGAACCAGAAGAAGACTACAGTAAATATTTTGCCAAAGACAACAAGGATAAAAAGGTGAGTAAGGATACACTACAGGGTGGTTCAAACAAAGTCAACTCATTTCTGATAGACTATTTCACCTATTTATTACTAAATGTTATAAATATATGTGACGTGTTCTACCGAAACCAGACGGAATTGGGCAGAGCTCCAAACTGAGAAATAGCCCAAAACCTAATTGGGGGTGATTGTTTGGGAATTTGAGTTTCGTGTAAATAATTAATCTTCAGAGTGTTTATAACATTATTGTGAAAGTTACAGATTAAAACATTGTAAGTACATAATTGTAAGTACATCTTTAAAGGACGATATCTCAGTTTGGAGTTTTCATGAAGACGAACTTGAAAATGATTTAACTCCGCTTTGGGATGTCCGATTTAAAAAAAGGTACCATTGTAAAGCTGAAGATCTCTACTTTAATAATCAACTAGCAAAAACCTGTGCTACGCACAGGTGAAGCTAGGTTAACGCATGGTTGACGCAACTGTGAGAGAAAAACCTTGGCATTCAATAACCAAATTTCCAACATTCCAATCTCAACCGACAAAATCACAACAAACGGTGCCAATCTCAACCGACAAAATCACAACAAACGCTGCCAATCTCAACCGACAGAGGCAAATCTTAACTGACATGACTCTAATTTTGAGGGCAATCGCCCTCACCCCCACCCCTCCTCTGGCTACGATGTATTCAAATTCCCCACTGATTTTTAGGAACGTAAAAAAGGCTTTAGTAGACTGAAGGTCCATATTTCTGTTAAAAGGTCCACTTTGGCCAATCACCCACCCCCCCAATTCTCTCCCCTGGTAAAAACATCCAACTTCAACAAAATTTGCCCATGGCAAAAATCTTAGTTGTGCCTGGATTTATGAAACGTAGCATTCTGCAGTTGTGCCGAGTGGAATGAAGTAAAGCTGTGAACATACTCCACCTACGCTCCAACGCTTGCGCTCTCATACATGCGCACCCCAGCTTACGAAAAGGTTGAACTTGACAACGCTTGATCAGCATCAGCAAGCGGTGTTTTACGATAATTTGATTAATCAACGCTTTTTGAGAGAGTGTGAACACTACATCCAACGCTCATGTTCAAATCAGGTCAACTTGATAGCGTTGCACTGAGCGTAAAAAGTATGATAACAGCGCTGGCCCAACGCTACCATGTAGCGTTGGGCCAGAGCATAGCGTTGGAGCGTATATGTAGGTGGAGTATGTTCTCAGCTTTAGTCTTTTCGAAGATGTGTCACAGTACGCAAGAGTTTCGAAGAGTTTTGATTGTTTCGAAACACTATTTTTTCAAGTTTATAGATCAATTTTGCTATTGTTTTCAATAATTATGAGTCAAAAGTGTGGTTTAACCAAATATTTTACAGTGACCGGCTAATAGACGTGCACACCATTATTTGGTAGTACTATAAAGTGTATTTTACATCGGAAATATGGTTTTTGCAAAATGAAAAAATAACACCTAAACCTCAGACCTAATGCACTTATCAATTGCATCCCCGGACCCAGGGATTAGGGCCGGGACGTACAAATTGCCCATGTGACGTCCCGGCTACAATCGTGTACGGTCCCCGCAGGGCCGGGCACCATTTTTTGTACGTCCCCTCTACAGTACCGTCCCCCCTTGACCGGGACAAAGTGTACCGAGTCCCGGCCACCCATTTCCCAGGACAAAGTATTCACCCGGCTACATATACATCTACATCTACATCTACATCTACATCGATACTTAGCAGGATCCTTCAAGTTAGGACGTAACGCCAAGTTCCCTGTAACCTAGGGAAATGAGTATACAGATACAGACAGTCCCAATGTCGCTTATTTCTTTCTGCAACTATAACGGAATGCATTTCTATGTGTTCCCTATGTGTTATTAGGCTTATTCCGTCAAGCGTTGTGTACACTCGTGTATGGTCCCCGCGTGGTTCCCGCCATGCCCCGGGTCCCCAGTGGCCGGGCTTGCAATTGATAAGTGCATAAGTAACACAGTAACATTTTGGTGCAGAAATCCTATTCATTCATTATTTTAGATACGACCTGATCAGCGTTTGATATTACAATAGCACTGTTTCATGCAAGGAAATAAGTTTGGTTCACAAATAAACCTGATTTTATTCATTTCATATGGATTTTAGGGACTGGATTGTATCTAGATAATTAAATCGATCGCAAATTTGTCACCATGTAAAAATTTGCAAAGCTGCCGAATTTTGAGGGTTTTTTTTCGTAATTCGCCACAATTTGATTTTGATGAAAATTTGCAACTTTTAATTTAGGGGAAATGCGGAATAAGGTTATGATTAATGGTATCTGATGATTCTGAAATTTGGTGTACTTGCGTTAGGTGCGCCACCTAATTTCTTTTCTGAAGGGTTTTTCGCCAGTCAAAGGGCGGTCTATCATATCGTTGTTGAAAAAATAAATTGGCAAAATAATTGTCCAACTCCCTTCGTTCCGTTAATATCCAAGATGGCGTTTCACCCCAACAACGCGATTTCGCTGGTTTCTAATTCCGATGGCCTTACGACCTCTAATTCCCCACAATTCCGTGTTAATTAATTGAAAAATCATATTATTTGACACTTTACGTGATGATGCTACCTAAATCAATGTCGATGGGCACAATAAGAGGAATAACGGGATAAAATGACACCAAGTACGCAAGTTTTCGTGGCGTGGTGTGGAACTGATGCCTGGTACAAAAAAACAACTAAAACCGGAAACAAAATGACCAACTCCGTCTTAATGTATAAGATTACTAACTCAATTTTGATATCTTGCCCAATTGTGTCTGGTTTCGGTAGAACACGTCACATATTTGTATTCTGGTTATGGTTATTGAGCTTCACTGAACAAAATATCTAAGATCTAGCTTATTTTGTTTATGAGATATGGTAGTTTAAAATTATCATGTGCCAAATCAACTTCTCCATGGATGCCTCGTAAGTTCCTCCCAAAGGTCTTTGGTTTGATTTTGTCATCAAGGCACACAGTGTGAGCAGTGGCGACGCCAGCCTCATAATTCTTTTTTTGGGGGGGGGGGGGGCAATGGGGCATGCCATTTTACGCTAAAATTGTCAAATTTGGTCTAATACTAACTAATTTGGTAAGAAAATGGGCGCAGCACGCAAACTGTAGCTGTTTATGCTAACATTGTCAACATTTTGTCTAGTTTAACCTATTCTAGTACGAAAATGTGCGCACAGCGCGGAAAAAAGTGCCTTTTTATGCTAAAATTGTCAATTTGTTTCTAATTTTTTAACTAAATTGAACAAATTGGGGGGGGGGGGAATTCCCCTTGCCCCCCTGTAGCGCCGCCACTGAGTGTGATTGCGTTTCGTTTAACCTTTCATTCAACATTTTTTTGGCATTAATGGCATCTCATTTTGATGGAACATCCTCCTCGTTGATATGATGATATTAGCAATGCATTGTGCAATCCACCACACCGTGTACATATGCAGCACAGTTTCATGCACAGATCCTTGCGTTGCATTTTAGGTTGTGTGCGGAATGTCAGATTTTGGGTTTGGATGCCAGTAGAACTTCTACTTGTTTAATATTCTTTAGTCTGGAAGTTGAAATATATGCGGTGGCTCCATACAAGTATACCTTAAATGGACTTGAATTAACTTTACTTAATGTGACCTTTGGTAAACAACTTCTTTTAACGTTGATGATTCTTGTCTTATAATGATGTTAGCTGTTACAATTCTCTTTGAGCAAAAACATTTCACCATTTTTGATCCCCTCCAGCTCAAAATCATGCCAGTTTTTGATCCCCTCCAACTCAAAATGATGCCTTTCTCATCATATTTGGGCAAGGAAAAACCCCCTGTTCTATGGTCCAGACTGACCCATTTTTTCACCTTCAAATTTGCAAACACAAAAAAACAATATTTTAGGATGTTTTGACATTTTTTTATTTTGTTTTCTTCAATTGTCAAAAACTGTTAAAAACTCACCAGAAATTCCCACAATTCTTTTGGGAAAAGAACCGCTCCACCGACTAACCCTACCTGAGAGGTCCATTTGCCAGTAGAACACGGTGTGTTTTTTCGTCGCCATTAAATATTTCGAACTGATATTTACTCCTTTTTCATTTGCAGCCTGCATCCAAGATGACAGCCGGACAGAAGAGGCTCAGCAAAGTGGACAAAACCGGAATGAAGAGTATAGCCAGCTTCTTTGGAAAAGCACCAAAGAAAAAATAGCATCATTTATTAATGATGACATTTAATTTAATTCTGTATCTCTACAAAGAAGATTTCTTGTGCAGTCCAGCATGCTTCACATTCATCACATCACCACATGTCACCAGTGTCTACTGGTTCCCATTGACATTACATTGCAATGAAAGGCATATTGATGTGGTTAAACGATGGTCATTAAGGAAATCTTGTTGAAAGTAGTACAATTGATGTGACTTCAATTCAGTCCTCTCTTATTTTCTTAAAGACCTTTTATTTTTTTATAACACACATGCACAATGCCTATCTGTACCATGTATTATACAGTGGAAGTCAGACGACCTCCAGCTGTTAATTACATTAAAACATGTGTTGCACCGTTTGCTTTTGGGATAGGCCTGTTGCCACTGTAGTGGTGCTAATAAAAATAAGCATGCTGGGATAGCCCTGTTGCCACTGTAGTGTTGCTAAGCATGCTGGGATGCACAAGAAATCCTCTTTGATATCTCTAGTTCTAAACTCCTCAAATAAATTGCGGACATTTTTTCTCAATCCCAATCCCCAATCTGTTGTATTTTTTGTTGATGTTCGTAGTGTGTTGCACATAAATAGAAATCTGATGTGTTCATCTTTACAATGATACCAGATTTGTAGCAATCCTTTGCTTCAATGCTAAGGCACTTGCTTGAGAATATGGGGAGGTCTAAATCTAAATGTGCCTAAATCGCCACTATTTTTGTAGGCAAAAGTCCATAGAGCATCACTCTACACTGTAGTTGTCAATGTAACATTTCATTAACAGACGACAGAGTGGTTCTTTTGAGCCCACTAAATAGTGGTGAATTTGGCACATTTTGAATTAGACATCCACACATTCTCAACCAGGTGGTTAAGCATTGAAACAAGTGATTGATATGAATGAGGTATCGTTGGAAAGAGGAACACATCAGCTTTTCATTGATATAAAACACAATATGAATATATCACTAAGTATGCGAAAGATTGCCGATTGACAACAATTTCAACAACAAAGTTGAGGAGTTTAGTTCTGTACTGTAGTGTGGAGTGCATTAGAAATAATTCTGAGATGAGATACAAGAACAAGTGTTAACAATAACTGAAATTATTTCAAAGTAAATTTGAATCACAATATACACTGACATCATGTGATGTGATAAAGGGATTGCAAGTGTTATTTTCCATTTCACTGCATGGTCCAGATATGCTGGTTCACTGCATCAATATGCTCCACACAATTCATAAATAGATGCTGGTATGTACAAATCATGCCATCACACTGATTTGATGGCTTAAAAGTCATGCATAAGCAATGCTTGTAGTGACGTAAAATATCCCTCACAATAAAGTTGATCAATGCCAGCTTCACACTTAGAACGATAACAAATTCTCTGATATAAGCATAACCGTGTCTGCGCTCACTACAATGTCAAATTTCACACGGATGGTGTAGCACCCTGTCCATTGCACCATAGCCATGGCAGCGCTACAATGCATTCGGTATTTAATGTGTCATCTCAACTAGAACTGGTGTTGATCGTTATTTGTCGTTACTACAGAGCGACAAGGTATAGATTCGATTCTCGTAAGTCATGGAGAAGCCTATACCTGCACTTATGGATGAGTTGGCGCAGGGCAGGGTACCAGCATATAGGGTCCAGAGTATGTAGGCCATGATATTCGATCATTCATGCATAGCCGTCTAGGTACTGGAACATGAACGTAAATGAGCCGTGGGGGACCACTCGGTATAATTTTTACACAGATTTGTTTACCACAACACAGGCCTGTGCTAAGGGTCAGCGATGGAACTTCAGATTTTTTTCAACTAGCCAGTCGGGCAGGTAACTCACAGAATGTACCTGCCCGGCAAAAATTCCACCAGCCCACGGTTTTTTCATAATATTTTGCAGCAAACAATTAAAAGCAAGATAACTTTTAAATGATGATACAATTACATGTTTTTGTCTTTATTGTACGATGTTCCACTGTAACCCTAGCCCGGAACAGCTTCTCGTATTCATCATGTTCATCAATCCAATACTCTCTTTAATCTCCTAAATCAACCTGATCTCCTCTATCATCATGGCAGTCATCCGAGTGATGAAATTACCAGTGGCGTATCTGGGATTTTTCCAGGGGGAGCAAAGGATATTTTTTCCTGGTGGACACCAGTTCGACCCTATTAAGGGGAGACGTCAAAACTCGACCGCCCGTTGACCGCCGGTTACGTACGGTTCCGCCCGGTTCTTTCAGGTCAAATGTTTTACTGGTATATGAATATTCACGCATGCAACACTGAACAACTGCCGGTTGACTTAATGCTGTAACCGGACCAATTTACACTATCAATCTGTTACTTTGCAGTCATAATAGCTCTCTCTATAATCGTTCTATAAAAATAACCATTCATAGACTTTCGGTATTGATTTTAAAAAGTTAATTGAGCTATAAACAGATTGAAAAAGCCAACTCCAGCGAAAATCAATAGCTGCATTGTACTGGTTGTCAACTGAGACTTTTATTGCTCACGCGTGTGACGAGGCACTTTCAACCGGTCGTGTTCACCAGAGTGTAACTATTTGACCTCATTATGTGTGTATATTATAACAGACGACACGTTTTGTGAGAACCGGCCGTAACCGGCGGTCAACGGGCGGTCGAGTTTTGACGTGATCCCTAAGTAAATAACTTGCGCAGCTGGGTTGTTTATTCCAGCGAATGACGTTGCATCCTAAAGTTGATGCACGCGTAGCGCGCGAAATTTTAACAACATATCTACACGAAACTTACCATTATTAAGGTACATTTTTCTTGCAAACGGGCTTCTATAATGATATTCCTGGACAAATGCAAATTTGCCATTTTTATACTAAATTGCCCATCATAAAACCGGGCAAGGGGCAAAGTTGTCATTTAGATGGGAATTAAGTAAATCCCTTAGATTTTCTCTTCCTTTCTCCCTTTTATCTTCCTCTACTCCCTTTCCTTTCTCCCCCTTTCCCTTTTCCTTCTCTCTACCCCCCCCCCCCCCCCCCCCCCCCCTCTCTTCCCTCTCTTCTTCCCCTCTCTTCGATTTTTTTAGCCCGGTAGTTTGGGCTGGCCTTCCCGGTCGAAGCCGTCTGGGGGGCACTCTGACCTTCTGACCCCCGGGAGATACGCTACTGGAAATTAGACCCTGAACTTGCTGTTACTTACACTTTGAGGTTCAAAAATGTTAAAAAAATGTTACCCGCCAGTCGGACGGGTACCTTTGCATCTTCACCCGCCCGACACGAAAGTTACCCGCTATGGGCGGGCGGGCGGGTCTTATTTCCATCGCTGCTAAGGGTATCAAAATTGCAATGTCCTTTGCTAACACAATGGTTCGTTGAGCTAAATCCTTTAAGGGTCACCTTTTCCTTTAAGGGTCACCTTTTCCTTTAAGAATTCACACGGATGATTACAACTTTTATACATGAGTTCCCCCCGGGAAATGAGCACGCCTGTAGGCACAATACCACACAAACTAGCCAATACCGATTAGTGCCATGTCAATACAGCTTAGTGCCATGTTTGAAGGAAACGGAGTTGGAAATTTTATACCTGGCAAATGAAATTCATTACGTTACTTCAGTTTAATCATTTCCAAATTGGCAAGAAATATGCGGTTTTGATCTGTCCATGCATAAAAGTAATCCAGGTATATGTACACTATATTACAAACATCACGCATGCGATTTACAATATGCTGTGTTGCGCCATGTGAACGGTTTACGAGCCCACGTTCTTCTGAATTCATTTGTTGCTGTAAGTAGGAACTATAGGAGGAAAATATATAACTTATATAAAACAAATATTTAATGTTTGTTTTGCACAGTAGAAAGGTTGTATGATATGATATATTAAGTTTTTTCTCACCTTGGCTGAAAAAGCCATATCTTCTCTTGGTATGTTTTTCCAGCCCTTCAGCATGTATTAAGTAAAACTGCCCAACGGTTATGCAGAGGAAGTGTTGCTTTATACATGTTTGCAGGCGGTCCGGGAAAAAGAGCACCGACAATCTTGGCCCTTGGAACATGGTTATAGATACGAAGTATTCAAATACATGCTGAAGGGCTGGCTGGATGGAGATACAAGGTTTTGACAGAAGTGACGATATATATCACCTCGTAAAATATTCATACTGTTTTAACATTCAATCTTTGTATCTATTTGGAAAGATAATGATTGCATTTGTATGGTTCACATATGACATACAAATTTATAGAAAATATATATGATTTGATCCTTGAGCTTAAAAAAAAGAGAATAAAAAGAAACTGTTTTGTATATTATAGCTACATTTTCTGACTGTTCATCATTATTCAACACACATTGCAGAAATACTCTGAGATACATTTGTGTATACATTACACACATTTAAACACCATCAACGTGAGGAGATTGCATGTAAAAAAAAATCATAATTTTTATAATCCACATCTAAAAAGTGTTACCCTTATTCTTTGCAATATAAATAAGGCAAATATTAAAAAAATCTTTCTTTATTTCATTCATATCTGGGTTTTTTCTTCAGGTGTTTCAGAGTTTGAGATGTTTGTAACAGCTCTTCTTCTTATAAGCCTTTAAAGCAAGTTTTTGTGGTGACCAACCCCTTAGAAATATCAAATAAAAAAAATTAAAAGGCCTCCCTCGTTTTTAAGGTTCGCAAAGTTTATTGCAAACAGGGACAATTTTGCACTAAAAAGTTGTACATTTATTTTTTTAAAGGGCCTCTTTCCTTTTATTGAAAAAGTTTGGACCGTAAGCATTGCCTAAGTGATCACAAAATGATCGGAAGTCGCAAATATTGATTTAAGATATAACCAAACAAGGATAGAAATTCTTCTGTTTCTTTTGTTTTAAAAACCCTTCATTTGCTCATATTTTTAGAATTAAATGTTCATTCCTAATAGGGTTTTCTGCAAAATGTTGCATTACAAATGGCTTATTACAAAGCAGACCTTTGGGGTGCGTTTTGACCCGCCCCCTTGTCCTGGTTACAGGCATTCGATAAGAGACTTTTAAATTATGGGGAAAGCTAAGCCGGTATTTTCTGTTGAAACTATGCGAGTCTCGGATTAAAATCGATCAAGGAAGCGTCATAAAAGGCCACATAGTCTCTACTACGCTGTCGTGAAATAACTCCTCAACAGTAATTAATAACCTGACACACCCACCCAGAGTCCTGGAGTCATGACGGATGACCATCTAAGCATCGAGAATTTAAAATAACAATTATCTTTTGAAGTAATGATCTGTTGTTAGCGTAGCAGTATCTTGACTTAAAATATCCACCACATAACTTTATCATGTGTATTGTATTCATCGGGGCGGCGTAACATTATTATAACATAAAATACTTGAGAAGAAATTTCTTTGCATGTCTGCACGCATGCACTTATCAGTTCGTTGCGCTTATTCAGGGTGACCAAAGATGGTCTGCTTATTATAAGATACTTCTCCCATAGGCAGAGTTTGCATCTGTTTGATGCACTGTTGTAATTTTCATAAACCCTTCAGCAGATTGCACATGCTTCAAAACATAGATGTAAAGCTCACAGACTTGTCGCCATCATTAATGATTACAATTTCATAGCCAAATTCATGATTTTGGCGGCCATTTTGGATTACAGGGCGACCATATTGGATTTCTGTGCCTATGTATCTATTTAATGAGCAATTCCATTTAAAATCCATACACTTCCTATGGAAGACATTACCTTGCCCCCGCAGGTAGCCCTAGTTGAAATTCACACTCCCTCGGGGAATATTAAATGTAATGTAATCCAGGGGGTGTATGGATTTCAAATGGAATAGCCCAATTGCAGAGCCTGTCTTAAAGGTAATTGACCCGTTCACATTTCCGATTTTCAACTTGAAGTTTTCTATTCTACATGAAAGGTCATCCTTAAAAAAGTCGTGTTCCAAAGTTTGAGTTGCATAGCTCTAATGGTTCTTATTTTAGACGCACAAGATGCTGTGAACTGTACCCATTGAGTAGTGCACAAACTATATCGGTGGTTACCACCATTCGCGGTAATTCGACGTTATTTCATCGATTCATACCGATTTAGGCCATCAAATTTCAGTATGATGATGAGAAAAATACGAGCTTTCATATGATATGAAAATCTCCGTATGTTTGAAATAATTCTGTGTTACGAAAATGTGATCGGGTCATCTACCTTTAAGCATTCATAGACTGGATGTTTGCAATTACTAAGATGAGCAGTTTTCAATTTAATTGTCTCCAAGATGATACAAACAATTAGAAAATAAATACCTGTATACAGTATGTATACAGTAACGCACGACAACTCTGGGGACGAGATTCGCGAAGTTCAAAACCATGTTTTATTAAACACATTGTTTAAAAGATAAACTCGCGTTTAAGTCAGACCAGGAATGGTTAGACACGCGTTTAGTTAGACACGGATTTTTAAGCTAAAACCATGTTTAGTACGAGAATACGGCCCTTAATAGCTAACTGTCCATTATGCCTATCTCCGAAAAATTAAAAGAGTTACTAATGTAAACTGCTCTTTTAATCAAGTATATTTTTATTTATTTATTACCCTCTTTGTATCTGTTATATATCAATGGAAAGCTGAAGAGTTCCTCTTTAAAATTATACCATATTTGCAATGATTACATGTTGCTGAACTTGGCCACATGAATGAGAATGAGGCAAAGACACAAATCAAATGTGCCAAAATTAACGTTATCTGTGCTAAACAGTAAACAGGTAATGATCAATAATCAAACCGGTCATGCTTGAGAACCATGAATGGTTTACACAAAGATTTGCACCAGTGAGCACAATACACACAAGTTTAGAAATCCATTATTTGGGTATTTGTAAGACTGGGTTAACAATGACTCCAGGTGGAAGGTCATGAAGGTAAGTGATGAAAGGTTTAGGCCTACAACTTGTACATTTTTCTGTGACACAGTAAACGTTTTGCAGTTTCAATATGCCGCGCTTAACAGATTTGGAGAGAGCCCGTGCCATTACCTATTGACTGTTTAGCACAGATAACGGTAATTTTGGCACATTTGATTTGTGACTTTGCCTCATTCTCATTCATGTGGCCAAGTCCAGCAACATGACATCATTTCACATTTGGTATCATTTTAAGGAAGAACACTTCAGCTTTCCATCGATATGCAACATAATACAAGAGGGTAAAAAATAATTAAAATATACTTGATTAAAAAAAGTTTCCTAACTTTGTGTGAGCAGTTTATATTCAATCACTTAAAATGTTATAATTATAGCTGGCTTATTTGAGTAAAAATAATGAAGTGAGGGTTTGACTTTGAATGACCCCGTTCTTGGCAAAAATAAACTCATTTTCATACTAGTAACTATTAGTTAGTTGTAGTGTAGGGAGTTTTTAGACTTCTTTTCACTATTGATGGCTTAATAAGGGGGCTGTCAAGTGTCAGGAATAGCCTCAGTAAAACTCCCATAACTCGTCATTATTCATAGAATCCATATAAAAGTACACATTTTCTTGAAGGCTTGAAGGGAAGGGTTCAATTAATCTAACCATAAACATGAAATTGCTCTAAAAAGGACGATTTTGGAGAAAATATTTTGTTTACCTAATTGAGCTTTTTGTCAAGATAACAAAAAACATTTTATCAAATTGTGTCGTTTTACGATTTATGTAATCTTAAGAAAATTTTCCAGGTTCCACTTGTTTTGTTTTTGAAAATATGAAATATTTATAATTTATTGACCAACAAGGCAACAACAAAAAATGGATTTTTAAATTCAACAAACGTGAATTTCCACAAAATGGTCCGAAAAATCAGAAATATAGGCCAAAAATAATTAAAAAGAAAAAAATGGAACCTGGCGACGATCATTCTCTTGGCGTTAAGCTTACTTACTTTCCATCAGATGCAGTTTTTATTGAGTTATCGATGCAGAAAATCGTGCTTTTTACTCAAAAAGTTTTGAAAATGAAAAAAAAGTGAAAGTCATGAAAAATACGAAATTACATTTGACAGCCCCCTGAAGGTTATTTGTATTCAAATAACCAATGTGTCACATATCGTCAGGCTGCTTCGATAATTGCCTAACTCATTTTTTCTAGTTCTTAGAAAACAACAAACGTATGAAACCTGTTACCTGTGTACCTGTTACTCATTTTGCATTATTGATGGATGGATATTCATTATGTGGAATGTGACTTGTATTGTTGATGCCTCAATTGGCGTGCATGGATGCACTAATCCAAGTCATATAGAAACAGATGAACACAACACAGCCATACAATAATTTGATTAATTCCATGGATTTGTCAATGCAAATTCAATAATGCAAAATGAGTAACATGTTAGAGTGGTCTGGTGGCCCTTTTGCATCAAAGCTCTTCATTTATCAACACTTTTGATTGGTCTATGACTTAGGTATTATAACAGCATGTGCATAATGTAATGAAGTCATGATTTATGCAAAAAACTAAATTTTGCTAAAAAGTGAGTTAGGCAATTATCGAAGCAGGCTGACGATATTTGGATCAGGTTAGGGGAGTTCACTTTTTATTTACATATACACGAACAAGCAAACAAACAAAATGAACAAGCAAAACAAGCAAATCGAACCCCCAAAATAAGCAAATAAAACGATTACCAAAACAAATAAATGCATGATCATACAACAATTATCTGAACGTTATCTTGGAGGTTAAATCGTTGGAAACGCGAACGTCATGTCCATGGGTCATTGGGTTTCAGATAGATAAATCATCCGTTCCATTTCAAAAGCGAAATACACAACGAAAATGTACAACAATGACGTTACTCTGGATCTCTATAAATGAATGCAGAAATACAATACTTGTGTGCCAATTTGTTGAACACCCGACATGTACGTACAGTAATGACAATAAGCTAACTTACATCAGGGAAAGCGCACATAGATTTATTATAGACTACATGCACAGGTAGACCTATACTTCGTATTCATAAATTGAAATTGTAGAATTACTTTTCCAGATTATAAAGATATTTGAAAAAGAACAATTTCGAAATTAAACAACTTAGATTGTAATTGTCTGAATATGCAAATTAATACTTCAACAATTATTTGATTTTTGTCGAGTTTTGATATATTGTTTGGATGATGTGTTCTAGAAGAAGTTAGAACAAAAAAAAACATTTCTGTTGCAATTTTTGCCACGGTCAAATCACATGTTTCCTAGGCTATACGCTACGAGTGTGAACTTCAGATGGTTACCTACATGTAGGGGTGACTCTACTTGAAATATACACTCCTTATGGAGAGATGATGGTCATGTCTTCCAGGGGTGTATGGGTTTCAAACGGAATAGCCAATTGCTGGGTCCAGTATTTTTCTTTGGCAGTTTGACGATTCATTTGTCAAAAAGCATTTTAGTGTGACAGAAACCATTTTTTGGTAGCTTGCAACATCCTTCGGGTTAGACAACGGGTATGTTCTAATGCAGATAGGTTCGGCACGAAGGGGGTGCTAGTGACAGTCTGGATGCACTTCTAGAAATCCTCGGGCCTACAGAGTGTTCCTGAAGTAAAGGAAGACCGTCAGGGCCCTTGGAAGTATATTTTGTATGGGGGTGCTGTAAATTTGCAAGTCTTCACCACTACGGCGTGGGGTCAAGGGGCCCTATTTAGGGCCTCTGGTGGGGTCCAGGGGCAAAGCCCTTAGCGGGTTCAGGTTAAGAGCCCCTGAAGCTGTTGGGTTTTAGCATGTTTGAATGGCCTAGAAAATCTCTCCTTGCTATGAATATTTACATTTATTTGTAATATACTTTGGCTTGGTTCATAAACACTCTAAAATACGAGAGACACTATTAATTATGGTAAAATGGTTCAGAAAACGTTTCTGAAACCATCTTGTTATAAATGCTTGAATAATGAAATATTGAACATAATTATGCGTGAAGTGCGCAAATAATTCCCGTTTTTCTAACTAAAATGGTCCAGAATCCTGAAGCCATCTTGTTATGCTTGAATAATTAAAAATTGAACATAATTACGCGCGAAGCGCGCAAAAATTACCAGTGTTTTAACTAAAATGGTCATGAAAACGTTCCTGAAACCATCTTGTTATGCTTGAATAATTAATATTGAAACTACTATATACGTGTGTAGCGCGCAACAATTTCCACCATTTTTTAACGAAAATGGTCCAGAAAACGTTCCTAAAGCCATTTTGTTATTGAATAATGAAATATTGAACATAATTTTGCGCGAAGCGCGCAAAAATATCCAGTTTTTCTAACTAAAATGGTCCAGAAAATGTTCCTGAAGCCATCTTGTTATGCTTGAATAGTTAAATATTGAACATAAAATAGTCCAGAAAACGTTCCTGAAGCCATCTTGTTATAAATGCTTGAATAATGAAATATAGAACATAATTATGCGTGAAGCGCGCAAATAATTCCAGTTTTTCTAACTAAAATGGTCCAGAAAAAATCTTGAAGCCATCTTGTTATGCTTGAATAATTAAAAATTGAACATAATTACGCGCGAAGCGCGCAAAAATTACAAGTGTTTTAACTAAAATGGTCATGAAAACATTCCTGAAACCATCTTGTTATGCTTGAATAATTAATATTGAAACTATACTATCTACGTGCGTAGCGCGCAACAATTTCCAGAAAACGTTCCTAAAGCCATTTTGTTATTGAATAATGAAATATTGAACATAATTATGCGCGAAGCGCGCAAAAAATTCCAGTTTTTCTAACTATAATGGTCCAGAAAATGTTCCTGAAGCCATCTTGTTATGCTTGAATAGTTCAATATTGAACATAAATACGGTGCACTAAAATAGTTCAGAAAACGTTCCTGAAGCCATCTTGTTATGCTTGAATAATTAAACATTGAAACTGATACGCGCGAATCGTGCAAAAATGTCCAGTTGTTTTAACTAAAATGGTCCAGAAAACCATCTTGTTATGCTTGAATAATTAAACATTGAAACTAATATGTTTGAAGCGTGCAAAAAATCCAGTTTTTTAAACTAAAATGGTTCCCAAAAATGTTCCTGAAGCCATCTTGTTATGCTTGAATAATTAACATTAAAACCAATACGCGCGAAGCGCGCAAAAATCTCCATTTTATTAAACTACAAATGGTTCAGAAAACGTTCCTGAAACCATCTTGTTATGCTTGAATAATTAACATTGAAACTAATACGCGCGAAGCGCGCAAACAAATCAAGTTTTTTAAAACTAATATTGGATATTGGACTGACACTGTATATTTTTTCAAACATCTTAAAATCTTAGTGGGGTGCTGGTGTTGCGCACCCCTTAAAGAAAACATGGGGGTGAATTTTGCTAGGTTAAACATCACTGTTTGGTCCATAATATCAATATCATAATCGAACATTTTAACGGATTTGTGTTGTCATTTTGAAAATGGTTTTCTAGGTAGGGGAAAGGGTTCATATAGGATCAGCATGTACGAATTACTGTCCCCACCCCCACCCCTACCCCCTCCCCCCCCCCCCCCCCCCACACACACACACCCTCTCACTGTCAGAGGTGAGAAATACTTGACTTTGGTATATTAAAGGTAGATGACCCGATCGCATTTCCAATTTTCAACTTGAAGTTTTCTATTCTACATGAAAGGTCATCCTTAAAAATGTCGTGTTCCAAAGTTTGAGTTGCATAGCTCTAATGGTTCTTATTTTAGACGCACAAGATGCTGTGAACTGTACCCATTGAGTTGTACACAAACTATATCGGTTGTATACCACCATTCGCGGTAATTCGACGTTATTTCATCGATTTCTCCGTAATTATACCGATTTAGGCCATCAAATTTCAGTATGATGATGAGAAAAATACGAGCTTTCATATGATATGAAAATCTCCGTATGTTTGAAATAATTCTGTGTTACGAAAATGTGATCGGGTCATCTACCTTTAAATTGTTGTGTATAGTGTAATACCCGTTTTTATACCAGTTATACCCCTTCCCTTCCCTCCAGGCTCCAGCTCTTGAACTTATTATTGGATTGACACTATATGTTTTCAAAAATCTTAAAAATCTTAGGGAAGCACCCATGTTAGGGAAAACATGGGGTGAATTTTGCTATCTTAAACATCACTATTTGGTCCAATATCAACATGATCAATATCATGATCGAACATTTTAACAAATTTGTGTTGTCTTTTTTAAGGAAAATTGTTTTCTATGGGGAAAGGGTCCATATAGGAGCATGTACGAACTATACACCCCCCCCCCCCCCCCCCCCCACCCCCAATACACACCGTCTCACTGTCAGACGTGAGAAATACTTGACTTTGGACATATTAAATTGTTAGTGTATGTAAAACCAAAATCTTAAAATCTTAGGGGGTGCTGCGCACCTCTTAACTTATTATTGGACTGACACTGACACTGTATATTTTTTCAAATATCTTAAAATCTAGGGGGTGCTTAATTAAACAAATAAAAAAGTAGTTTCTCGTCCCCTCGCGCATCACTTTTCAGGAATTCTGTAATGTTCTTTTATTTTCGTTATTTCTTCCATAATGTTTTGGCTAAAATATTTAAAAAGCTGACATCTTGGCAAAAGATTTACGTTAGTCCAATAAGCATTTTGAAGCAGGTTTGTGTTATGTTAACCAATCCCCCAAAATTATGAAATAAAAATATTCTACAAAGGCCTTGTCCTCCTAGTCCGTCGAGAAGTCCCACTCGCCCCAGGGGAGGGAGCACCACCAGCGAGAACCACCGCGCCCGAACCGAACCCCCTCTCGCGCCTATCGGCGCTCGAGGGCTGGTGCACTCATGCAAGACACGAGCAATTATCAAGTACGAATGCACAGGAGCTCATCAATTATCCAAATATCATAATATCGTAAAGTCTGTTTCTCAACTTATGAAAATCAGTCGTCTCAACGGATCAAGGGATGTATGGTATATTTGAAGCATATGCGTGGTCAACACGGGTATCCAGGATCAGGTCTGTGTTTAAAGCTGTCCCGTCTCCTCGTTCCGCACCCTGGGTCTGGTCACGGGTAATTTCAAGAGCCATATACCCTTGTTGTGGAGTAGTCTCAGGCTCATCAGGCAATATCTCCAAATAATCGGCTTCGTCCCCCGCGTCCTGGTTATTAGCCATTTCAACAGCCGTATTTCCTTGTTCAGGTTGATCCAGTACCTCGGTATAAGTGGCTTCAATTGGGGCTTCCCCCGTGTCCTGGACGTTAGTCATTTCAACAGCACCACTACCACTTCTTTCTTGCTGCTTATTCTCACGCGATGACTGTATTTGTTTCACTTGAAGAATGATGATGATAAGAAGTAACACACCAAGAGCAAAACCGACAACTGCTCCAGTTATCACCGAGGTATAAATCCGGGGTTCCTTACTGTCGAAGGAAGCGGTAGTAGTTGTAGTCGCTGTTGCCATCCTTGAGTAGGCAGTAGACAAAGTTGAGGTCGTACGGCTAAGTGTCGTGGCCATCGTCCTGGAATCGTCAGAAGTTGAAGTGTCCTTCGTGGTTGCCGACGTTAGTGTCGCTAATATCGTCCTGGAATCGTCAGAAGTTGAAGTGTCCTTCGTGGTTGCCGACGTTAGTGTCGCTAATATCGTCCTGGAATCGTCAGAAGTTGAAGTGTCCTTCGTGGTTGCCGACGTTAGTGTCGCTAATATCGTCCTGGAATTATCAGAAGTTGAAGTATCCTTCGTGGTTGCCGACGTAGTAGAGGAGGGGTTTAGAATGATAGTGCAAGTTTTTGCATCCTCCTGTGGAAAGTCTACGGGTACAGCACGGCAAACAAACGTACGCTGTAGATTAGGATTCGAGTCTATCTTAATAGTATTGAAACGAATGCGGCCCTCAGCTATTTGTTGGTTATCTTCGTGCCAGGTTAATACTGCTGGAGGAGCACCTGTCGACAGGCAAGTAAGAATGTCCTTGTCTGGGAAGTAATGTATATTGTGAGTGCATTCTGGATCTGTTGTCGGTACCGGTACGACTGTTAACCTGATTCTGTCTTCGAAAAGACTTCGATGTGAATCATCCGGGTAAACTTGATGTGTGACACCAAAGTGGCCATTGTCCTTCATGTTCACATTATTGATTATAAGATTACAAGTATGTATCTTAAATGTTCCGTCAAATCTTAAGGAGTAACTCGTGCTGTATTTGCCACGACCAGCAAACTCAGATCCATCTTTGTCAGAAATGTCCTTTGTTTCTTGTGACGGAATCAATCTAAAAATCTGAGTATCATTATCCCATTCGATGAACCAATCCAGAATCTGGTTTTGTGAGGAAGGCTCAATAACAGTCACTAGAAACGTCACATTGTCTCCATATATTACGTTGGTATCGACCGGCCAGTCAGTAGCACGGATCCTGTATTGCGATGTAACCATGTCACCAGATAAAATCAGAAGAATTGTAGGGAAAAGGCATAAGAAACACGGAAGCGACATCATGGTGATCGTTTCGTCGTGTGACTATATTACGGTAAATCTATATACAACACGGAAGTTAAACGAATATTATAAGGCATTTTCAGGGAATCATTCATCTGTAACATTGAACTTCATTTGCAACCTGCCTAGTGAACCACCCCATTCAATTAGTATTACCCACTATTGTCAGTGCGCATTATTGTATTCTTATTTCTGTCGAAAATGTCACGATATGAACACATGATTTATTTAAAAGCCCAGAGAGAGTAGGATTTCGTTTGGACAGATATGCGAGGCTTAGGCCTGCAATCCTTACTCACTTTTAGGAGTCACTTCACTATGGTACCGATGTTAAAGATTTTAATTTTTAAAAAAGTCCTACGGCCGATTATTTTTCACAATATTTGCAATTTGGGACCCATAGCCTATATATTTAACATTGTTTTGTGAAGGGTTTCAACAACATATCTGTTCCTCAGTGGATTGCGTTTGATCCAGTGCTAGCGTTTCTAGTCTGTTTATTCATGACATCATCAGATGTTGATGATGACGCCCTTTGGATTACTTAGTCGTAAAGATGACTTAGTTGGTATAAAGCATGCCTCTGTTTGTAACTATCTACTGAAGATAACTCGTATCAAATTGTTATGTAGCTTTCTATTGAAGATAGTCACAAATCATAGCCATGAGCTCAAAACAGTTTAAAATATCCAAGAAAAAGCGAATGTTGAAAGACAAGTTAGCAAAACTGTGACAATTGTTCTTTAAGGCTTCGAAAAAAAGAAACCCTGTTCTACTAGCAAACGTGCCTTTCAGGCTTTCTTTCATTCTTTTCTTCTTCAGTGTTTCCTTTTCAAAATGACCGTACAGAATTATTTAAATCTGTAAAAATGTTGCCGTATTTTGACAAGCCAAACACATTATTTGGGTCGGCATTCATTTGCACGTGAACATTGTTTCAGTATGGGTCAATCAGGCCTTGTGCATAGAACAGGGTTTCTTGTTTCGTCACCTAATGACTATTATTATGTAATTAGAGCTTCAATTTCAACACCATTTTTACCGTCAGGAAATTGCCTGTAATAGAATATCATAATTATTATTGCCATAATTTTTAGAAATCCATCTCTGAAAAGGGTTACCCTTATTCTGTACAATATTAGGCAACATAAACAAATTAACATGTTCAGCGTCCCCTCGCTTCCTTTTTTTTCTCTTTTTTTTTTTGGGGGGGGGGGGGCGGTTCCTCAATTTTATTTTCTCATTCGTAACTTCTTTGTTTATGTGTTTTTTCAGAGTTTGAGATGTTTGTAACCGTTTTGCTACTTTCTTATACGGCCGAGTGCACCAATGACGGGTAGCTGAAGAATAGCGCTACCTCGCTAGTAACTGAGGCGTAACCCAAAATGTTGAGAGCGCCAATGCGGGGTAAGCTACTAGGCTAGTAACTGGCGGGTAATATACGCTAAATGTTATACCTGACCGGACCCAAGATTAAGTTGGGGCATAACGTTTTATGCCACAAGTCAGTCGATTCTAGCAGTAGCGTAAATTTGTTGTGAACATTGGAGGGGATGATTCGCTAATGCTGAAGGACTAATTGCGCTTGCATGCCCAGGGGGGTGTCTATTTGAAGTGGAATGTGACCCCTCATAAGCTGAAAGATTTTTATACTTTTGAAAATCCATTCATGCAATTTGGTATTTTTTTTAGTCAACATTTAGATCGACTCCTTTTGCCCATTCAAACACTAATCGCACCGACTTTGGGTCATATTTTGACCAAAATGTACTAATGGTCCAAGGATCTTAAATAATGACTAAATACATAAACTTATTATTGTTTTTATTAATTAAAAACTGATAAAGCCAAGTTTCAACATTATTGTGAGTGGAAGGGTAGAACTAGAAGAACGAAATAAAAAAGCATATCGTGCCGTGCGTGGTCTGGGAATCGAACCGGGGTTTCGCGGTTAACAAGCGAAGGACAAGGTGTCCACGCCACGTAAGTATTTGTGTTAAAAGATGTGTTATAATTGTATATAATTGTATCCATTGGGTGCTTGTGTTTGTCATTAAAATTGTGCTTTTTGGTGCAATGTTTGTATGTGCCCCTCGCCCAAAATATGTTTGTAATGTCATGATAGTCCTTATTTTTGAAAAAGCGGTAAACAAACTTCGAATTTTTTGGCCATAAAATGGCATCATTTTTTCCGGATCGCAGGCCGACTCCACGTGATTCTTGATTTACACTCACCTATGACCTAGCGAGTGACGACACGTTTTTAATATTATGGAGGACCATTCACGCCAGAATTTTACAATGAACTATAGGTTAACACTTTGCATATGCGCCAATTAATTTTGTAAGGGGACGATGCTGATTAATGTGGATATTTACCTCGCTAGTTGCTATTCTGATGTTACTCGCCAGTTATGCTCTAAGAATTACATGGTTAGTAAGTTACGCTACAGTTAGAGCATAACTACTAGGAAGCTACCTCCCTATTAAGTTACCCTTCATTGGTGCACTCGGCCGATTAGCATTTTGACAACCTCATTTTTAAGGTTCGCAAAGTTTGTCGCAAACCGGGGCGATTTTGCACTAAAAAGTTTTATAAATGTTATTAATAAATGGGGCTCCTTCCTTTTTTTGAAAAAGTGAGGACGCTTAACATGTGATTTTTTTCTGAGTGATCACAAATGGTCGGTTATCGAAAGTCGCAAATATTAATTTGAAAAGCCAAACAAGGATTTAATTTCTTTTGTTTCTTTTGTTTTAAAAACCCTTCATTTGCTCACATTTTAAGAATTAAATGTCCATTCCATTGGGGATTTCTGCAAATGTTCCATTGCAAATGGCCAATACAATCAAGTAGAATACTAAAAATGTGATATTTTCGACTCATTTTGCTTGATTGCATCACTTATTCTGTCAAAGGCAGATCTCAAGCAAAATAGATATCAGGAAGTATGGGCAGGGAATCATATGCAACATATTTACTAACATAGAAGTACTCCCTTCTCAGGCCCAAACCAGAAATAATATTGGGGATTTTTTTTTTTAAATGGAGGCCCAATTCAAGCCATTTTGCTCAAAATGTTCGTTACGAAGAGGACCTTTTAGGGAATTTTTGACTCGCCTCCCTGGTCACAGGCCTGACTCCTTTCGATAGTCATGACGGACGACCATAAAAAGCATCGAGAATTTATGATAACAATGATCATTTGAAGAAATCGTTCTCTGTTGTCACGATTTAAAATATCCACTAACTCTATCTTCTAGGGACATTCAATAAGTTCTACCTCCTCGATTATAACATCGCTAATATGAATGTCAGCCTCATGACAGTTGTCATGATTAAAGCTCTGAATCATAGTTCCACATATATAGTAAATCATAATTGATATCCGTTTCACTTTAGTAATGATGCGGTCAAAGCAGGATAGAGATTTTGGACAACGGAAACGGAAATTTACCTGAATTTTCTTTTTCTGTATTGTATGGTTAGATAATATAAATGCACGATTTAAATACTGAAAATGGAAATCAATGAGCGATATCTGAATATATTAAGTATTATCATGTATAAATAAGATTGTAAGCAATATTAATTCTTGTAGGACTGAAAATAGTGTGATATCAACTCGAATGTATTGCTATGCCTTTGGCATACTGAATACTGCTAATCAATCCAATGTTCGTTGTTACATATCATACCATACAACTGACAACGGCGATGCCTTGTATGTTAAATCTTTAATATAATAGTCACTTTATAGTTTTTCTTATAAGTAACTTCAGAATACCAATTAGGTAGTCAATGATAGCAAATTATCTCTTCGAGAGACTTTTAATCCTTCCATTTTGTCCGGTATATTAAAGATCTATTTCTGCTTTTGAAAATCAAGTATGACTTTTGCAGGGTTCTCTAGGGGAGGGGTAAACTTATTGTTGTTCTGATCTGGTTTTGGCTAATCAGAGGGAATATTGTTTCATAAGAAATCAGTCAACAAAATTATTGTTTATAGTCAGTTGAACAGATATCTGACATTTGGAATGGTTAAAATTGACCAATAAGTACGTTTTGTCACTTATAATTGGTCAAATGAATAGCATTTAGGCGATTTTTTTCTGTTTTTCATCCGTTTCCGTCACACTAAATTGAAGTTTGGTTTACACTACATCTCAAGAAAAGTACAACTATTACTTGGATCAATTTACAATTAATTTGTAGCTGTGGTTCCAAGCTACAACTGTGTTAATATTACATAAGACTTGACTTGACTTATTTGATAACAAAGTTATGAAGTTATAGAACTTATTGAATGATCCTCGTATGTATGTGTGTATTGGACTCATTCATCATGATGTAAATGTTAATATTAATATACCGTAGTTGAAAGGTAACTCCATGATGCTGAAATATTCCGAAAAGTATAAGTCTGTACAAATTTACAACTCAACGCTCTATGGAACAAGTACACGTCGGTTAGATGTTTTCCGTGGTTGTTGTGATGGCCGTTTGGCTGCCACCTCTTCGCCATTCGCACCCGATTCCTTCGCTTGTTTGATCTTCTGAAATAGTGGATCATTTTTGGCATTGGGATGAATTACACGACCACCTTTGGTTTTATAAGCTTTCTTTTTAGATTTCGATTTATTTGGACGTTGTTCATCAGGCTCTGTATTACATGTAGGAGGTTCGATCCAACCGCCTTTTGGTTCAGGTTCAGGTTTACGGGACTCATCGCCAGGTGTTTGTTCCTTGGATTTACCTTCCTTTGTCGGTGTTTTGCGATCTTTTGAAACTTTCTGGTGTTCTGCTTTATTTTCCCTTTTTGCTGATTTTTGATCCCGTTGTTTTTCTGATTGTCTTTCTTTTTTAGGAGTGGTCTTAACTTTCGGCTCTTGTTTATTTTCCTTTGTTGCTGGATTTGAATCCTTTCCTTCTTCTCGTTCCTTTTCCTGTAGAGGAGCAGTCTGGATTTTCTCCTCGTTTTGTTCCTTTGGTGCAATTATTTCATTTGGAAGTTTTTTAAGATGGTTCTCGTTTGGTTTCTCTGGATTCTGTACACTTTCAGTTTCATTTTTATCAACTTTCTTTAATGAGGGTTTCACTTGATCATTTTCCTCATCATTTTTGTTCTTCGTATCATTTTTATATACCGGACTTTCATGGCGTTCTTCTGGAGCATTAGGTAGTGATTTGTCCTTCGATTTCGATCTGGCACTTGCTACCTGCAGCTCTGGGGACACACTTCGGATCACCCTGGTAACCGAATTACTTTCATTATCAACACCTGATGTTTCATCACATTTTCCCAACCGATTATCATTATTTTTGCGATGTTGACTTTTAACAACGAATGTTTTGCCTCTTTTGTTCAATCTTGTCACAGCCATTGCTGACATCCACGGCGACACTGATCTGAAAAGAGGCGACGGTATGGACCTAGAGGGAGCAGGAAGAAATGTTGACGTAGATGGCTCTATTTCTTCTTCATCCTCCGTGTTAACTGTTTCTAGATCATCCGAATCGGGATCTAAATCCAAAATCATCGGTGGTCGATAGGGAGTTGTCGGTACATCCTGTGCGCTATGTCGGTATTTTTCAAAAGGACTGTCACTAGAAGTTGTCCGTGTTCCTTCGCGACATTCTGGCGGCAGATATCGCTTCCAAAATGTCGGAATCTCGGCGTATCTCGCATCACCATCTCGCACAAGTATCTCGCATATGTCAGGATTCTGTTGTTTTGCCGCCAACAGAAGCGGATACATTCCTTCATAATTGCCTAAATCTACCAAAACTTTGCCAGCTTTCCACGCCGACGGTTTCCAGGTCACGAGGGCTCTCACTGATTCAACATTGTCAGTCCGTACGGCATGCATGAGTGCCGTATCACCATTTTCATCCCTAAGATTGGTGTCGACTTCTTTAGCCGTCAGAAACACTTGGACTAGATCCTCCTCGTCGCTCTCCATACAAGCAGTCATAAGCGGAGTCCTGTGATGTTTGTCCGCGATATTTACATTGGCGCCATTTTTGAGAAGAATTTTGGCCAACGTGCATCTTGTTTCTCCGGAACGGAGATAACATGTGCGCAGAAGCGGTGTGCGTAGCAATACATCCTGAATGTTGACGTCCAGCCCGTCCTCCGTGATCAGTCTAGAAGCCAATTTGATGTCACCATTGTGAATCGCTTTGATAAGATTTCGTTCCTCTTGAGATAGGAATTTGATCTTGTTGGTTTCCTTACTGTAATTACCTGCCATGCTATCAACTTTCGTCTATCGTCAACTGGTGTAGAACCTGTAGTAGTGAGACGAATAAGAATCATAATCACATTAAAATGCACAATTTTAAGTGTAAAAATAAACAGGTCAAGATATAGACCATGTCATCTCTTGTTGATCAACGAGGTTAAATGCCCAGTTCCATTCTATGCATGAGGGAACATGCATCGAATGGATACTTTTAAAGTTATGGCGATTTCAATGACCGCGCATAACAACAGCAAAGTTGCACTAGGTATAGGAAATCATTGATCTGTGTGTGATACGCACTGCAAAATGTGTGTGTAAAGACTCACAGACTTTTATTATTCACAGCTAGTCAGGCCCGCAAATTGCGGAATTCACTACAGAACCGATTAATCCAGATACCTACAATCAAGGAAAACAATAGTTGGCACACTTGACGCAACTCATTACAACTATCCCTGTGCTCGCAATTGAGATCACACTTGGGACATAACACTGTTTAATAGAAAGCAAAAGTCTCCCCCTTTCTTATATCCTTCCCCACCCCCATCAATCAATGTTGGGGGAACTGCCATGCCAAGGCTTCTGATAATATGACTCGGATCAACATTGCCTCCGGGGAGAGTGGCGGGGTTTTCCCGCAATTAGGACAAAGTGTGCCAACCTTTTTGTCCTTGATTGTAGGTAGCTCGTTCAGATAGCACACAGTTATGACAGCATATGACACCATTTGATGATATTGAGATTGTACCATAATATTGAATAAAGTAAAGCCCAATAAGTATAACATCTGTTAAGGACAAGTAACAAAAATAATGTGTTTCTCGTCCGGACTTTTTTTTAAAATTTGGTGAGGGAGGCCCTTATTATTTGTTATTAATTTAAGCTTTGTCATCAATCATTATTTTTTGTTTTTTCCTCATTGCTCTACCCCTAGCCTGGAAATCTTGTGTTGACTGTGTTTATAAATGATACCCAAGCACTTCTTATCATCACTTTTCATCATAACAGTTGATGAAACAAAGTTGAAGAGGAAATAAGAAAAATAACAAAAATATTTGACAATCTCAAAAAATTGGTCAGGGCGGGGACGAGAAACACGTTTATTATTCTACTTGGCCTAATATCCTCTTCAACATATAATTACCTATTCATTGGCAAGGATTGAAGGTGTAATACACTATCTGACTTAAAGGCATATTATGTGATCTTTTCCAGGGAACGCCATCAATCCTTGGAAAAAAAGCAGATTTTCTTGCAGATTTACATTTCTGATCATAAATCGTACATACATTCCAAGTTACGGGCGATACAATTCTTATTTACTTCAAAATCATGGTTTTAGAGTGGAAAAAAACTGTCGGAGTCTGCGCCCACAACATATTTTTACCAAAAAATTCACTCTAAAACCATGATTTTGAGGTAATTAGGAATCGTATCGCTCTGTAACTTGGAATATATTCATGATTTATGATCCGAAATGTAAATCTGCAAGAAAATCTACTTTCTAAAATAAATCATGAATAGAGGGCGCCCACTAGAAAAGATCACATAACATGCCTTTAAGGCTGCCTGTCTGTTGCATTTTATCTGAGATACTGCATTTTATTTTAGGGAAAATTGAATATTTTGGTTTTCATAATTAATATCATATCAATTGAAACATTGAATATAACATTATTAAATTGTGTTACTTTTTGCTTGAAGCATATGTAAGATAAAATGTTTGAAGCAGCCTGAAAATTTCTCGCCTTCCCTATAGCATCTTCATTCTCCCCAGGCCTTAACAAGACACCATTATAATTGATAGCAGGCCGATGGACTCCATTTATCTAAAGGCCCTGTCACATATTATTAGCGAATAGAGCTAACGTGTGCCCAACGTTTTGGAAATTTGAGTGTATGTTCGTGTAAGTTGTTATTCATTCGTGACATATTTGGTATACGTTGTATTCACTGGTGGTTCGCCAAGGGTTACGCAGTGGTGCATTGGCATGACTGGGGTCTAGGAATTTTTGTGAGCATGTTCAAAATGCCTAATTGCAATTTGCCATTACAAAAATTGTGCCAATACAAACATTTTGGGGGGAGGGTTCTACCTCAAAAAATATTATTGACTTGTGATTTCCGCATAACGGGACTTACAAGGTGAGTCAAAAAAAAGTTTACTCAACTTCAGCGATTCTTTTTTTTAGAAAAAAGTATTCATTTGTTTTCAAAACAATTTACTACGGTATAAAGACAAATTAATTAGCTTTAATATGAATTTTATTTGGTTTAGATTGGTTGAGGGAAACTTATTTTACGCTGTTTTGAATAAAAGTGACCACTTTAACGTCCGAACACGCTTCGAGATCTTGACCATTATATTTCATAAGATACGACCAATAAAAAATTACAATACCGACAGCGAAAGGATCAATTCCTTTAATATGAAATGATTAAAGTGTGGTAATTGTGTCATAAATAGGCCTTAAAGATGTCTATTGTCCCTCAGTGCAACCATCCTAAGCACACTCTCAAAGATCAGGAGAAAGACCGAACAAGATGCTAGATTATCAAGTGGGTTTCTATTCATATTATTGTTTTCAGGAATAAATTTTACATGTAGAGAGAGAAAGAGAGGGATAGACTATTACTTACTAGTCTTACTGTGGACATTGACAATTTTTGATTGGTTCAAAGATAATATTTACTTAATCGGACATATTTACGAAAAAATAAGTGCAATATTATGTTTAATGATTTTATCAAAATACTATATCGTTTATTATTCACATTATCAGATAGTCACTGGTGACAATTTTTATTCAATATCCTCATCTAGTTTTATCATGTTTATGAATATCCCTTGCGGACTATTTAATCCTTGCAATTATTATTTATTAACTGACAGTGGTGATACGATTTAATCCATATTTCATGTTTTAATCTATTAGGAGACAATTTTGAACAAGTCTATTGTCTACTTAATTCTTTTAATAAACAAGATGTGTAATGCTTTACATCATAATCCTAGTAAACATTTTTAAGCTCGTTAAGCTTGAAATTAAAAACCGTGTTTTTGGTGAAAAAACAGCTCCTGTACAGAAATAGTCATATTTACTTAACGGTATCATCAAATAGCGTGATTTTTTTCCAGATGATAGCAAAAATTGGCGCAATCATTTAAAGTTTTGTTTGTCTTGATTTTGTGGTCAGAAATATTTTGTTTGATTTTTTTTAATTAGGGTAAACTCTTTTTTGACTCACCCTGTATGTTAAGGGATTGTACCCCGTTTTTAAGGATTTATCGCCAAAAAGCGACCCATTATAGAGTGGCATATCCACGTAGGCCTATAAGCCTGTGAATACCCACCCCTCCCCCTCCGCGAAATTCAGGTTATCGTGGAAAATATCAAAGTAGTCCCAACTTCATACATGTAGTGTATTGTTAAATAGCCTAATATTAAAATGTTACCCATTTCTGACCAAAATATTTGTCTGTAAAATTGGTAAAATAAATGATCACCAGCATAATAACTTCGTGTACTAAACTATAACAAATTGCAACCTGTTTAATGTCAAATAGAATATATCTGCACCTTAAATACCCGCTCAAATTACCTGGATAAAGCCTATGTACAGGGTGAGTAAAATAACAACACTGCAATAGTAACAAGAAGCTATCCTCGTTTCACTATCAAGTTGAAATACTGAAAGAATTATCTCTCGGCTTAAAATATTTAGCAGAGGTAAATGACACTAAATATGGAATTTCTCCTGATATTAAAATTAGAATTTTGGATGTGGAGGTAATGGGTTTACTCACCTTCAATTAATTTATTACGGTATTTTTGCAGTTAAGCCTTAATTATCTATTGCCAGAAACATAATTACCGTGGTAAAGTCACAGCAGGTCAACTGAATTTGATTCACGGTACGTCTAAATAAGCTAATAACGGGCACGGCTGATATACAATTACACGCGTGGTTGATTGCTGGGGTAATTTAAAATTACTCTCTCCTAAAAATTGATGATCAATAATTATATCGATTAGCAGGAAATTAAATTATGGCGGATACATTTCATCATGACATTTATGTGGCAAATATAAAGTACTTGACGCAATGAGCGATGTTGATTTGACAGTCTTACGCCATGGATAGGGTGGTTTGTGATTTATGCTTTTGAATTATAGCAGATTGTCATAAAGTTGGTATTTGTTGAAAATAGCTCACATTAGATAACCTAAGGTTGCTAGCCATTTGAAACAAGAATATTTCTGATACAGAAATGGTGAACGTAACTCATATTTTATAATGATGCTTTCTACTGAAGAAAGCTCATATCAGATTGTTACAATGATGCTATCTACTGAAGATAGCTCATATCAGACTGTTATAGCATACATCTACTGAAGGTAGCGCATCAGATTATTTTATTGTTGCTTTCTAACCGATGAAAGGTCATATCAAATCGTTATGTTTCTTTCAATTGAAGATAGCTCGCCTTATAATGACGTTATTCATATAGGTTGCTATTATTTGACGATAGTTCGCCTGTGTTTGTAATTTAATTGTTATGTTGCTTTTGATTGAAGATACCTCACTTTAGATGATGAAATTTGTACTCTCTAAATGTAAAAGAGTGGCTTTCAAGGAGTTACAAATTAACTTTCACACTCATTTTAGAGTGGAAAACTCTAAAACGGGTTGTCCTGCGTTTCACTCCCTTCACTCCTTTTCGAGTGAATCTCCACTCTTTCCACTCATTTTACATTTTAGTGAGTATAACAAGGGTTTTTTCTTTCAAATTTATTTTCAATAATTCACACCTTTTGCATAGCATGATCACAATACATATATTCACAAATTCATGCTTGCATCACATGACAAATCATACAGTTAACAAATAGATTTGTTTAAAGATTGGTACATTCAAAACATCTATAATTTTAATAATCTCTTATTTTGTAAAACACTTTCATAAACTGAATCATTTGATAGTTTTAAACTCTTTTTAAATAAATATATCAAAATCTAATGATTCAGAGCCTAAAATTTGTATTTGTTACTTGTGTATTTCTCACTTTTAAGTAAGTAAAAGTAAATAATTTATCGAAGCTCAATGTGTTTTTCTAGGTTTTCTATGTTTTTCGTAATCAAACAATCACATATCTCATCAAGAATACATGCTTTGACACTATATAATTGTACATATCTATATTAATCATATACTTATTAAACATAATTCTTTTATTTAAAACTAAAGTATTCTCAAATTAACCATATCATTTAGATGTTTGCTTTTCTTTATACATAATCCTCTCAAACGGTATTTCAAATCTTGTCCAAAAATAAAAGAACACTAAGAGTATTCCAAAAAAGTCGTATTATTGGGTTTTTTTTGTCTGGGTTCTTTTCAATTTTCAATCATATTAAACAAAGCTCAAGATTTACATTCTTACTTACATTTCAAATATAATTAATTAAATCATCCGAGCTCATTTAAGTTTTTCGTTTTAAACTAAGTTTGAGTAAACAAATAATCAAAACAAACAATCATATTCCACATATTTTACGGGTATACATAGTTTGTGTCTTCATAATGATAGTGCACATTTACATTTACCATGGGAACATATTTAAAAAAAACACCACATATCTAACATAATTGTTTTGTTCTTTGTGGGGTTATATCATGTTATGGCATATTAATCTGCTTAAAAATTGTCAAAAATCATTTCATTATGTTCACTTTTTTAGATACATAGCAATGGGGTTTTGAAAATAAAAATTAAAAACTCGGAATTGACGTTTGTACTTGTTTTCTTACATAAATAAATACTATTAATTACTTCAAATTACCATATGTCTGCATTACATGGATATCTAAAAAAATTCATAACCTAACCATTCAACACACACTTAAACCATTTTCTTATATTCAATTATTTTTCAAATAAAAATATCAAATTTGTATTTACTTATGCAAAGCTTTGCAATTACAATTAGTCTATTTATTTGCTTGTTTTCTTTATCGTTTCCTTTACAAAACCCAAACATAGCATCAGTAACAAGGTAAAACTATTATTTGACGATAGCTCGCCTTTGTTTGTCACTATACTGAAGATAGCTCACCTCAAATGGTTATGTTGCTTTCGATTGAAGATACCTTACTTTAGACAACGCATTTATATAATCGGTTAGTTGACGATAGCTCGCCTCTGTTAGTAATCTACTGACGATAGCTCTTATCAAATTGTTATGTTCGATTGAAGATACCTCACTTTAGATGACGCATTTATATAATCGGTTAGTATTATTTGACGATAGCTCGCCTTTTGTAATCTACTGACGATAGCTCATTTCAAATTGTTATGTTCGATTGAAGATACCTCACTTTAGATAACGCATCTATATAATTGGTTAGTATTATTTGACGATAGCTCGCCTCTGTTTGTAATCTACTGACGATAGCTCATATCAAATTGTTATGTTCGATTCAAGATACCTCACTTTAGATGACGCAATTTGTATAACAAGGTTCTATTATTCGAAAATTGATCGCCTCTGTTCTTCACTATCCACTGAAAATATATAGCTCATATATGGCTCATAATATCAACTTATTTTGTTGCTTGCGATTGAAGATAGCTCACTTTAGATGACGCGATTCAGAATAGCAAGGTTACTTAGAGAATAAAATATCATTACGATGGTCTCATAATGTATAGGCCATATCGTGAAACGGGACTTGTTAAGGGATTGCCCAGCCTAAACCATTGGAGTCGTGTATTATTTGAAGATAGCTCGCCTCTATTTGGAACTAAGATAGCTCATATCAAAAAGTTATGTTGCTTTCGGCTGAAGATAGCTCTCTTTAGATTCTGTTTAATAGAGTTTTGCAGGTTACGGGATTAGGTTGAGCTCTTTGTCAGATTATTTTACATTTTGCACTCCGTTGTCATGGTAGTATAGCTGACTACATTAATTATAAAAATAAAAACAAATCACTCACCTTCCAAACTTGTTCCATCGATGACTAAAACAATTGTACCATTTTCTTCGCCTTTGAAGTAAGATATCAGCCTATATTCTAGCTAATAAAAGTGTGTATTTCACTTTGTGTATTTGATAATTATACCGGCAATTTAATATCAATTCCCATTATACAGATGCGTCACCTGTTTAACCAGTGGCATATTTCGATTTTCTAGACCTATTGACGTCGCTGACCATATTTATTAAATATACGTCTTGACGTTGATATTGCAAAATGTCAAAATGAACATAGTAGATTATACTCGGTGTTTCTAGATGATAATGAGCATAGTCAGATTGCATAAGGACTTGTAAGTGATGGTTGCATATAGCAGAGCAGTATATCGTGTAAAAAGCACAGATAGTCGTAATTAAAGGAATCATGAATTTGAAGGCCTTATATTGGCCTGCCATTTAAACATGTGGTATTCAATAACTCACTCTGCGTCACACCAAATATAACCAACTAATTATGTTCCAGGTTAAACCGATTTTGAATATTAAACTAATCTCATTGTTTTATTTCTGCCATTTACATTAAATGTATAATAGACGTGAAAATAGCTCATACTTATGTTGTTTGAAGATCTAGATTGCTCAAATCCGATTGTTGTAAAGGGGCATTAAGAGATGTGGTGGAGGCAGCGCCCTCAATTACAAAAATATATGATAAAAACTGGGATTTGTATATTTTTACAATTGTATTATGTATGAATAATGAACTTACACCTATAAGGATTAAGAAAAATCAGCCCTATTTGTACAACAAAAAGTCGATTCAAAAATGATGATCTGGCCAGATCAGCATTTTACATGGTTAAGGGTGGTATTCCAACATATATAAAACATTGTTTTAATCAAGTTTTGCTGGGTTTTTTTTAGTAGAAACAACAATAATGGCAATTTTTAATGTTCTTCTTGAATTCTGAAGTAAATTGATTACAATTTAAAAAAATTCAACATGACATTGAGTCCCTTTAATGTTATGTCTAGATCAATGATAATATCAGATGCGATAATTTTACTGTATTTTACACTGAAGATATCTCATTATGAGATTGCATATTATGCTTTTTAAGATATATCTCAACACATCAATAAAAGTGTGGAAATGTGTTTCACCGCCAATTTTTGGATATTTCGTGATATATATAAATATTATGATGTTTCATATCAATGGACAACTGACGTATTCATCTTTCCAATGGTACCAAGATTTTAAGAATTAGTCGTTTCAATACTAATTCTCAGCCATTTGCTTGAGGATGTGGAGAGATATGTCAACGCGTTTATACAACAGATGACTCCACAACGCGCCAACGCTGAGCGACAGCGTTGACCCCACTGTTTACCAATCAGGATGCGCCTTTTTGTTGTGGTGGAGCTACTACGCATGTGTGAGAGCGCAAAGTGTTCGAGCGTATACATGTAGGGCCATGTGTTTTGAACTCGCCTCCTTTCGTGTTACACACGGATTTGGCCTTTCGCGACATGATTTTAACTGTACACATTTATATTTGCTTATATACCCCTGAGGTAGTAAAAGTATACATTTACAAGGGAAATTGCATGAGGAAACCAAATATGCCATTGAAACTATAGTACAACCAAGGACTAAAATGGTATGATTCACAATGTTCGGGAAAATATCAGATGTTTTAATTTTTAATTTGAGATCCATATATTTTTTATACCTACCCCTATCATTATTTACTTTACATATTTAAATTCCTCATGAAATTACAAATCAGATGATATATAATTGTCAAAGGTTACTACGTCGGTAAGGTAATTATACCGGCTAGTGAATATCTCCAATTTTTATTTTATATATTTTGATGCAACCCTTCCCTGATCTTAACTGCATTTATGAATTCCTCTAGTTACAAGCTTTCCAAAAATGTATACTTTTGTTATCATAGGCTAAAAACATTTTCTGTTATAGTCATTTTATAAATCCGGTAAATTGAGGCTGATTATTCATGTTGACTGTGTAGCGAATCGGAAGAAAGCTGATGATCATGGTCTTATCCATAATTAATTAGTTGTTACAAATAGTTGACAAGTTTGTTGAACCACATACTTAAAGACTACTAAATATCCTTTAAAATGGGACAGAATGGTGTTTGTAACATCAGAGGATGAGTAGTTATTGTAAAAAGAACAACACATGGGATTATCCCCATTGAGTTTGTACAGGCGGCACCCCTTTTCCGGCGGCACCGCTTCCGGCACCACCCCTGGTCCTCAAACTTCAAACAGCTGTAGCTCCCCTTCTGTTTTAGCTATACCAATGCCATTTTGCAGGCAGATAGCTTGGTATTAGGGCTTTAAAAATGATACCAAATTTGTTAAGATAGCTTTTGTGATTTTTAATTTTTTTAAGGAATATGACAGCATGAAACTAAAAAATTGTAACAGCACCACCCTATTGGGAGGCGAGTTCATAACGCGTGACCATAGTGGAGTATGCTCAACACTTTAGTCGTTTCAATGAATTCTCAGCCATTGAGAACATGGCTCAATTGCAACACAAATAATAATCCATAAACTCACATCAGTGTATTAATAATGATATGGCAGTGCCTGATATCGATATGCTAATTGTTATAATACGTACCACCCAGCCAGCTGTACAAAGAAGACATGTTAATAATTTTGATTAATACATCGGCAAACACAAATATTATTCACGGTAGATTCAGTTTCAGGAGTAGTCATTTTTTACGTGTTTTGTTGTTGTCATTTTGTGGGTCATTTGACACAAAAAGGGTGAGCAATGATTAGAAACAAAGTCATAACTTGACCCCTTTTCAGTTGATGTATTATAGTCGACCCTGAAAAGCGGTTATTTTTACACATTTTAGTGTGTATAACAGTATTACAGCCTGGCCCCCAACTCAACACAAAAGTTGGTCACAATGACAGTTCTAAAAATCGCGGGAAAAGGGAAATATTTTTATTTGTCAGCGCTGACGAGCGAAATCATGATATTATCAATAGTTGAAAGGCAAGTTAGCGGTGAACAATAGCGTAGGTCAAATTATCACAACAACGAACCGCGCTATTTCGAACCGCGCACTTTGGGTACTAACACCGAGTTAAACTCCCGCGGAAATTGAACCGTCGGTTTCAAGAGTGATCTTGAGGGGAAATCAAAGTTTTTCATTAATATTAAGGTCTTGAAATACTTGTGATAAGTGGACCTGTCTTGCAAACGTATTGAATCCAGTCTATGGCATCTACAAGCAGAGCATTTCACATCGGCATTTTACAAATCCGTCGATGTCGAAAATGAAATGCGTCCGAGTAGTGTCTACATTGATATGCCAAACAGCTGTCTTAAACAGCGAAATTACACAATTTTCGTGTATTGAGATAAATGAGGGTTTTAGCAGCTATTATTCTTAAATCGGTTTTACGGCGTGACCATTTAAGTACATTAAAAGTCATTTAAAGTGAGAGCAAAATTTGGAACCATTGGCATTTTTTCATTTGTCCATTCGTGTACGATCGCGTTATATTTTCATTTTTAAAACAGATTGCGGGCTATGTGCATAATGAACAAGTTTCGTGGAAATCTTTTTCAACTGACTAACTAAAAAAACTGTGATTTCCTTTTTATTTAACAGAATAAATGAAGTATTTGCATTATGTGGCTCTAGAAACGGAATTGATAAATGGTTTGAATCTTTACAACGTTTGTATAGTTCCCGTGATAGCTCAGTTGGTAGAGCGCTCGTCTTAAGAACAGGAGGTCCGGGGTTCGAGCCTGTCGTTGACCACAATGTCACACGATTTTTTGTTCCGTTGTCAAAATCAATGTTGTTGGTTTTGCTATAAACTATATTTTTTTATATTTAATTTATTTATGATTGTTTGGTTGATTTCTTTCATGAGTTAACAGATCCCACCATTATAATCCCAAAGCAATAGGCCTACCTCGATATGCTCGTGAGTGACTTATGCTCGGGATTAAAAGGGGGATTCCAGAGGGGCTTCCCCATGACGTCAGAAAACATCGATGAACTATCTCGGTTTTAAATGTTCAACAGCCTGAAAATAATTATTTTCAATTTTAAAATATATTTTAATGGTAACATAATTATGGAACCCTCTAAATACATTTAAGAAGACGAAATAATACACTGAGCGTTTTCGAGTAAGTCACACATAGGCTGGTTTGCACACAATGAGTAAACGAGGCGCGTATGCGGAAGTGAAAGTCGGCTTGTCAAAGGTGCCAAATTTTGATCACCATATTTTAGCTTTAAACAATGCGGCAACATTCGTCTTAAACACTCGGAATATTTGAAACATGCAGCATATCAATTATCTAGTTATAATGTGCTACTGTGTTGATGGATTTTTTACGGCGTTTGAAAATGAGGGATTTACAGACGTTTTCATTTGAAATTGGCTAGGATTTCTTCCAATTCATGTAAGTTTTTACGCGGATGTTGCAGTATGAAATCACATATTTCCGGATGTACGTCACTTAATATATTGATTCGCTGTAATAATATTAAGTGCAACAGTTATCTACTTCAATGTAGGTTAGTGGATCAACGATCAACGGTCTCGTTTTGTTTTAATTTGTGCATTAATACTGGTTAGTTATTTTGATGAACGCAATCCAATAAATTTGAATTTTTATTGTTTATGTTAGGACGCCCTCGTAGTAGATAATTTGGGGTCAAATCGAAGATGCCTTCCAACTATCAATGGGAGTATTTCATGAATTAGTCTCCGCGAAATTCGGAAAAGGGGTATTTTACAAAGAGGAAAAAAACAAAAAACATCACAGTATGGATTTAATCATTTAATTAGAACATGGTAACAACCCAAATACACCATTTAAGGTACATCAGTTTATAACACAGGTCCATAAACGCCTGTTACTGTTGGAGCAACAAGTTTTTATCTATTTAATGTATGTATAAAGTGTCTTTGAAAAGGGGTGTTTGAAATGATAGTCATTGAAAATATAAAGGGGTATTTTTCATTTCACTTTTGTCCTCGTTTTTGCCAAAAAAGGGGTTAAATTGTTGATAAATCCTTGCAAAGGGGTACTTTGAAAAAATGAAGAACAGTCATGGTTACCAACTTTTGTGTTGAGTTGGGGCCGGGTATTACAGTTACAGTTTCCTAAGCGACATTCAATACTCTATCCCATCTTTTAAAACTAGCGCCGAAGATAGCATAAAGATTATGTTTGACATCTCATCAGCCATCTGCTAGAATTGAGTTATGTATCACAGTACCGGAGACCCCACTCCAACTCAATAAACAAACTGGCTACCCACTCCAAACAACAACCAAAACAAAACAACAAGAACCAAATAAAAATAAAAAAATAGCAAAAAATAAATAAATAAACAAACAAACAAACACCACATCAAACAAATACATTAATCAATCAAACAAAAACAAATCAAAGCAAAACGAAATGAAAGATAAGATGAGATGAGAAGAGATGAAATGAGATGAAAAAAATATCGCATTCAAAAGTAGAATGTCGCCCTCTAGAGTGCAATAATACAAAGTCTACGTTATTTGGGGATTTGCTACATTCTTGAAAACAAAGCTAATTTTGTGATCAGAATCAACTTCTAGTAATTGAAATACTTAGTGATTGTTGTATGTACAAATATTGAATGCCTGAGAGTGGGATAGTCAAAATTAAAGCATGATAGGCTTGATTTCAACCATGTGATCGTTTCTAGTATATACCGCATACATAGATTCCTGTCATTTAATTGGTTAAAAGTGAGGATAATCAAGCTATGCCTTCAATTTCAATATAACGTCATGAAAAATGACTATGCCCGGGGCGCGAATTTATTAACCGTACACACTTACTGTATAAATGTATTGCTGTACAATGTAGGGGAGAGCGGGGCTAGTCCGCCCTCGGGGCGAGTCCGCCCACCACGTGTTTTTCATCACGTGACTGTTGAAAAAGTATCAGACTGGTGTAATTTGGTTGCACCGGTCATAGCAAAGTAACTATTAAAACTTCATACCCGGTTACTACTCCCATAAGGACTTATCTTGAATAATTCTTTTTGAATAATTAAAGTAAAATTATTTTGTCATTAAAAATGTTGCATTAATCTAAAGACATCACAGCGATTGTACTAACTTGTATAGTCATTCAAAAGGTAAGGGCTTTGCCTAACATATTATGCAGTTAAAAACTTCCCATTCCGTGTTTAGTAGGTATACTATGAGATTTACAAAAAAATGAGCCCTGGGGCGAGTTCGCCCTATTTCGCCGGGGCGAGTCCGCCCATGCCCAATTACACGCTAAGAAGGGGGCGGGACTCGCCCCAACATAATAAATGGGTACATGATGTGTCCATTTCATATGTTGGGGCCACATGACCTAATTTGTCATAGTTGTGTCTAGTTGACTTTTAATCGATCGTTACATGGAATAACTGATAGTTTTTGCAATATTTAACTTGCCTATGAAGCCGGACGAGCTTGCCACATCATGAGGGCGAACCTGCCCCGGCGTGAGTAGTGTGGGGTAAGTCCGCCCTGTTGGAGTTTTTCCTTACTCCTGCACTCACTAAAAGTTCTAGAGTGCTGAAACTATGGCGGTATGTAGCTAAGAAACGTAGCTTTCATTTGGAAGTAGGATAGCTTTCTAACTTGTAAATGAGTCCACTAGGCAAGCCTGAAAATTAGAGGGCGGACTCGCCCCGCTCTCCACGTGCTATGCGCTTTACTCCGTCAAGGATCAAATGTTGTTTACGGTAACGAACATCGCATTCCGCGACCGGGTCTGCAACCCGTTTGAAACATCCGAATTGCCCCGATTGACGAAACATAATAATACGGCGAACAATTTCGTTTTGAACACCCTGTATTTACGCGGTGATTGACAGCTGACCTTTGACATTTGGCATTTATTCGTCTGAATTCGTCTGCTGCAAGTTTTTGTTTACAATTTTCCATGATCAGTTTCGCATTGTTGTACCGTTTTAAGATGACTAAAACAAACAGCTCTGGTTGCCCTTGATAATGAAGAAGGTATCAAAGATTTGATGGATTCTGCTATAGTCTATAATGGAAATTGTCAAGTGAAATCCTGTTAGAATCGCTACGGTAAGAATATTATCAGTGACAAACCTTCCAAATTCGGAAATCTATATTTTTGTCAGATTCTACTTTGGCAACAAAACGGTGAGGTTTGGTCTCGTGTACTTTCATTTCATGAATCTTTGGTTGGCCTAAAGTAAATAAGTTGATAGAAAATGTTCTTTTAACCAATCAAATGGCAGCAATCTATATATTTGGGTGCATAAATCAAATATTGACTGCTTTCAATCGGGTCACGGTTCAAATGATAGGCCCTCGGTGATCTCGAAACCAGACTATGGCATTGGTATAACTAATACTGAAAGGGAGATACAGCTGTTTGAAGTTTGGAGACCAGGGGGTGGTGCCGGAAGGGGGGTGACATGTCTATAGTCCGACGGTTCTTTAGTCCGAAGGTTCTATAGTCCGAAGGGTTCTATAATCCGAAAAAATACGATTCTATAGTCCGAAGGTTCTATAGTCCGAAAAATAATTAAGGTTCTATAATCCGAAAGGTTCTATAATACGAAATGAAAAGGGTTCTCTAATCCGAACATGAAAAACGATTCTTTAGTCCGAATACTATGAACGTGTTCTATAATCCGATTTTTGAATAAGGTTCTTTAATCCGAACATTAAAACAGGTTCTCTAGTCCGAACTTGAATTAAGGTTCTTTAATCCGATTCATAAAAAAAGGTTCTCTAGTCCGAATCTTAAAAGAGGTTCTATAGTCCGAATCATATAGCGTGTTCTATAGTCCGAATGGGTCAAAAGATTCTCTAATCCGAAAAATTAGTTTTTTCAGGTTCTACAGGTTCTATTAATGTTAATTTAAAATATGATATGTTGCGAAACTGTCGTTGATTAAAAAGCTTCTTTATAAAAGAGCTAATGGGCTTTTCTTAATTCATCCCAGCATTCTCTTCAATGGGTAATTTCAAAGATCAAACCATATAGAGAGGAAAGAGTAAGGTATAGGTTCAATCGAACAAGACTGCCGTGTCGTCTGAAATTGTCATGGGTAGGCTTTTCAACTGAAAAATCCTTAGACATGGGTCCTGTTATTGACACTAGCCCTTAGCAATG